>JAQQTO010000043.1:20720000-21970000 GCA_029884595.1 Ormosia semicastrata
ATAAATCTTCAAAGGAAAATATTTTTTAAACATTTACTATACAACACCCCGTATATATACAATATGTTTATGTGAATGTAAGTAAGTGCTGAAATATACCATATCTTAAGATAAAATAAATATATCATAAACCAATGTAAAAAAAACAATGTCAGTTAAGTATTGAATTATAAATGTTCAAATAAAATAGCTCTTCTTCAAAATATGTGTGTTGCTATCAAAATAGATATACCCTAACTCCGGCGTGTTTTATTAACACAGTAGAATTATATTACAATCAAAATTAATTAATACTTATTCTATGTTAGTAGTTCGATTGGTTGGAGTTAAGAACATACAAAAAGAATAGTAAAATTTAATTATTACAATTATTTTTTATCTCAATTTTTTTTTTCCTATATTTTTACCTTTTTTCCGGACCTCATTAGGAGGTCATCTAGAGGTTTCTCTAAATAGTTCCTCAACTAAATCCATTAAAGTGGGTTTTGACATTTAAAAAAAAATTAATTAATACTTAGAAAAACGGAAAGATGTCAACCCATATAATCAATTACTGTTTCATATTTTGACCAATAATTAATACTTGAAGCTGAAGGTGAGAGAAAGAAGTCGGTATCTTTTTATTTTTCTTTTAATGAGTGACAAAATATAGTAAATTTGCATTTTGGCACCACATGGCAGCATGTGTCAATTCATATAAAATTTAAGATAACTTTTTTATTTGTTTATTAAATTATATATAAAGATTACACATTTTAAGAGTATCATAATTAAATCAAACTGACTTAAACTATTTAGATTTGACTTTTTTAAAATGTGCTATCACTTTAAATAGAAAAATAAAAAATCTTAATTATTGCTAAAAAGTCAACGATTGATATTACATGTATATCCATAAAAAATTATGGATTTACATACTTATGATTAGATTTTAACTTATTATTGTTTTTATAAAATTTTGTAGGCAAATTTGTTATTTATATTATTAATGATGTGTTTATTAAGATTTTCAGACAATTATTATTAATTAGGTCATAAAAAATGAAGTCAAATTTATATTTATTTTCAAAATAATTATTTGTTCAAAAATTAAATTGAACCGAATCAAATTAAACTAATTAAAATATGTTTAATTTGGTTCAATATTGCAATTGAAAGCAAACTAGTTGATTTTCAATAAAACAAAAGGTTGATTGTTTTGATTTTTTTTTTTATAAATTGACCAAATCAAATTACGAACATTCCTAAAATCTTTTACAAATATTTACTAATTACAATTTTTAGTTTTACATGATATATTGTGCAAATTTCGTATAGCAGAAAAGTTAGGATGGAAGGTTGGTTGAGATCGACTACCTTTCTAATAATAACAAGTTTTAGGCAGTTTATATTACAACTTTTTCTTTATTTTTTTTTAAGAAAGTGTTTCTGTTTCAGAGGAGATTAACGCAATAATGCGTTAGAGAATGCTAAATGCGAGAAATCTCTCTCTCTCTCTCTCTCTCTCTTTATATATATATATATATATATATATATGAAAAATTCCATATATGAAATATTGCAAAATATATGATGCTATTTATCAAGTTCAAATTAATGATGATATTTATTAGTTTTTATTAATGTAGGTGAAGTAAGATTAAATTTAATCTCAATCTCACTCTCTATTAGTTATAAAACAATAATGTAAATAAAAATGATAAAAAAATGAATTTGTTAATTAGTATATATAATTTTAAAATCAATTCTATCTATTGGCGTATATCTTTCTAAAATTAAACTTCTTTGTTAGTATATGTCTCTAAAAAATAAATCCTATTATCATATATATTAGTAAGTAAAATGTAATTTTTTTTGTATTTAAGAGCAATCCCACCACGAAAGTTGAAGAAATTAATAGGACAAAAGCATATTATTGTAATAATATAATTATCCTATCTATGTTTTTTATTTTTTTATTTTATCATTTTTCACGTTCAAGGTTAAAAGTTTTTGTTGCAAAGATTAAGGAAAAAAGGTTAATTTTTTTAACTTGAAAAGGTTAAAAGGTTTTTTTAAACTATTTTGAAGATAAAATATATCTTTACAAGTTATTAGGATTTCCTTTTGAAATATTTATAAGACATATACCTAATATTAGAAGTGTTCAAAATCTGACCAGTTCTAATGACTCGTATTGACTCAAAGTTAATTTGGACAAGTTCGAACTCTATGAATTACACCTAGTGTATTTTTGAGTTGGGTTATAATCATGTTTCGAGTTATTCCAACTTAACCCGATATTACATAATACTTTAAAACTTATAAATTTTTTAACAACTATTGATAAATAATAAAACTTTATAACTTAAATTAATACTTTTTACATAACATTATAATATATTTATATTGATATGAACTATTTTAAAATATATATTGTAAAACATCACAAACTTTTAGTTTTCTACTACTAAAATATTGTAACTTGGCTATACAAATATCTATATTTGTATAATTTATTTTATTATTGGGTCAACTCAATCTTGACCCGCTCATTTGTCAGACCATGATCAGGTTGGGTCAGGTCCAAAGAATTGGCCCGATCAAAATATCGGGTCAAGTTCAGTCGAGTAAACATGTTACAACCTATCCAATAAACACCCCTACCTAATATTAACAATTCCATAAAATATTCATAATATATATTTGTGCTACACTTCCATAAAATATATTTTTAAAAATATATATTAACAATTCTAATAATAAAAATATATAAAGTATAAAGGAAAAGCATGTTATATCTAAAAAAGTTATATGATTATAAAAATATATTTATTATTACAAATGTATTTGATGCATTTAAAAAAGTTTAACTTTCCATGAAAAATTTATTCTTTTGGATTCTTTAACAAGTGCTCTAAAGCAGAGCTTTAGTATATGAAAAAAACAAGAATCATTAGTATTAGGGGTGTTCGTAGTTTGGTTTACATCGATTTTGAGTTAAAAAATCTATTAATCCAAATAATATTATTTATATCAGTTTGAATTAAATTGAATTTGTTACATTTTGAAAACCAAATCAATCCAATCCAATTCAAATCAATTTGGATTAGATTGATCTAATCATTTTTTGACTTAAAATTTTTTTAAGCAACAAATTTTGTGAGTTAAAACAATTTAGCTTATTTAAAAAAGAAAAACAAATAGAAAATAAAAAGTAGAAATAGTTTATTTCACATGTCTAATAAACAAATATATTATAAGTAAAAGAATATTTGATCACATAAAATGAGAGAAATATGTGAAAAATTAAGATTATTATAAGTAAAAATATAAATTTTATAATAAATAAATATATTATATAATATTAATCAATTTAGATTAGATTGAATCAATTTTGAAAATTAAATCTAAAATTTGATCCAATCTAATTGATTTAAAAAATTCAATAAAAAATAATTAAATTTATTATATTTTAATTAAATTTTAGTTAATTTTCAGTTTCGATTGGATTTGAATACCTAATTAGTATAGAAGCTTTAATATATGCATGTTTTTTTTTAGGTGATGTTACTTCTTTAGTTATTTTTTGGTGATGAATATATGCATGCTATATAGGTGCATACAAATGTGACATGACATGCACCGCCTCGTTAATAATATAAATGAAAATCTACTATAACAACGCCATCCATGACAACTTTAATAGGGACCTTAAATGCAAACTCTTTCGGATATTTCATGAAACATTGCTTGGTGGAGTTATTTGCGTGGATTAATTTAAGAAAAAAAAAAACAAAGAGTTATTAGTGTGGAAAATAAACTAAGCACAGACAATTTAAATAAATTTAATATATAAATTAAAATTACCCTTTTGGCCTATGTTTTGCAATCTGCATTCCCAGGGATAAGACAAAATTTCTACCTATTTTGAGAAATGGATAATGCATGAATTACTCAATCCATGATTGTCTCATTCCAGCTCTTATCTCCACCAATGGCTTTGGTGATTGAAAGTTTTACTCTAGAGCCTCTCTCTAAATTGTGAATGTCTCCTCTGCAGAAAATTCCCAGCAGTACTAGAAGCTTATTAATTTCCATAGCCAATCTCGTCTTCAAATATAGATTTATGCCCATCCATAAAGTGTTCCCGTATTATTTAGTTTGTTGCATGTCGAGTTATTTGTCCTACTTTTCAATCCTTTTAGGTTTAAAATATTTCAAAATTTTCTATCTGCAAAGTTGTCGATTGTTATACAAATTTCAAAATCAATCATGCCTGTCTCAACATCTGACTATGGCAATAATTCTTACTAGAGAGTCCAATATATTTCAAACGTATTATGCAGAAAACATTTACTCTAGAGCCAAAAAGAAAAACACTACCTTGTCGGGCTCAAGAATAACCAAAGAAAGGCTTAATATCTTTTAGAATTTCTTAGAGATTTACAATTATAATTTTATCAACTCTTATATTCTTACCTCAAATAGTGTATATACCCTTTTTCACACTTTATCTAATATCATTCATTATATATATTTGTTTCTATCACTTTCTCTCACTCAATCACATCCTTTAAAAAGGGTGTGAACAGTGCTTATACCCCTTTTTAGAGGTGTAAGTTGATCATTTTTCTAATTTTATTTAAACTAAAAAGGTATTTTTAAGTATTATTACAAGTTACAATAATCTATCGAATTTAATTTTATACATTATTAGTATAAAATGATTTTATACTTGTATTAAATGATGTGTCGTTATATTATTTAATAAATTTAACATATCATATAATTGTTTACATAATTACACTAAATAAATATGGTATTAATATAAGATTAAATGATAGTATAAAAAAATTATTTTGACAATGCATTTAAATTAAACTATAGTCTATAAACCAATGTGTTAGCTCAAATTAAAGGAGTTCAAGTCTCTTAAGCATGTGATATTTGGTTCAATTTCAAGATTCATGTGTAAGAGTGTTCAAATCTAATCCAAACTAAAAACCAAACCAAAAAATTGAAATCCAATCAAAATCGAATAAATTTTTTTGGATTGATTTTTTAAAAACTGATTGTATTAGATTGATTTTCGATTAACATTATATAATTTTTTTGTTATTTAGTTTATATTTTTACTTATAATAGATCTAATTTTTCAAACACTTCTTTTATTTTATGTAAACAATATTATTTTAAGTATGTAAAATAGGCTATTTCTATTTTTTATTTCTTGTATTTATCTTTTCTTTCTTTTTAATAGACTAAATTACTTTTCACTCACAACATTATAGGCTTAAAAAAATTTAGTCAAAAATTGATTAAATCGATTAAATCCAAACCGATTTAAATCGGAATTAGATCAAATTTTGGAACGTAATTAATCTATTTCAATCCAATTCAAATTGATGTAAATAACATTGTCTGAATTAATTAGCTTTTTGAATCAAAATCGATCCAAATTGAACTGCGAACACCCTTATTTATGCATATGAAAATAGAAATAATAATATTAAGAAGCATCTCCGCTTAAGTATCTGATTGTATTTGAGAATATTAATCTCTCATTTATCGAATAAGAGATACTCTAAAAAACAAAAAACAAAAACCATAATCTATAAGTCAATACCAAAGCATAAGACAACATCACTCATCTAATAGTGGCGTGTAGGTTGAATTATCTCCTTTTGTAGCAATGCATCCTCCAAATCGAGGTCAATGTCCTTTATCTTTTTTCTCCTTAATTAAATGTGTGTTTGAATTAGAGTTGGTAAATTTAAGTTTGGTTAAAAGTGTATTTGCAAACTTAAGTTTGGTTAAAAGTGGATTTACAGTAACATGATTTGTGTTGGGAAGCTTTTATCTTAAAAATGACTTTGACAAAATGAATGATAGTGAAAAATGAACTTCAACTGACAAAATTCATGCTTTTGATCAAATGACCGTTTGAGATAAAAAGTCAGTTGAAACAATACAAACTAACAAATATCCAAACAAAAATTTGCATCCTTCGAGAATTGCAAACGTACATTGTAAGCGCAAACTAATTTTCTAACTGGTTTCCAAACATACACTAAGTTTTGCACTGCATGCACTTCGTATTGGAACAACATAGGGTTTTCTTCTTGATTCTTATGGTCTATCTTAAAATCGAATTGTTTAACATGAAAATTAAACGGATTTGTCTGGGTCAATTCTCTTAACTCGAGTTGACCCATAAAATTTGTGAAACTTACATAACATATTCAAATAATTTATTTTTTATATAAAAATCAAGATTAGGGGTGAAAATAGACCAGATTGCTCATTAGAGGCCTATGACCTGCCCTGCCTGAGGTCTGGTCTAGCCTAACCTATTTATTAAACAAGTTAGGTCAATATTTTTTTAAAAGCATGTTTAACTAAAAGGTCAGGTCTCATGCATTTTCAGGCCATCTAATAGGCATTTTAAGCGACAGGTTCGCTTTGTCTATTTAATTATATATAATATAATATATATTATTATAATAATTATAAATTATAATTATAATTATTAATTTATTATAATATATTAATATAATTTTTAATTAAATTCTAATAAAAATCAAGAACTAAAATTTAAATTAGTAAGTTAGAATAAAAATAACATATTTATTAATATATTTAATATAATATATTTATTAGAATGAAAATAATAAGTTAATTCTCAACCCATTTTTTATAGATACTCGCTACTTTTTTACTCTGATCTTTGGTCGATGTGGGACTTGAAACATTAGAATAAGAAAGTGAGTAATTTAGTGTATCTCCAAGTCCCACATCGACCAAAGACTATAGTAAGAAAGTGATGAGCATCAATAAAATTAGAAGGTGGGTGTTAAATTATAACAAAAGCCTATTGACTTTGAGTAGGCCCGTTAGCTTATTCCAAGGCTTAAACCTGTTAGTTTATATAAAGGTATATTGACTTATTTAAATGTAGGTCTGTTAACCTATGTAAAATATGTTAACCTATTTAAAAGTAGGTATGTTAGCCTATGTAAAGACCTGTTGGTCTATTTTAAGGTAAGCATGTTAACTTATTTAAATGTCTCATTGTAAAATAAGTCTTTAAATAGACTTTCAGGCTAGACCAGACTTTTAAAATGGTCAGGTCAAGTCTTAAAAATTGGCCTATTATAGGCTGTCAGACTCAGTCCTTATAATTGAGATACATGTTAGGCCTATTTAAGGTAAAGCATAGTCTGGCATGACCTGTTTCCACTCTTAATCAAGATTTAAAAAAACCATCTCAGTGTATGTTTGGATACCAATTGAAAACCCGTTTATAGCTTACAACGTAAGTTTGCAATTCTCGAATGACTTAAAATTTTGTTTGGATATTTGTTAGTTTGTACTATTTGAATAGATTTTTTATCTCAACGGACGGTTGATCAAAAACATGATTTTTGTCTGTTGGAGTTTATTTTTTATTAATAATTATTTTATCAAATTTATTTTTAAGATAAAAATTTACAAACATAAATTATATTAGTATAAATTTACTTTTAATTAAACTTAAATTTATAAATATAATTTTAATCAAATTTAAATTTACCGATTCTAATTCAAATACACACTCAATTCATGTGACCAGTTATGATAAAAGCAATGAATCATGAGTCATGACAAAAGAATTGGTGTTAGCACAAATCTTAATAGCACTTAAAAAGGTTAGAAAAGAAAAGTATGTCTTTCTATGGGTCTTTCATCGTCAAATAACTATATTCCATATTCCGGTAGTATGGATTACATCAAAGCTGTTTTTTTTTTTTTTTAAAGATTGCTTACATCTAAATGGGTCACTATCAGCGATGGTGAAAATTATCTTCCTCGTCCAAGTTATTCACATTTGTCTTTTCCTCTGTGTCCAAAAACATCAATGAAAGTTTCCCGAATAGCTTTGGTAGTTTGTTGTCTGCTTTCTCTGTTTAATTCTTCTGATTGGAAGATATGGTCGCTGGGTGGGTTACTTGATCGCATCTACCACACGTCCACCTCTCACAAGGCCTCAACCACTTTTATAGTGTGTTCATAATTTCATTCACCTTTTTTGTTTACTTCCATTAATTTATCATTCTCCATATACATGCAGTAGTAGACTAGTAGTACTAATTCAGAGCAGGAACGATTATTTTAACTTTTAACTACTTCACATTAACCAATCACCCATTGCTACATTATTCAACCTTTATTGCTTGTTCAAGTGTCAAACTACCAGTGGCTAACATGGTGGAATCTTGATAATGGCACGGCTTGGAAGAGGAAAAATTATTGCATTTTCTTGAAATATAATAAATGTATGTTCTAAAATAGATCTCTATCATTAATTTTAAATTAATAATTATAAAATTTATGTTAAGAGTTTTATTATATTTTTTTGAAATATTCTCTTAATAATTATTTATTATATAATCAAGTAAGTATTAAATAAAAAAATAAATATATTAAATATCTTCAAAACATAAAAATATTAATATTTTATGAGTTTTGTTAATAAATGTTTTTAAAAATATTAAAATAGAAAAATGTAAATAAAAAATATTTTTTTAATTTTTAATATATTAAATATATTATTTTTATCTAATTTTTTTATTTTGATATCTTTGACAGGTGTCTTTGTTAACAAAATTTATATTTTATTTATTTAGTAATTAAAAAATATTAAAATTATGTAATAGAAGAATTTATAATTGTTCTTATGATAATTTGTTTAAAATTAATATAAAAATCCATCATGAAATATATATTTATTATACTCTTAGAGCATATTAAAATTTAGAAAAACAATATTCTTACATTATTTTTTTATCTTATTTTATTTTTTATTATATTTTTTAATGATTGTGATTAAGTAAAAAAATAATGTGATTAATAATATAAAAAATAATATAAAACAAAGTGATAAGAATATCGTAAAATTTGTCTAGGAGAGAGAATGTGCCATAATGCTAGTCAGAATTGGACGATGGGACTTTTTTTGTTTTGACCCTTTGAGAGTTTTCTTGTCGTTTTCAGACACAATCCTATGCTTGCCTCCTCAGAAAATTGGGATAAACAAAAAAAATCTAATAACCACCGACGATCGCCAAACTAGGTGCCTTTGGAATTGTCAAATCGCTGTTTAGTTCTCGTAACTTAACTTGAACTTTTCAAGATGGGCTTAGCTTTCTTCAAATAATTGACTAAGAAGCTTTGAGGGGGTAACCATGGCTGATCATTGGATGACAATTGTAATTCTGAGATTAAATTGATTTACTTTATGGAATTACTTACAGTGTACATACAATCACAACACAAGATACAAATATATTTTACAAATCTTGTACTTACCTAAGTTGATTCATAGGGGTGAATCTAAATGGTTTAATGAGTGCAATGAAAAGCTAATGATACTTTTTTTTTTGGGTTACATATATAATGATCTTTTGATTGTTAGGTCATATGGGAAAATAAACTGCAAAGTTACTTAATGCTGTAGTAATAATATTTAACTTATGGACTCATCTACTAACTCATCACTAACACATTATTTGGACTTACGTGAAGAATTTTAAGTTATTTGTATCCGAGGAGTCACCGACAGATAAATTATTCAAGTGATGTGCATGAACTAAGAAGACTTTCTCGTTACTTCAATTCACCATTTTGCCCTATGCTAGACATAATAAGGTAATTTTTCTTAAACAATTCACAACTATGTTTAATTTCAGGTCACTCCAATGCACGGATTTAAATATTTTTATGTCATTTTTTTCCTAATCAAGTGGAAGAAAAAAATAAATATAAATGTATTTATTAATAAGACTCAATTATAATTTGTAAATTTTTTCATAACTTGTATATTTATATCTCTTCTACACTTAACTACAAGAAGAAAAAAATACCATGAAAGGGTCCAAATCCTCAATCCACTTAATGCAAACATTTGTTTCTTTCACAGCCTCTCCTGCTATGAAGTCAGCTGAACTGAAAATGGAGTAAAGCAAAATCGTAAAATTATCCTCTACTTGGGCAATTAAGCCCCTGGTGCCATTGTTATTACTCATCTATATTGTATTTGGGTATTAATAACCTATAATCTCCCCAAATCAAATTTCGAACGACGAAGGTACGAAAGCTTACCTTCCAAAATAACAAAAGAGAGTCAAATGGGGAGGAAAATCTTCAGTTTATGCATTTGGAAATTATTACCATTCATTGCTTTGGCCTTTAGGTCAGATGTTTATGGAGGGAATGATTGTCCTCTCCACAGACTTTGCAACCTTTATTATATTTATTCTTTTTTTTTTTGTCCCCGTCTTCGAGGAAGTGCACACTTTAGCTCTTTTCTGTACACTAATGGTCGACGGTGCACTTCTTTTTGCCGAAAGCCCGAAAGGCAAAAATTGCTCTACATATAATATTACCATTTGAGTAAAAGGGCGCTCTGGGCCAAACCTTAAGGCCTGGTTCTCTCGTTGTTGGGTGAATCCTTTAAGGCCGAAAATTTTAATGTAATAGTTAGGGTTATCCAATGAGTGAGTTACGTGAGTTTCATAATATTTTTTTACTCGGCTCGTTTATCAAAATTAGTAGGTTGGGTTGAAAATTTTTTTTCTTTATAACTCAACTTAACTTGACCTGCTTAAGTGTGGATTGAGGTGAGTCTAACTCGTGAATCTGATATACATTATATATATTTTTTATTCTATTAAAATAATTGTCAAAATATAAAATAAAAAATTCGTTACATATAATATATCTTATTTACAAAACTACACATGTCCTAAATAAATTAAAAATCACATAATTAATCTTATACAAATACAATAAGTCTCAAATAATATTAATAAATATAACAAGTCTTTAAGTTAACATAAATTTGAAATAAACTAAAGTAAGTTAATAAGTCCCAAAAACCATAAACAAACAAACCACATCAATCAATTGAAGTCAATGTCTTTACATATAATATATGAATTGATATAATCATTTACTTTATTTTTAATTTTCTCAACATACTCTTTCTCATCTAAGTAATCCAATAGATTTTCATCGCAATGTTCTATTAAATGCTTTATGAATTTCTCATTAATATTTTATTAGTTACACTCTTAATGTGACCATAAGAGTTATACCTAAACTTAATTGGCATTGTACAAAAGTATGAGAAAAGTAATTTAAAATGTCACAATGGCTAAATAACTTTTATTTTTTTAAAAAAGTACTTAGATGGTAGGGTTTGTGCGACTTGAAATTTTCCAACCCTGCTACCTACGGGTGTCAAATAAAATTAATAGCTCGATTAAATGGGTGAGGTTGGGCCAAATTTTTTTATGCAAAATTGAAATTTGGCCTAAGTGAGCCAGTCCGCAAACTCGATGCTTAATTATTAATTATGATATTATTATCTAATTTATATGATATATAAAGATTTTATTCTTATTTTTAATGTAAATTAATATTTTTATAACAAAAATAATTTTATTTGATATTTTATGAGATTTAAACTATACAAAAGAAAAAAAAAGTGTTGAAACATAAGAATAATTTGTTTTCAAGTGTTGATAACTAAATAAATAAAATATATGATGCAAGTCGGTCCAGCCCAAATCATGGCCTGCATAGGATCAGATTGAGTCAGTAATTTACCAATTCATAATGTTTCTTGCCTGCCCTGGCTTGAAATGTCGTTGGGCTAATGCGGGCTAACTCGTTTTGACACTTATACCGTTACTTGACCCATACTTTGTGAGTTGAAGTGTTTTTCAACTTGATCTAACCCACAGACTCAATCTAACCTGCATTTTGTGGGTTTGATTGGATCAAAATATATGAATTCGTCAGTTAACTTAACTTACTGGACACTCCTAGTACTGGTTACTTTAGAGTTTAGAGTTGTTTCTTTTTGGAAATTCATTATTATAAAATTTCTTTTAAATAAACATTTTCAAGCAAAAACGTATGGTTCTAAATAATTTTTTAAAAAATGATTATATTAAAAATAATAAATTACTCAAATAGGTTCCTATATAATAATTAATGATTAAAAATAAAGTGCAAAAATCAACAATATGAAAAAAAAAACCTTTTAGTGTTCATACCAATTACATCTTCGACAATCTTCTTCTACTTTCTTAGGAGAATTCTAAAAATAAATTCATAGTAACGAATTTATTGTGAAGAAATAAATAATCACCAATGCATTAATTGTACTTAATAAATATTATTTCAAGTAATTATTTGTTCTTAATCAATATTTTTAGAGTTTAATTTTGATATACTATCAATGTAAAGTTTTTTACATTATTAACTAATCATATATTATCATATGTGTGATTTTTGAGGTAATTATTATAAGAATCAAATATTTTTAACGACATAACAATACATGAGGAGTGTCTAATGGGTTGGGTGGGTGGGTTTCATGACATTTTTGGACCCGTCACACTCATCAAACTAGTGGGTTAGGTTGGGTTAAGTTGAGAAAATGTTTCACTTTAACTTGACCCAATCTAACTTAATAGTGGGTGGAGTTGTGTCAAACTCGTGAATCCGACATACATCAGAAAAAAAAAATCTATTGTTAAAATAATTATCGAAATATAAAACTAAAAATTCGTTACATATATCACATATTAATAAAAAAATTACATTTGTTCCAAATAAATTAATAAGTCATGTAATTGGCTTGCACAAATATAATAAGTTTCCAATAAGATAAATAAACATAACAAGTCTTTAAGTTAACATAAGTCTTAAATAAATTAAAATAAGCTAATAAGTCCGAAAAGTAATAAATAACCACATTAGCCAACTGAAGTCAATGTCATCACATATAATATATGGATTAACATAGTCATTTACTTCAATCTCAATTTTCTTAACATATTATTTGTCATCGAAATGATCTATTAAATTTTCATCACAATGACCCGTTAAATACTTCATAAGTTTCTCATCAATATTTTCTTAGTCACACTCTCAATATGACCACAATACGTATACCTAAACTTAATTGATACTGTACAAAAGTCAGAGGAAAGTAACTTGAAATGCCACAATAGCTAAATGACTTATATATTTAAAAAAAAAAAAAAGGTTACTTAGGTGGGTTGGATTTGTGCAGGTTGAGACTTTCCAAACCCACTACTCGACCCATACCTTTTTGGTCGGAGTGTTTTTTCAACCCAACCTAACCCGCAGAACCAATCCAACCTACATTTTTTAGGTTGAGTTGGGTTAGAACCTGTGAGTTATAGATTGATCTAATCCGCTAGACACACTTAATTGATGGTATAAATTTTTTTTACACTAACAATGTGTATAAATTAAATCCATATTTTTATCAAAATTTTCTTTAATTTTCTTGTTCCCCCCCCCAAATACTAATAGGTGTATATGTGTAGAAAAAGATTGTTTGTCTTACCTTAAGGTCACATAACACCATGAATATTTTATTAATTAGTATTTTGTACCTGTGCAATGCACGAAATAAATTAAAAAAATATTATAATAAATAAAAAAATATACTTAACCTAGAGATATGACATCTCAGATGATTTAGATGAATTTGATTAAGAAAAAATTATTGCATACATACGTATGTATCTTATATACACTCACATAAGGTGAGCCCCACCCCATAATGAGATCTATCCTATGTGAGTGTATGTAAGATACATACGTATATATGCAATAATATCTATTTGATGAAGTTATAATTAGCGAAATATATAGTAGAACTTACTTAAAAATATATTTTTTGATTTTTGTTAACCGGCTCTTCTCGTGCTATGATAACCGGGTTATGTAGGTTACATATAAATATTTTTTTATAACCGGATGGTGCCACCCCATAACCGGGCTATGTAGGCTACATATAATCGGGCTATGTAAGCTACATATAACCGCCCCACCCCATAATGTAACTCACTTCAATATATATATTTTTTATTAGACTTTTTAACAAATAATTAGTTTATATAATTTTGGATAATTTCAATTTTTGATTCTATAGTTTATTTATTTTAATATTGATTTTTATGTGTTTATTTATTAGAATATTTTATCAAGTTATTATTAAGATTATACCAAAAAAAAATTACTATATTTTCTTAATTTAAAAAAACACTTAATAAATTCTTAGTTTCTTTATAATAAATTACATTTAATTAATTTTACTATATTTTCATGCAAAATTTTCAATCATGTGTGATGTATATATTGAAGTTTTGTAAATAATATAAAATAATTATAAATGAATAAATATAGTAATTTAAAAATATAATTAATTAATTTATGGTAACAATAAATATAAAGCAGAGATGATATTAGACACCAATAAAAATTTTGAGATTTTAAGATCAATCACTAATAAAAATAATTAATAATATGGTTAATTAAAGATATATGAAAAATTTTTAAATTTTTTTAAATATAAATTAATATGCAAATGTATATATGTCAATATAATTAATATGTGATTATAAATTTCTATATTTGTAAGCGTGAGTAATAAATTTAATTTAGACCTAACGATACATATGCAAATTTATTTTAAATTATAACATGAGATATTATATGTCGGATATTGAAATTATATATTTATCATATAATACAATTTTAAACATATTCTATATTAAAATTGTTGGGGGAATATCACATCTCCATCAATCTTAGTATCGAATACTATATCTCCGTCAATCTATTTGAGGAATATCACATCCCCTTCTACACAAACATGTAATAAATATTAGTAATTGAGAAAAGTGTCATACAAATCACGTATAAGATTTAACGTGGTTCGGCTAATATGCCTACATCTACGGATGAAAAGAGTCAAATCTACTATCAAAACAAATTTAATCTGCAGGCCTTACAAGATAATCTCTCTCAGACTCTCATTCTCACTCTCATAATCCTACCAATTCTCAAATACAAGTATTTATAACCTATCCTTCATAGTTTTCTATTGTAAACAAATTTCTCACAAATCTTATTCATATCTCACAAATTTTTAACATATTTTTCAAATATTTTAACAAGTCTTTAACATATCTTGACATATATTTACCCTATCACAAATCTTATTCATATCTCACAAATCTCTAACATATTTTTCAAATCTTTTAACAAATCTTTAACATATCTTCGTATATCTCTTCATATATTTCATATTTTCACAAATGTTCACAAATAGGAAATTACCGATAACAATCTTTAATAGAATTTGGGTCAAGCCTAACAATCTTCACCTTGATACAAATTCCATCATTATCTCTAACAAAACAATCTTCAAATCTTCAAATCTTCAAATCTTCAAACCTTCAAATCTATCATTTTTAATGGAACACACCATTTGACCTCCATGCTAAGAAGACTTTCGACAATACCTGTCACCATTCATAACGCTCAATCTTCTAAATTTTCAAATCAAATCTTCGTGTTTGGATTGTCGTTATATGGAACACGCAGCTTGACCTCAATGTCAAGAAGACTTTCGACACATGTACTACATTTGCCACCATCATAAACGAGACATGCCACCTAACCTCCATTGCCAGGCAAACTTTCGACACAAGGGCCCAAAGGAACCATACCATCGCCTAGATCCTCGAACCATCAGCTTTGATACCACTTGTTGGGGAAATACCACATCCTTTTTCAATCTTTTGGAGAATACCACATCCCCATCAATCTTATTAGGGAATACCACATCCCGTCAATCTGTTTGGAGAATATCACATCCTCTTCTACACAAACATGCAATAAATATTAATAATTGAGAAAAGTATCACAGAAATCACACACAAGATTTAACATGGTTCGGCTAATATGCCTACATCCACAGATGAGAAGAGTCAAATCTACTATCAAAATAAATTTAGTCTGCAGGCCTTACAAGACAATCTCTCTCAGACTCTCATTCTCACTCTCATAACTCTACTAATTCCCAAATACAAGTATTTATAACTCATCCTTCATAGTTTTTATTGTAAACAAATCTCTTACAAATCATATTTATATATCACAAATCTCTAACATATTTTTTAAATATTTTAACAAGTCTTTAACATATCTTGACATATCTTTGTCCTCTTATAAATTTTATTCATATCTCATAAATCTCTAACATATTTTTTAAATCTTTTAACAAATCTTTAACATATTTTCATATATATCTTCATATCTTTTATATTTTTACAAATCTTCACAAATAAGAAATTAACGATAATAATCTTTAATAAAATTTAGGATCAAATTCAATAAAAATGACATATATTAAAATATAAAAATATATACATTCTTTTTATATATTATATATATTATATGATTGAATGGTGCACTCAAGGAGAATACTTATTTGCTCCGATGTAATGTTTCAAAGTACTTGTTTTTACAAATTTTGAGAGCTAACAGTATTCTTGTATTAGAAAGTTCAGGGCACATGCGATTTGTGGGGTTTTTTCTGTGATGGTAACCACATGCAATGATCCTGACAAATCATATGACACGTATCTCTCATCTCAGCTCATGTTTTTGTTTTTATGTGTATCTGTTTCGTATCATTGGGCTCAGTCTCACAGAATTTTCTATTATTTACATATCTCAGAGTCATGATAATACATTTGAACCTACGTTGTGTATCATTGATCATTGGTGATTAATGCATATTAGAAAAAGCTCTTCTTTAGTATCAGACATTTTAATACCAGTCTAATTCTAAAGTAGGAAATAAGATTCACTGCAAATGGTTTACTCCATATTACATGCTCATAATAATTATCTTATTAATCTTATTTTGATTTCTTTTCCTTTACTGATTTTTTCTTTTTAAAAAAAATTTGTCCTCTATGTCCATTATTAGGGAATAAAATAGAACTGAACTTAAGAAAGTCATTTTTGTAATTTGAATTTAATATTTTTTTTGTTTTGTTTATTGGTTTGTGTTACGCAAAAGAAAGTAAATATGTCCCTTCGTTGTCTCCTAAAAATAAAAAAATAAAAAAAATCTCCCTTCCTGAATTCATCCCTTATTGATAAAGACGAATTTGATGCTAAATTCCTACATCCATTGCAATGAACTTTATTATTATTATTTTTACCATGCAATGAACTTTAATCGTTGAACTTAAGACTATTGGTCCCTACCCAACAGCAACAAGAAATCTCGTATTTCAATCAATAACAAATTGATGTCAACTGATCAGAGTAATTTCAAATGATTCAAGGTTTATTTTTTGGGCCATAGGTGAAGATGCAAGATTAATCCAAGACTAGACGCAGCATATAATTTATGCTTTTGTTTTTCGAAGAGCAAACATGCCAAACCCAGTTGTTAATACTCACGTGAAGATATAGGAAACACAATCATAATGCTCGAAGCCCAAACATAAGCCACGCCCATTCGATGTCCTATTGTTACTCCAACATGTCAGTTTCTTTAAGTCCCCATTTTACTTTTCTTGCTTTCCAAATTTAGATTTGCTGGTGTTTAATTAAACTTCACATTTTTGTGTATTTGTTTTGAGACAAGTATCATGGTGTGCCACGTGGCAAACCCATGTGATGATGTGAATAAAGATTGATTAATTAGAAACTGTATACAATAATTCAGAATGATGGCTTTTGGCATTGCCAAAATAGAAAAATTGCATGATTCTGAATTCTCGCCGATCGATTTTGTTCTTTGTTTTGTACGTAGGATGATGATTGCCTATTTGCCTTTGCATTGGATACCCTGTCGGTTCCAATTAACAAAGAGACATGCTAGAACAATGCATTGGTATTAATTGAGGCCTGTTATGATATTATATTATTTATACGTATCAACTATCAACTATCAACTCTGGTTTATTTTATTATGTATACAAGTCGTGCTATTACTAAATTTGTTTTGTTTGCAAGATGGGATATAAATTACCATATTGATGGAATCATGGCTTAAGGTTATCTTACTAAACTCAGCTTCCATCTTGCAGTGACGCTAGCAAAATAGTAACTTTTCAGACATTTTCATGATGCCAAGCTGTGGGGACTAGAGGCACCATCATAAGAGGTGAAATACGAGAAGTTGAAAACTTAGTATGTAAAGACATAGTGAAAGAGTGAAAGTTTGATTATGTCTGGGTGAACATGTGTCCATAACATTTGAATTATTAAATTATTAATTTTAGTTACATAAAAGGTTCAAGTACTGGATAAGGAAGAAGAGAGCTCGGTGTCTTAATGAATGATCAAACTTCTTACATGATCTTATATTAAAATCTTAAAGACTTGAGTTAGTACCAACTTGGCATTTAATTCATTATTTTGTTATAAGTGCTGGATTTAAGTACAAAAGAATAATACGACTTTATCCTTTCGAATATTTTATCTTAGGCTTTGTTTGGTATGAGTTCAGAGAAGAGAAGAGAAAGGATGAAGGTAAAAGAAGAGGGTTATACCTTGTTTAGTATGCATTTGTGTAGGGAAATGAAAGGATTTGGAAAAATGATATTTCCATGAGTTTTATCTTTTTTTCATCATCTCCCTCTTGAAAGGAAATGAAGAGATAAGAGAGAAAAAAAGTGTTTTGGTGAGCTCCACTATATATTTACATATATTTTCATTCATTTATATATATTTTCTTTCTTTACCTTGATGAAGCCAAACAAAAGAAGGAAGACATTCATTCTTTTCCGTTGAATGATACCAAATAAGGAGGTGATAATTGCTCCGCTTCTCCCTTCTATTCCTTTATTTTCTTTGCTATCATATTCATTTCATTTCCTTTCCCTTTATAATACCAAACAAACCATTATTAGTGTCATTTATATTTAATAGCGATCGGGTGGTTTATAAACTGGTAAATCTAGAATTAGTAGTCAAACTATCTGAAAGAAGCATTTATTAAATTTTAGATGCAGAAAATTCTAATGAAAAGAAGTTAACGCATAATCTACAAATTGTAGTGTATATTTCAAATTTTTGTTGTGAATTTCATATGTTATTTTTTTTTATTAGGATATCTTTATAAGTATTACTATGAAAATAATCCCTCAATTATTGTTGTGATTAAAAGATCTTCTCAACAATTATCTTTTTCATGATTTGAAATTTAATCTTCCCTAAAAGGAGAACTCACTTACCACTGCATCCAACTCTTGGTAGTTTATATAATGATCTTGAAATCACTGTAGACATATCCAAATTAATGAATTTTATTGGTTAAATGGAAGGGAGAGAAATCAAACTTTCAAAATCAAACACGCCCTGATTTAAAGAGCAGAATTGGTGCCAACCGAGCAATAAGCTCAATGGCATAAATGAAATACACACATAAATTGCAGAATTGGCAAAGCTGGGACAAATTATGGTCTCGGTTGCTGCATTTTGGATGCTCCTCCTCAACAGTTTGCCTTTCTTTACTGGCTGATTAGGTGCATACTATTTTCTTAAAAGGGTTTAATTTTTTAATTTTTAATTTTTTTATTTTATTTTGGACTTCCCAACAAATATATTTTCAGATTAAGAACATTAAACCACGCAGGCAGTTAATAATGTTCAAAGAGTGATTAATCAATTAATCATTAATCATATAATAAAATGCTTTTACCAACAATTCCTAAACGACAATTCCCCCAAAAATATGTATGTGGTTCTAGATGACCTGAGTGGCTGAGCCTAATATGTTGAGTTCATTAGCATCACACATAAGAACAATCCAGGCTTTAATCACAAATTTCAGCCACCATGATAAAATCATCGCACGAACTCAGAGTGCCATAGTTTTTTTTCAGGCAATCATTTCAGTGTTGCATAATCAAGCACATCGGCCCAACATTTGGTCAATCGTTTTAAGATGATACCAGAGCAGTGACGGACATATGTATGGAATGGAGGAGTGGGACACATAACCCTATTCTATTTTAAATTTTTTTTTATTTTATATAAGTATATTTGTATGTTTTTTTATTCTTTCATATGTATAATTTTTGTTTTTATATATTGATAAATTAATAAATTTGTAGTGATAAAAAATAAAACTCATAATTTTTTTTAATTTTTTTAACAGCATTCACATAGATTTAATATTAATATACTTAAAATACAAAATTCTTGTTTCACCTTTCTTTAACTCTGCAAACTAGCAATGACAGAGAATATTATCCGCTCCCACTCACTTACACTTACTTCAACAATGAGACATTTGCCCCCATTGCCAAAAATTCCTGCATCCGTCGCTGTACCAGAGCCACAATGAATTCAACTAGGCACTTCGTAAGTTAACAGGATAGTACTTCAAGCTCATAAGTTAACCTTAAAGTTATATTGAAAAAAGAAGTTACAAGAATTTCATTTATGATTCAGAGCGTGCAAAGCTACCAGTTGGTGTGAGCCAGCCTTTGATGGTGTATGGCTTTACAATTGGCACCATCCGTATCCCGCGACTGGTAGAAATCATTTGGCTGAACAATATTGACCTCCTCAAACTCATTATCATCTGGAAGCAACAGATGGAATAATGTTCATTATGTTGTTTCAGAAAAGCAAAGGTTACTCTAGGCCTATGTACTATAATCTTCTCTACCAGGTATTGCTGTCAAAATGAAACTTCCACGACTGCACATTTAAGTGCGAAAACTAAAGAGGAGGGTGAGGCAGAAGGGGAGATTAAGAGGATATAAACTACATATAAATGCCAGCCACATGCTTGTAAAGATAAAACTACAAAATCAGACTCATACCTCTGTGGTGAGTTTGCACTGGTGTGTGTGTGTGTGAGAGAGAGAGAGAGAGAGAGAGAGAGTACATCTAAGATGTTAACCAAAATCAATAGTAAAAATGATAAACAAAAGGGCCATCTTCAGAAATTTCTTCAATTTTTTTAATTTCTCAGTTGCCACTTAACCTATATAAGATAATCCCTCAATATGTGAATCATTACTTTAACAAGACAAGTGCAATTCCATGAAGAACCTGAGTCCAATCCATCCCTTGACAAATGCAGCTCAACAAAACATACCATGCATATAGTCAAAGCCAGATTTGAAAAAAAAAATGTTTGGATTGAAAAGCATCATTGTCATCCTTCCTTCGGTTTCCCAAACACACAGTAAATGTTTTTATGAGCTTATACATTAATAACAGGTACAATTGTAAGCAGCCACAGCGTGCCAATTATCCATAACAATCACTATACTTAAAATTTTTTTCAGTTGGGATCACCAGTACTTGGAATAACAGTTTGGTTCCCCTGATAAAACTGACAAGAACAAACTGTGACTGCCATTTTCAGAAGTGTGAGTGCTCAATGCAAGTGACCTATAGTATGCGAGGAACTGTTCAACTATGACAACAGATGTAATATCAGCCAATAATGGCAAAATAAAACAGAAATCTACACCCAACTAGAATTAGAATAAGTAAACAATTTCTTAATTAAGAATTCGGACTTGACTTGATAATAAAAACTGCAGGAACAACCACTAAAAGAATGTATTTAAATAGACAGTGCTGTAACTACTGTTTGAACAGAAACAATCCCAAAAAGTAATAATCTATTGATCACTGTTGTCAGACTCTTGAACAGTAGATAAAGGGAAACCAATGATAAAAGCCCCACTAAAGCCAAAAAAAGTATCAGCTAACACAACGAATGATGATGACACAATTCACAGTATTAACAATTAACAATTAATAATTAATTTGCAATATGGTATGCAGGAAACATGGGAATGGAATACAGCCCAAAACTACTTAAGATACTCACATGATATGATCCTGAAGTAGGAAGCACTTCAATTTTCTGTTGGGCAGAGGGAGGGACTTCTAGATCAAATGATAAACCATGTCAAATTACTTATCTACATGACTACATTACATATAAGTACATAGATCCTTTTAATGCTTTCTGAAACAGTACCTAATTGCTGCTATTCCCCAGAGGGAATGATTATCCAAAATTAATCCAACAAAAAACTCAAGACAACCTGAATCATTTATCATCAAGATTGCAGGATCCTTCAAAGAACAAGTTGGTTGATAGGAAATATAGGAAACCGCGCACCGTCAGTGAGGGAAAAAGGCAACAGAATAGTCATGCTGGCTTCTAGAGACTTATTACAGCTCTACTCAATTCCTTGTTGTTTACAAAATGCACTACTGAATCTTCTATCTTAAGTAATGCAGCATAAATAAACACTAGGGAAAAAAATCAGTTTTTCCCCTAAGACTCCTCCAACCGATAAACAGCCAAAACAGAAAAACACAGGTAAACTTTTGAAGTCTGTAAAATGGGTTCATAATCCAAAATTTTAAATTTAAAATGAAACACAGGTGTATTAACTTAAGTGCACTGCCACACATAAAACTTTTCTTTACTATTTTTTTGCTTGGGGGGTGGGGGGACGAGGAAAAGGATAAGAGACGTTACCTTTTCTCAAGGTCAGAGTCACTGCAGCATCATTTTCAATCTGAACAGGAAAAAATGATCCTTTTTATAGGAAATTGTTCACAGGTATGAACACATGAAAGTATAAGCACGTAGAACTTTAAGGGTGGTATTAGATTAAGAGTTAAGAGTAGATGCTAAGTTGCTAACATTTAAAAAAAAAAAGAATGGAAAGAAATAAAAATCACAAAAAGCAAGATGGCATAGCACAGTACCTTTTGATCTGCTAGTGTGTTTGAGTCGTCTAATACTTGGCCGGTGGCAGGTAGAATTAAGCGTTGATTACTAAGTAGTTGATCAGTGAGTTCTTGCAACTTGTGCTTGATGTCAACAATTTTATCAGATGGCTTGCACCGTACAAAGTAAGTTGTCTTACTACCCTTAACACGAATGTACATATCCTATCATGCAGTGCTTTGTTCTTTGTGATTATGCTTACATGCATACATACCGACCTAAATAAATAACCGTGATTGGAAAGAAAATAAATCAACAGAGAAACAGTGATTTACATAAACATACCAGTGATTGCTGTGCATCTGAAGGAGAATTTTGAGAGAATGATGGCTCAAAAATAGGATTTTGATTTAGGGAGTGAAATGGTGAGAGGAATGTTTATTTTCAAAGACAAGATGAATAATTATTTGATGATTAAATTTTATATAAATAATTAAAATTAAAATATAAATTTTTTATGTAGTCATATATTTTTAAATAATTTTTAATTTTAATTATTTATATTAATATATGTTTTTTAAATAATTTTTAATTAGATATACTTTTATCAATCATTTAATAAATAATGTAATTATATGTTTAAAATAAATATAAAAAAAAAATTTCAATTTCACTCCTCTTAAAATTTATTTCTTTCATCCTGTAAAAACTTCTCTCAACTACGTATACCCCTTTTAATTTGACCTCAAAATTGGTAAAATTAATTGTATCGTGGTAGTGTCGGATTCCGATCAGGCGTTCTCTCTCCTCTCAATCACCGTTACATACAGGGACAGTGGATAAGAGGGCCACTGGCCCATAGGCCCAAACCAAAAATGGGCCTTAATGGCTGGGCCCAAGTAACAGACTGAGGTCGTTTTCGTTGATCTGGGCGTAGAAAGTGGTTGGCAGTTGGCGAACAGCGACGCATGACTCTTCGTTTCTTGTTATTCTTTTCTTCCTCCTCCAAACCCATTGATCTCTTCTCTTAGTGTCTCTGAGTTGTGAGTGAGTTCCATTCTTACAAAATTAATCAATCAATCAATCTAATAGTGGTTGGTGGTGATGGGGAACACGTCGTCGATGCTGACCCAGTACGACATCGAAGAGGTCCAGGAACACTGCAAACACGCATGTATGTAATCCCATATCCCTCATTTTCCTTTCACTTTCACTTTCATTAATTCCTTTCATTCTGTGTACACACCGCAACACAGTTACGCAGCAGGAGATAGTTTGTCTATACAATAGGTTCTGTCAGCTGGATCGTAATAACTGCGGTTTCATTTCTTCCGATGAGTTCCTCTCCATTCCCGAATTCGCCGTCAATCCTCTCTCTCACAGCTTGTTGAGGATGCTCGATGGCTTGAACTTCAAGGAATTTGTCGCCTTCTTGTCTGCTTTCAGCCCCCTTGCCTCTTTACAACACAAAATTGAATGTTAGTAGTAATTTCTAATATCTAATGCTTTTTCTTTTCTAAATTGATTTAAATAAATCATCATTATTGGATTTGATTGGATTGGATTGAACTGGTGCTTGTTTTGTAGTCATTTTCAAGGTATATGATACGGACTGCAATGGAAAAGTAACCTTCGCTGACATGTTGAGGGTTTTGCGCGATTTGACGGGACACTTTATGTCTGAACAACAGAGAGAGGTCAGTCACTCACGTATTATTACAATACAATACATCTTGGATTCTTGTACTATGCAATTTTTGTATTTCTTCTCTGCCACCACATTCTTAGAGAATGCAGATGTATGTTCACTTATTATTTTGCCCACATAACATTAAGGGGAACGCTTGAACTTTTACTACCCACTTTTGCTCCTTTGAAAGCGATTTTAGGAATTGGATGTTTCAACGGAAAGCAAAGGTTCAACAATACCAATAAGACTGGATAATCGAAGTCTATAATGCCAAATGTTGGCGTTACCCAACATTTGAAGAGATGAGACAAGCCTCTCTTCGAAAGCTTGATCACCTTTATAAGGCTCTCGACTTTTAGGTCTAATTGCATTCTTCATCCCTTTAAAATATAAGGCAAAGAGTAGTTTATAACTTGTTGATTTTGAATTTTTAAGTAATAAAATTATCTTTTTATTTGTAAGTGCATAAGATTATGTAATATTTGGTAAATATAAAGATGTTGTATTCACAAAGAATGACAAAATTAATTAAAAAATAATATCTACCTAAATTAATTAAAAAAAAAGAAAAAATTATTTTATTTAATTAAACTGAAAATATAAATTACGTGTTAAACTAAAATTAAAATTAAATAATAAATCTAAATAAAATGACTCAAATTTAAAATGCAAGTTTAATCAAAAAATAATTCTGAGATCTTAAATCTACCACTAATTATGTAAAAATAAATTTACCTTGAATGAGAATTAATATTGTTCTATAGAGTGTTTATGATTACAAGCTTTGATCACCACTAAAGATTATTGAAATCTAATTATTGACATAATTTATCCAAAATAATATGACTTATTCAAATTATGACATAAATCATTTAACATAACATGAACTATTCATTTCTTAGATATCAAAAGCAACGAATACTATTGTACAACCCACACCTAAGACTACAAAAATTAAGCATGTGATTAAAATATATCAATTTAAATTTACTAATTGACTATAAGACAATCAATAAAAATTAAATTGAATAATAATTAAAGATCAATAATTATTAACATTGTGCAATTATAGAACAAAGAAAAATATTTCAAACAAAATTAAATCATCTAAAACAAATATTAGGATTTCATCTTAATCCTAGAAAATAAAATTAACTACTCATGGCAAGAGTATCAAATACAAAGAAAATAAAAATCTATAAAAGATGAAACAATTGCTTGCGTCGTTCTCCTTTTTTCTCTGCTTTGTGCGGCATTACATGTCTCTCTCTCTAGTCTACCGCTCTCTTTTCTCCTTGATGCGGATTTAAAAGTTACAAACTCAAGTGCAGGTTATCTCAAGTAATAAATTTTTGGTGAGTCAAGAGAGACTTGATGAAGAAAAATTAATTAAGATAAAGTAAATATTTTGTCACAACAAATAAAAAAGATTTATTTGGATTAGGAGATTCACTCTTGATAAATAAAATAAGAACACGATTAATTCTTTTTATAACTTAATTAGAATCCACTCATACCGGAGGTTCCAATCGGAAGATACATCGTTCAAAGTTCATTAAAAATTATATATGTAATTATATTATACCTCATTTAATCATCTATTAATACCACCACTCATAAATGGGATCAAGCATTCATTATGCCAAAATATTGTTTACAATAAATCAATATCTCCACTTTATAAGGAGAGTTTCTAACATCAACACTTGTAAACATGTTCAAGCATTCATTGTGTCAATATCTTATCTACAACAAATCAAGAACTCCACTTTACAAGGAGAGTTTCTAAATTGATTGGAAACAAAATACAATACATATAATGACTGCTTGAAAAATAAATCATTTAAGCACAAGAAAGGAATGAATCTAACCTTACTTTATTACCAAGAGCTTCACCCTTTCACCCAAGTAAAATGAAACTTAGTTACTCATAGACAAGAAGAAAGAAAGAGGAAGAAGAAGAAGAAGAAGAACATAACTTCAATTTAGGACAAAGGAAAACTACAACAACATAATAGTATGATCTTGGCCTCTAGGACCAAGACCCCCTAAATGATCTGCTAATGGTGCCTTTTATAGAGGATTAGGGATACAAAATGATGAAAGGGCTGAGTCATAGGTGAGTGAATGAGTGAAAAATGCCAAATGACTTTTGGTGAGTGAAAAATTATGGATATTCTTTGTCTCCAAAATCATTTAGTTCTGAAGTCATTGCATTCGTCATTTTTGAGAAATGTGGTCTTCATAAAAATTGTAGGCCTGAATTTTAGCTTTCAAATGCCATTGGTTGGGTCAAAAATCATTTTTACAACTCAAGATATGGTCTGATTACTGCATACTGCTCTGGCCTAGTGACAGCTCCTCTGTTTTGACTTCCAAGCCCAATATGACCTCTAAGGAGTCCGAATTGGGTTTTGTGTTCAACATGAAGTTATAGATTTGGGTCTTAACTATCAACCATCAAAATTTCAGCCCATTTGACATCTTATATCCCGAGCTATGTCATGAACAGTACACATAGGTCAAGCTGTTAGGATCAACACCTTAGTTCTTGCTTTAACTCCAATTTGAGTTATCTAAATGTGTGATTGGGCTTTTGAGGTCTCATGAAAGTGGTAGGTAATTGTCTTAACTTTCCTACAATACTAGAATCACATCAACCAGATATTTGCAACTCAAGTTATAGCCAGTTTACTAAACACTGTCAAAAAGATAAATTAAGACTAATTCATGCAATAATTCTTTCAATGATCCAATAAGGTTCAATATCATAAAATGTGTCAAAATCAACTTAATTAAACTTAATTGAACTTTAAGAAGCCCAGTGAGGATTATAAAATGTATAAAATATATTGTTATCACTCCTTATTTATTAATAAGAGATTTTACCTAATAGAAGTGTATCTTGCATAAAATCTCTTTAATTAGTTTCCAAATAATAAAAAGATATTGATTGAATTTAGGAAACTAATTTTAGGAAACTTAATATCTTTTTATTGAAAGCTGCCATATTTTCATTTTTTCTCTCCTTATTTTTCTCATCATTCATATGACAAAATTATCATTTGAGGTTAATAGAACAATTATTGCATTTTTGGTTAGCTTTCCAGCACTGCAAGAATCACATTGATCTGATATGATCCAAATACAACAGTAAAGTCAGAAAATACGAGTTAAATTCAAATTTGCAACAAATTCTCTACAATTATCACAATAATTAAGTGATTAGATTTTCTCAAATAAATAAATGATAATTCCACAAAATAAATAAAATTAAATATATTAAGATATAATAATGCATATTTTTATAAAAAAAATATAAAAATTAGACTATTATCACAATTCTCAATCAGTTTATTGCTAGTCTCTAGTAATGAAAGCGACTCAAAATAAAGTTCAAAGTGAACAATATCTCCAACCAATTTAATCAAAATTTATCTCAACTTAGGAACATCAATCATGCATCAGAACACCACAATTGTGAAAAAAAAGAAAATTCAACCATCATCAAACTCAGAGTGTGTGAATAATATAACTACTATGACATATACTCAATGTCTCCAAATATCATAACTAGAATCTTCATTAGAAAACACATTTCATCCACATGCAATCCTCATAAGTGTTACCCTCAACAATGAAAATCACCCAGAAAAATGGTAACACTCATAGCAAATATATGTGAGAAGAGTAGTTGAAACAAATTAAAACAAATATCTTCCATATAAAATAAATGAAAGAACATCGAAGAGATAAAACAAAATATCGTTTCATGGAAGGATGCTAAGAAAAAATTTTACATCACACATTTAGATTAGTCATGTACATTGAAAAAATCATGCAATCACTTAAGATCAAATAGGATTTTATTAAACTTGTAATGCAGGTAAAGGAAAAATATGAAGATTAAAAGGTAACAATGAAAATTAAAAGTGTTTTAAGAATATTTTGAAACTCACATTTACATTTTTTCAATATCACTTTTTTTTCTTTAAATCACTTTATTCTCCTACTCCCAATACTAACAATTTTTTTTTCACACTTTTTATCAAGTTTTTCGAACTTCACATTTTTCTCTTTTTTTTTCAACTTTTCATTTTTTTTTCATTTTTATTTTCATTTCATTTTTTTTCACAACACTCATCATATCACCCCATATTGCAATAATAATGATTCTTTCCTGAAACACTTTAGAAAAGGATTTAAGAAAAAAATGCTTAATAAACAAGCTTATAGGGATAACAGCAGTAAAATGTAAAAAAAAAATTATTTCAATGCTCAAAATAAGAAACATGGTCTAATAATATCATCTCTTAGGGAAATACATAATCTAATCAATTTTCATGACATTAAATTAAATGTAAGGGCAACATAAAACTTCTCTTTAGTCAAAAATAAAAATAATGAAATGATCTAGTGAGAAAATAAAATTAAAAAAATTGTGAAAACTAACAATAAATATTGAAAGGTCAAGAAAATACTCTCACAATAAAAATGAATGGTTCAAAACTATTAGGTAAAAATAGTATCCACATGTTCATCTTCAAGTTCTCTAATTATTTTAATTTTTTAACAATGAGATATGCATAAGTAACTACGTGAATATTTGAAATAATATGAGTAAGATGATAGGAAAGAGAAAAAAAAATTCACACCAAAGTGACATAATGATAACGTGGCTGAATATTCAAGTAACACCCACCTCCAATGAAAATCAAATATTATTCTCAATGTTTCAAATTATAAGAAATAATCATCAATATCAATGTTTCAAATTAAATCAAACGACGCATTATGCTTTTGTCTATCATAAACCAAATAATCATCAATATGTATCAAAATAATTATTGAGACAAAAAGAATAATGAGGAAGAGTCACATACCTAAAATACTTGGCAATTATAAGGGAAGAAGAAAAGAGAATGACTACACTCTGACAATTGTTAACAATGAAAAGAAATAAGAAAATAAAATAAACAAACAAGAAAATTGTTTTTTTTTTGTATTTTTAAATTTTTTTGTTGGCCGACACTATTTACCTCCCCATACAAAGGCTTCAAACTCTGGGAGACACTTAAGCTTACTCAAACAATAAAATAAAACTATCTAAATAGTAAAAAAAAAAATTACCTACAACTAGAACTGTTAAATCCAAATCAATTCAAGGAGGTAAATGCTCATACCTTACTACCCATGGGGTAGCTTCAAGAGATGGAGAACTGCCAAAGATTTCATTGACCTCAACTATATCATTTCTTGAGTCAGAAGTCTCTAACTCACTATGTGAAGGTATACTCTCTAAAGGTTCCTTAGACAAAATAGACAGCATGGTCTCTTTAACTCTCTCATCAATCACATCTACAAAGGCACACTAAGATTCATCTTCCACAGTAGTTCGGCCAGTAGACTTGAAGATATTAAGTTTAATTCTCATGTTCATAACTGAAACATCTATTACCCTAGACCTACAACTAATGTTAGCATCAACAGTGACTAAGAAAGGCTTTCTCAAAATGATAGGAATTTCCTTTTTTGATGAGTGAGAGGGTTCCATACAAGCGCTATGAAATCAACAGGAAAGAATCCATTATCAATTTTCACTAAGACATAATCAACTCTTCCTCTAGGGATCCTAATTGACCTATCAACTAATTGCAGAGAACAATTTGATGGCTGCAACTCACTCAAGCCTAGCTCTACATAAACAGAATATGACATCAGATTAACACTAGAACCTAGATCTAGGAGTGTTTTACCAATCTTATGATCACTAATATAGCAAGAAATAGTAGGAACACTAGGATCTTTCAACTTAGGTGGTGTGTTAACATGCAAAATTGAACTTACCTGTTCACTTTAGAACCTTAGACATATGTGCTTTAGATTTTCTTTTAAATGTGCACATGTCGTTAAGGAACTTGGCTTGAGCAGGAATCTTTTGAATATCATCCAAAAATGGAAGATTGATTTTTACTTGCTTGAAGGTCTCAGGAATATCCTCCCTCTACCTATCTTTCTTAAAATGTGAATGTGTTTCTAAGGCTTGAGGGTAAGCAACCTTTGGCTTATATGGAATTGAATGTATGTAATTAGAATATTTAGGAGAATGAGAATGATTTGAATCTATATCTTCTTCATGGTTCTCCACTTCCCTAGTATCATGCATTCTCCCCTTATTCACCTAATTGTCAATCTCTTTCCCATTCCTAAAGATCATTACAGCCTTAACTGACTCATTGGTTTGACCTCTTGAGTTCTTTATGGAATGACTTGGAAGCTTACCCTTCTCTCTATTTCCTATAGCAATGACTAATTGTCTAATTTGAGTATCTAATTTTGCTATAGATTGAGTGTGAGAGTCTAAAAGTAACGTATTAGATTTCATAAATTGCATCCTAGAGTTCAAGTTTATCACACAAGATAATACCTTATCTATTTTGTCCTCCAAGTTGGAACTGCTGCTCGATACTTGAGATGGGTTACATGCATACCCTTGTGGTTGAAAGCTAGGGGGTGGTGTCATACCAATTTGACCTGCTTGATTAGGTCGCTGCCATTGTTGTGCTTCAACACCTTATTGTTTCCAAGAGAAGTTAGGATGATTCCTCCAACCAAGATTGTAAGTGTTAGAATATGAGTTGTTTTGCAGAGAAAATCATTGGGCTGCATTAGTCTGCTCTAGTGAAAATTCAAAAAATTGGAAGGCAACATAACAATTATATGAAGTATGAGAAAGATTAGAACAAACGGTACACACATTATGCACATTATAAGAATTAACATGTTTTTGACTCAAAGATAACAATTGATCCATCTTCTTAGATAATGCATCCATCTAGTCCATTTTCTTAGAAATTTCATCTTAATTGTCGGATCAGATGTGTATGAAATTTCATAAATTCCCCCTTTATTCCCTAATTGTCTTGATATATCTGGCTGTGAGGACGAGACATGCAATTGTGAATTCTCATTTAAGTGCTCAAATAACTCTCATGCCTCATTTGGGGTTTTGTGCAAGAAAATACCCTCACACAACACGTCAACCATCTGTTGGTTGCGTTCATTCAATCTAGAATAAAAGCTTTGCACTTGTTGCCATTTAGGAACTTCATGGTGTGGACAACAGCGCAAAAGATCCTTAAATCTTTCCCAACTCTCATGAAATTGTTCATTATTAACCTAAGAAAAAGTAGTGATGACAAGTTTCATTGCAGTAAGTTTACCAATTGAAAAATATTTGTTTAAAAATTCTCCGGATAATCTATCCCAAGTGACAATGTTATCACATGTAGAAAACCAATCTTTAGTCTTATCCTTTAAAGAAAAAAAGAAAAGACGGAGACGAATTGCATCATCAGTAACATTAGGGATTTTGAAAATGGAACATACCTCCAAAAAAGCATCAAGGTGCTTATAAGTATTTTCAGATTCAAGCCCGTAAAATGTTGGTAACATTTGAATTACACTAGGCTTAATTTCAAAGTGGTTAGCCCCAATCTCAGGCAAACAGACACAAGCAGGAGAATCATACGCATTTGGAGTAAAATATTCCATAAGTACTCGATTATTATTTGCCATATTAGTATCAATGAGTGTAGTTTGGTTTTGTGCTCTAAGTGCTCTAAGTGTACGTTCTATCTCTGAATCGTACTTTTTCAAATCTAATGATAATGAACGCCTACCAAACATAACCCAAAGAGAATATCAAACTAATAAGAGTAAGAGTTAGAACAAATGCACTTAGAGTCACAAGTTCAAGTAAAATTGGCCTTCTTCAACCTTGTTAAAAAACAAACAAAATAATAATAATAATAAATAAATAAATAAATTAAAAAATAAATAAAAAGTGAAAACACTAATAATAAAGATAAAAACACTAAGTCCAAACAAATAAAATAAAATAAAACAAATAAAACAGAAAAAAAATGTAGACTAAAAATTAAATTAGACAAAAATTAAATTAAAACAATCACAAAATCAACTCCCGAGTAATGGCGCCAAAAACTTGATAGAGAATTTGAAGTAATAAAATTACTCTTTACTTGCAAGTGCACAAGATCAATATAATATTTGACAAATATAAGGGTGTCATACCAACATGGAGTGACAAGATCAACTAAAATCTAATATCTATCTAAATTAATTTATAAAAAAAAAGAGATTTTATTTTATTTAATTAAACTGAGAATATAAATTACATGCTAAACTAAAACTAAAATTAAATAATAAATCTAAATAAAATGACTCAAATTAAAAATGCAAGATCAATCAAAGAACAATTCTAGGATCTCGAATCCACCACTAATTATGTAAAGATGAATTTAACTTGAATGATAATTAATCTTATTTTATAGAGTGTCTACGACTACAAGCTTTGATCACTACTAAAGATTATTGAAATCTAATTATTGACATAATTCATCTAAAATAATAAGGTTTATTCAAATTATGACATAAATCATTTAACATAACATAAACTATTCATTCCTTAGATCTCAAAAGCAATGAATACTATTGCACAACTCACACCTAAGACTACAAGAATTAAGCATGTGATTAAAATATATCAATCTAAATTTACTAATTGACTACAAGACAATCAATAAAAATTAAATTGAATAACAATTAAAGATCAATAATCATCAGCATTGTACAATTATAGAATGAAAAAAAATATTTCAAACAAAGTTAAATCATCTAAAATAAATATTAGGGCTTCATCTTAATCCTAGAAAATAAAATTAACTACTCATGGGAAGAGTATCAAATACAAAAAGAGAAGAAAAAATTCATAAAAGATGAAACAATTGCTACGCGTTGTTCTCCTTCTTCCTCTGCTTCGTGCGGCACTACACGTCTCTCTCTCTAGTCTACCGCTCCCCTCTTCTCCTTGTCTATTAATAAGAGATTTTACCTAATAGAAGTGTATCTTATACAAAATCTCCTTAATTGGTTCATAAATAATAAAAATATATTGATTAGATTTAGATTCAGGAAACCAATTTAGGAAACTTAATTTCTTTTTATTGAAGGCTGCCAGATTTTCATTTTTTTCTCTTTATTTTTTCATCATTTAGATGAAAAAATTATTCTTTGAGGTCAACAGAACAGTTGTTGCATTTTCTGTTAGCTTTCTAACGTCGCAAGAATCGCGTCGATCTGATATCTGTAACCCAAGATATGATCCAAATATAATAGTAAGGTCAGAAAATATGAGTTGAATCCGAATTTGCAACAAATTCATACAATTATCACAATAATTAATTAATTAGATTTTCTCAAATAAACAAATGATAATTTCACAAAATAAATAAAATTAAATATATCAAAATATAATAATACCTATTTTTATAAAATAAAATAAAAATAAAAATAATGCTATTATCACTTGCAAGTTGCATGTCTGTATTTATTGCCAGGATAAAGAAATTTTATCAACTGTTTAAAAAAAAAAAAAAGATAAAAGCACAGAAGTGTATGCTTTCTTAACCAAGAAAAAGTATTTATATGGTGTATTATCTATGTATGTATTTATAATTGAAAATATGTAAATGAGGTTGCGAATTGACATTTTATTGGAGGATATCAGTTTTGTTGATATTGTTACTTCACATTTCAATTTCCAAAGCTAAATAAGGATGATGTGATCTGCTTATAACTGCCTCTGATGCGTTCTATCCTTTGTACCTTATCCAGGAAGTTCTGACACAGGTCCTTGAGGAAGCTGGCTATAACAAGGATTCTTTATTAGTCTTTTCTGACTTCATGAAGGTACTGAAAGAACTAATATCTACCATGACTTGCTGCACTCGAGTTCTTAAGTTTAATTTAGATAAACATTTTAACAGGCAAGTGGCAACTAAGGGATAGTGCATTGAATCTTTTATTTTACTATTTTTGTTTTTTTCTCCTTCATATCTACTATGATGTTAATCATTTACTTTAAAAACATGGAAAACCTTTGCCTGAATAGTTGCTTAAAACCATTTATGCAAGCAAGTTACTCCAATGTCAGTTAGGGCTTGAACAGAGTTTTGAGGAAGAAAATTAAGTAATAATATAATGATTAATTGATGATGTCAAATGGGAGCTCTATTTTGTTGATTTATCCTGATAATTAGTTGGTACGGTTGTCGATATGACTGCATATATATTAGCTTGCAGTGGCAAGGTCACTCATTGCCTTTACTGCCACTGGGTTAAACCAACTTCAATATCTTCATTTGAAACACAGGTCATAATTAGCATAAAACTGTTGCTTATCTTTGTTAATGGGCATAACATTTTCAAACTCATGACTGTTTGAGGGTCATACTAGTGAATTCACACTCATGATTGTTTGAGGGTCATACACCTTCACACTCAAGCTGGTTTTATACCATGCATACTGAACACATCTTCTGTACTTTCTGTTCAACATGTTTTACTGCTTGTTATATGTTAGTGTGCCATCTTTCATATGAAAAATGCATGACCCATCCCATTTTGCTGATAGATTCTTGGCAGTTCGGGTTTGAAGATGGAAGTTGAGGTTCCTGTGGATTAGAATGAGGGTATCAATTGCCGTAGAGTATAATAATATACAAAAAAGAAACTCGCTATCCTGCTTTCCTTTGAGTTTGATGTAAGAGATTCTAGATTCTGGTATTTAGTTCTTCCTCTTAGTGGATGATAGATTATTTGTTGAGTGTATAATTACTGCAAAACAAAAATATGGATGGTATAATTGTTTTCAGTATTGTTTATTTCTTTTTGGAAATAATGTTTGAAGCAAAAATATGAGCCTTTTGGCTGTTGGTGTGGCAACTATTGAGTTTCGTTATGTAGTTTGAGTGTTTGATAATTTTTACTTTTTTGAACTAGATTTGGAAATTTTATTTCATGTAACTGACTTAGGTTATTGAGATAAGTTCCTAAGTATCTTTCCCCCCCTCACATTACAAATACCCAAATACCCAGAGCACCTATCAGTTCAAAATTTGCCATGCATGTCTTTACGATACATTCATCAATTTGATAGTTACTACATAATTCGCTCATTCAGAGCATTCAATAAAATTAGAAGGATATTATAACGAGCTACATAATTTTCGATAGTATTACACTTTTAACAGGTTAGTTGTGTTTACTTTACGTTTACTGAAGTCCAAACTTTGCTGAAATATTTAGCAAGAAGTTACATATTGATTAGCGTCTATTAAATTTGTAACTTTTGATTTACAAATACGTAATTCCTATTTTTTGGATGAAGAAGAAAAACCCTCACTAGCATGTCCCTGTTTAGTATATTGTTGGTTGAAATTTATTATCAAATAACACAACACAGTACAAAGAAAGTAAATAGTAAAGTAAAACAAAAAGAATTTTAGGATGATATAACGAGAATAATATTGAGTATTGAGTATTGAAATTTCTTTATAATAGTGGATTCACAATAATTAAAAATAGCTGTAAATGATATTATGTGACATATAATTTGATAAAAAGTTTTTAGTATCAAGCTTCCTACTATAATATATATTGTAATATTGAGAGGGGAAAGGACAATTTGACAAAACAAATTAATTCATAAGAGTTTTACACGTGTCATTGTTACGCAGATTGTAATTATATATAGATATAGATGTAGATATTTAATTATCGTAATCCTTTTGTTCGAACAACTGGGAGTCGTACGAAGTACAAATTAGCATCAGCAGGCCAGCAGCATGAGGGGTTGATCCATGCGCGTGTTGGAGTTGACTTGACATAATTATTTGATAATTCTAAAGCAGGTGCTCGTGGCTGTGCCTCATTGTAGCCGTTGGAAACGATGCTTCCTTCGACTCCAAACGAACGACTTTTTGAAACCCAAAAAAGAAAAGAAATTATTAAAAAAAAAAAAGGAATCGAAAAGAAGGGGCTACCTACGAGTAACGAGTACCTGTGAGAAAAGAGAGAGTAGACATGGGCCCTACAACGAAACGATTAATCACCTGAGATGAGAGAATGTAATAATAATAATAATAATAATGCTAAAGACAGAAACGTTAACGAACCATGATTTTGTCTGTAACTGTCCAGAACAAAAGTCACTCTCTGTTCTTCTCCTTCTCATCCGGGTGTTCCTGGTCTGTTCTGTCCTGTAAGGTATTTCCAACTGGGTGCTGTTCCGGTAGAACACCCAACACAAAAAGGTTTGATCTTTTTTCTTCGTTGTGAATGTGAAGCTTTCTTTTCGAGTTTGGATACAGAGAAACAGAGGATTCTGCTTCTTTTCTCTTTTTTTTGGGAGGGGGGGATCCGCGTTTTTGTTATTTAATTCATTCGTGCTCATTTGGAAATTGGAATGGAAGGTGGATTTGGTTTTCAATATTTTTCCTTGTTAGAGAACCGTGGCTGAGTTTTATATGGTTATATGTCCTTGTGCATATCATACCAAGAACCAAGCCACCCTTTCTTACGTGTTTTCTCATATTTTCTTTCCCACCAAACACCACTCTGCTTCATATATAGGTGAGAGCCATCTGCGTCTCTTGAAGCGCCAGCTCTTTTTGCTTTTTCACACACACACACACAAACACACAAAATTCCTGGTTTCCCATTGAGATTTTCTACTCGCCTCAATTTGTTTGCGATCACCAGATAGATAACCATTCCTCTTCGATCAATGCTGTGGGAATTTGGCAATTAAGCATTTTTTTAGTGCGCTGTGCAGTTTCACAAAGGCAAATATCAATGACTTGTTTCTGAGACACAGCACATGGAGTAGACGCTGAAAACTTGATTTCATCTCCCCCACACACCTCATTGTCATCTTCGTAGATTATGTGTATTTAGCTATCTACTATACTCACATACCTTAGAGCCTTCATGTTCATTTAATAATGAAATTGATCCCATACTTAAAAAAATATATTCAATCTTACTTTCTCTCATCCTATGGTTGATATAAAATTGCTATCTTTTGTGTTCAGGAATAAGTGATTGCTTCAACATTTAAAATTTAATCAACCATAGCATGGTAGAAAGCAGCACGTGTTCTGGGATGGCTGAGAGTGATGTTACAGCGATGAAGGAGACACTTCGTGCCCAACAGCAACTTCTGCAGAAGCTATACACCGAATTGGATCAGGAAAGAGAAGCCTCGGCTACTGCAGCCAGTGAAGCTCTGGACATGATACTGCGTTTGCAAGGAGAAAAGGCTGCGGTGAAGATGGAGTCAAGTCACTACAAGAGAATGGCAGAGGAGAAGATAGGTCATGCTGAGGCCACTCTTGAAGTTTTTGAAGAGCTTATGTATCAGAAGGAAATGGAAATTGCTTCTCTCGAGTTTCAAGTCCTGGCTTATAAACACAAACTTCTGACCTTGGGCTGTGATTTCAATGCCAGTGAGTTTGAATTCCCAGAGGATCTGCTCTTGAATAGAAATGATCAACAAAATGGAGAAAATGGTCAAAGTAGCTCTGTTAGAAGGCTACATTCATTGCCCCCTATTCAGTTCAAGAATACCTTTAGAGCTGCCCGAAAGAGGGAAAGATCACCTAGTCCTGCTCCAGTTCCAGTTCCACTTCCAGTTCCAGTTCCGGATGTGATTCCTAAAATGGTGGAGAGCGGTGACCAGGAAGCTACATCACCAAGCTTGGATTTGCCAAGAAAGTCAGTAGACATTGCATATGGAACCCTTGATTCATACTGGAACCAGATCAAAAGGTTAGATGAAAAAGTGAAAGTGATTTCAGATTGTAAAGAATCTGCAGGAGAAAATTGTGCAAACCTGAGGAGTAGAAGAGGGAGATCGTGCTCAATATTTTCGCAAGCAAGTACTAAGATAACCTGTGACCAAACATATAGAGTACCCTCTACTAATTCAGATAAAGTAAATCACCGTGAAGGTACACAGGGTAGAGAAGCAGTTGCTAATCCCTCCTGCTCTGTTAATGTCCATGATGTATTTGAAGTCCCACAAACTAGTGAAAAGCATAAAGTCAGTGAACATGGGAAAAAAAGACTTGAGAGGTGGGTTTCAGATGCAGATAACAGATTAACAAAACCAGACTCAGTGTCTGAGGAAATGGTAGAATCCCATGTTAAACATGATATGGACAAGCTAAAGAGCATGCTTATTGCACATCCCAAAGATATGGAGACCGTCATTTGGCAGAAACAAGAAGGGATGGATATGGATTGCAATGTTCAAGCTGAGTTTCAAAAGTTGCATCAGAGAATTGAGCGGCTTGAGAGGGAGAGAATTAGTATAAAGCAAGAGATTATGCATGAAGGGGATCGGGAAGAGCATTTGAGGTTGTTGAAGGACATATACACTCAACTCAAATTAATCCAGTCAGAGATGAGAAGCTGGAAAACCAAAAAAGCCGCACCTAAGGAGGATGTTCCTTTGGGTCCTCTTCAAGAGGTAATATCCTGGTGCTTTTGCCTTCTCTTTTGAGAAAAGAAATTTTCTGTTGCCTGCAAATCTCGCCTTTCTTTGACTCTCCCGTACTGAGGCTAGTTATCGTTTGATAATATTTCACATGTGATGATCAGGGGATGGGATAATTTGGGAGGGGCTTTTGTTTCTTGGATTATTTGTGTTCTTCTTTACCTTTGAAATAAGAGGCTTCAACTTTCTATGAACAGGCAATGCTGTACTTTTGGATGTGATCAAGTAATTACAGAATGACTATCTCAGACAACCAATCAACTCAGTGCATCATTTGGTGTACATATGCTTTGTCCACAGAGAGGATTATGTGTGGTATAGGCAGGTAGAATAGATTTTCTAAGCTGAATTTTAGTTACTGAAGAATGTATACCTTTTCATAATTCCATATTTTACATTGGGCACTATTATGACGGTGATTTGAAATCCTTGTGGGGTTAAATATGGTGTCCTGTTTTTTTATCCCCCGAGATTATATACATGAGTTAGTGGATTGAAAATGTCTTGCAAAATTGATAGTGTATGGTGTTCTGTTTTTTCGGTCCTCATAATTGACGTGAAAGGAAATAAATCAAGTGTCCTGAGCTCCTCCATGTTTTTCTTTTAAAAGTGGAACCTTAATGCTTATTATCTTTTTCTAACTTGATAATGATGATTATGTCTAATAAGAAGAGAAAAATTCATGAGATTTCTTACTATCGATTCACCGTTCCTTTTTGCTAATGCTTTGCATGAGAATAGCCATAACATTGAGTCACTGACTTTTGATTGTGCCGAGAATTGATGAAGAAAGTTTAACTTAACGGATACGCAATAAATACATAAAAGACTTAATGGCTATATATTATCGTCAATCTTCTCCACTAAAAACCTAGTTATGCATGTGTTTGCACTTCCTTCTGAAATCAGTTTTTTTTTTTTTGGGTGGGGGCCGGGGGGGGGGGGGGGGTCATAAAAATAACTTAGCTGTTCTCAAAAGTATAAGAATGACGGCTGGATAATGCCAAGAAAGCAACTGAATGGGCTTAAATAGAAAACAGAAATATTGTGGTGGATCCAAATTTCTTATTTGGATTCATTCCTAATTGTCAGGGCAATGGCTGGGTTATTTGAAGGATGCTATTATGTTCCCATAATATGAGTGTCACAAAATGTCCAATCCAATTGTGTCTGTAGTGGAGTCCAAACCCATGTTCCTTAACTTCCTATGTTTACTGCTCCATCTATGCTTCTCTTGGTTGAGTAAGTTGTATGCTGCTTTTGGAAATTTCCTTAGTTTTACTAGCTGGTTAGATTGGTTACTGTATTTTGAATGTTTTAACCATTGAATTAGCATTGGTAATGGTGGTCACCATCATGTAATGCCATAACATATCCACCATCCTCTTTTCATGCACAAAAAGATGAGAGAACTTTGTTTTACTATCATCTGCTCCTACCTGAAAGCTGCTGCCAGTATCCTCCTATTGTATGCGAGTCCAGTTTATGTCAGTTGTTTGCAATTTGTTTCTTTCATAGAAAATTAAAGCAAAAGGTGATGATAACATTTAGCATATCATTCAACTGTTTATATCACTTTATCATGTTACATGATGGAAGATAATGTGGTAGTAGACCTTTTTATCTACTTCTTTGGCAGTTGTGGTCCTGTTTACATGATAGAAGATTACATTTTTACATAAATTACATCATGTGCATAGATACCTAACTCAGTCTTTATTGATAATATTTTCTACCAGCATGAAGAAGAACTAGAGCTGCTTGGTGCAGGTGCATGCACCTACCCTTGTTAATTTATTTAATTATTTTAGTCAATGTGAGACTAATAGGATTTTGCACTATTTTATAAAACTACTTTAAAGCACACACAGAAGAAAATTGTTGCATCATATACCTTTGTCGATAATAAGTCAATCTGTCATTAACGTGAATGTGAAGGCTTCAAATGTTAGCGTATTATGAATAAAAGCTTTCATGAATAGGATAAATGGTACATGTAACATCTTCTTTATCATGTTAGCTTAAATGACCATTATAGTCTTGGGGCGTTAGAGTACCCTCGTGAAAAATCACAATGACGATATCAATGAAAATTCTTGTATCCTTTTTTCTTCTTAAAAGATCTACCATTCATTTGTTGATAAGACTTATAAGATTGATGGGATCCACAAATATTTGATGGTGGTGATCTTCCTTGGAGGAAGAGGAAGAAAATTCTTTCTCCACGAGGACAAAAGAACTTCTACAATATGAAATGGCCATACAAGATGCGTAAGCGTGATGCACTTTGATTGGGCAGCAATGATAAGGATTCAATAAAGTTAAAATATTTATAATAAAGCTAATATTGTTGAATTTTTAGCATGATATGGTATGGTTTGAACTTGAATAGAATAAAAGCTTTTATGAATAGAATAAATGGTACTTGTAACATCTTTCATATTTTGTTAGCTTTAATGACTTTTATAGTCTTGGAGCGTTAGAGTACCCTCGTGAAAAATCACAATGATGATTTCAAACCATGATATCAAGGAAAATTCTTGCATTTTTTCTTTTTCTTAGAGGATCTTCTACCATTCATTTGTTGATAGGATTTATAAGGTTGGTGGGATCTACAAATATTTAATTGTGGTGATCTTTTTTAGAGGAAGAGGAAAAAAATTCTTCCTTCACGAGGATAAAAGAACTTCTACAATATAAAATGGTAATACAAGATACATGAGCGTTTTGAGCAGCAATAATAAGGATTCAATAATAAAGTTAAAAAATTTATAATAAAGCTAATATTGTTGAATTTTTGGCATGTATGACATGGCTGGGACTTGTATACTATGTTTAGTATATTTGACATTTAGATAAACTATGATACTTAAATTAGAATTACTTGAGCCGAAAGACCAACTGAATAATTTTGGCCCAAATAAAGCTTATATACCATCGTTCATCCTCTACCTGAACTAACGTGGGAATCTCACGTGCGTTATGTTCCAATAAATATGACCATTGCTTGTTGGATTATTGGAATTTTACCAGATAGAATTTTGTAGAAACATCTCAAGTATCTACATTTGGAAGGTTGTACTTGTATACTTCTGCTACAGTGTTATGAAATCCTTTTTTTCGTAAATTACGTAATTAATACGTAATAATGATTTGCTCTGCTGCAGTTTTATAACCTTGGACAGTAAGCAACCCGACTTTGAAGCTGATATATAAGTATAGAGTAATTCTTAGTTAGCAATATGCACCAGGGTTTAATTTCACTATTTCTCTGTCAGCAAGTGGCACTGGTAGGGAAAACAGTGATGTTCTATTTACCCAAAAAAAAAAAAAAAACAGTGATGTTCTCATTCACCTAAAAAATAAAAAAGGAAGAAAAATTGTTATTGTCAGCTTATAAAAAAATCCCTTGGATTAGCAATATTTAGATCCATTTGGATACATTTATGAAAAAAATAAATTTATTTTGAAGTTCTTTATTTAAAAAAAATCATTTAAAAAATTATTTTATATTCAAATGTCATATTTGAAAAGTGTTTATATTACTAACCAGTTAAACACTAATAAAATCACTTATTTTTTCACTTATTTTAAAATTTGAGATTGTTAACTTTTAAAATAAGTGATTAAATCATTTTTTTTTAATTTCTTACTTTTTTTAAGATAGTATTCAAATACACTTAAAAAAATTTCTAAATACTTATTTTTAAAATATAAGTGGTTATTTTAAAAATTAAGTGTATACAAACGAGAATTATTCTCCAAAGGAAACCTAGCTTGGCGTCACTTTGGGCATCGTTCAAAGTTTTCTTTCTGTAACTTCTGCTTAATTTTAAGGTTTCTGGGATGCTGATAGAACTTGTTCTTCCAAAGAACCAATAGACCTGCTAAACATATTCGTCGACTACTCAAAAGATTTTGATAGGTATGACGTAATTGAACAACGGAAAGATAGCACAACCTTTGAGGGCCTTGAGGCAGCATGGATGTATTTTCTTTTTTTTGCCCCCCTCCATTTTGACTTGATCTACTAAGTGGAGGAGTGATTAAACAACAGTGGGGACTTTTTGTAAGGAACATCCTATGCGTACTAGTTTATATCTAGGACGAAACTTGAGAATTCAGCAACCCTAGTTTTTTCCCCTATGATCTCAAGGTAGAGCTACGGTAAGCCACTTCGCAGTTTTTGGTGTTTTTATGACCAAAAAAAAATCTATTTCCACACCATTTTTCACCCTTCTTAGTTCTCTATGCTTGCTATTGCTATAGTAACAATTATAATTGTGTATTTATATCATGTGATGTGAGACTTATTGAAATTTGATCATTTTATAAATTATTTTTATGAAATTTAAATTTTTTTAATTAATCTTTAAATTCTAATTAATGTCTTAATAAATTTTTATGTTTAATTTGAATTTATTAATTTATTAATAATAATACTATGTAACAATATTTTATCGTATTAACATTAATTTTTTATTATTTATTAATCAATTTATTAAAATTTAATTATAAATACATTTTATTACTACAAAATAAATAAAAACAAATTTTATTTTAAAATAAATTTATTATTATTTATTCATAAGAAATAAAATATATTTAAAATTAAATTTTAATAAATAAATTAATAAATAATTTAAAATTAAATTTAATATAGATAAAATGTTATTATTCAATATTATTAGTGAATTAATAAATTTAAATTAAATAAAAAGATCTGTTAAAATATTAATTAAAATCCAAGAAGTAATTGTGAATGTTTTAAATTTTGGTGATGATAATTTACAAAATGTTCAAGGGGGTGGAAAATTGCTCTTGCTGACCCCCTCGTTCTTTCTCCCTCTCTCCGAGTTTGTGTTTTCTCTCACATTGACCCTTTGCTTTAGTTTCAACTAACCACCCCACTTTGCCCTTCATGTACCTCCCTTGACTTTTATTCTCGCTTCGGTCTGCTGAATAGCACAACTAGGCGTAAAAAAAGTATAAAAGATATAGGTTTGCACAATAGAACGATAACAATAGAAAATCGTTGTACCAATTGGCTCTAAGTTTCTCTTGAGGCACGGTGACATAAACTGTGATACAACGTTTGACTCAAGCATCCACTATCTCTCACTTTATGTTTATTTAAGGTTGATATCTGGCATACCAAGTCATGGCCACTCATTATGTAATCTTGCTTCTGATCTTTGTCAATGACAACTTGACCTACTGAAGCAAACAATCATGGTATAGTAGTTTTCTAGTGCTGCAGTGATGTATGCAATTTGTAAAGGATTCATGTTGAATTATTTATTTTTCAATATCCACTTGATAATTATATACATATAAAAGGTAGGCCAAAAGAGAAAGAAACAATCAAATCAGTCGTCTAAACTTGAGATATTAAACTTGATAGTAACAAAATACTTTTCACCAACAGTGAATCAAACTTAATTTAAACTCTTTTTAACTAACTAATTACTTTTCAACTAAAATATCTTCACTGCAGAAAGAATTATTTATCTTGGGATTGACTTCAATGAGTAGAGAGGTTGAATTAGTGAGGTAGTCCTTCAACCTCCCCATCTCTTGGGCCACGTCCAGCATGGTTGGTCTTGTTGAAGGATTCTGCAGTGTGCAGAGAAGCCCCAGCTCAATGAGTTCCAGTATAACATCCTGCCAAATTTTGTTATGATGGGTTGGCACCCCAGAAGGGGAGCACCTTTGCAATGCTTGTTCAACAATGTGTTCAAGCTTGTGTGGGTGTGGGTATTGTCTCTTAACCCACTCATGCAAGCTAGAGCCTTCATGGATGAGCACATCTGTGGGGCGTCTACCTGTCACGATTTCTAACACAAGTACTCCAAAACTGTAAACATCACCCTGAGTTGAAGCACGTTTTCCCATTCCGTACTCTGTCTTGTCCAAGAAAATGGAGTGAGAGAAGAACTGTGAGTTCTACAGCACAAAACTGTTTGATAAATAATAGCAGTTATATATAATACAGAAAAAGAACAGTTCATGCAGTTACAAACTAAAAATGTTCTTATCATCCTTCTTCTTTACTTTAGACCAACTCGACTGAGAGTTTACCCGTTAAAACTGATTGTAGTAAGTACTTAAAATTGAATAATTTTCTTATTTAGCAGAGAAAAGAAGATTAGTAGTGACCTGAGATCTTGAGAAGCGTAGGGAATCTGCTGACTAAAAGTTACTTAAGAATCATGGATTCATGATAATGGCCTAGTAAGTAGTGTCTCATAAAAAATATTTCTCAATAAATTCTATACAATAAATTTCTGAAAAGTATCATTAATAAATAATAATCCTGACCATAGTATATAAAAATGTTGTATCACAATTCACAAAGTACATACCTGGAGCTATATAGCCAACAGAGCCACATAACAAGCCATGTGTAGAACTGAAAGATGCTGACTTACTGGTGGACTCACTCTCATCACCTTTTACAAGCCTTGCAATTCCAAAATCAGCAACCAAAGCTGTCATATCGTCATCAAGGAGTATATTGCTCGGCTTAAGATCACAGTGCACTACTTTCACAGGAGAGTAATGGTGCAGATAGGACATCCCCTCAGCTACATCACTGCAGATCCTCACTAACTGAACCACATCCAACCTTTGGCTTAACCCATGGCTTGGATATAGGTGCCTCTCAAGGCTACCATTTGGCATCAGTGGAAGAACAATAGCCTTAAACCCTGGCTTAATGCAAATTGTGATGATCCTTATTAAATTTCTGTGCCTGATCCTTCTCAGGATTTGACATTCCCTTCTAAAGCTACCTGAAATCTCACCAGCTGTTGTTGTATCTAATACCTTCACTGCTACTCTTGTATTATCTGGGAGGACTCCTTTGTAGACCTGTCCAAACAGGCCTGAACCAATTAGGCTAGAAGCACTGAAGCCTCCGGTGGCTTCTCCAAGTTGTCTATATGAAATTCTTGGGTACTTGAGCTCTTTTGTTTCTTCTTCTTCATACTCCAAGTCACCTCTGCTAACCAGTGCTAATCGCTTTCTCACTTTTGACTTGATTACCATGAAGTACCTAAACATGCACAGCAGAGGGGTGCCACATAGTAACACAGGAATTAATAAGAACACCAAATGAAAACTGTGTTTCCTATGGCAGCTTTGCATGCCTGTTACCAGGCCACAGAGATCATCGTTTCCCAGGAAAGAGTCTATGGTCAGAGATGAAAATGTCCCCATGTTTGAGACTTTCCCTGAGAATTTGTTGAAGGAGAAATTCAGTTTCTTGAGTGTGGAAGACAACTGCAAGGACTCTGGTATTACCCCTGTCAGTTGATTTGAAGACACATCGAGTGCACGAATATAGGGCAATCGGCCTAATGAATAAGGGAGAGGGCCTTCTAAGGAATTACCAGAAAGGTTGAGGTACTCCAGTGCTATGCAACTTTCCAGTTGTGGTGGGATTCTGCCAGAGAGATTGTTCATGGATAGATCAATAGCTAGCAACATGTCCATTTTGCTGAGTTCTAATGGTAAAGGCCCATGTAAGTTATTGCTTGATAAATTCAAGTATAGTTTCAAGCTAGTCAAGGCTGCAACTTCTGTAGGAATCATCCCTGAAATCTTGTTGTGAGAGAAGTCTAAAATCTCCAAATTGACACATTTTCCCAGACTTGGTGGGATTGTTCCAGAAAGCTGATTGTCATAAAGTAAAAGCCTTCTTAACTGGGGGAGGTTAGCAAAACTATCAGGTATTGAACCAGAAAGCTTGTTTCTTGACAAATCTAGAAGACCAAGATGCTGGATGTCACCGAGGGTTGAAGGAATCTCACCATGTAGTGAATTATTTGACAAATAAATTCTCTCTAGCCTACGCATCTTGCGGAGGCTGGGAGGGATTGATCCATTTATTAGGTTACTGGACAAATTTAAGAAAGTAAGATTTACAAGGTTGGCAATGTGTGGGGGTATAGAGCCATATATGAGATTTTCTTCTAGGTGAAGCTGTAGCAGGCTGGTAGGAAGATCACCAATAATATGAGGTAGCTTCCCACCAAGATTGTTCCCCGCCAATTCGAGTTCTTGAAGGTTAGATAAATTCATCAAGGAAGCAAAGAAAGGTTCAAGGTTGGTGTTACCATCATGGCTAACAAAGTCATTATATGATAAGTAGAGGAATTGTAGTTGTGGCCAATTAAGTACAATCTCAGATGGCAGCTCGCAACTCAACATATTTGACCCCAAATCAAGCCATTTAAGTTTAGTAGAGTTTGAAAGAGCTAAAGGAACTAGGCCTACAAGCTGGTTAGACCAAAGTAAGAGGTACCTAAGTTCTTTAAGGATACACTCATTGTTCAAGGGGATTTGTCCCCCTAAGGAATTATTAGAAAGGTCTATATAACTCAATGAAGTACCATTGCAGAAAAATGATGGTGAAATCTCTCCCTCAAGCTGATTGCTTCCCATGTCAAGGTAGTACAAGTTGTGAAGTGAACCAAACTCGGAGGGAATGTCCCCTTCAAGAAAGTTCCGAGACAAACTAAGTTGTCCAAGCTGAACTAAATAGCCTAGTTCTTTTGGAATGTCACCCACAAAAAAATTCCCAGAAAGATCAAGAATTTGCAAGGAAGAGAGGTTAGCAAGTGCAGGGGAAATGGTCCCTCCCAGTGACCTTCCACTAAGATCAAGCTCTATGATACTGTCACTTGCATTGTTGCATTTGACGCCTGACCAATCACAGACATGAACACCCGGTGACTTCCAACTCTCTAGAGCGTTTTTTGGGTCCGAAACAATGCCTGACATGAATGAAATAAGTGAGCTTTTACCATTCACAAGGCCAGCATTTTCTTCCCTATAGACTCTAGAATGAACAATGTCAAGAAAGAAAAATAGAAACATTGTAAATCTAAACAAACACATCATGAATCAATATCTTTTGTCTTCAATCTGAAGAAAAGAAAAATAATGAAGGAAACGTTGAAACCACGGAAAGATAGAGAGGAATTCGGGGTGTTAAATTAAGTTCAATGTAGCTCAATAAAAGGAGAAGCACTTAGAATTTGAAGGCTAAGAAGGAAGCAGCTGTAATGGAAAAATTCTGAACCTTGTGCCTAACTGCCGTTGAAGTAGCAGACGTACATTTGGTGCGTATTATATATGTTTTACTTTAAAATTGAAGTACATAATCTAAACATATGGCACGTAAGCAACGTTATGGGCTGTTTAGCAATAGTGATGGACATGTCAGCATAACAGGCCTAACATTCATTTTTTATTAATGAATATTACATCATACACCAATTTTGTATTATAGCCTAGCCATTTGCTTCTTACATTGAGTTGAAGTAGTGGATGGTGTGCTGTTAACAAGGATAATCTTGTTTAATAGGCACGCTTATGGGGACCCATGAGTGTGTGCGCTGACAATGTTGATCTTGGTATGTTTGTCGGCTGTAGTGATATGTGGTTCGATTTCAGCACTATATTGATGTCAATTGAAAACTTACATATAATGATTGAAATGACTACGTTTTTTAGTTTCATATGGATGAAAATTACCATGAATGCTTATTAGTTTATAGTAGTAGCTAATCATGCAAGTTGTCCTCCATAGTGAAAAGGTAAAGGACTCAGCAGATATTGGAAGAGAAGGTAGCTTCTACACTGCACCTAAAAAGTTCTGCTGCATGATGAAAGTGCCCAATTACTGTGAACGGAATTGAACTTTGAACTGCACTGAGCTGCTCTTAAAAAAATTGAACTGTTTGAAAAGGTAAAGTTCAAGTTATCATATAAGACTTCCATTATGCTCGTGGACTTGTGGCCGACGAGGCTGCACAATTACTGTCTTCTTATATGCTTTCTATTTTTATTTTTATTTATTTACTATATATAATATAAGACTTTTATTTCAATATCATATTGGAAGAGAGAAAGGATCGATTGGCTTGCTTGAGGAGGTAAGGAGTGTATCCTTTTAAAGTTGACATGTGAAGGATGATTCTTAAAAAGAGAAGAAAAATACTAGAAGAAAAGGTGCAAAGAGTATGCTACGTTGTCCTTTTACTTTATGGTGGGGCATTAGTAGAGGAAAACATGCTAATTTAGTTTGGCAAAGATTCAATGAATTAATCCCTAAGAAATTAGGTTGATCAAACCATAATGCTAGTACACAAACATTCATCAATTCGTGTTTTCAAATTACAAAGAGACTGAATAGTCTTATTGCATATATTTTCTCTTTTATTTTCTTAATTTTTATGTTGGTTTTTATTTTTGAAGATTTTTTTTTCAAATAAATTTAAGGACCTACAAATATTATTTCAAAGAATCTTGGAATGATCCGAGTTTGAAAAATGAGAATTTGATAAATGATAGAGGAAGAAAAATGAATCTTGATCACAAATAGTATAGTGGGAGATTTATAAATATACTTTAAGATTTAAATCAATGACAAAATTTAAGTTCATTTTCTTATATATATTATATTTATTTTATTAATTAAATTATGATATATGTATATTTTTATAAACCAAAGAGTAAGAGTGGGAACATTAATGTATAATAAAGAGAATATTATTACATATATGTTATAATTTGATTAATAAAATAAATATAATAGATATAAAAAAATAAACTTAATTTTTGTCCTTAAATCAATTGGTATGTTAGATAACAAGTGACATAAGAGAGAAAATAAAAATAATATATACTATCTTTGAGAAGTTCTTTTGTCTTTTTAGAGGAAGAAATTTTTTTCTCTAAAAAATATTAATACCATTAAATTTTTGTAGATTCCATTAATTTTACAAGTCTCATCAACAAATGAGTAGTAGAAAAAAAATTTGGAAGAAAGAGGATACAAGAATTTCCCCCTATATTTTTCATTTCATAGCAATTACTTTTTGCATCTACAATATTATCATAGGTTTAGTGGTTTACACGAGTTTAGTGTGTTGTCAAAACCGGTTTTTTAATTTTATTTTATTTTTGGGTTCACGTCAATATAGGTATTTACCAAGATGACAATTCCAGCAGGCTTACGGGCTTTCCTGATGGGACATAATTACTATGTCATCAGCAGAAGAAGTTCTTGGGATCAATACTTAAGAAGTCAACTTTTTTTTTTCTTATTTGTTTATTTACCCTTATGTGAGTTGGGCTGGTCCTTGGAAATGGGCTTAGTAGTTAGTATAGACCGAAAAATCTCTTACCCTCTTACCGGGCTCAAATTTATAACTAAATTTAGTTAAATTTATAAATTGAAAATCTAGTTACGGTTATTTATTAGAAAGAAAATTCATTATAGTCAAAGGGTAAAAATTTATAAATCGAAAAAATATATTAGATTTAAAAAAATAATACTGTTTATCATCTAAACTAACCAAGTAGATTTATTCTTTATCTAAAAATTATTAATGTCTAAACATTTTTCATCTTTTATAGTAGAAACTAACATAAAAAATATTATAATTTAAAGAGTATATTACACATCTTTTTAAATTAGATATGAAACTTTCACTTACTTATAAAACCATCAAGATACAATTAACTACAAGGGGATTGAAAAAATATACCATAAAAATTGAAAACCAAAATATCGATAAAAGGAACAAAAATATTCATATAAGGGATAACAGTCACAATATCTATCATTAAGAAAAATATATTTGCATAACCAAGTTCAAGATCTATTAGATATGAATAAATTATTTGAAAAACACACACAACTAAAAGAAAATGAGACGATAGAGTTACTACTAGAGAAAAAGGATAACAATCTCCCGCTCTAACAATCTTATGAAAGAAAAGTTCAAAACAAGATAAAAGAAGGCTAAAAAAATATAGTTTATATTAGTTAGTCATAAATATATATTATTATTAGGGATAAAAACAAGTCAGACCAGACTTTGCCTTAAATAGATCTGACTTATATCTCAATTATAATGTCTGAATCTAGCCTGTGAGCCTGTAATAGGCCAATTTTTAAGACATGACTTGACATTTTTAAAAGTTTGGTTGACCTAAAAATCTATTTAAATGCTTACTTTGTAATGAGACATTTAAATAGGTTAACAAACTTTTACATAGGATAACATGTCTACCTTTAATTAGACAAACATGTCTTTACATAGGCTAACAGACTTATCTTTAAATAAGTCAACATACATTTACATAGGCTAACAAACCTAAACTTGAAATAGACCAACAGGCCTACTTAAGACCAATAGACTTTTATTATAACTTAACATTCATTTTCTAATTTTATATATGCTTACCACTTTCTTATTCTAATTTTTGATCAGTGTGAGACTTGAAAATACATAAAGTTGTAAATTTATTATAGTCATATAGTTGCAAAACATGAAGATCAAACCTACACTCCTCTAATTGCAACATGAATGCAAGAAAGACTAGAGTTATAATGAATTAGCATCATCATAATAATTGCAATTCATGGTCCCCTATGAGATATAAATAAGGTAAGTTATATCTTCATGTTTTGTAACTATATGCCTCCAATAATTTTGTAACTTCTAAGTTTCATATCGACCAAAGACCAGAATAATAAAGTAGTGAATATCTATAAAAGTAGGAAGTGAGTGTTAACTTATTATTTTCATTCTAGTAAATATATTACATTAAATATATTAATAAATATGTTATTTCTATTCCAACTTACTAACTTAGATTTTAGTTACTCACTTCTATTAAAATTTAATTAAAAATATATATTAATATATTAAAATAAATTAATAATTATAATTATAATTTATAATTATTATAATAAATATATATTATATTATATATACTTGTCAAACTTAAAAGATTTATTAGATATCTTAAGGCCTGACATTTTTAGTTAAAGAGACTTTTAAAAAAGTTTTAACCTATTTTGTTTAGTAAATAAGCCAAGTCAAGTATTAGACAAACCAAACTATAATTTTTGACAGATAATTTAACTTATTTTTTCATCCTTAATTCTTACAAAAATAAGAGTTTACATATATATATATATATATATCAAAATTAAGATTTTTTTAAACGTTTTATAATCTCACGAGTGCAACTAAAAATAAGATGAAAATAAATAATAATAATAATAATATTGAAAAACTTAATAATTGTTTTTCTATACATTATTATTTATTTAGTTTAGTAGGATACGTTTGGCCTAACTTATGATAGAAGAGTTTTTATGTAATTAATCAAGTACAACCACTTATGATAGAGTTTTATTTTTATTTTTAAAAAAAGATTTAACCCATTGTAGTTCACGTTCTCCAATTTTTATTTTTTATTTACATAAAAATGGAACTTAATTAAAACAGACTTAATCCAACAAATTGCATTTTTTTAAAAACTTATTACTATAATTTTTTTTTACCAATTATATTTTCATTTTCCAAACATAAATACACCTAAGAAGAAACACTAAAGAAATCTTTAAAGAAGACATGAACAGTACAGAGGTTTAAGGAAGGTTTTCATGATCCATTATCTTCCTCCGCAGGCACACACACTCATCCGCTGATACAGTGCAGTGATACCCTCTCTCTCTCTCTCTCTCTCTCTCTCTCCACTCAAAACTCAACGAGCTTGATAGTATACCTATCGCCATAGATTAGCTTCACAATGACGTTGGCAATTTTGTTTCCCAGCCCTCAGCTTCACAACACGAGTACTAGTAGTAGTAGGGGAACCCATCTTCACATTCAAAGAAAATCTCAATTTCATCAAAACCTTCACTTTATCTTCATTCCAACCTCCACCATTCTCTTCTCTTCACTGCCTTCCACTTGTTCTTCTTTTCCACTCACCATCAAGTCCCCCTCAACCCCAAAAACTCAATTTCATCTTCTATCTGACTCAATCCACGATAATTTAATCGAGAATTCTCATGCACCCTTTGATGGGATTCATCAAATTGAGGCCCCTAAACCACCCCACAAAATATTCATCAGGGACCCACCTTGGATTTTCAAAGGCTTGTACAAGAACACTAACCAAGAATTCAGATTGGTGTTTAAGGAAATTGAGAAGAACAAGTACAATATGCTGAGGAGGAGGCAGATTAAAGCGGAGACCGAAGCGTGGGAGAGGGTGGTGGAGGAGTACAGAGAACTAGAAAGAGAAATAAGTGACAAAAACTTGGCTCCCAATTTACCTCATGTGAAAGCTTTGTTTTTGGGCTGGTTTGAACCGCTGAAGGAAGCTATAGAAGCGGAGCAGAAGTCACAGAGGTCCAAGAAGCACAAAGCAGCATTTGCACCCCATATTGATTCCTTGCCTGCAGCTAAAATGGCTGTTATTGTCATGCATAAGATGATGGGTTTGGTGACACTGGAGCATCATCAGCCAGGGTGTGTTCTGCTTGTTCAGGCTGCAGTTCAGATTGGTATGGCTGTAGAACAAGAGGTACATTATATAAAAATCTTTTTTATTTTTGGAGCAATCTATTGATATTATCAATTGCAGGGAAGTGTCATTTATGGTAAAGAAGGTGGCTCTATTAGTTTCTGTTGGTATATATGTTTTTCACCTAGTTTCTAGTCTATGTGTAATAGTACTGAGGGGCTCTAATGAATTTTGTTTTAATCTTATTCAAGTTTAAATTTTTTGAAGTAAGTTATTTTAAAAATGGAAAAGGCGAAATGGGTGAGTTTACCACATCATGAGTGCCAGACTTTATTCTTCATCCTTTGGGACATAGAATGGTAAAACGATATGCAGTAAGGGACTTCCAAATGGCCTGTATGCATGCTAGATACAACCTCTGCCCAAAATCTTAAGTAGTTAATTAATGGTTTTGCCAATGCATTTTGAGTGGGGCCTTGCATTGAAGTTTTTATTACTTTTTTCTGCTGGACTTTTGATTTGATAGTGCACTCTGTCCGAGGACTTTTTATTACTGTTTTGATGTGAAGTTTTTGTCATATGAAAAATGGGAGTGCAATGAGAGAATGTTCTTAATAACTCAATACTTTAGTAATCAGTGATACAGATTGGGGTTGAATCCTTTGGTTACTTCTTTTAACTTGTATGTAACTAATACAAGCCAGCTCTTTGTCAGTGAATTCTTACTCATCCAATTTTATTGATGGGGGAGATACTGGTAGGTAATTCTGTTTTGTTGAAGTTTCCTTCTATGTCTTTGCATCACTTTTCTTGGTTGTTCTCGTTGTAATGTAGCTTTCATAGTGATGTCGGATAAGAAGTGCACCCTTTCTCTACTGTTTCCACTTCTTTTATAAATTAAATACCTGTTGTAATTCTTATTGTATTTCAGGTTAGGATTCATAAGCTCCTGGAAAAAACTAGAAGTCGCCAGAGTAAGGAAACAGAGGCTGGTGTTGAAGATGGTATGAACAGTGATAAACAAAAACTAAGGAAACATGTAAATGGTTTGATTAAAAGAAAACGACTGAAACAGGTGCAGATGCTATTGAAAAAAGATGAATTTAGCCCTTGGGGTCGTGATACCCAGGCTAAGGTTGGTTTGAATGTCTATGTGTAATTATCTTCTTCTATTTTTCTTTCAAAATTGGAATTTAATGAGTGAGCTCTATGAAACTATGCAGCTGGGAAGTCGATTAATAGAATTATTAATCGAAACAGCATATGTACACTCTCCAGTTAACCAGTCTGCTGATACTCCACCTGATATTCGACCAGCATTCAGGCATAGATTTAAAGCTGTATCGAAGAACCCAGGGTGAGACTTCATTTTTAAAATAAAAAAAAATTAAATCAATATAATTGTTACTTTAGGGCCTTGACCCCTAGCAACTAAATGACACTGTCAGATTAGAGAAAATGGAGATTGGCTGTTTACAAGGTAGGAGATTATTTGAATATTATAATGATTTAAATCAATAATTATTACTGTAGGGCCTCCTTTATATGATGCTTATATTCTTCTTTTATTTTATTTCTCTCTCTCTCTCTCTCTCTCTCTCTCTCTTTCACACACACACACACACACACACACACAGACATGCATGCACACACACACACTCACAGACAAACAAATGCCATTTGCCTTCAGTTTAGAAGGTATTTTGATGGAATATGACTGAATCTTTGCTTAAGGACAATGAAAGAATAGAAGTCCCACATTTTATAGGGGCTTAAAATTTCAAATGTCTGTATGGTTGATCCTTTAAAGTGTGAACAACGAAATATTTCCAAAGATTAGGCATGTAAAGGTTTTATGAAAGTGCCTTTACTGCACTCACATTTTTTATTGTTATTCTGAATAACTGTTTGGTAATTGTAGGGAAAAGATTTTGAAGAATTATGGTGTTATAGAATGTGATCCCTTAGTCCTTGCTGGGCTTGATAAATCAGTAAGTTGAGACACCTTTTTTTTTTAAAAGAATATTATGGCCAGTTGAAGTTGTTCTGCAGAGTTGTAAAGGTTTTCACGATAACTTACTGACCATGAAAGCAAAGCAAATCCATTTTTATCTCTAAGAATACGTGCATGATCTTCCTGTACATTAGAGTTTTTGAACTTTCTGTAACTCCTCTCCCCCTCCCCTTCCCCAAAAGAACTTGCATTGGGTGGAGGTAGAGGAAGACCTTAACACCTTGCTTTTTATCACTTTGCGTAAACATCTTGCTGAAGGTTTTGTGCTTGAAAGGACTTTCTTGTGTCTTCCTACTAATGCTAGCTAAAGACATGAAGGTTTTTGGTGAAATCATTAAACCTCCACATAACTTCTAACTGAATATTCAGTTATTTTCAGATTTGTTTGCTTTTAAGCATGTCATTGGGTACTATTTAAATATTAGAACTGCTAATCTTTTCATGATAATTAGCTTGCACTACATAAAGTGGATATATCTTGAGTTGCTTACTTACTAATCAATGCATTTGCTTTTGTGCAGGCTAAGCATATGTTAATGCCTTACATGCCAATGCTAATACCTCCGAAAAAGTGGAAAGGGTATGGTACATGGAATGGGTCATACTGGTATTGCATGTTGAAAAGCCTGCATTTGGTTAGATTTTATGTGGCTATAGCATGATTTATTGTGCTATGTACCAACCCTTCTCAAAACCAAAGAGAGAGGAGGGCAACTGATCTGAACTGAAGAATGAACTTTTAGCTATTTCTTTTGAATATGGTAACTAAATGTGGGAAAAATATGGAAGGTAGTAAGGGGTGCAAGTTCACATTTTCTCTACAATCATTGATGCTTCTTTCTTGCATGTGTGTGAATGTCTAATATCTTTCAACATTCTTTCCAGGTATGAAAAGGGTGGGCACTTGTTCTTACCATCTTATATCATGCGTACTCATGGATCCAGGAAGCAGCAGGATGTAATGAAGAATGTTAAAAGGACACAAATGCAAAAAGTTTTTGAGGTATTATATGTAAATTTTCATTTCCCTTTTTATTGCCAAGAAAGGAGTGTGGCAATATTCCATAAAAGGCATGATATGGTAAAAAACTTGGTGCATTGTTGTTTGCATGATATCGAATCAGTGGTCAGGATTCAGGAACTTGCTGAGAGTCATTATAGTCTAGTTCAGTGGATCCAAGTTTCTTTTTATCAAACATTATTGTAAATTTCTCTTAACTTTCAATATTTATAGTCTTCTACATTTACAGGTTCTTTGAAGTTTGAAATGTATCTAAAATCTTATCTAAGGCATCATTCTTTTTAATTTTCCCTGTTAAAAGGCATTATTCTTTTGGCGCTATTGCATCTTGCTTCTTTAGTCTGAATTTGTTACTATGCATCTTGTATATAAGTTTGACCTGTCCTGCCCTTTAATGGTACATTTGCAGGCCTTGGATATACTTGGCAACACCAAATGGCGAGTAAATAAAAGATTACTTGGTGTTGTGGAGTCCATCTGGGCTGGAGGAGGTAACATTGCAGGCCTGATTGATCGTAAAGATGTAAGCATAAACTGATCAACAATTTTTTAAGATATAAAAGGGGGACAGTTATTGAAGTAATGAAGTCTTCATAAAAGATTCTTTGTCTATCTTTTTCTATTTACCTATTGCTTTTGAAACTTAGACTGTGAAGGTAAATGAAAAAAAAGGTTTTACATAAACGAATGAAATATATTTACCTCTATATTTCCACCCTTTTTCATAAAGCTTGAAATGTGTTGAGTTCTCAATGCTATTCGTTACTATGTAATTCATCTTGCCTACATATATTCTTAATTGACTTGTAGGTTCCTATACCGGAGAGGCCGCCTGTAGAGGATTTAAAACAAATTCAGGAGTGGAAATGGAATGTAAGGAAGGCAAAGAAAATTAATCTAGAAAGGCATTCTCTGAGATGTGACACTGAACTTAAGCTTTCTGTAAGATCTCCCCTCCCATTGTCAAATATCATTCTATATTATGTTTGAACAATTGAAAATTTCAATTTTATTTGTTACATCATTGAGTTATGACCTTGCCTTCATCTTGTGTAGAAGGATGTTGGTCAATGTAACCATAGTTAGACGTTTATATTGGTTCCATTTGATCATGAGTGGCATAATCTCAACTAACTTTTGTATAATCATGTTCAAATCTATCCCATGTTTCACTAAATGAAAAATAATTACAAGTTTTCAACAGAATACATCTGAAACAGGTGGCTCGAAAAATGAAAGATGAGGAAGGCTTTTATTATCCCCACAATCTTGACTTCCGTGGCAGAGCGTATCCCTTACATTCTCATTTGAATCATTTAAGTTGTGATCTGTGTCGAGGATTACTTGAGTTTGCTGAAGGGCGGCCATTGGGAAAGTCTGGACTGCAGTGGCTGAAGATACACTTAGCAAATTTGTATGCAGGTGGTATTGAAAAGCTGTCTTATGATGGTCGCCTAGCTTTTGTAGAGAATCATCTTCATGATATATTTGACACTGCTGATAACCCTATTAATGGAAATCATTGGTGGTTAATGGCTGAGGATCCTTTCCAGTGCCTTGCTGCTTGTATTAATCTGTCAGAAGCCTTAAGAAGCTCATCACCAAATTCTGTTATCTCGCATCTGCCAATTCATCAGGTAAATGCTTCATTGGAAGCCTTAAAAGTATAGAAAAAAAAAAAACTGTTATATCTTTTGCAGAGTTCTTTTATAAGTAGCCAAATTGACTCCAAGCTCTCCTCTGGACCTGTGATGCAGAGAAAGTTTTTGCTAGATCTTTAGTAAAAATTATACTATCTAAAAGGTAACATGCAATCAAAGGAAAAAATCGAAAAGGAAAAAAGAAAACTTTAAATTTGGTACCAAAACACTAGAAACGACACCATGGTAGGTTCTTCATGTTGCAAATCTCTTTATCATATTTATTCAGCTTTCCATTTAAATTGTTTTCGTTGGAATATTGAAAATTAGCAATAAGAGTTAATGAAGACTTATGTATAGTCAGGTTCATGTATAGTACCATAGGAAATAGCCACAATCATTATTTCTATCTTGTAAATAGTAGATATATTTAATCTCTTAATACCTATAAATAAGATGCATGCTAGGTGTTCTACACCCAAAAAGCATATTCAGTAAATCTTTTCTTCCTCTAAATTCAAGTTGGTATCAGAGCGGGTTTCGACCCTACTCTGGTTTGCTATCCCAACCTCAGCTGCACGTCCTACCAGCCAACCCAGCCTCTAGCCTCCGCCGCGCATCCTATCGGCATCTTTTCTGGTGACTGCCATACTTCCAGTGCAGGTTCAACCACCTCCGTTGGAGACACAGCCACCATATTTAGGATCAGCGTCGACCAACTTGTCCAACCGTCGAAGTCATGCCATCATCGGAGCCACCACGCGCCGCCACCATCCGTCAGCATTGTTCGCCGCCGCCGCCGATGCATGAAGGCGCGTCCGGCGACTTTTCCGACCGCCATTCACCTCGTCTTATCTCGCCTTGTCATTTCCAGTCCACCCCTGTTCTCATTTTTCACATTGGAGCCACTTCATACCACGGGTCTCTTCCTAAGGTGATTCGGGTCCTTTCTGTTGCTATCCAGCGATGAGTTCCTCCATATTTGAAACCTCCTCTGATCAGAAGGAGCAATTTACCCTTTCCAACCTTTCTATTCCATCCATCACAAGTAAGAAATTGACAGGTTCTGCCACTTATAAGTCATGGTCATCTTCTGTGAAAATTTGGTTTGCTGGTCAGGGTACGTCAGAACACCTTTCAACTAAACTAGAGGATGTTCCCACATAGAAGTCAATCAAATGGAAACAAATTGATTCACAATTACTCAGTGTTCTTCTTCTTTCCGTTGATCCATCAATTGTGGACCTCTTCTAGCCTTTTGAAAGTTGTTACGAAGTATGGCAAGAAGCTTCTAATTGTTATGCAAATGATATCCAGCGTCTTTATTCTATTGTTTTTGACATGATAACATTGTGACAACAGTTTACCAAAATGGAAACTTTTCTTAGCAAGGCTTGTTCTTTGATGCAGGAATTCTCGGCAATGATGCCCTATGTTAAAAATCAGACTGAGCACAAGAAACAACAAGAAACATTCTTTATGGTTCTGACTTTATCATCTCTTCCATCTGATCTGGAGAATGTCCGACAACAGATTCTGACAAGTGCTGATACTCCTACATTATCACAGACTTTTCGCAGATTACAGAATATTTCTGATATAGCATCTCCTCCTATTTCTGCCTCCCCAACTTTTCCATCAGAATCCTCAGCTCTTGTTTCTCATACTGATAATTCTGGTCGTCGCGGTTGCAGTCGTGGAAGAGGATGTGGTGGTAACAGGCCTAGATGTACTTCTTGCAATAAGTTGGGACACTCGAAAGAACATTGTTAGACAAAACATGGTAAACCTACTATTGCCAACTTCGCTCAAATTGAATCAGTTTCACCGTATCCGGCTGTGACTCTCACTCCAGCAGACTATGAGGCCTTCCTTCGCTTTAAGGCCAGCTCACAACCTTCAACATCTGCCACAATGGTTGAACAAACTGGTAATCTCGTCGCTTGTATCTCTCAATCATCTCTTGGACCCTGGGTAATTGATTCCAATGCTTTTGATCATCTCTGTGGTAATAAAAAATTCCTTACTTCTCTGTCCCTTTACAATTCCTAACCTTCTGTCACACTTGCAAATGGGACCAAAACTCTTGTCCTTGGCATTGGTCAAGCCCAACCATGTCCTCTCTTACCCTTAACTTCTGTTCTTTATGCCTCTGGTTGTCCTTTTAATTTGATATCTGTCAACAAATTAATTTGATCCCTTAAGTGTTCAATTACCTTCACTAAAAACTTTGTTCTTGTGCAGGTTCCGAATACAGGGAAGACGATTGGAGTAGGTCGTGAGTTTAAAGGGTTGTATCATCTTGCCATGCCAAATTCCTCAGTAGCATGCACCATAACAGAATCTTCAGCTGTCATTCATAGTCGTCTTGGACATCCTACTCTTTCCAAACTTCAGAAGATGATGTCACATATCTCTAGTTTAAAGTCTTTAGAGTGTGAATCTTGTCAAAAAAGAAAATATATTCGTACCTCTTTTTCTAGTAGTCTCAATAAAAGGTGTGAGCATCCTTTTTCTCTTATCCATTCAGATGTTTGGGGACCAAGTCGTGTTAGTTCTTGTCTGGGATTCCAGTATTTTGTTATGTTTATTGATGATTTCTCGCATTGTACTTGGGTCTTTTTAATGAAAAATCGTTCTGAGTTATTTTTTATTTTTAAAAAATTTTGTGCTGAAATTGAAAATCAATTTGGTTAAACCATTCAAGTTTTACACAGTAACAATGCACGTGAGTATTTGTCTGATCAATTTCAAGATTTCTTGGCAAAACAAGGTATTTTACATCAAACAATCTATCCTCATACTCCACAACAGAATGAAGTGACTGAATGTAAAAATTGTCATTTAATTGAAACTGCCAAGACTTTACTCATTCATATGAATGTTCCTTTATGGTTTTGGGGGGATGTTGTTCTTACAGCTTGTTATTTAATTAATCGCATGCCCTCCGCTATTTTGGATAACAAAATTCCTCACTCTTTATTGTTTCTTAATACTCCAGTCTACAATATTCCTCCACGAATCTTTGGTTGTACCTGTTTTATTCACAATCTTACTCTTGGAAAAGACAAACTCACTACTAAAGCTTTCAAGTGTCTCTTTCTTAGTTATTCTCATCTTCAGAAAGGGTACCATTGTTATTCTCCCGATCTAAGACGTTATCTAGTGTCTTCTGATGTCACCTTTTTTGAACAACAATCATTTTTTACTTCATCTATAGAACTTTTTGAAGTAAACACTATACTTCCTGTCTCTGTCTTTGACTCTTCTCCTGTTATCATATCACCTAGCTCAGAGAGTTCATCAAGTCCTAGTACCTCTCCTGGTCCTCCACGATCCCCTATTATCTATCGTCGTCGCCCTCGTCCATCGACTAGTACCATGCTTACTGTGGAAGATGTGCCTGACAGCTCACCACCTTCACCAATTACTTCTTCTGTTTTGGATCCTGCATCAGAGAGTCCTCCCATTGCTCTTCGAAAAAGTACACGGTCTACTCGTAATCCTCATTTTCTTTATGCTTTCCTGAGTTATGATCATCTTTCTAATTCATATTATACTTTTGTTTCGAATTTATCTTCTATTTCTATTCCCAAAACCACAGGAGAAGCACTATCTCATCCCGGTTGGTGACAAGCTATGATTGATGAGATGTCTGCCCTACATTCAAATGGCACATGGGAACTGATTTCTCGGCCTCTTAGTAAGTCAGTTGTTGGCTGTCGGTGGGTGTTTACAGTGAAGGTTGGTCCTGATGGCTCTATCGATTGGTTGAAAGCTCGTTTGGTAGCTAAAGGCTACACCCAAATCTATGGCCTTGACTACAGTGACACATTTTCTCCAGTTGCCAAAATTGCTTCTGTTCGTGTACTTCTTGCCTTGGCTGCCATTCGTCACTGGCCTCTTTATTAGCTTGATATAAAAAATGCTTTTCTTCATGGTGATTTGCAAGAGGAGGTCTACATGGAGCAACCACCTGGGTTTGTTGCTCATGGGAAGTCTGGGCTAGTCTGTAAGCTCCGCAAATCTCTATATGAACTAAAGCAATTACCCCGTGCTTGGTTTGGCCGTTTTAGTACTGTTGTACAAACTTTTGGACTAACTAGAAGTGAAGCTTACCACTCTGTTTTCTACCGATGTCATTCTCTTGATAAATGCATATATCTTGTTGTCTATGTGGATGGTATTGTTATTACTAGTAATGATTGTGTTGGTATTGAACAGTTGAAACAATATCTATTCAAGCATTTTCAGACTAAGGATCTTGGTAAACTCTGATATTTTCTGGGTATAGAAGTTGCACAGTCTAGACATGGTATTTCTATTTCCCAAAAGAAATATGCCTTGGATATTCTTAAAGAGGCTGGTATGACAAGGTGTAAGCCTTTGATACTCCCATGGAACCCAATGTCAAACTTTTTCCAAGACGGGGGGAGCCATTATCTGATCTTGGACAGTATCGAAGAATGATTGGAAAATTAAACTACCTCACAATAACTAGGTCAAACATTTCTTTTGCTATAGCTGTGTTGAGTCAATTCCTTGACTCTCCATGTGACTCACACTGGGATGCTGCTGTTCGGGTACTTAGACATATCAAAGGAGCTCTCGGAAGAGGATTGCTCTATAAGTATAAGGGTCATATGGAGATATGTGGTTATGCATATGCTGATTGGGCAGGTTCTCCCTCAGATAGGCATTCTACCTCAGGATACTGCGTTCTTTTTGGAGGTAATCTTATATCATGGAAAAGTAAGAAGCAAACTGTTGTTGCTAGATCAAGTGCAGAAGCCGAGTATCGAGCAATGGCAGTGGCAACATGTGAACTTATATGGTTAAAACAGATACTAAAGGAATTAGGAGTCTTTAAAGGGCAATCAATGAAACTTGTGTGTGATAATCAAGCAACTTTGCATATAGCCTCAAACCTAGTATTCCATGAAAGAACAAAACACATTAAGATTGATTGTCACTTTATGAGGGAGAAAGTTTAGTCTGGGGAAATTGTCACTGCTTTCGTCAACACCAATGAGCAGCTGGCCGATGTCTTCCCCAAATCTCTCTGAGGTCCTCGAGTTAACTATATATGTAACAAGCTTGGGGCATATGACATATATGCACCAGCTTGAGGGGAAGTGTTGGAATATTGGAAATTAACAATAGGAGTTAATGAAGATTTATGTATAGTCAGGTTCATGTACTCCATGGGAAATAGTCATGCTCATTATTTCTGTCTTGTAAATAGTAGATGTATTTAATCTCTTGATACCTATAAATAAGATGCATGCTAGGTGTTCTACACCCAAAAAGCATATTCAGTAAATCTTTTCTTCCTCTAAATTCAAGTGTTTTCTTTATCTAATATTTAAAAAAAAATGTTAGTAACACTGCTCTGATGAATTTTTAGGATGGTTCCTGTAATGGCTTACAGCACTATGCAGCTTTGGGAAGAGATACTGTAGGTTTACTTATATCTAATTTCTTCAATTTTGCAATCACTTATCAATCTTAATATAATCTGTATTTTCTGTATTAGATTTATATACTTCCTGGATTTAGTGATGATTTGAGTATGGTTTAGTTTTTATATAGCTTTCTTCATTATTTTTCCTTGAGTCACTACATTTGGAAATGTCAGTATTATTATGGTATATTAAGATAACCATGTCCTATTACTCCTGCAAAATCATATTGAACCGGCTTGTTTAATTCATAGAGAATGGTCTCCCTTATTGTTCTGAATTGTTTTGGGTGCTTTTAGCATGATTATTAAATTTGATGTGCACGACCAGCCTTCCGGCTAATTATGTTGTGGGTGATTTAGTTTTCTTTTTCCCTTTCTGATCTGTTGGATCTATTCAAAGTCAGATATGCTTTATACTGATGTTCTGTTTTCTAGACATGTGAGTCAGTGATCACTATCTCCAGAACTAACACATGATTACAGTACTTAATATTAATTATATTTCTACAGCAATTAAAGTGTTATTTAACACTGTCATATTCTAAAATGGCTGCCAAGAGCATAGTCAGTACAGAGTTCGTTAATCTGTACTTCTAAGTACTTATATGCTCCATTGGTAGAAAGATTGGATCTACTGTCTTCCATAACAAGGGTAGTTAAAGTGATAAGTTATTCTATAATATTTTCTGTTGCTGATAAATTTCAGTGGTGTTTATTCTCACTTCACTGGAATAAATGTGATTTGTCAGCTGGAGGCTGCTGCAGTCAACTTGGTTGCTAGAGAGAAACCTGCTGATGTTTACTCAGAGATTGCCATTAGGTATGTTAAATCCATTATCGACAAATCTATGTTTTGCATACCTCTTAATCGTGTTACATTATTTTGAGCTCAAAACCTTTCACCTTATTATCTTACTGCCTTGCTGAACGCAAAATGCATTGCTTTTACACCTGCATACAAATTAGTACATTTTCTGTGTTTATCATTTGGATAGTTACTTTTTGGTTAAAACCTGTTACCTCATGACCTACTTTGCTTGAGTATTTTATCTGACGTGTAGAATTTTCATGATCCATCACCCCATAGTAGTAGGTGTACAATTGATCTTGTTGACTTTGCTATGCATAATTAATATTTTATTGTCACTTGAATTTATATATGGCAGGGTTCATGATATTATGAGAAGGGACAGCAACAAAGACCCAGCTACCTATCCAAATGCTTTGTTAGCCAAGGTTTTAATTGATCAGGTCAATATTGATTTTAAAGTTTCAAAGTTGTGTTAAATGATAAAATTTATGCCCCAGCTGTTGGCTATGATCTCTTTTTTCTTTTCTCTTACTCAACTTTTGGAAGCTTTCAGATTGATAGGAAACTGGTCAAACAGACAGTGATGACTTCAGTTTATGGTGTTACTTTTGTTGGGGCACGAGAGCAAATAAAAAGAAGATTAGAGGAGAAAGGCCTTATTACTGATGACAAACTTTTATTTACTGCAGCTTGCTATGCTGCTAAAGTAAGTATCAGCTACTTTAAGGGATGGCAAAATCTTCCAATATTTGGGAATCCCTACGGGGACAGGAATAAAAGTCCCCCCTAAAACAGAGTCGAGGACGGGGAAGGGGATTGTATCACCCGCCCTGCGGGGTTCTGGTCCTCGTCCCCGAGAAATTACTAAATTATTCTTAATGATTATATCATATGTATGTATTAATTCTATCTTTTTTAGTAATTTCCATCTATATTATTTTTATATTAACTTAAATTTTTTTTAAAAAGTAAAAAAAATACCACTAGGTAGTAATTTGTTGTTTTAATTTGTTGATGTTGTACCTAAATTAAAATTGCTTATAACTTTATATTTTTTTCTCATTTTTTTGAGTTTTACTGATTTTTTTTTATAAATAATTTCGGGTCCCTATGGGTCCAGAAGGGGAACAACAACAGTAACAACAACAATAACTAAGCTTTTTCTCACTAGGTGGAGTCGGCTACATAGATCAAATAATGTCATTGTGCCCTATCATAAACCAAGTTTTCAAAAATGTCATTCAAATCTAAATCTTTTTTAATCGTTTCACCTATAGTCTTTCTTGGTCTCCCTCTACCTCTAGCTATTGGACTATCCTCTACCTGATCTACTCTTCTTACAGGGATTACTAAGGGTCTTCTCCTTATATGTCCAAACTACCTAAGGAGAGATTGTCCCATCTTTTCCACAATGCATTACCCCTACTTTCTCTCTAATGCATTCATTCCTAATCCTATCTTGTCTTGTCTGGCCACACATTCAGCGCAACATCCTCATTTTAAGCAACACTAATCTTATGCTCTTGCTGGTTTTTTACCACCCAACATTCGGTACCATACAACATCGCAGGCCTTATAGCTGTATGGTAAAATTTACCATTAAGCTTAAGAGACACGGGATTGGGGACGGGGACGAGGATGGGAAAAGATTGGGGACGCAGGGTACTCCCTGCCCCCATCCCGAGAGGGTGCCATCCCTTTGCAGGGATTTTAACTATTAGAGACTACAATAACTGACTTGATGTGAACCTCTTATCATTCCATTACGAGATCATTCCCTGCTGGAATACTTAGTACGGAAAAATATTCTTTCTAAAATATTCGTTTTTAGACCTAATCAATATGAAACCCAGATAAAGTGAATTTAAGATGGAGTCAGTTATTTCACAGTATTGTGTATTTAGTTGACTAACCAAGTGTTCAGTTCTTAATGGGTTTGGTTTGGTCCAATCTAGCCGCAATATATGAGTGAAGATAAATGTGAACCAACATGCAAAGACACACTTATACATTGCATCTGCTTTCCTTGTCTTTCATTTTGATGCTCTTATTATTCCATAGGTGACACTGACTGCTCTTGGAGAAATTTTTGGAGCTGCTCGTGTCATTATGGGTTGGCTTGGTGATTGTGCAAAGGTTAGGTACTTAGATCTCATCCTACGTTGAACTTCAAATGATACTGACAATCCTATTGTTTTTGGCACTTTTGCATGTGGGAATGCCTCTGTATATGTGCATGCCTGCATGTGTGCATGCTTTCTTTCTTTTCCTGAATGATGGAGCTGAAACTTTCTGTAGGTGATTGCTTCTGAAAACCAACCTGTTCGCTGGACCACTCCTCTAGGTCTTCCGGTTGTACAACCATACAGTAAAACTGAACGTCATCTGGTAAGCTTTCTATATATAAATGTTTTTTTTTTTCCCTTTCCTTTTATTTTATAGGTATTTATATACTTAACAGTGACAGTTAAAAACCAATGTAATAAATGTACAATATAAGGGGGTGTTTTGTTTGTTTTTTGTTTTCATTTTCAGTTGATATATTTTCACTAATAATTACAAAATTGCCACATCGTTTTCACATTGTTTCTTGTTTTCAAGATTTTGTGAAGAAAATGATGAAAACAACAAAATCTTGTTTTCACCATTTCCTTTACAAAATCTTGAAAACAGGAAACAAAATAAAAACAAGGTAACGTTTTTGTAATTAAAACTGAAAATAGAAAACAAACCAAACACTGTCAATTTGTCTGAAAAACTGATCTTCATGTCTTCTATTATTTCATATATATAGAAACTGTACAGAAACAATTCAGGGGAATCTTTCCCATTTACAAACGAGATTTTCTCTCATTCCTAAGCTGTATACTATATATTAGGAAAGCTAATTATGTACAATACATGACCTATTAGAGAGCTGCCGCACTGCACAGCACACATGACCTATTAGAGAGTGCTTAGTGGGCCTGGGCTGAAGTTGCAAGTAATCCTAATTAGGGTTGCCGCATATCCTACTAACAAACACCACCTAAGATAGCCACCTAATGGTTAAAAGAAGGATAACAAGCTCTAAAATTTGAAAGACTTAATAGACTTTTGTAACAATTCCATTAAAGAAGTGACTTTATGTGACATGATGCAATAGATTGATGCATTTACAGATTAATGTGGATCCTTCTTTAACATGTTGTCACTATCATTTGGCTGCAATAATCGGTGTTTAACCATTTTCTTGAGCAGTTGTCGTTCTAAGTTAGATTCATGATCATTAGTCTCTATGGATGACATGTTTCTTATTACATCCTTTTTGGTGGCTCATCAACGGAGTGTGAAGGCTTTTATGATATTTGGTGATTTATTTAATACAATAGTAACTCAGCTGTGAGACACCCAAAAAAAGTCCTGCTATTAGGCAATACAATGGAGATAGATCAGTACGTTACCTACGCAATATGCAATAATGAATTAATGATGGTGGCTATAGCACTCCATTGCACTTGGAATTATTTTGGTATCTGACCACCTGATATTTCCTCGTATGATGTCTAGACCAACATAATATTTTATTCTTGACTGCTTCTCAATGCACAGCATGAATATTGAGAAACAGTAGTTTTCAGCAAAATAAAGTTGGTGATAGGTGCCAATAATTATACATTTGAATCAAATTATATAGTTTTAAAACTTTTTGACCCATCTTGAAACACCACACTAGTGAATCTTGCCATTGACTGCAGGTCAGAACATCTCTTCAGATTTTGGCTTTGAAGCGGGAGGGTAATGCAGTAATTGTACATAATTCTCTTTTTTCCAGCTTCCCTCTTCTTTCTGAACTTTTTCCATTATTTAAAATATTTGTATTCCAGGTAGATGCCAAGAAACAGAGAACTGCATTTCCTCCAAACTTTGTACATTCACTGGATGGTTCACACATGATGATGACTGCTCTTGCCTGCAGGGATGCTGGCTTATGTTTTGCAGGTTTTAATACCTCAATTCACCAACAAAATCATAATAATAAATATCCAATATTAGTTTTTAGAGGTTTTTTATGGTTTCAAGGCAGGCCGTCGACCTAGGAAGTGGGGAAGGGAAAGGGGACAGGAGTCATGGGACAGGGATCAAACCCATGGCCGTGCCATGTGAGCTATTACAGCTGTTAGCTCATTGACCAGTTTATTAGACTTTTAACTGCTTAGGAATTGTCTATTTTGATAGAGTCCAAGTTTCTCTTTAGCATCTTTGCTTAATTGTTTCTGGAACTGGAAGATATAGGAGTGGAGTTAGAATCAATTACTTAAAATTGTGAAAAATTATCACAATTTGAAAGGGAAAATGCAGTTCATTTTGAGGCCTGCTTTCATAAGAGTTTCTTATTTTCAGAGAATCCATTTGTTGAATATTGCACCCCACAAATTTTAGACAACATTAATACAGAATTTATCTGATAAACTAGTTATTGGTTAGGACCTATTTTTCTCAGTTCAAAAAGCAAACTTCTTTAATGAAATATTGAAATTCTGTTTTCAGTGATATATAAAAGGGCTGTGCTGAGGCCCCTTAATCGTGCATCCCTTATAGGATGCATTGGGTCCCACCCAATGCAAAGAAGCAATGCATCCTGCAGCTGAGGGGCACAGATGGAGGTTATGATGCTAATGCTTAAGGCACAACTAGATTAATAACCACTGCAGTTAAATCCATCTTTTAATTATCTGGTTTTGTGAATATATTTACACTCAACTTTTTTATTATATGCTCAATTTTTAGAAATTTGGTGGCAGGACAATTCTATTAAAGAAGTATTATTTTTTATTTTGCATTTTTGTGCTTAAATTTTGTGAAATAAATGTGTATGCAGGGGTTCATGACTCATTTTGGACCCATGCATGTGATGTGGAGAAAATGAGTCAGATACTTAGAGAAAAATTTGTGGAGCTTTATAGCATGCCAATACTTGAAAATGTAAGTTCTTGCTGTATCATCAGAAATTTGGGCTTATTTTATAGGAAAAAGGCCTCCAGTAACTTTCACATTAAAATTTTGTCCCTTGGCTGTTATTAAACTAGCATCCGAGTTCCAGTTTATATACTAAAAACATCAGGATCTCATTGTCCCCCATTTGATTTGTTGACAGTTGCTGGAAGGCTTCCAGACATCATACCCAGGATTAGCTTTCCCTCCACTGCCAGAGAGAGGTGATTTTGACTTGCGGATGGTTCTCAAGTCTCCATACTTCTTCAACTGAGCATTTCTCCACAAGCAACAACTATAAAATTCTGTGGAAGCATTGTTTCTAATGCAAAATCATTCAGAAACTTCTGAGACATAATTCATCCTGTTTTGGAAGTTGAGATTCGAACAATGACCCAATGTTGCTTCTGTAGAAGGCCTTGAAGGAAAGCAAATAGGTTCCAAATTCGCGAAGTCTCTTGTTGCTAGAATTCTCAGAACAGTACTTATATATGGAAGGAAATAAGCTTTAATCATCCCTCAGATTTATAATCAACATACAGGGAAGGAAATTCTCCATGAAATTTTAATGTTGGCGATTTCCATCACTTGGATTGAGTTGCTGCTGACAGTGGCTAATGCTAAATGCTTGTAGAAGGTGTTATGTACAGTGCGGAGTTAATGGGCAGAGATAACTTTTGATAATGCAAACAAGCTTTTTCGTGTTACATGTTTTATAATGTATGAATAGATTTTGTATAATATTAGACCAAAGAAAGGTCGTTAGGGGTAGAAACATGCTGTTATTTGTGATTTGTACATAGAATTATTCATTTCATTGACTTCAATTATAAATTTAAATTATATTGAGAAAACTTGGAAAAGGATAGTAAGAGTTCATCCTTCTTATCTCAGCTTTAAATTAGACAATATCCATTTTTTATGCTGTGAATCAAATATACAGTTCCAAGTAGGCTGCAAAGTGCATATGTTTTCATCACCTTATTTTGCTACTCTGCAATTTGCTTTGGGTTCCTTTGACAAATTATAATTTCCCTTTTACTCCAGTTCGATAATTTACTTTTCTGAAACGCAATAAAAGTTGCTTTCCCATGATAAATTGCATTTTAACTCACTACTAATGCTATTAAACTCCTGAATTAACCTTGCATAATTTAACCCTTCTAATTTATGTATCAGATTAGAATTTGGCTATAAATAAGAGAGTACACCAACGTGCCCAAATTAGTTCCACTAAGCGAGATTTTAATCTTTGGGTACAGAAGAGATACAGAGATTTTATTGATGAAGATTCTTTGGTTGAAAAAAAGTAAGTAAATTTCAATAGGCACGGACTAGCTCAAGGGTGGGCAAGGAGGTTCCAATTAAGAAGGCTTTGATTAGTGCAAGGGCAAGTTTAGGTCTATGGAGAGCAACTTCATGCCCTGCTCCCCTTACAGCCACAAAGGTGAGTCCAGCATATTCTTGTGTCCATCCTCCCACCTGTTTCACTTAAATATCAATTCACTCAACAATGACAAGGGAGAAAACATAAGAAGAGAAACTAAGTGATATGAATTGGAAGACGAAAAACTCTTGTAGAATCACTTACCTGCCCATCATCATACCATGGACGCCAAGGACTCACCGTTGGAAGCTTAAGAGCATCAATACTATAGCGAGTAGATGTCACTGGGATTATGGCATCTGTGTCACCACTGAAAAGGGAATAGGAAACTTAAAGTCTGGTGGCAAAAATTGTTAAGTAGAGGAAATGAAAGGATATCACTTTCAAGCAGATTGGGTTTCCACTGTTTCCTTCAAGAAATAGTATGAACTTCCAAATGATATACATTTGGACAGTGACAGTCTCTTTCCTTATTACCTTTTTGCTTTTAAACTTGGACTCGGTGTTATGAGTTAAATACCACATCTATCCTTTAAAGTTGTCAAACTAAGAGTCATGCAGGAAATGAAATTCAAAATGAAAGTTCTTCGTTATCAAGTAACTATAGTAGTCAAATTATCTATATATCTCAAATGATCACACAATTTATTATCAAACTACCAAGAAATAAGGCTGCAAACTAAGTCATGTTGTCAACCTAACACAAAGTCCACACTCCACTATCTTGTATGGGCCTGACATTCTTGACCTAACTAAAATGGTTGATGCTATAAGAAACATTGGTTCTAAGGAAAAATGTTTAAATGCTTATTCAAAATTTAATTGCAACTAGCTCCATTATGCACCAAGCCGGTACATTTAATCATAAAAAAGACATCTGGTTTTATCCTGCATGGAAATCTTCTCCCCTATATCTCGTTCTTTTTATTACCATCAATATATGCCCCCAGATCACATGATTGCAGGGGATCTATATTCCCCAAACAAATTAGCTCTTAAAAGTACTAAAGGTCCATTACACATTAATAACAACAGCTAAAGTAACTACTACATTACAACAAAGAAAATAACAGACATAATAATGCATGAAGTGAGTAGGTAATGTTGGGCGGTAATTGATCAGGTGTCATGTAAGTACAATGACTGTTATACTTAAGTGTCTGATCAACTAAGGGCCTATTTACATCATGTCTGCCTCAAATTCAGCATCTTCTGTTTATAGGCAAATATTTTAAATCAGAGCAACATCAAGAATTTGATTTCGATTGCTAAATCTTAACTTGCATTCTTTTCAGATCCTAAGTAATTAGCAAACTGTCTTAGACAACATTAACACAGGAAGTGAATGCAATTTTTTTGTTTTTTTTGGGTACAAGAAGTGAATGCAAATTAAGTCCTTCTTTGGCTTATTTACAGGTAAGTACAATAGCAAACATGTATGTAGTGATGCGTCTATAATAGACATTAAGGGTAACCTGAACATCCATATCCTCAGTCCCAAATGAGTAAGTTCATCATAAATATCGAGCACTGTTCTTGGAGAATCCTTCCAGTTGTTATTTACCACTTCACTGCAAAGCATGAGAGAATAAATAAGAGGCTTCTGATCTCTGTAAACATGGTAATAGAAACAGAAATACAAGCACAGACAGAGAAAAACAGACTGAAGGAGAGGTACAATAATGCATTGTATGCTGTGCCTGCGACTCCCTAAAGTCACTACTATAAACACTAGTCAAACAGATCTGAATGATAAAGCTCATTCCACTTTTGATCTTTATCCAGCAATGCATGAGGCTTGTATTCCCTGAACTAAATGGAATGCCTGAGCACAATCGCTCTTGTTTGATTCACGATGCATGTTAGGGACATAAATAGATGCATTCAAGTGTGTCGCTAATGATCATTACCTGCAAGCCTCCCATTTAGCAGGCTTATGAGCTGGATCAACATGAAGTGCCTTTTGGACCTCAGGTAGATTGAAGTATACGGTAGAGTGCTTCTCAGTGCAAGGATCATAGCCTTCAGTGAGTCTACCAATTCTCTGTAACATAACATATTAACAAGGATCTGTATTACAAAACTTTGGTAGAACTCCACATCATTTGAAATATGTTCATAACTTGGATTTTTAGGTTGTACTTGATGACTTTTTTGGCCAAAGAAAAACTGTAAGTCTAAAACAAATGAATGTTTTATGAATACCAGTTAAATTGATAGTATAAGAAGGGCACACTCACATGCTTTCTTCTCAGCAGCTGATTTGACTGACTAACATTAGCAGGACATAGAGAAGTAAAGATACTGTATGGGTCAATGTTGCCAAGTTCTTTATCAGCAATTTCAGTAATTTCATCACACGAATCTGAGGGATGTATAAATGGCTGAGAATCACATTGAAGGTTCAAGAGCTTGTATGTTTGATCAGAAATCAAACCACTTGACCACATAAACTGGGCAACCCCCAAATGGTCATGGTAATCATCAGTAAGGGCATTTCCAACCTGCATCAGACATATATATTGATTAAATTTTGTGGTGACAACAAGCACGAGAAGGAACTATATCAATGCAAAGATGGAGTCTATACCATGTAACCTTTCAGATTTATAGCATTTTCCTTATTTTCCGAGTTGTACTTCACAATAACTTGGCTAAGTTGAGGAACATAATGCCCTGAAACACAGGATTAATTATTGATGTACACTGCTAAAACCTATGAGATTGTATCATGCGATAAAGCAAGCCAATCTCTCTGCATGTCTAACAAAGAAACACCATCAAAGAAACAAAGTTATCCTCCTCCTTCTTTGTACTTTTCTTCTCTCTTCTAATAATATTTATTTTTCTATCAAAAAAAAGTTTTTGATGTACACTAAAATATTAGATCAAGATAAAATATTTATAAAATAAGTAAAGCAGAATCATAGACCTCAAGCACTTCACATGATCCTCATCTCACCATTTTTATCTTATGATTTTGTATTGAAGTACTAAAACTATGTGAGTTGAAGACATAATAAACTCATGAATTTCCAATAAAAATAGCTGAAAAAAATTAACAATCATAAAAGTTTAATGGATAGCATATCTATTATTTTTTAATTGACCACAAAATTGGGATAATTAAGACAAAAAGTACAAGATGTCGTGTATCATTGAAAAATTGTGGAAGTTGTTTACCTGCATAGCTCTCACCAGCAATAAAGAAGTCCCTGCCTTTATACTGGGGAAAACGCTCAAACCACTTCAACAGGAATATTAGAGAGTCCTCAGCTGCGTATGAAGTTTTATTAGTTTAAGTGACACAATGTTATATATTTCAAAGCAGAAGCATGGGATACTAAATGCTCAAAGTACTACCAGCCCTCTTATCGCCATTGCTCAGAATGTCAGATGAAGTGTTTGAATATGAAAATCCAACTCCAACAGGAGAATCTAGAAAAATAATGTTGGCAACTACAAAACAGCACAAATAGTTAGACAATATTGCATTTATGATTTTCTTTTTTCTCTTTTTGCTCATACAAATTTGTGGATGATAAGCAACGGAGAATTTTCAAGGGGGAAACAAAAATAAAAAATAAAAATGAAATTGTTGATTTTAACAAGGCAAGAGGATTGTAGATTGTCATTGATTTACCTTGGTTCCAAGAGTAAGGATTCAGATAAAGCGTCTTTCCATCTGGCTTTATATGAAAGGGGCCAATTTCCTCTGCCTCCCCGTAAGCAATGGATGAACATCCAGGCCCTACAGAAACAGAAGCACCAACACAAGAATGTTTCATGTCAATCCTAACATAAACTACAAGACACTGATTACAAATAACGACCTTTTCTACCTGTCACTACTTTCAAAGACAATTAATCACATAAGAACACTACAAAATAAATAATAATAATAATAATAATAAAAGGAGGGGGAGGATGAAAAAGATTAAGAAAGCAGCAAAGTGAGATGACCAACTAGAAAGAAACAAAGTTAAAAATAAATAGAAGGGTAAGAGAAGAGTAGAGTTTGACCTCCATTGAGCCATAAAACAAGGGGTTTAGTTTGAGGATGTTGATCAGCCTCAATGAACCAGTAAAACAGTGCCCTCCCCGCTTTATCGTTGACAGTGACATAGCCAGCATAGTGTGCGAAGTTGATGTTAAAGGTTTGACCTGGGAGCTTACCAACCCTGTCGTGGGTTTGCTGGACAAATGGGTTGGAGGAAGAGGAAGATGTTACGGTCACAATAAGAGTAGTGGCTGCCATAACATACCACCACGGTTGGGCCATTTTCTCCGATAGAGAGAACACAGACTGTGGATGAGATGTGGGGTGGTGATGATTCACGAGCTTTATTTTATTGAGAAATAATTATTTCAACATTATTTTCAATTCTTATTAATGATATACAAATTCGTAATTAATCACTTGTATTTATTAACCGATTGAAAGGAGAGCAAGCAAAAGCCTTGGCCCTCCCACTAATTTAATTTTATAGTTATCAATAATTTAATTTAATTTATTAAAAGATAAAGAGATAATTACATTAATTTTTTATAAAATTAATACTTATTACATTAACACGTTTATTTAAAAATTATACTTATATCTCTAATTTTATATATTATTATTATACTTTAACATTTATTTTTACTTATAAAATTACATATATCTCTTTTATTTTATGTATAAATATTATACATAATTTTATTAAAAATATAAAGTAAGAGATGTATGAGTAATTTTTTAAATAAAAAAAATGTTAATATTATAAGATTAATCTCATCAGATATTAAGTATAATTATACTAAAGATAAAAATAGTAAAATTAAAAAATTTATACTGATATGTATTTAATATGTAATTTATGATTATTTTATTTATATTGATATTATAATTTCAACTCATCTTTTTATAAATTTTTAATCTTTATATAATAAATCTACTAATTTCTCTCACTTTTAGTTTCACTCTCTTATCTTTTTTAAATTTATATATATATAAACTTTATTTTTTTATGAAACATGATGTAAAAAATAATTACTATTGTGATGCATTTAATATCTAATATAAATATTATTTTTTTACTTTTTCACTTTATTTATAAATCTTCTTAAATCTTCATAAATCTAATATATATTCTTCTAAAGTGATTAAATAAGAGTATATTTACCCTTAATTTAAAATAATACATTTTGATCTTAATATACTAAATAATTTAAAAGTGAATACATCTTTATTTGTTAACTTTAATTTTTTTCATATTTAATAATATAATTTATTATTTTTTATTCTTTCATTGAATATTTTTTACATTTATCTCTCGTGTATTGATTGATTAATGAGTAAATGTATAGTTTAAAGTTAAAGTTTAAATTTACTCATTAACTAATTAATATACGTGATTAATTATAAATTTATATATTATTAATTAAGTGTAAAAAATGATGTTAAAAAATGATATAAAAATATAGAAATTGTATTTTATATACAAAAATAATGTTCTTATATTTTTTTTCAAATATCACTTTTTATATTATTTTTGAATAATTATAATTAAATGAGTAAAAATTATAAAAAAAAATGATGTAATTAATAATATAAAAAATGTGATAAAAAAATCATAATTTTATTATATAAAGGTCGAAACTGAAAGCGTCTCAATGATTGCTGCTCTTCACGGTTGCTTTGCTGTCTTTGCTAACAACGTCAGCCAGTAGCAACGGCTCCATACCACATGCTACAGTAGCATACCATATGGGGCACTTTTCTGTTTTATGATGATGAATTGATCACAAGTCGTTTTCAATTTTCAGCATTCCGACAAATCTAATCTAATAATAATATTATTAAATTACTGCTAATGAGGGATACCTTATGAGCACCCGTTTTTGAAACTTGTTAGTTGGATATGTATTTTTGTTAGATATATGAATACATATTTATAATATATGTATTTTATGTATTTGAATATATTTGATTTTTTTTTAAATATGTCTTGAGCATAACTCAAATACGATTAAATATATTTAAGATATAGTTTAGATATGATTTATTAATATTATTTTTTTTTTAAAAATTATGATTAACTTTTAATTAGTAAGTTCATAACTCATTTAAGCTCAATCATATGACGGTCATCTCAAGTCATTATTTTCATATATTAATATTTTAAATTTTATCTTTTCATACATTATTATTAGACTTTTAAGTTTTATCTTTTCACACACTATTATTTTCATATGAACTTTTTACCTCCGTTCGAATCAAGTCGTTTCTTCGTCGTCACCGAAACTTGCCTCACACTATTATTTTTTTTAGTTAATTTTTTTAGATGTACATATATTTGTATATGATTAGTTTTATTAGAATAAATTAATTTAAGAGATTTTTTTAGAAAATGTCAATATAAATTATGCTTTATATTTTTTGAAAAAACTTATTAAGTATCAAATATTAACATATGACATATATTAAGATATTATAAATCTTTAAATTTATATAAATGATATTAATGAATTATAAATTATTTTTTTTAAATTTTATATATATATATATATATATATATATATATATATATATATATATATATATATATATATATAATTTTTATAATATATCATGTCTATTCTATAATTTTTAAATTTCTGTATCTTATGTATCTATGTCATGTCTTGTATATGTGTCCATATATGTGGGGATAACTCAACTTAAAATATGTGTCATTGTAAAAAAAAAAAAAAAAAAAACTTAAAAAGATGGGTCGATAAAAAAGTTTTGGGGTAAGTTAAGCATTACATAGTTTAACTCATTTTCACTCTTCATATATCAACTCCATCTTGCAACATAAAATCTCTCTAAATTTTGATAAAAATATATATTTTCTGTTAGTAGTGGCATGACAATATGCAAGTATTTGAAAGTTGAATGTTTGAAAATCAGTTAGAATGAGATTACATGTTTTTATGGTGTAGATTCTCATTGTTAAAATTAACAGAAAACAAAATTTTATATCCTTAATTATAGTTTAGGAGAGGTATGTATTACAATATAAAATTTATGTATGAAAAGTAAAAATAAACAAAATCTCATAAGGGTAATATGTAATGAATTTAATTTTGATGCACCGATAATATAAATTTTTTTATATCATTAACTAATTATACATTATTACATTTATGATTTTTGAAATAATTGTTATGAAAGTTAAATATTTTTAATAACGTGATAATAATAATTAGATAATAGTATAAAAAACTTATACATTGATAATGTTTTCAAATTAAATCTATGTGTAATCTACTCAAGAGTGAGTTTAGAATGCAAAAAAAAATGATTTTATTTGCAAATCAAATCTTGTATTTAAAATTTTAAAAAATAGACATTTCTTTTAATTTTGAAATTCAATCAATTATAGTAGAATTTGTTTTGATTTGAATTTAACCTTTAATAAAGTTAAAAATATAAAATAATTAATTAAAAAAATTAAATTAATTCTCATTTTAATGAATTAAAAAAAATCAAATCACCCAAGAATAATTTGTTGTAGAGAAATTAGACAATAACCTAGGTGAATCTTACATGCAATATTAAGAGTTTCAATTATAAAGTAGCCATTTTAAAAAGATTTTATTTAACTATTATTTTCAATCTAAAATTACATGAGTAATTGGTTAAAATTTAAAATCAACTTAAATCTCATTTTTCATAATAAACTTTAAACTAAAATTTGATTTCTAAATAAAGTCATATTAAATCATTTTTAATTTTAATTTATTCCAAAACAACCATAAAGTCTTTGTTCTCTTCATAAACTTATGTTTAAAAAAAAAAAATTTCCGTCAGTAGTTTTGTGTTTGATTTTCATTAATATATAATTCCTCGTTAATAAACTCAAATTCAGTCACAATTATAAACGCTAACTTAACAGGTTAAAAGCGCTAACTAAAATCCCACAAGTTTTAGGAGATGTGTTTGGTTTGTTAATTTTAAAGTTTAGTAGGTATTTAGATATTTTAGTTGAAGAGTTGGAAGCTGTTTTATTTTAATGTATCACACTGCGAAGCATTTTTTTATTTTATATTCATCTATGATAATATTTAAACTTTACTCATATATATATATAAGGAAGTGATCAATTTACATTGGTGTAAATTAAAATTACTATTATAATATTAAATAATTTTTTATTGAATAATTTTTTCATAAAATTTACCGTTAGATTAAAAGTTCTTATTATATAAATCATATTTATAAAATTTTATATTAATATAAAATTATTTAGTACTTTATTGACATACATCAATATTAACGTAATATATATTTTTAAAATATATAAAAATAAGAATTACTTAAATACATTTTATTTATATTTAATTTTTTTAATATTTAACACAAATGATTAAAGTGTTGAATAATTATAATTCAACACTTGGATCGATAAAAAATATTTTTTAAAAAATTATTAAATAGTATAAATATATCAAGTTTTATATGGATGTAAGTCGATATATATAAGTTAACGTGATGTCGTAAAAATATAATAAAATAAATGTGATAAAAAATTATTAATTACAAAAATATGTATTTTTAGTTTCAGATATAATATAGCATTTTCTGATACGATAATCACACCAATTTAAACCTATTGTTGTTATAAAACTATCTAAAATAATTTTATTAGCCCAATTTTAATGGTTTAAAATTATTTATTTTCTAAAATTTATGTATATGAAAATAATATTATTAATAAAGATTCCTATTTAAGTATTTAATTATACTTTAAAAAATTAATTTTTTAACTATCAAATAAGAATATTCTTAAAAAAAAAAACAGTTCTTTCCCCTTTACTTCATTCTCTAATTGCCTTTGCACGTGACTTACGGCACTCAGCAGCTAGCAGGTGAATTGGTTTACCTTTTTTGGTGGATTTTTTTATTCAAAAGGAGTTGTGATGTATGTCGTGAATGAATCCGGTCTATTATAATATCTCAACTATATTTAGGGCAAGAGCAAAACAGTATAGCTATGTATTCACAAAATTTACTTATAAATCAAACACAAGTCTTTTTCTTAAAATATGTAACTCGCTTCTACTGTACTACTATATTCGAGTAGGTGAATTCGTTTATAAGTGCTTTAAAATTGGCAATTGGACTTGTTTTAAATAAAAATAATAGTCACGTGTGTCTTGCACACATAATATAAAAGAATTTATATAAATATAATACTCATTCAGTTTCAAATTATGTTTTCTTACCAGATATCCTTATACTATTTAAGTTTAGAAATTATCCTACTTTTAATAATATTGATATTTTTATACTTTAAATTTTCACTAAAGTTGGAGATTTATCATGTCTTAAAATAGAACTATCTAAGTTTATAACTCATCCTATTTTTAGTGAGATTTATATTTTTGTACTTTAAATCTTTACTGAAGTAGGTAATTTGTTATGTCTTCAAATAGAGAGAATTATTTCTTATCTTAAACTTTCATGCACAAAAAATATATACATATAAAAAAAATTATTTTTTTAAGTCATCAAAATAAATTTGTTTAACTTGAATTAAGTTGTAAAAAAATAATGTGGACTTTAGAGTAGACTGTTGATTTTGTTTACCATTGCCCACAGACCACAGTGACAATATCATCACTTGAAGACAAGGAGCTTAAGCCACAAGCTACCATCATTGAAGTCTTACGCCAAAAGTCTTCGTGCACGGCTGCACGCCTTACCCATTGCCCATAACGTCTCTCTCTCTTACTTTTTTTTTCTTTTTGGGGTGGTATTTTGATTCTTTATTTCTTTTTGATGGGTGAGTACTGCTTTTCTTATTATTAAGAAAGGTGATATTATACCACACAAAAATAATGTCGGAAATTTTATTTTCCTCATTAATAATAAGCAGTCCCAACCCAATCCTCAACCGACTCATTTTCAGGCTTCAGCAAATTGAAAGTCATTATTTATAGGGCTCTTGGATGGCCCAATGTTGTGCAACTAGCCCAGCAATAGAAATATTGAAACTTAGCCAAATGGCCCAGCTGAGATTTTTTTTTGACGAGAAGTAGCCCAGCTATGATCTTGAGCTTTCATAATGAACCCATTGGTTCCGCTATTTTGAAGTTTTATCAGAGTATACAATAAAAAAACATTTAATATCTTGAAATTTTAAAATGTTTAATATTTTTTAAGTAATTAAGATGATTTAATGAAATATAATAAATATTTCTTAACCTATATCTTCACGATACATGTTAACAAAACTGCTTTTCATTTAGATCTTAATTAATCACTTCTTTTCTTTATTCATTTTGGTTAATTTATTTTGTGTTACCATTTAACTTATCTACGAGTACATCATATATATACTTATTTTTCTAAGCAACAACAATATAAAACACTTTACATTAATAATATGTTTAGAATTAAATATTTTAAAAAATGATTTGATTTATAAATATCCTTTTTTTTTTTGGAAAGTTGTAAAATAGGAATTAGTTTGATTTAACTTTTTTTATTTTAGTTGTGTGCAAATAAAAATTTACTCAAATTTAGTTGGATTTGATTATATTTTAATATTAATCGTTTGACTTAGCATTTTACTCTTATTAGTTAGGTCATTTAACTTATTCTAATTCTAAGTAAAGGTAATAAAATAAATTATTAATATGAAATCAATTCAATCCATCTTTAATGTGTTCCAAAACATAAAATTTGATTTGTAAATAAATTCAAATTTATTTTTTATTAATAAGTTCTAAACATAAAAATTAACTTCTAAATAAAATCAAAATAATTCAAATGAAATTTAATCATTTTTAATTGTTGATGGTTCTAAACACAACCAATGACATTTGAGCCCTTTAAATAAACATAAATGGTGAATTATGTTTTCACTTTGTATGGTGATGGTAACTATATAGTATATACACGACCTTGTGTCTCCCACAGAAAACATTTCTTCCTCTTAGTTTTACTTTAAAACTCTTGAATTAAAATGTAAGTTTCGAAGGAGATCAAGATCCTCTTGAAGGGTAATTAAGAAGTATTGAATCTCTGACATCTATGAAAGGAATCTAATCTGAGCTTGAGCTCAGCTCACCGTACTTATCCATCAGATTCCATGTCATAGAGAGAGCATGTGAGCTTCAACGGAATCTATCAAGTTGCCCTTTGTGCCTCTGCTAGACTTGTTAGTTGCTATATATATGCATTCATGTGGTGGTCCTTCTCACTCTTCATGCACTCCCTTTAGGGTGAGACATCACTGTCTTATATGGCAAGTTCCCATGTGATTGCCCACAGCCCTTGATCTTGATGGTAACCACTAACCCCTATCAATCCTCAATCAACCGAATAACCCCGTGAATCAATGCCATTCATGGAACATCAATAAGTTCATTTCTTTCAACCGAATGGAACCCAGCGAAAACTAATAAGAATAAGTAGAATAATGCAACCTCCGTGATGGATGTCTCTATTATAAGTTTTTAAATTTTATAAAAATAAAAATTATTGGTATTACTTAAAAATCTTAATTTGGGTATTTTCAAATCAATGCCATTGCCATGGAACATCAATAAGTTCATTTCTTTCAACTTCTTTTTCATAATTTTTATACGAAAATCAAATTCCCATTCTTCTTGTTTTGTGTAGCAGAAAACTAATAAGAATAAGTAGAATAATCAAGAGCCACCTATTTGAGGATCACTTCTTATGCTTTGTTTCCGAGAGGGTTGATATGTTAGGATAAGTTACGGTGAAAGATTTCGATGATAAACTTTGTGAGGATTGAACACAAACTAGCATTTCATTGTAAGATTGACGCAAACAAGTTTGTTTTTGTTGAGGGTCTTTTAGGAATTTATGATCACGGCATTTAATTTTGAAAGATTGGGACAACAAAGAAATAGAGACACGACCCAATAATCAAGAGCCACCTATTTGAGGATCAGCCTTTAGGATACATAATATAAGATTATTCACGATTTGAAATAGAGAGATTTGGTTGAGATTACATAATATATATTCAGTTTAAAGGAGAAGTCTAATATGTACATCTAAAAAAGAGATTATGAATGGGCTATAATTTTTGAGATATTGATTTATAGTTAAAATAAATTAATACATCAAATTAAAAGATAAATTTTAATTAATAACATTTAGATTTATATAAAATTTTAATTAAATTATTTTTTTATAAATAATTATATATATAAGTAACTTAAAAATTTTAATTAATAATTTTTACATACATTTAAATTTATATATTAATATTTTTAAATAAAAAAATAAAGAATTCATATATAGACTTTGGCTCTTGAAAGACTCCTCCCAATTCCAATAGTTATGATTAATTATATCATTAACGCACATGTCAGCCCACTACATAATTCCGAAACGTACATGAAGTATTTTTCAGTCTAACAAAATATTTAATGAAAATTTTTTATCTCATCATATTTTTTATCATATTTTTTATTTTTTTATAATTATCATTAAATAAATGAAAGTGATAAAAAATTATATAATTAATGATATAAAAATTAATATAAAATGTGATAAAAACATCATTATTTATATTTAATAGGGTCAGTGAATGAAAGACATGTGTACGATAATAGCTTTTTTCCCCTGCCATTTGTTAAATTGTTGTATTCATGATCTGAAACTCAAGCTTGTCAGTTGTTAGTGTCACCTTTTTTTAATCAATAATAATTTAATTTCCTGCAACTAAAAGTTAAGACAATATTAATTTTTTATATATCACTGTTTTAAATGTTATTATACCATTTTAATTAAAAAAAAGAAAAAAATATTATATATAGTTTGATTTAATTTTAATTTACTGTTAATATAATTTTTTTATATTATTAACTAATTATATATTATTATATGTGTAATTTTTATAATAAATATTATGAAAATTAAATATTTTTAATGATGTGATAATACATGATAAAAATTTTTATATTATTTTGATGGATTTGGTACCTAAGATAAGTTATCAAACATTAATTAAATATTAAATTCATAATAAATGTTTTAAAATATAATCAATAGACAATAAAATACTTGACAATTTATCTTATGTACCAAATCTTAAAAAAGATGAACACTATAAAAATCTTTATACATAATTAGATGATTGTGTAAATTTTTTTTACACTTACTATGTATTTAAATTAAATGCATATAATTTACAAGAAGAAAAGTGAGTAATCTTGTTATTCAGTTATATATTCTCTCTATTTATTTTTATTTGTCTTTTAAAATTTTTGTATAAGAATTAAGAACATCATTAAATAATATTAAATTAAGTGAAATATAAGTTAACATAATTAAATTATATTTTCTCATTCTATTAAATGTGTAAAAAATTGTAAAAATTAATTAATATATGTAGTTATTAAATTTAATAAAAATAATAAAGAGTGAGATAAATTTAAAAAATTAATTAATATATTTTTAAAATTTTTAAATAAAAATAAATTGAAATAAAATAAAATATCTAAAAATACAGATAAAAAAAAGAAGGAGTATAATCATATGGTTTAATTACTACATAGTTAAATCACCAAGATGCCTCGTGGCTTTTTATTTTTTATTTTTTATTTTTACGATATGTGGCTACGTTAAGAATGAATAAGTAAGAGACTTTAATTATGCTGGACCGATTTTAGTTAACCGTTTATTTTCCATATGTATCAAATAAAGTCTGCATGTCCAGTCAAAAATAAAATAAAGCCTGCATACGGTCATGTTAAAACTGGAATTAATCTTACAGGGAGATCCCTCATCATCCTTAAAAAAATAAAATAAAAAATACTAAAAACAAAGTCCTCAGGACTATTTATGATATAGACTTTTCTTTCAAAATAGACTCGTTTTCTGAATGCTTTATTAAATTAACAAACTTTTCACTTCTAGGTTGTTTCTTTCACAACTTGATCGAAAACGAAGTTGTTGCCAAAATTGACCGTTCAAAGCAATTAACTTGCCAGACTCTTTCAAACATGCATGAATTAATTGAAACTCATTAATTATAACTTTTAGGGTTTTTATTGAACACGCTACTCTTCGTATATTTTATTTCCAAAGAAAAAGGAAAAAAAGAAAAACTTGTCCATGTGCCAAAGATTTGGACAAGAAAAAAGAGAAGTGCAAGTGCAACTCTCTGGAAATTGCTGTCCTCCTTCCTGGTTCTTGTGATCTATTCTCTGATTCTCATCCTGAGGCATCTGATTCAAATTCGTATGCACAAATGAACAGGCCTTTGAATCTAGCATTAGCATGTTTTGTACTCAGCGAATTTCTAAGAAATTACCCTCCAAGATTCATCATGATTCATGAACTACTACTATATAGCACGACTTTATCGTTATTAATGAGTGGAAAAAAGAGAGGAGAGGTCAGAGATAACGGTGGGGCGGAGGTAGCCAAAATTTTGGAGGGGCCAAATAAAAAAAATAAATCATTATAGGGGAGGTCAAAGTCTTTTTTTTTTTTCAGAGAAAAATGGAAAAAATTTTAAAAATTGAGGGGACCAGTCCCCTCAGCACGCGTCGCCCCCATGAGAACAAGAGATTTTTTAAGTGTGCTGAGTGTAAAATAATTTCTAACACTGTACAGCAAGTAAATCAATGAGTTATTATTCCAATAAAAAAAACAATGAGTTATTAATATCTTTTATTTTATATATAAAATTTAAATGTTTAAGGCTTATTATTGTTTTTATATAAACTGGAAGATTAACATGCACTAACGTGCATAAAAATACGAAAAAATATTGCTACCATCTCTATTAAATCATCAAATATGCACATGGTAGGTGTGGGCGTCAGTTTATATGTATTTTGTGAAAAAGAAAAATTGGACACCAAAATTATGAATCGCCATTATTAATAGTAATAAATAATAAATAATAGAATATATATGATCTCACTATTGGAGTATTGACCTAGTCATAGCTTGCTGCATATCAGCAAGTTTGTTATATCTAATAGTTAATGATTGTATAGCTACTGTTACTATTTATTATTATTCCTGTTCCATATCAGCAAGTTTGTTATATTGTTATATCTATTAGTTAGTGTTTGGATAGCTATATATATCTCTCTGTATCATACGATTATTAATTGAATAAAATATATACCTTTATCACATTTCTTTATGGTATCAGATTTCCTTTTGCCTTAAAAGCTTTTCGATCCTAATGGCTGCTACTTCTACCAACTCTACTACCACCTCCTTTGCCTCCTCTGAACTCAAAGATCTAGTGGAATTTAACACCTCCACCCAGCTCCCTATCAAACTTAACTCCACTAATTACACTGCTTGGTATAAACAAATTCATTCCCTTCTTGTTGCTCGTGATCTTGTCGGCTATGTTACTGGTGACACACCATGTCCACCTGCAACTATTGGCACTGGTGCTTCTGCCACCCCTAATCCTGCATATTCTTTGTGGGTTCGTCAAGACAAATTTCTCTACCATGCTCTTATTGGCTCCTGTGATCCTGAAGCACGATCAGTCATGTCCTCTGCCGACACATCTCGTGATGCTTGGATTTGTCTTCAACGAGCCTTTTCCAACAAATCTCGATCTCATATTATGTATCTTAAGGAGCGTCTTAGCTCTATCTCAAAGGGTACTTCTTCTGTATCTTTTTATTTGCAGGCTATTCGAACCATTGCTGATGAATTGGCTCTTATTGGCCATCCTCTTGATGATATTGACTTGGTTATTCATGCCTTGAATGGTCTGGGACCATCATTTCGGGAGTTCACTGCCTCTGTTCGCACTCGTGATACTCCTATCTTCTTTAATGAGCTATATGACAAGCTTGTGGACTTTGAAATGTTCCTACAACGTGAGGAGCGTACTTCCACTCCTGTACCGGTGACTGCTAATCATGTTTATCGCCGTCATAATGGTTATGGGCGAGGTCGCCAATCCGCCCACTCTGCCTCAGATTCTGCTGTCTCAACCAACAAGAAGCCTTCGCATTCCAATGCTTCTGTTGTCTGTCAGTTTTGTGACAAGGACAGTCACACTGCTAGAACTTGTTATAAGATTAATGGGTATCCTGAAAAACAATGTTTTCCTACTGCCCATGTTGCTCAGGCTTTTGGTCCTTCACAGGTCTCTGCTAAACACTTTAATGCTCCTACTTGGCTTTTTGACTCTGGCGGCTCCCATCATATAACCAATGACATCAATAACCTCTCCATAAATAGTGATTATACAGGTGCTGATCACTTGCAGGTTGCCAATGGTAATAATCTCCACATTACACACTCAGGTTCCACCATTATTTCCACTTCCTCTCAACCTTTACATCTTTCTAATATATTATGTGTTCCAGATGTTACTCAAAATTTAATATCTGTTTCCCAATTATGCCAGACTAATAAAGTGTCTATTGAATTTTTTCCTTGGCATTTCGAGGTGAAGGATCTGGGCACGGGGGCGATACTTCTGCGAGGATTGAATGAAGACAATGTGTACAAACTTTCCACCGGTAACTCCACTCCTCACACTTCTCTTGCCCAGTCGTCAGCTTCTCTCCAACTTTGGCATCATCGCTTTGGTCATCCAGCTTCTCCCACTCTTCTTCATGCACTCAAGTCTTGTCACATTCCTTTCACAGGCTCCTACAATAAGTGTTCTGGTTGTCTCTCTAATAAAAGTCACAAGTTGCCTTTCTCTAGGTCCACTTTGACTAGTAGTCATCCATTAGAAATTGTGTATTCAGATGTTTGGGGCCCTGCTCCATTTAATTCAATTGATGGTTTCCGTTATTATGTCATTTTTATTGATCATTTTTCAAAATATGTTTGGCTTTATCCCATGAAGTTCAAGTCTGATGTTTCTCTAATCTTTCCAATTTTTAAAAAATTAGTGGAAAACCAATTAAATCATAAAATTAAAACCTTTTACTCTGACAATGGCGGTGAATTCATTAAACTACGATCCTTTTTACAACAACATGGCATCTCCTATTTAACAACTCCTCCACATACACCTGAACATAATGGTCTTTCTGAACATAAACATCGTCACTTAACTGAAACTGCTCGCTGTCGACTAAATCATGCATCTCTTCCCCTCACATTTTGGACCTATGCCTTACAAACAGCTGCCTATTTAATCAATCACTTGCCCACCCCTGGACTACACATGCGCTCCCCTTACCATGTCCTTTTTAATCATAATCCCAATTACACAAAATTAAAAATCTTTGGCTACCTTTGTTTTCCTTGGCTTAAACCTTACACTAACAATAAACTTGAACCACGTTCTGAACCCTGTATTTTCCTTAGATACAGTCTCACTCAAAGTGCTTACATTTGCTACAATTTCAAAACTCACAAACTTTATCACCCTTGCCATGTTCAGTTTTTAGAACACATATTTCCCTTCTCATCCTCTAACGGCCATGCCATCTTCCACACTTCACATTGCCTTCAAATTGCACTAGGCCACAATCACCTGATTCTTCTCCTATTGTTCCTCTTATTCAAACTCACCCACTTTCAAATTCAAAACCCACCAACCTTATCCCTAACCCACTGCCAAATGTGTCAAGTCCTTCTAATCCTTTGCATTCAAACTCATCCTCTATGTCACTCCCTACTAGCAACGGTTCTCCATCTTTGTCGAGTAGCTCTCCTAGTCAACCTCATATGGATTCATCTACTTGTCCAGCATTTGTCCCATCTATGTCAAGTACCCCTGAAAATGTTTCTAATAAGTCATGCACACATGCATCAGTCTCTCATGAGTCGCGCACATTGTCTGATCCTCAACACCTCGCAATGGTTTCTTCTCCACCATCCTCCACTTCGGTTGTACCCACACACCCAATGACTACTCGTGGGAAAGACGGTATTTTCAAACTAAAGAAGCTATTCTCTGTCACTAAATATCCCATTCCATCATCTGTGGAACCTACTTGTGTTACTCAGGCTTTGCGTCATCCACAATGGAAGCAAGCCATGTCTGATGAATTTACGGCTCTCATGAAAAATGGCACTTGGTCTCTTGTTCCTTTCCAACCTCATTACAATGTCATTGGTAACAAATGGGTGTTTCGCTTGAAACGTAATCCAGATAGTTCAATTGCTCGGTACAAGGCAAGGTTAGTTGCTAAGGGATTTCATCAACGTCCTGACATTGATTTCAAAGATACATTTAGTCCAGTAATTAAACCTCAGACAATAAAGTTGGTTCTCTGCATTGCTCTTTCTAAAGGTTGGTCTCTTAGCCAGATGGACGTTAATAATGCCTTTTTGCATGGAACCTTATCTGAAGAAGTCTACATGTCTCAACCTATGGGGTTTATTCATGATAACTTTCCTACTCATGTTTGCAAGCTTCATAAAGCTCTATATGGTCTCAAGCAGGCTCCACGTGCGTGGTATCATGAATTAAAATCTTTTCTTGTAGATTATGGTTTCTTTAATGCAAAGACTGATGCATCCTTGTTCATCTATAAAAAAAGGTACCATCACAACTTATTTCCTGGTATATGTTGATGACCTGCTTCTTACAGGAAATGATCCTATATTTCTCCAGCGCTTTCAGCAAGCTCTTGCACTTAAATTTTCTCTCAAGGATCTTGGAACCCCGAGTCACTTTCTTGGTGTTGAACTTCTCCCCACTCCTACTGGTATTTTTCTAACACAACATCATTATATTAGGGAGGTTCTACGAAAGGCAAATATGCTTGATGCCAAGCCTGTTTCCACCCCTATGTCTACTTCTTGTCCATTTGCTGCTGCTGATGACTCCACCTGTGATGCATCTTCCTTTCGTAGCTTGATTGGTTCTCTTCATTATCTTTCTATAACACGTCCTGATGTTGCATTTGCTGTCAACAAACTATCCCAGTATATGCAGGCACCAACAGCTACACACATGCAAGTTTTGAAGCGTATCCTACGCTATCTTAAGCACACTATATCTCATGGCTTACATTTGGTCAAAACTGATAATTTCAATCTTCTAGCCTTTTGTGATGCGGATTAGGGTGGTGATACAGCTGATAGAAAATCCACCGGTGCTTATATTGTATATCTTGGTTCCAATGCTATTTCATGGTCGTATAAGAAGCAATCCACTATTGCGCGTTCCTCAACTGAAGCTGAATATCGCACCATTGCTTCTACCACCATTGAAATTTTATGGTTACGACAACTTTTGCAAGAACTTGGGCTGGCTCTTTCTCAACCACCTACTATCTTTTCAGACAATATTGGTGCCACTTATTTATATGCCAATCCAGTATTTCATTCAAGGATGAAACACTTAGCCATCGATTATCATTTTGTTCGCGATCTTGTTGCCAGCAACCAGCTCCAAGTTTCTCATGTTCCGTCTAGCCATCAACTTGCCGATCTTCTCACGATGTCGCTCTCTGCCACTCGCCATCATTTTCTTACTTCCAAGATTGGAGTCGTTGAATCCTCCTCCATCTTGCGGGGGCGTATAGGAGTATTGGCCTAGTCATAACTTGATCTTATCTTATTACTGTTTGTTATTATTCCTGTTGCATATCAACAAGTTTATTATATCCATTAGTTAATGATTGTATAGCTACTGCTACTATTTGTTATTATTCCTGCTGCATATCAGCAAGTTTGTTATATTGTTATATCCATTAGTTAGTGTTTGGATAGTTATATATATCTCTCTGTATCATACGATTATTAATTGAATAAAGTATATACCTTTATCACATTTCTTTACTCACATAACTAACATATTACAACATTATAATATAATAATAATAATAATAATATATTTATTCTAATGCTAATTATTCTCTGATTTTACTCTTTCTAAACTTTTTGTTGAGGCTTTTAGGCATATGGTAGGTGCGGGTTTGGAGGGCAATTTGTGGGTGTCAGTTTATATGTATATCCTTTATTCATTTGTATTTCAATAATTAAGTAATTGTATTTTGTGAAAAAGAAAAATTGGACACCAAAATTATGAATCGCCATTATAAATAGTAATAAATAATAAATAATAGAATATATATGATCTCACATAACTAACATACTACAACATTATATAATAATAATAATAATAATAATAATAATAATAATAATAATAATAATAATAATAATAATATAATATATATTCTAATGCTAATTATTCTCTGATTTTACTCTTTCTAAACTTTTCGTTGAGGCTTTTAGGCATATGGTAGGTGTGGATTTGGAGGGCAATTTGTGGGTGTCAGTTTATATGTATATCCTTTATTCATTTGTATTTCAATAATTAAGTAATTGTATTTTGTGAAAAAGAAAAATTGGACACCAAAATTATGAATCGCCATTATAAATAGTAATAAATAATAAATAATAGAATATATATGATCTCACATAACTAACATACTACAACATTATATAATAATAATAATATATAATAATAATAATAATAATATATTTATTCTAATGCTAATTATTCTCTGATTTTACTTTTTCTAAACTTTTTGTTGAGGCTTTTCGGCTGATGCCCCGTCTTGTTAAACAAAAAAAAATCTATCTTATATCATTATAAAAGAAATTTCTCACTTTAGTCTCTAATTTTTTTAAATTATTATTATTATTATTAACTACTCATTTAATAATTTAAAGAAAATATAATAAAAACTATAAATGTTTTATTTTTTAATTATATTTGTATTCAAATGTTTATCAACTTTTTGATATATAATTATAATTCACTTTAAATACTTTTTTTATTATTTTATTATTTAAAAAAATTAAGAATATGAGAAGAATAAAAGTAACTATCTTTGTTCCTCTATTAATCCTTACTGCCGTCCTTTGGTAATATATTCCCAATTCATGACTAGCCAGATATGAAAGGAGTAGCTCTGCCGTCAATGAGAAAATGAAACCACTAGTGAGTGGCGCACGTGGTAATAATCAATAAATGAAAAAAAAAGGCTCAAGTATTAGATTTTTATATTTTTTAATTATCTCCATAAAACAGCAATGTATGAAGACGTTATCTATATTTTGATACATTGCCAACTTCATAGTTTATTCATTTTCTACACCGCTTAGGTATACCGATAGAACATGGTATTTTCACATCCAGGACAAAACAAAGGAGGATTCTAACTTACTCATAAAAATTGTTAGAGGATGAATAATCGGTTTTTTTACTAAATTGTTATTAATGACAAAATTATTTATTAAATTATCATACCTTTTAAATTATATATCAAATTATTACACTTTTAGTTACGTTAAACATTTTTATTATTTTTTAATTACACCAAAATAGATGACGTTACTTACGTGAAAATACAAGAACGTTAGGTGTTATCCACATAATAGCGCAAGCGCTGTTGGCATTTTTCACTTAATAACGTCATAAACTTTGATATTATCAAGGTATAATGTCTAACGCGTTAGCGCCGTTACGTACACTACTTTTTTTTAAATGTAAATACAAATAGAATTATTTTCTTATTATTTTATCGAATTCAACTACTTTGTTGAAAATTTTATTTTTTACGACATAAAATTTTTTAATCATTGTAGTAGGCATTTATATTTAGAAACTTACTGAAATCCTAATGAATGTAGATGACTATGATCAATAGCATATGCAGTCAAAATGTTAGGATAAGTATCATCAATCAATGTAGGGACAAGATTGAAAAATCTATATCATGCCCAATACTGTAACAAGATGCAAATACCTCCAATCTCGTGCACGTTGTAATCTGTGGCTTTACAAAACTCCCTGTACAAAGTGCGCTTAGATTGCAGATCCCTAACTGTATGTTCCAACAATGGTAAAGTCTTCTAATAGAGGTAGGAACATCATGTGTACATATTTACCAGAATAATCAGGAAATAACAATTCCTCAATCAATCTAAGTATATATGCCTGTGCACACTACTGCATGTAAATATCATCATATTCTTCTGTAAGAGAAGGAGAGGAGAGTTCTATTAATAGAACACTGGTAAAGCCAAATCAGATGACGTTATTACGTGGATAATGCCAACATGCGTGGCGTTAACGAGAAACGCCAATAACGCTGAGACTTTTACGAAGTTAACGCCTAGCGGTCTAACGTTTCCACGTAAGTAACGCCATTCGTTTCGGTGTAATTGTAAAATATAAAAAAAGTCCAACGTGACAAAAAATATGACAATTTGATATATAGTTTCAAAAATATGATAATTTGATAAATAATTTTATCATTAATGACAGTTTGATAAAAAAACCTGAATATTCTCACTTATAACTTGTAGTTATATGTTTCTAAGATATTTTTAAAAAGCCTTTAATTCTTTTTTTTTTGGCATTAAACTCCTTGCATTTTTGCGTTTTAGTCTTCTCCTCCTTCATCCCCATCTCTAGCTTTCACCTCACCCACACCAAAAAGTCACCATGAAAAATTTATTGAATCTGCTCCATTAGAGACTAGGACGAGATGTGGTACATTGGGGTTGCTAAAAACAGAAATGAAGAGACAAATATTAGTAATTTGTATATATTTATAAATGCATGTGTACACGAGGATTAGTCTCTATTTAAAGAAAAAAATTGTTGTACAAAAAAAGAAAATAAAAAAATATAATTATGTACTAAATTAATCTAATTCTTACTAAATCAATTACAATAATCCTTAAAATCAATTGTGATCAATCATTATCTCAATTATAATTAATCATATTAACACCCCTCTTAAACTCAAGTGGGTATAGAAGAAACCAACTTGTGTTTGGAAACTAGTGCGCAGAATCAGTTAGAATGATGATTGAGTTTGAGTCTGGAGTTTGGAATCTGGAATCTAGGACAAAGTCTAGAGTCTAAAGTCTGGGATGGAATCTAAAACAAAGTCCTGCCATTAGAACAAAGTCTAGAATCTAAGACGGAATCTAAAATGAAGTCCTGCCATCAGAACGAAGTTTAGAATTTAGGACGGCCATCAGAACAAAGTTTAGAATCTAAGACAGAGTCTAAAACAGAGTATGACATCAGAACGAAGTTTGGAATCTAAGATGGAGTCTAAAACGGATGTCTAGAGCGATGTCTGAACGGTGCAGACAGTGGTAGTCTGGAGTAGAGTCTGAACGGAGGTCTAGAGCAGTGTCTGAATGAAGCGAACAATGGAGAAAGTCTGGGTTTGATAGTGATTAGTAATGATTCTAACAAGTTCTATGAACTCTACATAGTGAAAAGGAAAAACTCTCCTTAAGGTGGATATCATGACTCTAATATCATGTTAAAAATAGAAATAAGGAGACAAATATTGATAATTTATGTATATTTCTGAATGAATGTATACATGATGATTAATCTCTATTTATAGAAGAAGGTCGTTGTATAGAAAAAGAAAATAATAAAATATAATTATGTATTAAATCAATCTAATTTTGTACTAAATCAATTACAATCATCTTTAAAATTAATCGTGATCAATCATAATTTCAATTATAATTAATCATGCTAACAAGGGTTTCAATACTTTTAAAACTAAATATGTGAATATTGTAAGATTTTATATTAGTAACCAACTCAGACCATTGCAATTCAAATTTCACGGATTTATTTGCACCAGCTTCACGGATCTTGACCGAGACAAGTTCAAGATTCAACCCGGAGGAGCCATTGCTATTAACTCTATCTTCGAACTCCACCGCTTGCTCGTCTGGCCTAAATCCATCGACAAGGTGCAGGGCATGATCAAAAACCAAAGGGGGGAGGGACAAATGCCTCGAGAGTAGCGACACCAACACTATAACATTGTTGTTTACTCACATTGTCTTCATCAACACCGGGATAGACCTCTTTGCCACCGTCCACAGCGCCTTCAGGGTCGTCATGAACCACCTCAAGACGCTCAAGTTGCGTCACAAGAAGCGCTAGGGATCATGGATTACTTTGGTGTAGTGGAAGAGTGGCGGCGGCAGTAGCAGGGGAGTTGTTGTTGGACCAGAGGCCGCAACGATTTGCGCAACATTGATGTTGCTACAATTTTGGTGGGCCTTGGTGCTAAGCAAGCACTGGAAGTTGGAAGAGAATTGCAGGATCAGGGAAGACTGGCTGTAAAACGCAACGGATTTGGCAGTGGCGAAGTTAAGGCAGGCATGGTAGAGGTTGTCAAAGGTGGAAGAAAATGAGAAATCTAGATCAGTGTAGTGGGAAGAGTAACAGATTGGAAGGTGAACAATTTTTTACAAAGAAAAATGATGATCATTTATTATTTTTCTTCACACACCACTCACTATTCACACCATTTTTGAATGGTTGTGATTAAGCGAGAAAAAATGATAGAAAAAAAGTAATATAATTAATGGTATGAGAAGTAGTATAAAAATGATGTAAGGGAAAAGTGATATAAACAAATTTGTTTTACAAAATACTTGAAATGTAAGGATTAATATTGTAATTTAAAAAATATTTATTATTACCTTTTCATCAAGTTTCATGTAGTTCATCTTGGCCATCTATTTTTTTATTTAATTAATCAATGATTCTACATGCACACACCTAGGGATGGCAACGGGGCGGGACGAGGACGGGTAGTAGACCTCCGTCCCCCGCCCCTACGAATAATATCCACCCCGCTTTCATATCCATGCGGATACCCGTTTATCATTCCTCCGCAAGTAAACAAGTACCCACGAATATTTGCGGGTATTAATAAATTATAAAAAAATAACAAAATTAAAAAAATAAAATGAAAAAGATAAAAAAATGAAAAAAAGTATAATATCATAATTTCTTAAAATTTATTTAACACAACTTAATCCAAAAATAATGTCAAACATCTAAAATATTTTTGATTTATATAATTTTATTATATTTTAATTTATATAATTAAGTTTTTTAATAAATTTATATAAAATATTTATGTAATCTTTTGCGGATACCCATGGGTATGGAGAGAATCACCCCTGCCCCTGCTCTGTTTATTAAACGGGAATAACAGAAAACAAATATTTATATCCGTGAGAGAAATTAGACGGGTATTACCCGCCCCTATCATGAGTATTACCCGTAGATACCACAAAAGCGAGTAAAATTGTCATCTCTACACAAACTACTCTTATGAGTATTTAAGACGAGCACCGAAACAAATGCTATTCCACATGAAATGTGATTGCCAAACTCATAACAAATACATAAACTTATCGTTAGTTATGGATTTGTGTTGCACAAGCCATATCCATTGAAATATCTATAACTATATTTTGTGGATTTAGTGGGTGAAAATATCTTTTGCTAAGAAATTGTATTTAACAAATTTTTTAAATATAAAAGACTAAAAGTTAAAGTTTTTTTTTTTCATTTTAAAATCAAGCATCACCAACTTCAATAAGAGTTGCTATGATACTTATAGATTGGTTATCAATTGATAATTGTTAACCGTCGAACCAAAGCCTTATAATAAAGTGTTATGATTGTCTAAAAAAAACGGTGTTATGATTCTTTCTAATTAAATCAGTTTTGTTGATATTATATTTAAAAATCTAAAGCATCAATACCCAAATGAATAAATAAATAATTCTAAAGCATAATTTTTTGAACACTACTTTAATAAACTCGCACAGCCACGGTTCTATTTACAATAAAATGCCAAATCAATTGATTGTGTGTGTCTATATATATATATATATATATATATATATATATATTGCATACTATTAGACATTAAATAAAAAAAAATATAATCACATACTAGACATATAAGACGGTCAAATTATTTTATTAAATATGTAAAAGTTATAACTAACCATATTATTCCAATATATACATCTTACTTTTTTACACATTTTGAAATGTTAAAGAATCTTAATATATCTGTTAATGTATTTGTCATTTATTTCACATTAGTTTAAGTTTTTGAAATTTGAGTGTGATGGTAATATTAAAGATTTAATCTTATAAGATGAACCTACACAAGGGGCAACCACGTACACACCATAAATAGGTGAAAAATCTTAATATATTTATGATAATATTTACGGTAAAAAGTTTTATTCATTTTATTAGATTTACAGACTACAAACAATCTGTGCCCTTAAAAAAAGTTCAAGTTCCATTACTGAAAGGATACTTTTCCCCCTCTTTTAAGTTTGATAATAATAATAGATCAAAGGGTAACCACCTTTTAGTTTGCCAAAAAACTAAAACCAAAAATAAAACAACCGTAGTAGAGGGGATTGATTGTAAGCATAGGTGACTTAAGATTATTCTTAACTTCTGCCGACCTCATTATTATAGTCTATTCAATTACATGATTTTAAACTTAACAGCAATGTATTTCTAATTGGTTATTATTAATATCAAGGTATGTTTTATACAACGTCATTCTAAAATCTAAATGTAACCATTCCGCTGACGATATGGAAAAGATATTTGCCTTGCTGTGTGTAACTTAAGTGTATACTTAATTAACTCGAGCAAGATAAGCATGTATTATATTTTAATTATTAATCTATTAATTTTTGTGCTACTTTTTTCATTTTATTTTTTGGGGTTTGGGCAACAACAAATAGATTTTTATGGCAATCAAATTTTGAGGTACATCGGTAATCAAGTTCATAAGAAAGGTCTTTAGGTCAAAGCTACTCATGAACATCTAAAAAAATCATTATCTTTTATAAAAAAGAATTGAATACATATACTAATATTTAGAATTCGTGCAACGCACACGGTAATGATAAAATTTAATTTAAACATCTTTATTTTTAAATTAAAATTAAATATATAACTAATTGTAAATTTTTTGGTAAATCTTTATAAAACTAATAATGTGAATGATAATTATAACAAAGAACCATTAGCAAAATTTATTAGAAATAAAATATGTCTTTTCAACCATTAAAACACCATAAACAAGTTAAAACTCAAGTCATATATGTAAACCAGAAAGGAAAGAATCCTTCCTTAAAAAAGTGTTTGTTGTTTTGTCAGTTTAGCAAAACTTAAGTGATTGGTATATAAGTAAAGATTATAGGTTTAATTATACTAAGGACTTTTAATGTATTAAATAAAAAATATTGTATTTATTTGAAATTAGTATAATAATAACTTATTAAACAAAATGGATCGATTGAATATAAATTTTAAAATATTTTAATGATATGATAAATATAAATATATTTGTTTATTAAATGAGATATATATATAATTGGCTAACATAATATAAAATTAATTAATCTGCATAGTATATTTATTAAATATAATCAATATAATTTAACCAATTATTAGTCAACATAAATAAAATTAAATAATTATTTTTTAGATATAATAGTGACAATAAAGCTTAAACCTGTAATCTCATCCAAATTATTAAAGTCCTAGTGGTAAAATTTTAATGCCTTTGCAGTTAAATAATTCTAATAGATGGGTCGCATAAGTTAGAAATCACAATACTGACAATCTTGATATTATATTTTGAAATTGAGGTTATGTTAGTAATGAGTTAATTTTTTAACGAAAAAGTTAACTGAAATAGTTGTGTGTTATATGAAAATTCAAACGAAAATGTTTTTTTTTTTCCTTAAACTTGTGAAAAACTAATAATATTGTGATTATGTTTTTACTGAGCTTATTTTTTTTAAAAAAGATAAAAATAGCTTATGACTATGTTATATTAAAAATACATATGAAAGGATCTATTTCCACTATTTGTTATATGAAAATTCAAACAAAAATGTAGTTTGTAAATTTTAAAAAACTAATAATATTGTGCCTATGTTAGTATTGTGAGTTAATTTTTCAAAAAAAATAAAATAACAGAAAGAGTTATTTGTTACATGTAAATTCAAACAAAATGTATTTTTAGGTTTTAGAAAATATAATCTAACTTACAATACAAACTTGAATTAAGAAAAAGTCTAATGAGCTTATTTTTTAACAAAAACGTCAGAAATAGCTTATGACTATGTTATATGAAAAAAAATATATGAGAGGCTCCATTCCCGCTATTTGTTATATGAAAACCCAAACAAAAATTGTAGTTTGTAAGTTTTAAAAAACTAATAATATTGTGTCTATGTTAGCATTGAGTTAATTTTTCAACAACAAAAAATATTAGAAAGAATTATTTGTTACATGTAAATTCAAACAAAATGTATTTTTAGTTGGTTGAAATTTGAATCCTATTAAAATCCATTGTTTGTAGGTTATATGTAATTAGTGGCGAAGTCAGGCCTTGGAAATTAAGGGGAGGAGTATTGATATTTTTTTCAAATGTTATCTCTATTATTTAAATAATAAGATGAAATTTTAAGATGTAAATTAGATTTGTTGTAAGATTTTTTAAGTTTGTTTCAATTTTTTACTTTAATTGAAAAGAATTTAAGTGTTTATATTGAGAAATTATATATATATTTTAAAAAATTTATTCATACTAGCATACTATATAAAAAAAATTACAATTTAGTATTTTATTACTCCATCAATTTACTTAAATAGTTATAATTATAATACTTAAATTTTTTAATAAAACTATATTATACAAGTTTAAATTCTAAATATCAATAAACTTAAACTACGAAAACAAAAACTAAAAATACTAAAAACATGTAAAGAAAATACAAATATATATATATCACAAATGTGGCTCCGCCTCTGTTGGTAAGTACTTTCGTAAATATTTATTGAATCTAAAAACGTATCCTGATTATGAGATAAAACAATTACCTTTAATATTAAAATTCACAAAAAAAAAAATCAAACAAAATGTATTTTTAGGTTTTAGAAAAATCTAATCTAACTAACAATACAAATTTGAATTAAGAAAAAGTCGATAGAAATACAATACATCTTTGCCGCTGCATAACAATCTTAAATTATTATCATTATCATCATTAAAGTTAATTAAAGGTTGATAGCTTTTTTTATATTTTTATATATGATTAAATGTTAATAGTTATTAAATGAACTATACACTTCATAAATAATTCGCCATATAAGATCAGAATGCTTGCTGTTTCACTTCTTCCAAACGCTGTGCGAGGAGAGAGAGATTCTGCCACAGAGGGTTGCTTCCCGCAGAAGGTTCTCTGTAGTTTTCTAATAAACAAGGGAAAAAAAATTTGGGCAAAGAAGAAGGAAACATAGAAGCAAAAGAAAGAGAAAGAAAAAGGGTTGGGAAACAACGGTATATTGTAGTGATTGATAAGAAATCATCAAAGGGAAAAGGGGGTTTCGTTACAACCTTGTTGTGCTTAGCGGAGAGAGATTCTGGAAGATCAAAATGTCCACGTAATCTACTCTAACCATCTTAGCCACCACTCCCAAGATTTTCGCCTTACCCCTTTCCAATCCTAAATAACTCAACTGTTCCATGCTGTGTTGTTAAATATGCGCTGTCTCTCGCTGGATTGTGATTTCCCGTGAAGAACCGGGTTTTGGGTGGGGCATAATTCGGGTTTATTCTTCAGCATCTCTTCTGCCTTCTCATGTTTCCTCACTTTTGGGGCATTTTCATCCTCGCCTCTCCATAAACGCCGTTTCACTGTCGTCCTCATTGTTGTTTGGTCTGGTGGGTCTGTTTTCCGACTTGGGTTGCTTTTAACTAGGGTTTTTGAGAGGATCCAAGGTTAAAGTTCTTGTTTTTCCATGAAAATCTCTCTTGGGTTTGTGCAAAGTTGAACTATTGTTGCAGTGTGTTCAGCGTGGGATTGATTGATTTGTAATTTTGTCATAAAGGTTCTTTTGTTTTTTTTCTGCCGATGGTTGGACTCGTTTGTGGATTCAGTTATCTGAGAATTTATTAGGTTCCAAATCGGAAAACTTCTCTTTTTTTCGGGTAAAAGCTTGTGCGGTAAAAAAAAGAAAAGACTTAAAAAAAAAAAGACTGAATTATTTGGTGGTGTGGTGTTTTAGCTATATCTGAGAGTTTAATTTGGACCCCTTTATTTGGTCTTGATTGAATTATTCTTTTGTGGAAGAAGAAGGTTTGTGATTGAGACCTTGTTGTGTTGATTGAGACTTATTGGTGGAGAATTGTTAGAGTGGTGAATAAGATGAGTTCCAGCGTCACTGGAAGCTTGGTCCATGAGGGCCAGCTGCTGGTTCATATTGCTGAGAATGGACACTCATTTGAGTTGAATTGTGATGAAAACACGCTTGTTGAGGCAGTTATGCGGTCTATTGAATCGGTTACCGGGATTAATTTCAGTGATCAGCTTGTTCTTTGTTTGGAAATGAAACTTGAGCCACAGCGGCCGCTGTCTGCATACAAGCTTCCGTCTGATGACCGAGAAGTGTTCATATTCAATAAAGCAAGGCTTCAAAACAACTCACCGCGTCCACCACCAGAGCAAGTCGTTATTCCCGGTTATTTGGAGCCTCCATCACCATCCTCCTCCCACGATCCACACCCTCTTGATGATGCTTCAGATCCTGCTTTGAAGGCTTTGCCTTCTTATGAGCGACAATTCAGGTACCATTATCATCGAGGGCACACAATTTATGCTAGTACCATAATGAAATATGAGCATTGTGAGAGGCTTTTGAGAGAACAGATGGTTCAAGAAAAAGCAGTGGAGGTTGCAAGGCGTAATTTGGATCAGTACTATCGAATGATTAACCAAAACTATGGGGACTTTGTGAAACGTTATATGCAACAACACAGGATACATTCTGATCTTCTGGTGAATTTTGGGAAGGATGTTGAGAAACTAAGATCCGTCAAACTTCACCCTGCTTTACAAACTGCTCATCGCAAATGCTTACTGGATTTGGTGAAGGAAGAAAACTTGCAGAAGTCAGTGGACAATTGCACCAGCTCCCACAAGCAGTTTGAGAATAAAGTTTCACAATTTAAGCAGACTTTTGGGGAAGTGAAGTGTCGCGTTGAGGAATTGTTGTCCACCAGGGCTTTCTTGCCCATCAAGAATTTAGAACAAGCAATTAAAGAACATCAGAGACATATAAATGAACAAAGGAGTATCATGCAATCTCTGAGGTTAGTTTTCTTTCTTCTTTTTCCGACATTTTTTTTGAATTGTGTGCACTCTTTATTGCTTGATGAGGAAGCATCTAAGGTTAATGTGTTGTCCTGACTTTGCAGTGGCATCCTGTTTTGTAATTACTTGTTTCATGAGTTTAATATTTAAATTCTGGTTCTCAACTTCTCATGTTGTGTTAGCGGGTCTGATCTTATATAACTATGCACCATTCCTGCAAACTCCTGACTCATTATATGGTGATTATGAAGCTTGTACGGTTGATTTCTTTGTAATTTTTAGGACTAAGTAATGAGAAGCTATATGGAATAGTGCTTGGTTCCAGATATCCCTTGCTCTACTCATATGTTGCTGTAGTTCAATTTATACTTATCATTCCACGTTTTTATACTTCTTTTTGTCTTCTGAGATACTTTCACTATATCAAATGTTATCAGCACAGTTTATAAATTACATTTTTATGGGGCTTTCTGCAGCAAAGATGTTAACACTGTAAAGAAACTGGTGGATGATTGTCTATCCTCCCAATTGTCCTCCTCACTTCGTCCTCATGATGCAGTTTCAGCCTTGGGTCCTATGTATGATGTTCATGACAAAAATCACTTGCCTAAGATGCAGGCTTGTGATCGTGCTATTTCTAAGCTACTTGACTATTGCAAGGAAAAGAAGAATGATATGAACTTCTTTGTGCACAATTACATGCAAGACATAACTTATGTTTCTTATCTCATCAAAGATCAGAAGCTACAGTTCCCTGTATTTAAAGAGGCAATGGCTCGTCAGGATGGCTTATTTGTGGATTTAAAGTTGTTCCATGGTATTGGTCCTGCATACAGAGCTTGCCTTGCAGAAATAGTGAGACGAAAGGCTTCTATGAAGCTGTACATGGGCATGGCTGGGCAACTAGCTGAAAGGTTTGCTACAAAGCGGGAGGTTGAGGTCAGGAGACGGGAAGAGTTTCTGAGAGCACATAGTTCATGCATACCTAGAGACGTATTAGCATCTATGGGATTGTTTGATACTCCTAACCAATGTGATGTCAATATAGCTCCATTTGATGTTGGTTTGCTTAATATTGACATATCAGATGTGGACCGGTTTGCTCCTGAGTATCTAGCAGGAGTAACTTCCAAGCTGGAGAAGCATGGAACCTTTAAAGGTTCATCTGCTTTTAGTAGTAATAGCTCTCACTCAGCTGAGGCTGCAAATATTACTGCTGACCTAATTGAGAGCTATGATTCTGAGGACCTCCTTGATGATAGTGATTTGGTAGAAATTGCTGGAACTAGCAAGATGGAAGTTGAGAATGCAAAACTGAAAGCTGAGCTTGCTGCTAGAATAGCTTTAATTTGTTCTCGCTGCCCTGAGATAGAGTACGAGTCACTGGATGATGAAAGGGTGGATAATATACTGAAGAATGCCTCAGAGAAGACAGCTGAAGCCTTGCATTTGAAAGATGAATATATTAAACATGTTCAATCCATGCTTAAGATGAAGCAGATGCAGTGTGTCTCATATGAGAAACGTATTCAAGAATTGGAGCAGAAATTGTCTGATAAATATGTGCAGGGGCAAAAGATGTCCAGTGTAAATGACGCAGCTGGCTTTCCCCTTCTGTCTGACAAGACAGATAATTGCAAGTCAGAATATGCAAGTGGTGAAGCCCACATGCCTTGCATATATACTTCTGAGCCCATGGATGAAGTTTCATGCATCTCAAGTTCCTTGGATGCAAAACTTGGTCTGTACAGAGAACATACGGGTAAAGCTTTAGATGGGGTGGATGAAAACATGTTGGATTCCTCCGGAGTACAGAACCCACAGTTGGATTCATCTATGATGGAGCCTCATCGTGAAGAAGTGCAAAGTGGTGATAAAGATAAAATAGATAAGATAGTCGGGCAATTGGGCTTGTCACTAACAAACAGTTCTACTGCTGAGAGCATGCCTGTGCCACATGATCTTGTACCTTGTGACTCAGCAGTTTGTCCAGACTTGGATTCCAAAGTAGACGATGATAACTTGTTGGAACTACAAAGTGCACTAGCAGACAAGTCAAGTCAATTGAATGAAACTGAAACCAAGCTTAAAGCTGTTATGGAGGAGGTTGCTGTGCTCAGAAGGGAGTTGGAAGCAAGTCGAAAACTACTTGATGAATCTCAGGTAACAGTGTGTGGAATTGATTTAGATGCATATCATTGTAGGGTTGCAATTTAATTTTCTGAAAAATAGTTGCTTTATTCTCCTAAACTGTTAATTATTTTCTTTCTGTTTACTACATTAATCTCATTTTCCAATCTCTGTCTTGGTTTTTTCTCCTCTCTCTTACAAAAACGTGCATTCTACTGGCAATTCATCTCTGAGAGTGTTCAAATTATTCTATCAAAGACCAAAAACGAAATTAGTCATTTCTGTCATCTTTCCATAGCCTCCACCATCAACACCCATACTTTTGTTGTTGTATTTAGTTTTTTGTAGATCCATTTAAATGATAATAGACGCAATATTAATAATGAATTTTCTAAGCATCTGTATTTCGTCGCTCAATAAATCCGTGCCAAGCTGAGTTTTTTTTTTACTCATGGCAAGTTTACAGTAGACAAGTTAAGCTCATAAGGGCATAGTCATTCTGTAGACACCTGTTGAAAATCTGTTGGCTTGAATAGGCGTCTTGGTAAAAGCCAACCAAATAAAGATTCATTATTGATTATTCTTTCTAGATTTGGTTGAGTTATGACATGAAGGTGAGTTAATGTGGTTGATTAAGAATTTGGCATCTAAAACTTGTGTAGGATTAGAAGGAATCTAAGATGAAGATTATCTAACATAGTTGAATTTTTTATCCATAAGGGTAATGCTTCATTAGTTTTCATAATTATTGTTGGGACATTGTTGTGCTTGCCTTTTATATTCTAATGTACTTTTCCTCTTTCACTACAGATGAATTGTGCTCACCTGGAGAATTGTTTGCATGAGGCAAGAGAGGAAGCTCAAACACAAAAAAGTTCTGCTGACAGGAGGGACTCAGAGTATAGTTTACTGCGTGCATCTGTTATTAAAATGCGCAGCCTTTTCGAAAGACTCAAGACCTGTGTTTATTCTCCTGGCAGTGTGGCTGGTTTTGCAGATTCCCTGCATATTTTGGCACAATCTTTAACCAAGTAATTTGCTTACATTAATTACTTACATCATAAGGGCCTCTGTGTGGAAAATTTTATATCCTCCCCCTCAATGTAGCACCCATTCCCACTTAGAAAAGAAAAAAGTTTTATGGTGGTAGATGGTAGTGATGAAAGTAACAAATTCACTTCCTCACTTATTCTATAATTGAAGTAGAGCACACACACATTTTGGTAGTACATATATTCAATTTAGTTCCTTGAATACTCTAATATGTCAAATGAAGTTTGATGCTTATAAGGTCATCTATAACAAGTGAATTCATTTTGCAATTACTTCATTAGATTGATAATTTATACGATTAAGTATGCAGTTCTTGCCCCTTCTGCATTCTCCCTTTTTTGTGGGAGGGGTGTGTCATCCATGATAAATGATGCCTGAAAAAGCTCCTTGCTGTTTGTATCAAATAGAGCAGATTCTAGGCTATTATGTTAGACTGATGTGCTTTGCAGTGACAATTTCTATTTATTCATGAATTATGACAAGAAGGATGATTAAAACTCTTTTCTCACTTTTCAGTTCTGCTAATGACAAAGATGATGATGATATTGCTGAGTTCCGAAAGTGTATTTGTGTATTGGCCGATAAAGTTGGTTTCTTATCTAGGCACCATGAAGAGCTGCTTGAGAAGTACACAATAATGGAAGCTGCTAATGAACAGCTTCGGAAAGAATTGGGGGAGAAAATAGATCAGGTCAAAACTTATTACAATAAGCATCGACTTGAGAAGCAGGTAATTTATTGTCCTTATGTTTATGATGGTTCTAGGTTTGTTGTTTTTTAACAGCATGTGACTATAAATTTTGGAGCCAGCAAGACTAAATGCCTGATGAATACTTAATACTAGCATGAATGGTTTTTGTTGTGACTGCATATAGATGCAAGTTCTGCCCTTTCCAAATTCTGGACTGAGTTATATTATTTTCCGCTTGTGATTTTCTTCAGGCTAATAAAGAGAAGATTTCTTTTGGTTGCCTGGAAGTTCACGAGATTGCTGCCTTTGTGCTCACTCCAGCTGGGCATTATGAGGCTATTACTAGGAACTGCTCTAACTACTACTTATCCACTGAATCTGTGGCCCTGTTTGCAGACTATCTTCCAAGCAGACCTAACTACATTGTTGGACAAATTGTGCATATTGAACGCCAAATTGTGAAGGCGCTGTCTCCTACTTCAACTCGGCCTGAGCATGGTAGGGCAGATAAATTGACCTCTGACACGGAGACTGACCGGTTGACCTTGAATTCAGGATCAACTCCAAACCCATATGGTCTCCCTGTTGGCTGTGAATATTTCGTAGTGACAGTAGCGATGTTACCTGATGTCACCCTTCATTCATCATCTCCTTCCTGATCCTGCTTCATCCTGGCAGATTAGACATGATGGAAGAATTCAATTGTACATAAGCAACATTCAAAGTTGAAATGCTCTTTATGGGTGTTAAACTAGTTAACCATTTATACAGCTTGTGAACCACTGTTTCAATCTCCCCTTTGTACATATTTCTACCTTTCATGATATTGTATAAATTGTGAATATCATTTAGCAATTAGTTGTTTATTTGGACATTTGGTGTTCATCCTTTTTAAGTTCTCACGTTCGATTTGGTAAACAATATTTTCCGTATGTCTTGATTCTCCAGGTAGTAATAGCAGCACTCAAATCATCACCAGCTCATAAGCAAATATCCTTGGATGTACACGCTTCTAAATCTGGTCAATTAGAAAAGTAGCGTCCCCGGAAGCCCGGAATATCTATTTGGTATAAGGGTATCATAACGTATTTGCTATAGAAAATTGAACCGTTAAAAGAATTGGTAATTTAGAAAAATTTGTTAAAGCCTTTTATTTGAGATTGTTTTATTCCAACATATTTTAGGAAGTTATGTGATTCTTATAATTTGTAGGAATCATTTGCATACCTGAAGTTTAAATAATAGTGTTGTAATCCTGCAACCGCGTGCAACTGACTCAAGTATTTAAATTCATCTATATATCTTGGATGAAAACGATGATACCAAATTGCCAAACGTCTTCACTATTTCGTGAATATGGTTCTTCTAAGATGCAATCAAAGGTCCTTAAAATTGATTTTTTTTTTGTGGGGTGTTATTAGCACAACTCCACATAGATAATTAAATTTTCTATCAAATGAATATTTAGTGTAAAGAAATGTAAGTATTAAAAGACAATTTTCATTTTAAACTAAACGTATAAAACGTTTGAACTAACGCTATCCTTCGTATCGAATATTTTTTCAATATATATATATATTCTACTATACCAGACCGTGAGATTTACGGAATTTTTTAAAGTTTTTTGTTTTAATTATATTTGTATGTCTTTTTCTCTATTGTTTCTTAAAAAAATTAATAAATTAAAACTATAGATTATCACTTGATATAAAGAAAAGTTCATTTATTATATTACAATAATATAATAAATATAATATAATACAATATATAATTTTATTATTATTTATCTATAATATATAATATATAATAAAAATATGCATAATTTTATTGATTTAGTTATTAAGTAATAAATGAAAATTAATAGAGCAAATTTAGAATATGTTCTAAACGGGGTTTAGATGATTACTTAAACGAGGTTGATGAAGGTAGTTTCTTCCATAGCACGATAGCAGGGACGGTGGTGCAAGGGGTGGTTACTTGCAAAAGTTACTCCGATACTTAAGTTAGACCATGCATAAGGTGGGTAGAGTGTTTTAGGTTAGATGTATACATTTTCTACCTTGTATGATATTTATAGGAGCGCATTGATAGATAAAAATCATGTTTAAATATGTATTAAATGTTGTTAATTAGGATAAGAATCTAATAAGATCAATATATCTTATAACTGATTCCTCTATTTATGAGGGATTCTATAAAAGATTTACTCCTCATAAATAGATATGTTTACTTATCTAATAGCACTCATAAATATCTGATATCCAACTCTAGCGGACCGAGTTGCTCCTAAACCACTAATCCGAAATCCGGTCTAGAACAGTTGCCCATACCTTGGCGCTCAGATGTGACAGTTGAGTGTCAAGATATCCAAGATTATCAAGAGCAAATGACATGCGTTGGACAAAGGGATCAAAGTTATGATATAGATGCTGGATTTCGCAATGTCTCTAACGAAGGGTCGAAGTCCATGATGAAAAATAAAAACCGGGATGCCCCTAGTATTGATGAATTAGGACATCCAATATAGATCACTTTGTCTTAAAGTCGCTACACCGTTGTCTGGGATTCATACTGAATTGTCCCCATACCAATTTTGGCAGCAGGGTCCACTCATTAGTTGTGAATTCCCTAAAGTAGGAGTCGTAATTCGTATTATAATTTGTTGCAACAGCATAACGTTGATTCAATGTCCAGCGTGAATACCATCTTCTTTGGCATGCATCGCTTCAAATCTAACCGTAGTCTTTTTAGCTGCTGTGTTAGGTTCATATCGCCACATGGCAAAAAGTTAGTGAAAGCCATCATTTGATTTTCGTGCCACCATGATTGCCATTTTCAAATTAAATACAAATGGACGCATTTGTCCTTGCTTGTAGTGGTTGTTGGGGGTTACCCGCGCACCTATAAATAAGAGTGGGGGGTTCCCCCTATTTTTCATTTTCTCCTCCATTTCTTCATTGTTTTTGCGGTGAGGGTTTAGGGTTGTCCCCATACCAATTTTGGTAGCAAGGTCCACTCATTAGTTGTGAATTCCCTATAGTAGGAGTCGTAATTCGTATTATAATTTGTTGCAATAGCATAACGTTGATTCAATGTCCAGCGTGAATACCATCTTCTTTGGCATGCGTCGCTTCAAATCTGACCGTAGTCCTTTTAGCTGCTATGTTAGGTTCATATCACCACATGGCAAAAAGTTAGTGAAAGCCGTCATTTGATTTTCGTGCCACCATGATTGTCATTTTCAAATTAAATGCAAATGGACGCATTTGTCCCTGCTTGTAGTGGTCGTTGGGGGTTACCCCCGCACCTATAAATAAGAGTGGGGGGTTCCTCCTATTTTTCATTTTCTCCTCCATTTCTTCATTATTTTTGCGGTGAGTCTATGCAACTATTTTTGGTGGTTTTTGATATCTTCCAAGCATTTCTTTCTCACATCTTCAAGGTAGTCCCTCTTCCCCACTTTATTTTTCTTCTATAAACATCATGGTGAAAGAGAGAACATTGAACAGTAGTGATTGAGAGAGTAGTTCTTTAGAGATTTTGAGTGTTCTGCCATCTTCGTCGTCTTAGGTGCAGCGGAGACGATCTCCTCGTGGTGTAAATGTTGGTTGGAGACAGAGGCCAGCCATTGTTCGAGTGGATATCTTGGAAATGATACGGAAGGCGGACAAAGCCAAGGAGTTAGCAATGCATAGGCCATCATGTTCGTTCTCCATACTAATAGGGGAGTGAGAGAGTTATAATGAAACATCTTATGATTCTAATATGAGTACGATCTCTGTAGGTAACGCTAGTAACTTAAAAATGGGACGACGAAGGACAACAATGTCAGAACCAAAAGAATATATATTTTCCTAAGATGTCAGCTTGTACAAGTGGGTCAACCGTGAAGTTTTGGGTACCCCATCTAGCGTCGAGACCTCAAAGGATGTCAGAGCTAAATGGGAGTATCTTCATCTTACAGAAGGAGATGTGTTGTGATCAGGACCACCATGCCATTCGCAGTGCTTGGATGTGTTTCTCCATGTATGTTTCTTTAGGGAGGATGTCTAGGCACATCTCAGAGCTCTGTGTTCATGACTTCTTGGTAGATTTAGGCCCACAGAGTGTTTAGGGGAGCATAATTGTCATACTTCCCTTTGAGATGTGGCCTTGGATTCCTCCCCTGTTGGTTCGGATGCTCCCCAGACCTCGGTTTAGCAACTTTTTTCTCGAGATGCTTTTTGGATCGGAGAATGTCTTCGGCATTGATATATTTATCGACGCAAGCCCAGAACTCATCAATGGTCTTGGGTTCTTTTTTCACCAACGAGAAAAAGAATTGTCTTAGACGAAGTCCATCTATGATGTAGAACAGTTTGAGTCTCTCATCCTAGTCATGCACATTTATGATTTCCTTGTTGAACCAGGATATAAAGTCTCGAAGAGACTATTCTTTTCCTTGCCTTATATGAGAGAGGCATGAAATGAATTTAGACTGCACTTTGCTGGTGGTGAAGTGCAACAAAAATCTCGAGGACAGATTTCCCCAGTTATCCACGGACCTCAGAGGTAGGGTGGTAAAACATCTCAGGGCGGCTTTCTTTAAAGATAAGGGGAAAGTGGGGCATATAAGAAAGTGATCTCCCCCAACAAACAAGAGTGTGGACACGTAGGCATCCACATGTTCTTGAGGGTTCGTGGTCTCATCATAGGTTTCGATATTGATAGGATACTTAAAGCGTTTCGGGATCTCATAGGTCATTGATGAGTGTAAAATACACTCATCTTTTGGGTTTATTTATTAGAATTTTTAATTTATTTTTATTTAATTTTTGTTTATTTTTAATTTATAATTATCTCTTCACCTAATTATATTTGAATTTTCAGGATAAATCATCAGATTTTGTGCAAAAATAAGAATTTTTTAAAGATATTTGAATGATTCTTATCCTATTCTTAGATATTAATTAGAGTTCTAATTGGATACAAAATCTTAAATTGAAGATTGTATAAGGATTCTCAAAGAGATTTGATTTGAAGCAAAATTCGGATTCTCGTACTATCCTGACCATTTCTCATTAGTTGAGTCATATCTTAGACTACAGAGATCAGAGCGACACACCATTTACGGCATTGAAAAGATAACAGAAAATCCTACAACTTCTATGTTGAGATCGAGGGCAAATTCGGTCATCTGGAGGGTAAGAAAATTCGTGCAAGTTAGATAAGCTGTCAATTTTTCTATAAAAAGGAAAAAACAAGTTTAATAAATGAGCTCTCTTTTGGTCCAGACAATTGAGCAGCCGTCAAGTATCAAAGCGGAGACACAAACCCTATCTTGGCGTAGGCGCATTTAATATTGAAGATTAGAGATTTTTTTTAACCTTTTCACCTATTTTCTATGGAGTTTGTCTAATTCTTCTATTTGTTTTCTTCTTTCTTTATGTGTAACTAATTTTCTTTAGTTAGGGTGAAGATGAATCTTGATTCTTGGATGATGTAAACTTTTTTATGTATTTAATCTATGTTTTTATTTCATAATTTATATGTTTATCTCTTCTCTTAATATTTTTTCTAAATCTGATCAATTTGAGAATAATTTTTAGGTTTATGTATGATTTGAGAAAATTGTGCACAAACCTAGAATTTGTGATAAAAACCACAATTTCTACAATCGCTAGAAATAGATGTTGTGAATTATGTGGTCTTTCTTTTAATTCTCTCATTTTTTATTAAGCTTTCTCTATTTGGGGTTATACTAAGGGATTGATTAATTCTAAATAGTGTAAAGATAATTAATATACTAAATGATTGAATATTGATTAATTTTGAGAATTGACATAAATCATTGAAATAAAACTTGATCAAACTAATATTTGAAATTGCATCAAAAGAGTTTAAGTGAAATCGGAACCCTAACACTTTTATATCATTGTCTTTCTTCAACGTTTACTTTATTACTTTTACTTTTGATTATTTTGCTTGCTTTCTTTGTTAGTGATTTAAATTTGAATTTGTTTTCTTAAATCTCACTTTTTGATAGCTTAAATAATGTTGAATTGATGAATTTAGTAATTGTCAATATAATCATTATGAGAACGATATCTTACTCATTCTTTATTACTTTTGCGATTTGATATACTTGTTAATATCACAACAGTCATCAGTCTGTCAGAGAAAGGTTGGTCTTGTGACAGGTCCAGTCTGATAACCGGGACCTTTGATCCTGGAGTTCTTCAGTTAGCGGTCATCGCGACGGTATTGGTCTATTCTGTTTACATGGTTCTTGACCAGGGAACGGTTCTTCGCTTCAATGCCCCGGTTAGCAACTCTTTCCAGGTTATGGATTCTCTCGTCTTGGCGGTGAATCCTTTCGTCTTGGAGTCTAATCAGGGAGAGTAGTTCTGCTTTGGACAGCTCATAGTGATCGGTCACAGCTCTACAGAACTAAGCTTCGTTCTCCACCCAGTCACCAAGGCGTTGCAGCACTGATACCCGTTGCTTAGCGTCCTCGAAAGGTGCTCTCTGAGGACCAAGGCATTGCCTCGTTTAAATCCTCAAGGAAGGAGAAGGGAGATTCTCTCCAATGAAAGAAGTCTCCTTCCTGTCCTGTCTAGGTTCAGGGCGAGCTACGACTGGTTCCAAGATTGGTTAATGAGCCGCGGGGTTAGATGTCGGGCGATGATTTGTAGAATGAGGGTTACGCGCAGCGGAGGCACGATTTTGGTTAGTTGATGTCTGTCTCCTTTTTGTGTTCACCATAGTGATGGCAGTGGGAGTAGTTTTTGAGGTGATGTTAGGATTAGAAATTTATCTTTTCTCATAGATGACACCAATGTTCAGAACTGAGTCCTGAGGGTTAGCTGGAGAGGTAAGAAATAGTGGTATCCTCCGTAAGCTCAACTTCCATAGTAATGGAGAAAGGGGTGGGTACCTGCAAAAGATACTCTAACGCTCAAGTCAGTAGCTGCGCAAGGAAGATAGTGTGTAATGGAATTAGGACATACCTTTGTCCTCTTGCCTAGCGTATATATATGTGGATGTATGAGCGTGTAAAAAGTGTAGAGGGATCTAAGTAATTCAGTGTGTATTGTACGTTATTTCCTTGAAGTACGAAAAATCATTATTCTGTATAATTTGTCCCCTTTATGTTTGGAGTAGCATCTCCTCTTTTTTGTCGAGGAAAACATGCTTTGTGGATGATCTGTTTCATACGCATAACATGTCTGGGTGCCAAACTGGCAGATCAAGTGATCACAATATATTTTATTCATTTAATAATCCTCTTACTGAGTTTCTTAAAGTTCAATTAGGATTAATTAAGTTGGTTTTATCACATTTTATGATATTGGGCCTAATTGGATCACTGAATGAATTATTGCATGAATTGGTCTTAATTTGTCTATTTAACAGTGTTCAGTAAATTGACTATAATCTAAGTTGTAAATATTGATTGATGTGATTCTAGTCTTGTAGGAAAGTTAAGATAATTCTCTACAAGTTTTGTGAAGATTTCCAGAGATGAATCACACGTTTGAATAATTTAAATGAAGTGAAAGCAAGAGCCAGAATGTTGATCCTGACAGCTTGACCTCTGCGCCCTCATCAGCCCCGATTTCTTGAGCTATAGGAGTTCAATTGACACCAACTTAAGCCTAAATGAAATCAAAGACTCAAATCTACAACTTTCATGAAAAACACAAGAGCGGAATCGGATGTCTAGTAGGTCATATTGAGCCTAGAAGTCAGAACAGAGGTGCTGTTGCTGGAATCCAAACATTGTGCAAAGATTAAGTCATATCTTGGGCTGTAGGAGTTAGATTATGTTGAAACCGATGGAATTAGAAAGCTGAGATAAACCCTTCAACTTTCATGAAGACCACTTATGCAATGGGTGACGTTATGACAGAGTTATAGTCATATGAAGACAACTGAATTGGTTGAGTGGGGAGACAAGTATGACAATAATTTTTCACTCATCCACCCACTTATTAAACAACTCTATTGTCATGTTCCACTCATTCACCCACTCATTAAACAACTCTCTTGTCATTTTATACCATTCATGCTCTATAAAAGACATTATTGGTTGCTCATTAGAATCATCTCGGTTTAGAGATCAAGATTTTGTTCTTGTATTATTTGTTTCTCTTATTGTAGTTTTCTTTTGTTCTAAATAGAAATTATGTTCATCTCCTTCTTTTTCTCTCTTTCTTTCTTTTTGTTTATGAATAACTACTTTTCATTTTACTTGAGTGAAAATGTGAAACTTTTAGTAATGAAATAAGGTTAGATTAATCTCTTTCTTGTGCTTAAATGTTAAATTATCAAATGATCATTATATGTGTTGTATTTTGTTTCCAATCAATTTAGAAACATTCCTTATAAAATGGAGATCTTGATTTGTTATAGATAAAAGATTGACACAATAAATACTTGAACTCATTTACAGGTATTGACATTATTAACCCTCCTTGTAAAGTGGATATATTAATTCGTTGTAGACAAGAAATTGACACAATGAATACTATTTATAAGTATTGACGTTAGTAGATAATTAAAGAAATCATAATATAATTACATGTATAATCTTAAATAAATTTTGAATGCAATATTTTTTAATTAAAACTTTCGTTATGCATGGATTCTAATTGAATTATAAAAAAATTAATATTATTCTTAATTTACTTATCAAGAATAAATCTCCTAATCCAAATAAATTATTTTTAATTATAAACAAATTTTATCACATTTATTATTATGATAAATCATTTCCTTACCTCAAATTTTTTTTTTCAATTCTCTGAATCAACTTTGAACTCCTATTTATTACTTAAGACAATTGCACTTGAATTTGTAATATATCAATTCGCATCATCAAGTTACTCATATTTTATATACCCATAACCCGATATAGAATAATCTCTATTGTTTAATCTGCGTTGCCAGTGAATAATTAATTTTGTGAGAAACAAGCTCCTGCATTGATAGAACGAAATTTTTTCGTATAAAGATCAGAGCATTAATGACAGCAAGAAATCTCGGAAAACCCAGAGTAACAATATTTATTTAAAGAATTAAAATTGTTAAGAGCAAGGCTTCTCAACCTGAGAGTCAAACCAAGGCATCATCTAGTTGCAGAACAACCCAATACACCCAAGACAAGTGACATCCTTAACAAAGCCACAACAGAATCTAAATCCATAACAGCCGAAATTTTATTAGGCAACGCATAATTTACTTACATGCAGATAATAACCGTCTACGAGACCCAGAAAGAAAGACCACAAAGCACCTATCTTGACAGTTTTTAACATGGGCTCTCAGGATTCTTCATTAAAACACTTTCCAAATCCTAGTGGTACCCAAGGTAGAAATTAAACTTGTACATGCCTACGAGGACATGACTCATCTATGTTGCTCCCTCCATTCATGGCCATTTTGAAACTTCAAGCATGAGAAAAACTATCTGGCTTTACTGTCACTATCCTCTTCTGATATGTTAAACAAGAACTTTGGAAGAGATGCAATTCGAGGGAGATGGAGAAGCAATTCTCCAAATGAGTCTTTCCTGGACATGCCTGGTGCCTGCTTGCCACCAGAAACATCTCTCGAGTCCTCTTCAGCAGCCTTGACATCTATTCTACTTTTGTTGCCCTGCATTGATTCAAGAGTGTGACTAAGTTGAATATCTTTTTCATCATCAGGTCCTTCAACAGCACCTTCATTGTCATGTGAGTTGTGCACTGCTGCAGTGTCCTTCTGCAGAAGACAGCAGAGAGAATTGACCCTTGACATGAGTGACTTTTCATCAGAAGCTGCTGTAACCTGAGTGTCATTAAGCAGATACTGTGCAATGTCCTCCAGCATTTCCTGGTACTCTGGTCCTCCACCAGAAAAGGATGGATTCCCGGAGGTCATTTGTTCGGAAAGGCAATGTTCAATGTGGCCAATAAAATCACTCATTGACATAGAAGGGCGGAGTCCAGGCACTTTTATCTGATCCCAATTTCTTGGGCCCTTGGAATCAGTTTCAGAACTAGAACTCCCTTCAATTGCTCGACAGTCCATGACTTGCACGCACAAGACAAACAAAGCAAAGAGTTAATACAAAGCACACCCCATTAAAGATCAAAGTCAGCTTCAGATATCTAAGACCACCAACACAGATTAATAAATAAGCTAGAGAAATGACCAGTTAATCTTAGTTCATTATGAAGCCATGTACATACTACATAGACAGAATGTGTATTGATGAAATCCACATCATATCCCATTGGAACTAAAAGGAAAGATAAACATGGAAAACCCAAATGCAGATTTGCTTAGTCAGAGCTAACTATAAGTTATACTGTTGTAGCAAAATTTCGATTTTGTAAGATCAAAAACATATGAAGCCGCATTTGGAATGGAAAACACCCTGCATAGAATGTGGTGTGTCCAATGCCCAATACTATTTGACAAATATAAAAGCTATGCACAATCTTTCATCCTGTTTTTAGTAGATGTGACAACGACACTATTCAGCAAGTGAAGCACAATGAATTAATGATGAAATTGACATGTTAAAACAACAGTGATGGATATATGAGCCATCATTGATTTTTATAATCATACTCAGATCTGACAAATGTTGGACGAGTCTTTTCATAATCAAGTTATTTTATATTTGACTAGTCTTTGAAGTGTCTAATTCATAATACAAGTTTTCTCAAAGTTTATGTCACAATTAGTTTCATGGCTGTCAATAGAACATGATCCTAAGATGGCAGATCTATAACCGAAACCAGTACTCCACCTACTCAAATTTCAAATTGACAACTCATCCTTTTATCGATAAATGTTCAAACATTGACCAGCAAGCCAAGCAAACATGTTTGAAAGAGAAAAGTGCATTAAAATTGTAAGCATGAAAGATATATGTGACCTCTCTCTCTCTCTCTCACACACACACACACTCCGGGAAGAGGGGAGAGGGGAGAAGTGGATTGATGAATGAAACAAAAGGGACAATGACTAGGGCAATCAAACCAAGAGCCAAGTTCTTATAATACCTGAACTAGGGGAAGGTGCTTCACGGGGCAGACTATCCAAGGTAATGCCAGGAGGGTCATTGTGCTCAATCTTAAATGATGGTGACAGGGACGCACGAGGTGATCCCATGTCCGGAAAACAAGATTTGTCAGATTCTTTACCATTGACTTGATGCAAATCATGATCTTTCGGATTGTCAGGGTCCTCAAAAGCAGAAGGTTGTGTATCAAAATGAGGTGAATCCAGAATTATCTCTGGCTGTCGGCTTAAGAAATTAAGACGCATGTCACACTGGATAAGCTTTTCAAAATGCTTGGTCAACAGCCCTTGCGGACACTGCATAAAATGCTGCCTACAAAATCACAAGATGGAGTTCTCGAACATCACGGCCTAGTAAATATTAGGAGCATATGACCCAAAAATATAGTACCAACCCAATGCAAATTAAAACTAACAGCATTGACTAGTTAACCAAATAAATCTTTTACAATAAAACCCACTATTGACTAGTTTAAAATGTACATAAAGAGTCATCTAAAGTCAACAAATATTACATGAAATACAACTTGACCTCTCTTCCTCAATTATTTCAATGCGCTCTCTTACTCTTATCTGACAGCATTGTCAGATGTCCCATTGGAAATCAGTCTTTAATATTTTAGAAAGGTTATATTGAATGCTGGTTCTCTTGCCCAGCTTATGATAAATCAATGAAATCATAATATTTTTGAATCTGTACCAATGCATAACAATTGAGCCTACACCCACATATCAGAGGATAACTGTGGAAAAGAATATACCTGTGTTTGCTAGCCTGTCCATCAGTAAAATCTGCTGTTGCCTGCCACAGTGTATGCTTTCGAGGCTGAGGATTAGTCTCCCTGAAGAAAAGAGGCTGTCTAGCAAGCTGCAACACACAGAAATTCACCAATGAGTCAATGAACACAAAAGCTTATCCACGCACAGACATTCACATATTAAAGAAATATTAAAGTAGCTAACATAGAAAGGAGAATAGGGGAATAAATTACCACTACAGTCAACGAGCTAAGTCCATTGTCAGGACAATTTGCCTTAAGTGCCATGATATCTGACCACTGGATTTCTATTTTGCTCTTTAGCCCACCTTCAAGAACTTCCCAAACAAGCTTATGTTTAGCAAAGTAACACTTTGCCACTAAGTCGCCCTCATATTTTGATTTATACTGCCGTAAAAAGAACCTTGAGTTAAGATAACTTCATTGAAAAAATAAATTTCCCAAAAATACTAGTGACATGTAGTATCTTGAATATACCTCCCATGAACCAATTCTTAAAAGTGAAGCTGGGAAATTTGAAGCCTTAAGCTTGTCAACAGGACCTGATGCAGCAGCACCCCGACTTTCCTTTTTCACTCCAGAGCTTAAGTTTTCATTTTGCGTATTTGCTATAAATGTACTCCCTTGAGAAAGCTTCATTTGTATCAAATCTAAAAGCGAAGGACTCTTCCTCAGACGCAAACCCAAAGGGCTAGGCTCATCAAGTATATTGTATTGGGAAGGAGAACTGAGAGATGTGTCATTTGAAGCATTCCACTGCTAAACGATTCGTAAAACCATGCAGAAGGGGAAAATGAAGTTTCAAAAGTGAACAATGAATATTATTAAACATACAGCTTATGGAAACAAAAACCCCCAATAAAAAAGTAATACGAGGTTTTTTTTTTTAATGTGCTTGTAATCAAAATGCATGTTCTATGACCTCAGCTGTATATTACTTCTGTCAAGAATAACCTGACCCTAAAGGCAACGTCTTTACCATAAAACCTGGTCTGAGGTAGAAATCACATACTTAAAACCATTAGACCCCTGGTACAAGTGTATCTATTTGAGAAAAAGGAAGATATTATAAAAAATTAAATGTATGTGGACTGGGGCTTTTGACCCAATGGTCGCCACCCATACCATCAGGTTTATTCCCCAATTCAATTTCAAGGTCAGAAGCTCTTGTAGCCCCCCCCCCCCCCCACCAAGAAAAAAAAAATACAACAATAGAGAGAGTCTTACATAAACAGCCTTACATTTAATGCATGCTTGGATTAGCTTACTGTGTATTCAAAAAATCTTATAATCAAAATGCTACAGAGAGCTTTTGGCTGAAAATTTGTTTTTGAGTAAAAATTAATCAAATCCAAATATACAGTTAGTATATGAAGACTGCCAATCTCAGCCAGCTGATATTAGATTATAGAACTTATATAGCCAAGATCATATGACAGCTAAAAGATTAGGAGGAGTTACACCTACATGCCATACGCTGATAAGTAGATATCTAAAACAAGTATACAATTCTTGCCATCATAATTACTAGGACTAAATACAATTCAGAATTTGCAATTCCTGACTAAAATGAAAAAAGATAGTGAATGCAGATCATGTGTTAATGTTACGTATGATGATTTTTGTGAGTTAGTTGACAAAAGCATTGTAAACAGGATCAGAATCAGAATCACGCGATTTAAGTAATTTTTTCTTTCAAAAAAATCGTAGTAAGTAAAAACCCAAAACGAAGATAATTATCACACACAGAGTTAGTACTTGAGGTGAACTTAGGCATTCGTCCCCCAATAAAAATTTACTCTGAAACAGAGGACATTTACAAAAACGACGTTAATTATCACAGAGTGTTAAGATCACAAATGAACATATCATCCTTTCAACATGCCATAACACATCATTTGACTGCCAATGAAAAATTAAAAAGAAAAAACCTAATATCACATTCTTCCAAGTCCTTCCACTCTTGAACACAAAAGAGTAACTTGACTCTCCGAAGCTCAATAGTGAATATGAAAGAGAACACACACACGAATTCACCAAAATTGGCTACAATTTTAGACCATTTCCCAGCACCCAAACAACCTTTTATAAAATAAAAAATAAAAAAAAATCAAGTGATCATAAACCTCTTGCGAAGCCGATGAAGGTTTGCAGCGCTTGTTGAGAGGTCCATGCTCTTCTTCGAGTGGGTCATCGATCTCCAACTTCACCGGTACCTTGTCGAGAGACGACACCGCTTCAAGGTCTGAACGGAGGTTCCCAGAACCCATTAGCTGAACAATCAGATTTTGAAGCGAAGTGAAAATGGTGAGAACTCAAAAGAGTTCCAAGAATCGGAGCAGCGATCGAAAAGATTGGAGATTCCGGAAACCCTAGAAGAAGAACAACAACAAGAAGGAGGAGGAGGAGGAGGAGGAGGAGGAGGCAAACAGAAATGTTCGATGGTTCTGAGGTGGGGAGAGAGAGAGAGACTATAACCGCGTGCACGTGAGCGAGTGGCACGTGCGATCCTGACTGGGGCCCTTCCTCAATTGCCGAAAATAACCTTCGCCTCACTCCTTGTGTGGTAAAAATCAAGATGGTTTGAGGTAGGTTGGTTTTGTCATTTAGGAGTAGGTCGTCAGAACGTGTGCTGGCAGACACGTATGAATTTCATGGATATATGTGGGTCCCTTCTTTCGCTTTAAATGACGGCGGCGATGTGTTTGGCTTGCAACGTGGAGCCAGATCACGCCACAAAAGCAGTGCTGTTTTCATTGAAGTACCATTGCTCACAGCGCATTATGTTTGCTTTTTTAATTTTGCTTTTTCAGATTGCGTTATAAATGTTTTCCATATTTTTAATACTTTATTATACCACGTGCCAAGTATAGACATGCATGCATATAATGTGATTTAAATTGCGTTATAAATGTTTTCCTTTTTTTAGTGAATAAAATGTTTTCCCATTTTATACCAAGTATATACAGGCATGCATATAAGATGGTATGATGATGTAAATAATCACAAGAAGTTGAGTGTAGTTATAAGTAAATTACACTCTCAATAAGAATAAAAATTTAAGTATAATAGATGTTATTTATAAGGAGTGTCTAATTATATCGTTTCGTAATTGAAAGGAGTGAAAATATTTTAAATTTTTTCTAAAAAAAATATGATACTGTTAATAAGCTTATTATTATATTAATTAGCATTGCCTCCTGTTTTTGAATTTCACATCAACCATCAAACCATTTTTTAGGATGAAAAATTTAAAGGAGAAAATTTTGTGAAGCAACTATTAATAGATTAAAATTTCCTTTTCAGTTTGGTTGGTATACTCACTTTAGCTTCCGCCACCTCTACAACAGACCCTTCGCTTCTTCCCAATCACCTTCGCCAAGAAGAACTACCATGTCCTTCCTTCCCTCCCTCCCTTCCTCTGGTTGCCACATTCCATCTTCTTGTGCTTGGCTTCGATATCCTTCAAGCTTGTGAGGGTCCACAGTTCCACACTTGTTGGTCACGTTCTGAGTCGATTAACTCATGGAATACTTGGTGGAAGGATCAAAGGCAATTTTTACCCTATAGAGTAAGATTTAACCTCAAAAGAAAGAAATAATTTCCTTCTCAAAAAATTTTCTTGTCTTTTAATTTTTTCTTACCAAATATAACCAATAATATTAATGTGAATTCTTTAGTTTGACATGCATAATTTGTCTTTGATTAGTCAAAATATACACAAGTTATCTCAGACACTTATCAAAAAATACAAAAATAAAAAATGTGTCTTGAGTCATAAATGCTTATCATTTTTCAAACTATCTTTTCTTTTTATTGAATAATTTCTTTACATAAAATAATATAAAATCCTTGAAATTTATTCACATAAACTCATTAAGGAATGGTATGAGTTCTATTTTAAAAAATTCTAAATGGTTGATTTTTTTTATCACCGATTATCTATTCTACACTTTTCTACACTTTACTTCTTAAAGTGCATCCTTCATTTTAGAGAATTTTTTTTTATAAAACGTAGATATAAGAGTTGCAAAATATTAATGACAGGAATATTTGTTTTTGCATAAGTTGAAACTTCACAGGAAAACCTGAATGACCTGGTTTCATATTATCAATTATGCAGCCCTAACCTAAATTCTTTTTAACTCACCAAATAGATTCTGATCATCACATGATTCACAATAGCTTGCAAAACCATTGCAATGCTAAACAGGAAGATGGTAAAAAGTAATACTAGAAGTTGCAATACAATGATGTCAATAAATACCAATTGTTGCATGATACATGACGGTCTACCAATTTCTTGAGGTATTGATATCTCAATTAGGAAAAACTACCTGACTTCATTCGAAAAATAAAACAATTTTCAGATGGTGTAAAGGGAGGCAGGAGAAGTCACAAATCACAAAACTAAAAGCAGCTAGGCTTTTGACTCAGATTTGCAAACACAACCTCTATTGAGCGTTTCTGTTTACTTTCAGATATGGCAAGCATCCAATTACATTGTCATAGTCACTCCTGTTGACTGGGTGCTGTACACGACAATAAAAAGAATTAGACATGAGAAAGCTAAATCCCAAGATTTTCATACAACAATATATACCAAATCGGAACCAACACTTTATTCATTCAAACTGCTTGAAACCAGAAAAATAAAATTTCAAAGAGGCAGAATTTCCAGTATAAATAACTTCAAATCAAATGCCACCATTTTAATTGACTCCAAGTCAGATATCTAAGCCCGTCTACAGTATATCTAGCATCATCCTAGAAATCCAATTGCTGTTGGGATGGATGTGGGTTTGGTAGAAGTCCCAAGTTCAAAACGAGAAGAAATCCAATTACTGGATTTATCAAATGAGTGAAATATTCACTTAATCTCTTACCAAAGCAATCAATTCAAATGCCACAACAGTGACGTGAGTTCAATTGATAATTTCAATCAGCTTACCAAGTTCTATATGACTTCACTTTGACGCGTGCATTTCATAGATAGCTGTATTTCAGCTTTTCACTTGAATTTATTAGATAAAATTTAAGTTGTAGATATTTGTTGGTATTGGATAAGTCCATTCGTGGATGCTTTGTTAAATTAAGATTTTGAAATGACCATAGAAAAGGTGCAACTTAGAATACACTCCCAAGGCATTTGAGTGACATATGAGTCTGTTATTTTGGTTGTGCAAGTCATGATTCACAGATTTGGTAAATCCAAAATTGAATGACACGGTTTGAATACAGATGCCCCATAAGGCTTTTCATGCACATCAAATTCACACCTTTGCTTTAATCTTTAAAGTAATAAATTTAAATTACCAAAACATTAACAAATTTAAATTAAATAGAACACCAAAAGTCAAATAGCAACTTCTGAAAAGAATGGCACATTATAGAGTTTTAACAACATCCCCCACTGAGTGCTAAAATGAGTGAATTTCAGAATCTCAGATAACAATTACCTGACAAGAGAAACCCATAACAAACAAAGTCTTTTTGTAAGAAACAAATATTATGCATTCTTGATATGAACTTGGTATTTGGTGAAATATTAACAGTAGCATTGCACAAAAGTAAAAATCATCAAGAGAAAAAAATATTAAGGACCAAACTCAATTATATGATAATTGACATTTCATAGTAAAGGGAGGGGGAAGGTAAATTCAAGAGTGCTTTTTGAACTTGTTATAAGACCTTTTTCCTCAAAATTAATGCATAGGATCACCATCGCCTTCAGGCATCAACATATAGACATGAAAAGCAACAAACCACTAGATGACATCCACTACCAAAGCCACTTAATCTTATTTTAACTATAAACCAAAGTGCAGATGTTTTAATATCATATTCTTCACTTTATCCTCATGTCAAATGTTTCTAAAAAGAAGAAGCAAGAAGAGAAGGCTGGGAGACGGAATTTATCATCCAACTTTTGCTTCTATGCCCAAAAGTCAGGCCCATTTATCTAATCTCACAACAGCAATCCAAGCAAAGAAGTTATCAAAGACATCTAATAATAAGGTCGACGGTTATCAAGTTCTACAGATCAAAAGAACACGAGAACTTTTAAACAAGCAAGATTAACCCTCTGAACAACCACGTCTACTGCAACATCTCACACAACTGCTTGTAAAACAATCTATCAGTCATTGCTCATCATAAAACTCATCCAATATTTAACAGTCATCTGGTTTCTACACTCTTAACATACTCTTGGGTAAGAAAGGATATAGGACTAACATATCATAGGATAATCGTACTTAACATGCCAAATAACAGAGCTAATAACACCAAAAGAAATCCAGCAAACAAAGAACCAGATTGCAAGCATAGCAGGCATTGAGTTAGAACTTAGAAGGAATCCTCTGTCAAGGATATAGAACTAGAGAACAAGAAGTCACATAAACACGCTAGACATTCTAAACTGAATCTCGTGTCTTTAAAGCCATATGGCAGACAAAGCAGAATTCTTATAGTCAAAGAAGACGACTCCATAATTATAGCTATCAGTAATTTATGATTAGTAAAAGAAGCATCCCAGTTTGGCGATTGTTGCCATTGAAATTAGACCTGTACGAAAAACACATACTTGTCCATAGATGCAAATCATGAGCATTGAAAAAAAATCAATGAAATAGGATCTGCACGGACACTTCAAAATTGGTTGTGTATCTGTGTCATATTCGTATCCCATACTGATACTCTTACTATATTGCTGCCTCCATATTTTTGGCGTATCGTTATTTATTTATTTTTAAATACCCACCGCCCTCAAAGTATGCTACTTGAAAAACCAGAGATATGAATTCAAGCCCCGTTCTCACTAATTACCTCCCCCAAAGCATATTCTCACTCTTGCAATCTTACCCTCCTCAGAATCATCACACAAAATAACAGACTTTCATTCTCACCAAACTAGTTAGAAAACACATGGGATTAGGGGTGAGGTGATGACAAGTGGATAAATTATATTTTATATCTTTTATATCTATAAATAAAATTATTTTATTTAATATATATTATTGTACCAGTATCTTAATTTTTTAAAAAATCATCATGTTGCCGCATCATATCGTACTGGACACTCTTTTCTGTACCCGTGCAACATAGATTAGGATATAAAGAAACATTATATAATTCTAGTATTAAAACAGACTAGGATATATATGGATAATGTTAAGAAGTTATCCTACCATTTTGGAGAGTCGCAATTTCCTCTTGGAATTCTTCTTGTACAGCAAATGCTGCTTTCCAGCTCTCCTACGCACTATTTTCCCTCGCCCTGTCACCCTGAATCGCTTTGCTGATGCCTACTAACCAAATGCAAATGACATTCAAACAATAAGGTGTAACTCAAATTCCACTAAATACATTAAAAAATTGTAGCTTTTAACAGAGAAAGACAAGTAGTGTGAAACATAATCCATATAGTAAAATTTTATTCAAGGATAATCTCAACCCAATTCCTGAGCAAACCACAAAAAGCTAGTACTAATTAGCAATAAATAGTAAGGTTAAGGATACACGGTTATTTCAGCGATTCATTGTTTTACGAAACGTGAATGTAAAGAATACTTCTTGTTATTGTTACCTCTCTCAGCAACTACACAAATTGCATGAACCCCAATTCAGAAAAAGAAGCATGTAGCAGAGAGAGAGAGAGAGAGAGAGAAAGGAAGGGACCTTGTGGGTTTTCATTTTGTAGCCTTTAGCGGAAACAATGGTGAGAGGGCGAAGCCTTTGAGTTTGAGGGTGAGGAGCAACGGTGGAGAGCTTTTGAGGAAGAATTGAACCGGAAATGCTACTTGACCAACTGAGTTTGAGTGAGTTGGTATTGTTCAATAGAGGCAATCGAACTGAACAGTAAGAAACACGAGTGCAAGAAGAAGACCTCAATGGTAGACATCTGAAGCCGAAGGACATGGTAACCATCGCACACGCCATGTTTCAGAGGTGCTTCTTCTTTCTGTGAGGTTCAGCTTCTGATGTTGGACAATAACTCGTGGCTGTGGATAAAGGCAGGGCTTGAAGTCCTCAATCTTTTTTGTCTATTGACGGTTAAGGACACTTCACACTGCACATCATGAGATTCATGACAATTTCGTCTGTTTTCATTTTGGGCCACGTCAATATTTGTTTCGGCCTTTTTGTTTTGGGCCTTGGAATCGTTGTGGTGCTTGGACCAATTAACAAATACTACACAAACACTAACCCGAGTCCCCGTTGTTTAAATTAAAAATAAATAAACTACCATACGCTATTTGTTTTTATACTCTTCTCTTTTTCTTTTTTTTAACTGTTTCTATACTTTTTTTTTTTGAATTATTATTATACTCTTCTTTATGCAAAGTTCCCCCCCTCCCAAAAAAAAAAAAAAATACATTTCCTCTATACGTTTAAAATCATACGTTCCTAACTCATTTCCTGTATGTCGTATTCCTAAACCTGCTATTGTATCTTTGTCTCTTAAAAATGACAAATTCATGAGTATATTTGGAAATGAAATATTTTAAGAATTAATTTTGCTTATAAATGAAATTATTTATTTGAATATTTATTAAATAAAAATTAATTTGATTTTAAAATCATTTTAATTTTAATTGTGTATAAAATTTTACTTAAATTTAATTAGATTTAATTTAATTTTAGTTTTGATTGTTTGGATTGATATTTTTATCTTATTGATTGTCATATAACTTATTATAATTGTAATTAAGAATAATAAAATAAATTACTAATATAATATCAATTCAATTCATCTTTAAATAAAATTTGATTTGTAAATTAATTTAAATCTCATTTTTTATAATAAATTTTAAACATGAGAATTGATTTCTAAATAAAATTAAATTAAACTAATCCGATCGAATTTAAATCAAATCAAATCTTAATTTTAATTTGTAATGATTCTAAACATAGGCAATGTCTAATATACATCCTCAAAAGATGGTGTATGGTGCACCTTAATATCTCAGCCTTTCATTTATATTTAAATAATATCAATGGTTGATATTTATCATTGAAAACCTGATAAGTAGGTTTTTAAAAATTACAATATGATCCTTTTACCTTTCACACTCTACCATCACCCCACCACCACCATCACCACCACTCCCACCACCACCACCACCACCACTCCTACCACTTGCAAACAGAACACCTCCACCCAATTACCAACCAACTCAAAATGGAACCCTTCCATCATGATCGATGATCAGGACCGTTTGATAGCGAGGAAGGAGACGATCTTTGCCGTTGCCACAGTCGAGGAAGGGGAGGATCTTTGCCCAGCAGCGACAGCTGTGGAGAAAGCGGCAACTTGGGGGCGACAATGATGAACTCAGTCGTCTTTTTCTTCAACCTTGAGCTCCATGGCGACGGAATCTTCAAGGCGGAACTTGAAATTTGCGAGGAGGGCTCCAGATCTGAGTCGTGGACAAGCGCAAGGGTGGTGTGGTCGTGAACATCACAGATCTGGCCATCACGAGTCAGATCTGACCAGCGTCGTCCTTGGAGACACCACGTACCACCAGACAACCACGGGCTCCAACCATTCGTGGTGGTGTTCAACCACGAGCCACCCCTTTCTCTCCCTCTACCTCAAGGCAGCAAACCAGCCTCTAGTCACTATTCGCAAATTGAAGAAATCAATCGCGGTGGTTGATGGTTGCAGAGATCCATCCATGGTTGCATAGGTCCACAAGCCACTAGTGGTCGATGGTTGATGGTTGGACGGCTGGGTGAAATAACAATAGCCTGCCGCTCCTTTTTGTCAGTGACCAAAAAAATAAAAGACAAGGATTCTAATTTTTTGAGTCAATTAATTTGTCTAAGGACTAAATTATACATAACTTTAATTATGGGATATTACATTAAATAATTAAAAATTAGTTACTGAAAGTCTACTGCAAGGTGTATCATACACCCAAAGAAGAGAAAGAACATATTCGCATCCACCTCCAAGCACAACCATTAAGAATTAAACTAAAAAGATCCAAACTCAATAATAACCATTCTCTTCAATTATTTACGAGGATAAACTAATTTATTTGTTGGGGGCACGTCTAGAAATGAATACCAAGAGGATAATTACACAAATTAGTTTTGCTTTTACTCAATTTCAAAATAATTTCTCAACTTCAATAGAATAGATTAGCCATTGTCACCAAATACACTTCCTATATATATATATATATAAAATAAAAAATTTATTATAAGAAAATAAGAAAAATAAATCTTAATCATACATAAATGATCAAATTTAAAATTTATTTAAAAATCATATAACCACTTAAAAAATCACATGTATTTATTTTAATTTTGATTATTCATATAAAATTAATAATCAAAATTTACTCACCTTACCTCTTACACTAAATACTCCTCTTAACATATACGCCTTTTATCTCTCTCTATCTCTCTCTCTCTCGATGGCACTGACGCACTGCAATACAACTCGAAATCTTTGTTACTACAAGGGTTTTCAACTGTGTTGGTTTACGAGATCGGCCTTAAATCAGCATAGGAATCAAGTAGCTGTTAGATACAAAGACACCCAGGATACATTTCCCATCATCATTAACTGCTAAGGGATACATTATAGGTAAAACGGGTGATAAATATGATCCAATGTGCCTCTTTAAGTCTCTTTCACACATGCTATTAATGCTGCATATTGTACAATCCCTCAAGTCATCTGCATACAAATGGCTTAATAAAAGGAACAGAACATTGCAGCATACATAAGCATAAATAGTCCGTAGAAAGCTCCACTTCTTCCATCAGCTATAAAATGTATCCCTTTCTGAACTTTAAGCCACCGAAGTGTAGAACTCTGAATGTTATTGTCTTGTCAATATGGCTACTGCTTCCCACTCCAAACTACATATCACATCCTGCATGGCAATCGATTAAATCATCAGAAAAGAACTTTTCATCTTCAACTTCTTCTAATTTTTCTCTTTCTATCTTCTTCATTTTTTTTTAATAAATAAACCATTTGGTCAGTTTAAAAAAAACACACACAGAAAAACACCAATAGGAACAATATTAGCTGCCTCCACTTACCGATGGATTATGTCGATCAATATCAAAGCTATTGATGGCACAAGGTTCTGCCAGTAGCTCAATAGGTTCCTCACCTATGCAATGTAAGAATACCAACATCACAGATGCACCAAATCAATCCACTATGTAGATCAATTAATTAATTAATTTTTTGTTCCATAGATATAGATGAAGATTCCACCAACTTATAAATAAAAAAAGTATAAAATCTTACTCCTGATGAATTGGAATTTTAACAGGTTGCAAATTGCAATTTATACCTTGCTCAATTACAGCAAGAATTCCATCCTCCGAGCAGATCATGGAAGGTAAGATCCGGGTAGATGAGGTGTTTGATTTTATGCAACGATCATATTGAACCTCCCAAACCTCACTTTCAGAAATTGACTGGACTACAGTGTTGCCAGCCCCAGCCCCTGCTCCTGCTCCCGAAAGTATAATCGGTTGTTGTTGCCACCTAAGATCCCAGGCAAAAACAGTACCTAAGGAGCCACCAGCCTGAAAATATATTATAATTCCAGAAATGTCAGAGGCATACAAGTAAAAGTACTAAGCACTGAACATCTCCAAACCATCAGTTTGAAACTTTGAATAAAATCTTATACAAGAGTCATTCATCTGGTAGTGATGTCAAAGCAGTTGTTATTGCAGAAGTGAAAAACGGTAATAGCTTTCACAATGTCATTAAACTGGCCTTAAATTTTGTTAAATGATAAATAGAGCACATTAGCAATATCATAGATGTCCTCTGTAGTTGTCCTGGTATAATGTCACATTCATAATTTCAACTTTTGCAGGTTATTGCACCGTTAGAGGAGTTGTGTATATTTAACTAGTAGTCGTCCACTACTGAATGTAAAAAAACCCCCAAAATAATCAAAGCCGCAAAGGCCTTTATCAAAGAGTAGTGATGAAAAGACAATAAAACTGGGGGTTAGTGGGGGCTGTAAAGGATCAAGAGCGAGCATCAATCAATCACATGAGCAGACAGTAAGGCAGCAAAGTTCCAGTATCAGCCTTTAGAGGGTTAAAGCTAAAATCTAAATCAATGATGCTCCCTGCCCTTATCAGAGCAATAAGAACATTCTCACATAGTGCCTTGTATTGGTTATCAAAAAAATAATTAAATATGAGAAGAAATGAGGACAAGTGGCATAGCCATCTTACTAGGCAAGTGTGCTTTCGTGATGGATGAATGTCGATAGAGTGCACTATCCCAGAAGACAATTTTTGATCCCTGCAACAAAAACACCTATTAAACATCTGTGCAGACATCAGTTAACAAAGGCAGATTTCTGACACGACATGACAAGTTTCAATTTGTATATCATACACACGCATTTGAAATAGTAAGCACTAGAAATGTTATACATTATAACAAAGGCATCTATTCCCAAACTAGTAGTGATAATGGCAACAAAAATGTGCATCATCAAATTTAAGTTCACATAACTATCATCTCTTGAACTCTTTCAAATAGTTACCCATTGAACATGTTTCTTACCAGTTACCCTTAAACTGAGAAACTGGCCCACCGGGCTTTCTCTGGTCCCACCACTGAAGACTGAACCCATATCCACCGGTGGCAAACTCCACCGGCGACGCCCACTTCGCCGCCGTGTACGACACCAACCCACTACTATCAAACAACCGACGATAATTCAAGTTCGAATTCCCAACACTTACCAAGTTCACCTTCCCATCTTCCCCAACAGTCACACACTCCACCCCACCATCCATTAGATCAACACAAGAAACCGGCACCGAGTGCAACGCATTCTCGGGTACCGAAACTTCCGATTCCACCGACGCGTCGCTGGAATCGGAGAACAGGAAGTGCAGAGAGCCCGAGAAAGTCGAGGCAACGATGATAGTTTTCTGAAGGAACTGCGAGGCCTTGAGGGAGGAAACTCGGGAAGGTAAGACCCACGAAGATTGGGGTTCTAGGGAAAGTGGGTTAGGTTTGAAAGAGTGGATTTCGATGGAAGAAGCATCGGAATCGGAGTCGAATAAAGCGAGAGCCGCGAATCGATCAAATGCGGATAACAGTGGAAGCCAACGAACTGCGTCCACGTATTTGTATTGAGGGAGCCTGTGGATTCCTGGGCGCTCAGAAATCACTGCCATGGCCAGGGTTTAGAGGGTTTTTCTGCAAGCAATTGCAATTTGCAATTCTATAGAATCAAAAGGAGAAGGTGGGAATTAGCTTTTTGTGACTGAAATGCCCCTGAGCATCAGTCTTTATTACCTTAAACCAAATTACGATGTTGCCCTTCTTGGTTGGGTTTTTTCACTTTCTGTGATGATGGAGGAGTGGTGGTGTGATAGTCAGTGACATGTGGATAAGAGACTAGGTAGGAGATGGTAGTCACAGGAAGGAGCTCCAGCGTTATCTGCCTGGCTTCTTGTCTTCCTGTGAGGAAAAATGGCAGTGGCAGGAGGTTTGGGACAACATTGGCAAAAAAGAAAGAGTTTCAAGAGAACAGCAGGACTCAACAGCAACCCTTTTTCCCACTGGGAGTTTCAAAATCAACTATTGCTCGGGCTGCCATTGGAGTGTTTGGATTGGGGTTCATTGATGCCGGGTTAGCTTGCTTTACTTTCTTTCTTGTGGTGTTTATCAGAAGTTTTATTAATTCTGGCTTGTGGGAATGCTTCAAACGTTGTTTCAGGTACAGTGGAGACTGGTCAAGGATTGGAGTGATAACACCGCAGAGTGAGGAATTGCTAAAGATTGCAGCTTTTCTAGTGGTTCCCTTGTGTGTCTTTCTCATTTTTTCTCTGCCCAATGAACCAAATTCTTGAACTTTTCAGCTGGGATATGTGTAATTGGGAGTTTGGATGTGAATAATTATATTTTGTAAATCGTTAACTTATTATTCCTTTGAATGCTCTTCGGTGTTACTCGATGTGATTCAATCAATGAAAGGGCTATAATTTGCATTTGGAATTCAGTTCATATTCTGCAACAGGTCTTTTTTTTTTTTTTTTTTTGGGGGGGGGGGGGGGGTCAACAGGGAAATGACAAGAAACTCCAAACCAGAACAGAAAAGCTCAAGGCTCATGCAGTCATGCAACCTAAATAACATCTAAAGAGTAAAAACTTACCATGTTCACACAAACTAAAATCTCAACCAAATTTGTTGGAATTTCTTTTCTTATCATCAGGCGCCTCCTATAGTTTTCATTTAGGTAAAGCTTGCAGCTACCGCGAGATGAGGCAACACATCTCACCTCAAAAGTCCAAACAATGCACCTCTCTTGAAAAATGGGCAGTGGTCTGTTATCAGTATCACTGTCTTCAAATAAACTACCACTACCAGGAATGATATACTTTTCTACATCTTCATTGATAAACAAACAGCCTATAAATAATAGATAACTGCTAATACATACATGATAACAATATGAAAATAAGCACTATCCCACGTTTAAAAAACTAACTCCAATGACTAAGAAAACAAACTGACTAAAGACTAAGACAACCCACGTTCAAATTATTAAATTTCCTCAACAATCCCTCCCTTACACTGATGTTCCAGACATAACATCTAGTTTAATAATAGTTAAACTTTGAAGCTCCATCCCTCAAATTGAAACATTTGAAGTAAAAACACCAAGTAGCTTCTTGAGCTTATGAAATGCAGGAAACTTGAGAGGCTTGATTAAAATATTAGTGATTTGGTCTTCACTTTTGCAGTAAATATGATTAATGACTCCGTCATTCGTGAGATCCCTCAATAAATTATACTTCACATCTATATGTTTGCATCGACCAGGTAAAATTGGATTTTTTGAAAGCTTTATTGTTGAACTATTGTCACAATAAATCTGAGTAGGTCCATCCTCCTTGAGATGCAGCTCTTTAAGGATTTTCTTTAGCCAAATAACTTGACAAGCACAAGCTGCTGCAGCAACAAATTCAACTTCAGTGGATGATAATGTGACAATAGGTTGCTTCTTTGATGACCATGAAACAACTCTTGTCCCCATCATGAAAACATATCCATATGTACTTTTACAATCATCTGAATTTCATGCATAATCACTATCTGTAAAGTCAAATAGATCTGACTTTCCTCCATTCTTGTAGAACAACCCGAACTCCTTAGTACCTTGCAAGTACCGAAAAATTCTTTTTGCAGCCAAGAGATGAATCTCTGTAGGACATTTTCATGTACCTGTTAATCACACTTACAGCATGCATTATATCAGGTCTTATTGTTGTCAAATACATTAAACTCCCCACTATTTGTTTGTAAAGAGTGTCATCAACCTTCTTTCCTCCATTATCTTTGTTTAGCTTCATACCAAACTCAAATGGAGTATTTATAGGATTACAATCCTTCATCTGAAACCTGTCCAAGATTTCTCGCACATACGTCTTTTGAGAAATAAAAATTCCAGTAGATGCTTGCACCACTTCAATGCCAAGAAAATAATGCATCATGCCAAGATCAGACACCTCAAATTCAACCAGCATGGATTTCTTAAAACTTCCAAACATGGTTGTATTATTTCTGGTGTAGATTAAATCATCTACATATAAACAAACAATGAGCATTTTTCCTCCATATTCAATCTCTATAAAATGTGTATGTTCATAAGGACATTTTTGAAATCCTTCCTTCAAAAAATAAGTTTCTATACGACTATACCAACCCCATGGAACTTGTTTTAATTCATATAGAGCTTTCTTTAACTTATACACTTTATGCTCATTGCCAAGTTTTACATAATCAGAAGGTTGATTGATAAATACCTTTTTTTAAAAATCTCCATGGAGGAATGCCAATTTCACATCCAACTAGAAGATAAGCCATGAGTTTTGAGCTGCCATCGCAATCACCAGTCTGATTGTGTCATGCCTTGCAACCGAAGCAAATACTTCTTTATAATCAACACTAAACTCCTACTTGTAGCCCTTAGCTACCAAGCGTGCCTTGTGCTTGTCAACCTCACCATTCTCCTTTAGCTTTGTCTTGTAAACCCACTTTATGCCAATTGTCTTCTGCCCTTTTGGAAGATCACATAGCTCCCATGTATAATTTCTTTCAATGATTGTAATTTTAGCATCCATAGCCTTTCTCTATTTTGGTTCTTGGACAGCTACTTCAAAAGTGATAGGATCACAATCTGAAAACAAAGCAAAATGTGTAAGTGGATCATCACCTTGGCCAACTCCAGTTACCTCATAATTAGTCATCCACGCTGGTCTTCTTCGAACACATTGAGGCCTTTGTGATTCAGCTGCAAGTGGGCTTTGATCAGCTATTGGACCATTTTGAGTTACTTCCTCTTCTTGCTCATTCTCCATAGGTTGTTGCCCTTTCTCATCATCATCAAAATTTGTTGGAATATTTTCTTTAACACCATGTTGATTCCATGACCAGGTATCTTTTTCATCAAATACCACATCACGATTGATGACAATTTTCATGGTGCTATGATTGTATAGTTTATAAGCTTTTGATTTATCACTAACACCAAGAAAAATGCATTTTTCTCCCTTGTGATCTAGCTTCCTTCTCTTCTTATCTGGAATATGGGCATAGGCAATACACCCAAAAATTCAGAAATGATCTACAACAAGTTTCTTTCCGTTCTATGCTTTTTCCGGTGTCATATTTTGAACAGCAAGTGTGAGACTTCTGTTCAATATATGAATGCTCTAATTAATGTTAGTAATGGCAACCATCACCTAAGAGGGGGTTAATTGAGTGATTACAAATTCTCAAAACAATTTTAAAAAATTATACATTTTGATATTTTCAATTAACACATGCAACGAAATAAGTCTAACTATTGTTGATTACTCAAAAATAACTTGGGTTATGGGATAAATTAAACAAATAAGTTAAATATCAAATTCAACTCAAGCATATATAATTAAAGCATAAATGTAAAGGAGATAGAAACTCTTTGAAAACTTTTATCAAACACTTGAAAAATAATTTTTTCTAAAACTATTTATCGATTAAAATGAATGAATAGAGAAGATAGAAAAATGCACTTGTAAATGAACAACCCACACAAAGAGTATTCAAAAAATATATGAAATTAAAACATAAATATAAAGGAGTTTGAGTTTAGAAAAACAAACACACAATTTATCCTGGTTCAGCCACTAACCACTTGTGGCTTACGTCTAGTCCTCAAGTAAACCACCTGAGATTTTTCACTAAACCTTCAAGTTTAAACATGTGCTTGAAACCTTTACAAATCAGAGCATTCTTCACACATTGGGATACCTCACCTTCGTGCTTGATCCTCGATAGTCAGGGATACCTCACCCTTACAATTTCTTTGAGGGATACATCACCCTCTTTATAGTGAATTAAGATATAGAAGAAAAGAAAAACTCTCACAAGAGTAAATATCACAACTTGAAGCTCTCTAAGGATATCTCAAATTTTGATGAAAAAGAGCACAAGAATTTGGTAAAATATGAATCACAAATTAAAGCAAAAAGGAATTGTTTTAGATAGTTAGGTTTTGTTAAAAGATGTCTCAAAAACATGTATTTATAGAGTTATAAGAAAAAGAGTCATTGTGTATCATTTATTTCAACATTAAAAGCATACAAAAATAGTCATTGCGTGTTTCTGGCTGTGTTTATTCGAATAACAACATTGTTATTCGAATAAATATTCAAAAACATGTTTTGGAACGTTTTATGGGTCGTGTTATTTGAATAACACATTTGTTATTAGAATAAATTTTTAAAAACACGTTCTGGAACATTTTCTGAAGTGTGTTATTCGAATAACACATCCCTTATTCGAATAAACTACTCTGGTTTCGAAAACTGACTTTAAATGGTCATAACTTTTTCATTTCTTACCTGTTTAAAGCAAATAACCACTCATTGAAAATATCTTTGAGTCTATTTTCAAATAAAATAAGTTTCAGAACAAAAATCAAATTATTTTGAAAGTTATGATCAAAAGAGTAACTAAAAGTCAGTTTTATAAAACTCAAACTTTGCTATTTTTTATAGTTTTAAACTATTACCATAACTAGCTTTTCAAAACTTGTTTGTTAGATATTTTAGCATGTGAAAACCATTTGTAAAGATTTGAAAAATATATTTGAGATATCCATAAGGTTTCTTACATAAAGACCCTAAGTCCTATAAGCTATATCATTTAATCTTCATTTGGATTTGATCTTTGGCTTGTTTTTGTCATCATCTTCATGGTTGTTATCATCAAAACATGTATTCATTATCCTACAGCCAATTACATTCTCCCCATTTTTTATGATGACAAACTATTATTGAGAAACGAGTTAGTATAATTAAATTGGAATCCACAAAGTTTTTAGAGAAATTTACTCCCCTTTTTTTCGTAAGAGGTGATTCATAAGAGGTGATTTATATCAGAGATGTGCGTAGCTCCCCTTTACTTTTGGAATCCCAAGATCCGTTTTAATTTTACCTATCTTTTCTAAAAAATATTCTCAAATTATAAGTACTCAATCTTTTCTCCCCCTTTTGTCATGATAAAAAAGATGGGGTAAGAGAAAGCATAAAGCTAAAACAAAGTATATTCAAGTCCAACAAGATATATTCATTCATAGCAGACCAGAATATCATCAAAGTCTAATATTATAAATTTAGCAAGATAAACACAATATTCAGCATATCAACCATAAAAAAGTTCAAAGGAACATATATTCATTCATTGATCAGCCAATTATATTGTATAGTCATCAAAACAATCATTTATATTTGCAGTCCAATTACATTTACCAATTTAGTCATGGACCAAGAGAATCATAGATTTCAAACATTCACCTAGAAGAAATATGTTATAGGGATTAAAATATGTATAGAACTAACATCATCCACCATATATGTAATGACAAAATTAGTAAGTTAGTATCCAATTAGGCACTTTGTCAATGTTAAGTATACTTCTCATGTAAGGAAATCATCTAATCATTTTAAAATTAATTTATCAACAAGTATCATATAGAATACCACAAAAGCTAAGAGATAGAGATACTTATTGAGTTAGACAAAGAGTGATACTCCTTATTTATTAGTCCTTTAACTTTGAGTTTTTTTTCTTTGAATTCTACATTTCATTGCACTAGAAGAAAGTCTTCTTTATCTTCCTCTTCATTTGAATTTCATTTAACTTTTTTTTTTCATTTATCTACATATGCTTGTATGAAAAAAAATCTAATGACTATATTTGAAACACATAGAGAGACTTGCAAAGCTAACTTTAAAAGTCCTCTAAAACATAAGTGATCATCAAATATCATGTAAGCTCATTTAAGCATAATTTAGATTGATATATAATGTAAAGCATGAACCACATTATTAACCATGCAATGTTAGCTCTAACAAAAATGCATGAAGCACATATGTACTTGAATCCAAAAAAACATTTTAAGGCATGATTCAAGTTTATCAAAAAACACATGATCATTATTAAAATTTATTTAGGCATTTTTAGGCAAATAATGATCATGTAAGACATGTAAAGGCATAAAAACAACTCTCTATTTCTCCAAATATCACATGATATTCAATTTAAAGCATAAATAAGGATAAGATATTGATGTCACCAAAAGTGTACTCTTTGAATTTTTGTAGGTGACTCCAACTTCCAAGCTTCAAGTTTTCATGAGGGAATATAGATTATTTGCATCATTTTTAAAAGTTGAATCTTTTTAAACTTTACTATCCTCAAGTTGAATAAATTTATTCCATTTAAATGCTTGCTTGAGGTAGTTATCACCCTATAAAACAATTCAAAGTATTTTCTTTGGTATCCATCAATTTTAGATCCATAGAGATTAGTCATTATACCAAACTCATAAGCAAATAAGAATTCAAAATAATCAAACAACAAATGAGTTCACAAGGGCAAAAGATGTTTCATTTTATTGATCAATTTAGCTAAGTACATATAATTATCAAAAGAATAGTCAATTATATTTGGTTAAGCATTTGCATTTTACATACATATCATTAAGTGCATATTTCCAGTCAAAACAAACAAAGAAAAGTGTACAACCCTTCATATAACTCGTGTTTATTCGAATAGTAAGAATGTTATTCAAATAATCTTGCATGGAGACCAATGGCCGTGGCATTTCTGCTAGAAGTTATTCGAATAGCTCTAAGGTTATTCAAATAGCTAGTTTTGTAACTTGGCTATCTACTAAGGCTTTATTCGAATAACCTTCTGGTTATTCGAATTACCAGATAAATATAAGGCCTTGTGAAAGCATTATTCGAATGGTGTTACTCTTATTCGAATAAGATAGATATAAGAAAGCACAGGATCAAGAGATCCACTTCAGGTTTATTCGAATAAGACACTGTTTATTTGAATAAAGAATCGAAGATTAATTTTGGTATCAAGGATCGAAGAATCTTTTCAACAATGAGAACATCCTCTGTCTTGTCGCCATGGATCCGCATCTTGTTAATGATTGTCATTGTTCTTGAAAAATAATCTGTAACTGATTCTCTTTACTTCATTCGAAACATTTCGAACTCCGAACGAAATACTTGAAGCTGCTGCCTCTTAGCCCTTGTTGTACCTTGGTACTTCTTCTTCATGGAATCCCAAATATGCTTAGTGGTGTCCTTGCAAAGAATGGTTGCCAAGATTGAGCGATAAGTGGCTTGGAAGAGATAATACTTTGCTTTAAGATCCTTTAATTTCAGCCCTTCAAGCTCTGTCTTTTGCGCATCTGTCAGCACAACACCTTCTGCTAGTTCTGCTACTCTAGAAACAACAACTGTCCAATATTCTTTGGACTTCAAGAAGTTCTCCATGAGCATGCTCCAATGGTCATAATGACCATCAAAGCATGGAATGGCTGGCTGTACAAAACTTTCGAAAACCATCAATTTCACTTTTACTTTCCCCAGAACCTTCTCTGATACCACTGATAAACTTTTCTATATCTTCATTGACAAACAAACAGCCTAATGCTAATACATAACTGATAGCAATATGAAAATAAGCACTCTCCCACATTTAAAAAACTAACTCCTATGACTAGGAAAACAAACTGACTAAAGACTAGGACAACTGCCACATGCAAATTATTAAATTTCCTCAACAAGAAAATGAAGATTTCTCTACCAAATTAAATATTATTTCACAAAGAAAAAAAAACAAAATATAGAATAGAAAAAAGGGAGAAAGATAGAAGAATAAGAGGGTGAAGTACTATATATGTTAGTGTAGACAATTCTTGTTACATTGTATTTCTTATCCGAGGCAAGCCAAAATTCAAAACCAAACAAGTTGCTAAGTTCCTAAATTATGTTAAAACTAATAAAAAAAATTGAATAAAGTCATATTATGAGTCATAGATAAAATAAATTTTATGTCTTATGTGTCACGGTCTCATAATTCGTCACTTATCTGTGCTAACTAAATCGAGAACTTCTACAGTACTTCTTTCCATGAATATTCCAACTACTTATTTTCTTTTCACTCTCATTTTTTCTCTTTCTTTTTAAAATCAATGGTCATAAACCTCTTAGAGCAAGTAGGAGTATACAAGAATTTTTCAATCAAATCTTAAAGAGCCGAAGACGACATCCCCTAGCGAGTTGTTTGTGTGTTCCAATAACGTTAGTAAATGCACAAGAAATATTGAGAAAGCGAGGAGTGTTAGAAACACATTCTCTATCACACTACTTTCAATATATTTTCTCCTATTAGACTATGTTACACACTAAATCACATGCTCAAACTTGATTACATGTTAATCGAGATTAAATGTGTATTTTAGTATGTAACGTAACTTAATAAAAGAAAATATATTAAAAAAAATATGATAGAGAATATGTTACTACCATTCTTCTAGAGAAAGATACGATGAGGAGTGAAATAGGAGGCAGAACAAAAATGAGAGGCCCGAAATCCCTAGTCTTACATTCTCTGTGTGCGTGTGTACAAGGGTAGGCTAAGCTTGGCCTTGGCTTACCTTATCCTATCCAGTATCCACTCTCTCTTTTTTTTTTTTTTCCTCTCTGACGCTTCATTTTAATTTGTGTCCCCCGTTACACTTTCACTTGGCTCTTAAGTATGCCCCAGCATTCCATAGCCATTTCTATTCAATACACTTCCTTTTACCACTCTGTCTCTTCCCCTATCTCTGCCATATTATAATATAAAAGCTCTTACCTTCCTTGAGTTCCTTCACTTCATCAGCTCCATCTCGTTCTCTCTAATCTTTTATTTCCATCCAAATTGAAAAAATAAAATAAAATAGATATATATATATATATATATATATATATATATATATATTTTGCAAGTTTTACTTCCAAGCTTCTTGGATAATATCCTTTTTGGGCTCAAACACCTGTTTGTATTCCCAGATACCGGTTTGTTTTTGTGTCTGTTTACAAAGCAACTTCTAGAGTTTGAGAAAGGAGATTTTTCCAAGTTCACAAGTAGAGGGATTTTGTTTATTCGATAAATTCAATTTTTGCCTCATAGTTATTTCCGTCCAAGAAGAAGCTGTACTGAAGCTAAATTTCAAAAACATTACAACCAACTGGTTGAAGAATGGCTCCCAAAAGTGCGAAAACCAAACCTCACAAAGCTAAGGGAGAGAAGAAGAAAAAAGAAGAGAAAGGTTCATATTCTATAGCTCTCAGCTTCCTTCTCCCTTCTCTTATCCATTCCATTTGTTACTAAGGCGAATTCCAACTTACAGCTATAAAACTATCTTGAGCTTTCATGTCCTTTTTGTGCTTTAATCGAAAATGGCAACATGTGTTATGTTTTTTTTGGCCTAGTTTTAATTAGGACTTAGGAGCATGTTCTTTTCTATTCAAATCTTTGCTTTGCTTGCATTACCAGTTTAGAAAACTCAGACTTCAAAACACGGTTTACTTTTCTCTGTTGCTGCCAAATGCATTACTATCTTCACTTTCATTGGTTATGGAGATTCTTCGCCTTACCCTTTTTAAAAATTGCTGCTAATCTGAATTACGTTATGATTGCAGTTTTGCCAACCGTCATTGAAATTACTGTGGAAACACCAGACGACTCACAAGTCACCCTTAAGGTATGGAGTAATTCCAGGTTCATTATCTTTTTGCTCATAATGGAATAATTTAAGTTTTTATTTATCGTCTTTTGCTACTCAAATAATAATTTATGTTCTCTATTTTAAACTAGAAATGCAACCGTCTAAACTAAAGCATAAACATATAATATAATATTTCATTTTTTTTTACTGGAAAAAGAACTTCAGTTTTTGTTAAGAGCATTGCTGTAATTGACGAAAATATTTTCGTGAGTGATTTCGAATGATGTGGCAAACAACATGCACCCAATTTCATCACTATAACTAGCTGAGTTGGATTCTCTGCACCTTGTGCAAGTTTAGGATACAATGGTTGATATTTCATAAATTATTTTTATCTTTAATATTTTATTATAAAAAAGTATTTTTTATAGCTAACATCCTCTGCAACTGATTCAACTAATAAAAACAAAATGAAATAAATAAATTAAAAAAACACAATTAGCTTGATATAAAACGCACACACATTTACACAGTTAAACGGTTTTATTGGTTTCGTGTGTCGTTTCATGATGACATTCAGCATTTTTTTTGTCGTCCTTGGATATAATATTACATTAAAAACCGTCAAACTATATAAAATATCTATGACGTTTTCTTTTTTTAATACAAAAATTTTAAGCACCCAATTTCAATGGTGGCTACAGAAAAGTAAAACTAACCATTTCAGAACTTCCACGCTAATACGCTACACACATTCAAGTCACAAAATTTCTTTCATCTTGACTTTTGAGTCGATAATAAAAGGGTGAATACAAAGGTTTTCATCATTCTTAAATCTTAATAATCATATTACTTGTGAACCTCGCATGTTCAAATCATAGTGTACTTATAATTGAATGCAAAAATCATTAAGGATATATTTAGTTTAATTGTAAAATTTTAATTATTTTAATAATTGATTATTCAATTATTATATAATTAATTATAATAAAATTAGTTTTAAATTTAGATATATTAATTAAAAAATAATTTAAAATAATTTATTTCATTTAGATAATATTAAAAAAATTATTTTTATGTATTAAATTATTAAAAAATATAAAATAAAAAAATTATTTGATTAAAGATAAAATAGTATTTACATTTTAAACTTTTTAAAATAATTTATATCTTAGAATCATAAGTTTAAAGTTTATAAAAAAATTATTATAATGTATTAAATTTTATTCAAAAGTTCAAGCATAATTACTCAAACATACATAATCAGTAAAAAAAAAATTGAGCCAAAAAAAATCTTTTAATTTAGGAAATAATTCTACTAAACATACACTAAATATACTTATATTTATATGTGATAGTTATCATTTAACAAAAAGTAAAAATGAGAAAGATGATTGTACCAAAAAAAAAAAAAAAGATGAAGTGGCTAATATTACTCAATTTCTGTTATTTATTTGTTTAATTAAAATAAATTTAATTTTATTTAATTTACTCATAAAATTATTTTATATAATAAAAATATTATAATTATATATATGATGATTTAATATTTCTATCATATTAATATATGATATAAATACAATATATATTTTAATGTATATAAAATATTTCCTAATATTACTTGCAAGTAATAACCCGTTTCCGTGTTTAGTTTTTCAGTTATCATTTATAATTATTATCAATAACTATTATAATGGAGATAGGAGGATTTGGTATCCAACTTTCTATTTTTCAAAAATGTCATTATTATTGAATCAAATGCAAAAGAAACGAAGGATAAATGTAGAGTGAATGGGTCAATTAAAATATTTATACATTAACTCACGTTCTCCAAAACTGTTCCCATAAACTATTCCATAAACTGCTTCTTTATCTTTTTACTTTTCTTCTTTCAAATTTCCATTCTTTTTCCACAGATACTATGTCTCTGTGTTTTTTTTTTAAGAAAGGAAGCATTTTTACAAACATTGATTCAAAAAATAAAAAATGCAGATTAACAAGCACGTTGTGTGATATTGACCACGATATTCATACTTTCACTTATGTTTTTGGTGTTTGCAATTTTATCTTAACATAAAATAAAATTGTTTGGAAGCCAAAATTTTATCTGTCTATGGAACCGTCTGAGTTTCTCATATAATTTATTATTCACAGTAACTTCTTATGTTTGCCAATAATAACATTGATTTCTATTTATTTTGGGGAGAGCAGGGCATCTCTACCGACAAGATCTTAGATGTAAGAAAACTCGTAGCAGTCCACGTTGAGACTTGTCTGTTGACCAACTTCTCCTTTTCACATGAGGTATCTGCTTCTCTTGTGCCTTTTTTTTAGACATTTTTTTTTTCAATAAGTCTTGCTTGAAAATTTTGTGGAGAAAGAAAAAGTAAATATATTAAATTTTATATAAATTTATATTAAAAAATATGGTTATAATATGAAGTACAGAGATAGATATGAACACGAAATATGATACATATATAGATATAAAGACATATCAAATTCAAAAAAATTGTATGATGACACATATATATATATATATATATATATATATATATATATATATATATAAGTTAATTCAAAGTTAATTAAAGAACTTGATTTATGTATATATATATATAATTATAAAATTTAAGAAAAAAATTCATAATTCATTAATATCATTTTTATAAACTTAAAGATTTATAATATCTTAATATATGTCATATGTGTCAATATTTACTATCTAGTAAGCCCCGCCCAAAAAATAAGAAGCATAATTTCTATTGACATTTTTTAAAAAATCTCTTAAACAAACTTCTCTTAATAGAACTAACAATGTATAAGTACATGTGCATCCAAAAAAATTAATTAGAGAGAATAGTGGTGGGAGGTAAGTTTTGGTGACGATAAACTGGACGACTTGGTACTAGTAGAGGTAAAAGGAGCATATAAAAATAGTGATGTGTGAAAATATAAAACTTAAAAGCCTGATAGTAGTGTATAAAAAGATAAAACTTAGGTTGCGTTTGGCTTACATGATAGTATAAAACCTGATAGTATAAGATAGTAGGATAAAGGCTGATAGTATAAAGGACCTGATTAGTTCTTATACAATAATATATTTGGTGTCTAATAGTATAAAAATCTTGATAGTATAATAATTATTTAATATGTTTATAATACCCTTTAATATAAAAAAAATAAAAAAATTACATTTTTTCAATTAGATTTGTGAGTTCAGTCACCAAACAAAATTTTCAAAAAAGAAAAAAAGAAACTACAAATCTGATGCAACTCTGCATCACTAAATGTAGGAACTAGGTAGGGGACATCTGGTGCAAACTGATTTGGGTCACCGCCAACATCATCAAATTGTAAATCTGTAACTTCTTTGTGCTGGGCCATGGCTTCATGCTGGGAGAGATCTAGTGCTTATGGGTTTAGGTTACCGCCGTAAGCAGGTTTGGGTGGTCCATGGTGATTTGCAGCTATGGCCACTGCCGACGAAGAAAGGTTTCGGGGTTGGTCCCAGATCTGGTGTAGTGGAGCTTGTGGGTTGTAGGCGAGGTGGCGAGGGGGTCCGAGGCGGTTCAAGTTAGGTGGCTTTTACGGATTTGGGTTCCGGGTGGTTGAGGATGAGGAGGGTCTGGGTGGTTGGCCATGAGGACGATTCTGATTGGGTCGCTGGCTACTGGGCTTGGGGTGGCGACGTGGTTTAGGTGAGGGACAGGGTAGGGGATGATGACCCTTGCATGGTGGTGATGGCGGCCAAAGATGGCTATTGTGACAGTGGCTTAGGTGAGGGAGGAGTGAGGCGAAGTGGTGGTGGTGGTGGGGTGGTGAGGCGAGTGGTGGTTGTGAGGAATGTGGTGGTGGGGAAAGTTTTTCGATCTTGATGTATTTCAGTTTTGGGTTGTTTGATTTTTGGGTGTGAAAGTGGAGGGCAGTGGTAGAAGAAAAATCCTATCATGTTATATAAGGGGGTCATGGGGAGGATATTATTATACTATTAGAGTGAGATAAAAAGTTTTGACTGGATTTGACTATCCTATCAGGTGAATACACCAAACACTTAATAAAGTCTGGTAGTATTAACTTATACTATCAGGTCCTCCTTATACGACGTACCAAACATAACATTAAAATATTGATATGTGAAAATAATGGTTTGGGGCGTCAGTCATGTGATTGAGTTTGAGTAAGTTACAAGCTTACTAATTAAACGTTAGTCATTCAAACTATTTTTAAAAATATATATATTAATGGGTCGTGTCTAAGCCGTGTTTTAAACATGTTCAAATATGTCCAAGCAAAAAAAATAATCTTTTTAATCGGACACATTCAAACACGCAAGACATATGTGTCATACGCACGTCCCTATATGTCTGACACGTAGACACACCTCAAAAACAACGTGTTCATACTTCATAAGTTATAATTGTGTAACAAAATGTAGTATTATAAAAACATAAAAAAATTATATATTCTAAAAGTTTATAGTATTAGTCTTGGAATAATGAAATCTATCGTTTTTAATAACATGGTAACACAATATTATATGATAATGTTAAAAATCAAATACTAGTAGTACTTTAGGATTTGTTTGGGAAAGTTAAAAATTATAGATTATCTTTGATAAATATCGATTATAATCGATTATTGTTATAATCGATTATAGTCAATTTATTTTTATGTTTGGATGTATTAAGCTGTAAAGTGATTTTAAGCTAATATGATTCGTTTAGATGATATAAAAAATTACTTTTATGCATTAAATTACTAAAATAGGTATAGAATGATTAAAAAAATTATATGATTGAGAACAAAATAGTAATTACATATCAAAATGTAAGAAATAATTTATAAGCTAAAATCATAAGCTTCAATTTTTAGCTTGTGATTATTTGCTGAAAAAAAATTATTTTACATTGAATTTCGTGTAAAAACTTTTTTACAAAATAATCATTTTACCCAAACATAATAATTATTTCACAAAACAGCTTAATCATCTAAAAATAACTGTTTGGGAAAGAATCCATCTTTCCCAAAAATGCTCTAAATTTAAACCATTTTAAATTTATCTTTATATGTGTGTGTATTTTATGCTTTTTTTACTCGATCTTTATATGTGTGTCGCGACCGTGATCGCGGTGAAAAATAGCAACTCATGAGCTTTTAAAAAAAGAAGATGGAATCGCCACCAATTTTATTTTAAATTAGAAAAAATTGGAAAAACCTTATTCGAGAATGGTCTGTGAAAAAAAAAATCAAATCGGATTCGGGAGTCAGTTATGCTTAAGAAAATGTGGAAACTTAATCCCACGGCACTCCTAATGCACCCGTCCTAAGACGGTACCTTAAATTGATCGTGCAAATTTTTATATCTTTTGAAACTATTTATTTTATCATTTAAAAAAGAAATAAATAAATAAATAAAAAAGGAAAAAAAATTATTATTTTTTGAATCATCGAGTTGTCTCAACTTAAATGATTCTAAAAGAAACTGCAAGATTAACAAGCTGTCACAACTCAGCTAATCTCATTTTCCCTATTACTATTATTATTATTTTATTTTATTTTTAATATTTTTTTTAGTTCAATTATATTTTTTTGTAAAATCAATAAAAAAACACACAAAAAAAGAAAACGAAAAAAAAAAAACAACAAATTTTTTTACAAGATTTAATTACATATATATATATATATATATATATATATATATATATATATATATATATATATATAAGATTGTAAACTCACAAAACGGAAGAAAGAAAAGTCAAACGGCCAAAACCCTTTTTATACAAATGGATTAAATTCGTAAACGGCTTACACTGTGTGAAAAATAATGGTTCAAAAAGCTATTATACATTTTACTCCACCGTTCAAAGGCCCCTGTAAATGTCTTCCTTTGTAATCCAAAAGCCCTTTAAGTCGAAACCTATTACCCAAAACCACTTTTCCCAAAAAAAAACAAAAAAAAAAAAAACTTTACATGCAAAACAAGAAAGCAGCTGCTTTACAAAAAAGAAGAAGAAGAGCTTTACGAAAGGGCAGAGCAAAGGGGATAAGACCACTTTACAGAAATAAGAAAGGAGCATATATATATATATATATATATATTTTAAAAAACTAAGGAAATAATAAAAAAAAAGATAACAAGGGAACAAAGAATGCGGATAGGATACAATGAAACGAAACTAATCAGAATTAATGAAAATACCTTCATCACTTCATTTTCATGAATTTGAACACCTTTTGACCTCTCAAAACTAAAGACGGTAACCTCTCCATGCCAGAACCGAAAATCCCACCTTTCCTTCAAATCTTAGTTTTACAAACATATATTTCATCCTTCCTATCAAGTCACATTTCTCTTTCTTTTCCTTGTATTTGACTTTACATCTTTCTGAAAACTCCATTTCCCCTTTTTCTCTTTGAAATTTTGAATCCTCAAAGACCAAGCTCTTTATAGAGCCCCTTCCCTATTTCAGGGGGCCACGACCCTTCAAGCATGGGTAGCAGAAGTTTGTACAAGAAATAAATTACCATGCTTACACCATAACTCATGAAATTCTCTGCAATAATCACTACAAGAGAACAGGACCAGGCAGATATAAAACAAAACCATACAGAATAACTCCAATTCAGGAACCAATAATTATAAATCAGTGACTCAATCCGCTTGTCTCATAAACCCAAATGGGTTCAACCTCTCAAAAATTAAATCAAACACGGTGTTTCAAGATAACAGCAGTAACTTTCATTTCGCAGGTACCTAACCAAATTAAAACTCAGATATCTGACAAACACAACCGCAAACAGTTAACATCAAACTCACTGCCATTTCTAAAAGACAATATAGTTAGGCAGGCATATTGGTTAAACAGCTCAGCAAGCTCCCTGTGAAACAGATTCTAACAAGAGACGTGAGGAAATTAAAATTGCTACTTGCAGGACCGTAGCAGATCCGCATTTAGTTTCATCATCCATTATTAAGAGGGAATCAAGACTCGTTTTTTATCAAAACAGGAGGTGCGTAACCAACACTTAACCATCACGAATCACCATGAGATCATCCAAACGGGGGCTTAACAGATAAACAGATAAGCAATTAAAAGATTGACTTTCATAGCAAAAGAAACAACATATTAGGACAACTATCAATATTATGAAGAACTCAAATCAGCTTAGGCATTTTAACAAATAGGGAGAAGGCAGCACAATGAAAACACTAAATCAAAGGGAAAAGTTTATACAGCAGGCACCAAATTTCCACAAGAAATCAGCCCAGCAACAAAAATTCTAATTTATTCAAGATCCTCAATACATTGATAAAAAGAGAACACAAGCAAATAAACCAAACTAAAAATTACCGAATAGGAGTCCTTCCAAACTACTGAGAATAGGAGTTATGTTGATCAGTTCTTCCCTTCTCAAATTTTCTTAATACAAATTTTCTAAGACTCTCCCTAGAAGAATTTCTCCAACCAAAAAAAATCCAACCCCTTCTCTGATTTTCGTCCCCTGCATTTATAGAGAAAAAATAATTTTTCTTCCCCTCACAGGAGGGCTTCCTCTGTGCTATCTTGTAGCCTCCAACGCAGAGCTAGAACCTTGGTGCTCCGTTTGAGATATTGCAGAGGTTGAAGCTCGGGTCTCACTCTAATTTTCCTTTTTGTGTTTCGTTCCTCTGCTCCATGCATTATCTTTCTCCAAGCTCAATTGCCTTTCCTTCTCGTGTCATGCGGTTCGCCCCAAAATGCAGAGCACTAAGCAGGACGTCGAGCCTTGCGCGTGGCAGAGACTGAGCCAGGCGTGAATCTCCTCTAGTTTTCCATTTTCGTGCACCTTCCCTCTGCTTGATGCGAAACCCCCCTCCCAATCTTTGCAGTTTACCCGAAGATGGGATTCTCGTGGATCGAGTTATGTGCTGCGCAGGCTGGAGCATGGAGAGGGTTATAGACCCTGGGGCTAGGCTTTCATAGACAAGGAGGGAGAGAGCAGCCATGGAACTAGGGAGAAGAGAAACTGTCGTAGGTGGGGGTGCAGCTGCTAGGGCTTTGAGAAAGGAGAAAAATCTGGATGGGTAAGGGTGGATCTGGGTCATGGGTATATTCGGGTCACAGGTTGGATTCGGATTGTGGGTTAGATCCGGGTAATTGAGTGAGCCCAATGGATCCAAACTCAAACCTCTTTCTTTTCCTTCTCTTTTTTTTTTTTTTTTTACATATCTTCTTTTATTTAATTTTATAGCATTTTATTATATATATTTTTTTATTGATTAATAGAAGTAGAGTTTTTAAAAAAAAAAAATTTAATTAGTCATCCATAATTATTTATTTATTTATTTATTATATTTTTTGTCCAGACAAAATTAAGTGTTCAAAATGTGTGTTTGATATTGAGCTATAGTTAGTTATCTGTGAACTCGTTGAAGGTTAAGTTAAGAATTGCGGGGGAATGTTTGAATCCTTTCGCACCTTTCTCAAATTTGTCTAATGTTTATTTGATTGAAATAGCTAGAAAGTAAAAATAATAATAATATTAAAATAAATTTATTTTACATTTATTTACTATAATAAAATATAAGACATATTTTATTTAAAACTCATATTTTAATTTTGACAATATTTTTTGGTGATATCATTTTTCACCATTTTAACCAAGCAAATCATAACAAGGAAAAGAAAAATAGAAAAAAGAAAACGCCAAGCTGTCGTAATGATAACGAACAAAACGGTTAACAAAGTAGCATGAATAATATTGAACAGGTGCGAGGTGCTGGGCTGAAAGATTCAGTCGAGATCGTCACACTGAAACCATGCCACCTCTCCATCGTCGAAGGTAAATCTCCAACAATCAACATATCCAACGCTTTCAAATATAATCGCAATCCACCTTATCAACGAGAACCCGCTCTACAATATAGATGCTCTCACAATTTCACTTCACTCTTTTCTTCCCCAGAGGACTACACGGAAGAGCTCGCCGTCGCTCACGTTCGCCGACTCCTTGACATCGTCGCCTGCACCACTTCCTTCGGCTCCTCCCCCGCCGCTGGCAGATCTAACACCAAAGAACCAAACGGTACCAAACACTCTGAATCTGATTCCATCGAGACCGAACCGTCTCAGCAGCAGAGTCCGAGTTCGGAAGATGGATCGGAAACAAGTCCGACACCCAAATCTAGGGATCCGAAAGTGGACGCTGACATCTCCTTGTATCCTCCACCAAGACTTGGACAGTTCTACGATTTCTTTTCGTTTTCGCACCTTACGCCTCCGATCCAATGTGAGTTTTTCTCTGCACATTTCTTAGTTTGTTATTTTTTTCTTTGTGCACACAATTTGTTTGAGGAAATGCGTGAGTGTGCCTGCTCCTGCAGGTTGAAATGTCAAAGCCCTACCTTTCGGGTTCTATTACTAACTTCTGTTGTAGTATACATTTATACTTTAGTTATTTTCTTGAGCTCTCAACTGTAGTGTAGTACATTTATACTTTAGTTATTTTAGCTAGGTTAGAATTTGAATACTATTCAAATTATTCAAGAATTATAAAGCCTTTTTGTTCTTAACATATTTTTGGTTTTCTTGCAGACATACGAAGATCAAATCGTCCATTCCTTGAAGATAAGACAGAAGATGATTTCTTTCAAATTGATGTGAGAGTTGTTATGTTATTGATTTAATCTCCTTAAATCTGATTTATATGGCTGACTTCCCTTGAATGAGCTTTGGCAGACTAATATATCATTCATCTGGGATTGGTGTGCGGTTTGCAGGTTAGAGTTTGCAGTGGGAAACCAACAACAATTGTTGCTTCTAGAAAAGGATTCTATCCTGCTGGAAAACGCCTTCTTGTGAGTCACACTTTGGTTGATCTTCTTCAGCAGATAAGCAGGGGGTTTGATGCTGTAAGTTTATACTCATTTTTGTTTCCTTATTGCTGCTCCTGTAAAGTACTTCCAGTTTTACAGATCACTTTTTCTGATAGTACCTGCTTGCATTGATTGAGTTTAAATTATACCAGTGCCTGGATCATTACACTATTTCGTTTAATTCGAAATTTAAACACCTTGTGTAGTAATAAACCATAATCTTTCTTGCAGGCTTACAGAGCTCTTATGAAAGCTTTCACAGAACACAATAAAGTATGTACTTCTCACCATAATTTTTCAAACTATTCTGCTAATTGTACTGGATGTTTATACACTTTTAGTGGTATCATTTCAGTTTGGAAACCTTCCTTATGGTTTTCGTGCAAACACGTGGCTTGTCCCTCCAGTTTTTATTGACAATCCTTCTGTGTTTCCTCCACTTCCCATGGAAGATGAAATTTGGGGAGGAAATGGGGGTGGACAAGGCAGAGATGGTAAACATGACAAGATACAGTGGGCCAGAAATTTTGCAATTCTAGCTGCAATGCCTTCTCAAACAGCAGAAGAGAGGCTAATTCAAGATAGGAAAGCCTTTCTGCTTCATAGTTTATTCGTCGATGTATCAGTCTTCAAAGCTGTTTCTGCAATAAAGCATATTAAAGAAAGTAAGCAAAGCTCTTTTAGTGATCCAACTATTTCAACTTCCTATGAAGAAAGCATTGGAGATTTAAGTATTAAGGTGACTAGAGATATATCTGATGCAAGTATGAAGTTGGACTGCAAAATTGATGGGAATCAGGTTCTTGGAATGTCAGAGGAAGAACTTGCTAAGAGAAACTTGCTTAAAGGCATAACTGCTGATGAGAGTGCAACTGTTCATGTAAGTGAAATAAGTGCCATGGTCCAATTATAATGCACTGAAGTGGTTTTAATTTTTGATAAGTTGAGTATGTCTTTTGTTCTTGTAGGATACTCATACTTTAGGTGCAGTAATTATAAGACATTGTGGCTACACAGCTGTGGTAAAGGTTTCAGCCAAGATGGATTGGGAGGGGAGTCCTAGTCCCCTGGACATTGATATTGAGGACCATCCTGAAGGAGGTGCAAACGCGCTAAATGTTAACAGGTCATTTTATCTATCACTGGCTTGATCTATTTGGGTAATCAAGGACTTTTAGGTTCTAGCTACAGATTAACTTATAAACCATCAAATCATAAAATATATACACCAACAAAGGGGGGGAAAGTAGCTGCCGTTGCAGGTTACAACTTATAATGCTAGAGTGTCACTCTGTTTTAATAATTATTTTGGTAAAATGGTACATCTGGTTTAATAAGTTTCTGACACAGCCTTCTTGACAAATTAGTTTCAGCTTGAGGATGCTTTTGGTTTTTAGTTTTTTTTATTTATTATAAACTGGTTTAATAAATTACTGATACAACCTTATCAAATTACCTTCAGCTTGAGGATGATGTTGCACAAGTCATCAAAACCCCAACCATATAATACAATTCAACGAATGATGAGCACAGATGTTGCACATCCATGTTTTGCTAGGTCTTTGGTAAGGAGAGTTCTAGAGGAAAGTTTACTGAAGTTGCAGGAAGAACCCACTAAACGTAGTAAGTCTATCAGATGGGAGCTAGGAGCATGTTGGGTACAACATTTGCAAAATCAAGCCACAGGGAAAACTGAGCCAAAAAAGGCAGAAGAAGCTAAACTTGAACCAGTTGTAAAAGGTCTTGGGAAGCAAGGTGGACTAAAGGAATTGAATAAAAAGATTGACAACAGGAACTCCAAAGTCGAACAAGGGAAGGAGATTTCCACATGTAATGGCATTGGCATAAACAAGCCAAATGCCGCTGAACATGAATTAGAAAGACAAGATGAAGAAAAGGAAACTATGTGGAGAAAGTTGCTTCCTGACGCTGCATATACACACCTTAAAGAATCTAAAACTGGTCTTCATCTGAAGGTCTATCCCTGCTTTCTGTCATGAATGATCCTCCACTTAACGTTGTTTAATATGTTTCCTCTTTTTCCTATGTCTATAATGTGATTCATCAAAAAAATATATGAAGTTTCTAATTTCTTATAAGTATTGTCTTAATGTGCTTATTGGTCCAATATATGTGCTTAATATTATGGATATACCTTCAAACATACTTTGCTGGTTCTCCATCTTTGCAGTCACCTGATGAATTGATCGAAATGGCACATAAATATTATCTTGAAACTGCACTTCCAAAGCTGGTTAGTTTCTTAATAATGAAGATGTTTATCGTCCAAGTTGTTGTGGAATATGTTTAATTATCGTAACTTCAAATTCTTAGGTGGCAGATTTTGGATCCCTTGAACTCTCACCAGTTGATGGAAAGACATTGACTGATTTCATGCATACCAGGGGCTTGCAAATGTCTTCCTTAGGACGAGTGGTAATATATCATTTATCTATTTCTGTATCCTTCCTTTACTTATGCCATCAGTTCACCTCTCATCTTAGTTTTGAGTACTTTCTCCTTTAAATTACTGTTTCAGTGTTGCTCCTTTACCTTATGCAAAATGAAGATAAGATATAAATTAAATGATGCCGATAAGTAACACACATTTGACGAACAGTTTGGATAAAAGAAAACCAACAATTTGGGAATTTAACAGAGCAGATGGGAGGGGGGGTTGGAGATGTAGGCTATTGAAGAAAGCAGCACAACAGAAGGCGCAAATATATAATTATAATGTGATTGGTTTCCCATTTGAAGGGCCAATTGTATCTTGGCCAGATTTAACTCTTAAGTGTTATTCCAATGAAAAGCCAAACATGGACTATTGCATATTTGCATTAGAAGGAAGAAAAAAGTTTGTGTAATGCACTAGAGTTTGTAGTTTCTTTCTGCCATCTCTGTTCAATTCGAAATATTCTTTCGTATAATGTTGAATGGGGAAATCATGCTGCTGCCATTACAACATTGGATAGGATTTAAGCTGAAATTTAGCCATAGTATAATTTTGCTCAATTAGCTTTTTTGATTGACCATGTAAGGCATGTAGTGTAGGTTTCAGGGAATGTATTTGGAAAGTTATTACCAATCTTCACTTTTAATGGATTTATAAATGTAAACTTAGAGGAAAGAGAAAGGAGAGAATGGAGAAAACCATTGAAAGAAAAGTTGTGACACTTTTGGTCATCCTTTTGTTCTATTATATGGGTAAAAGAATAGCTAGTACAAAAGAATGATAAAGTAATGAAACTACTAAAAGTAAAAAAAACAAAGGTAAAAACCTATTTATCTAATACTTCCCCTCAAGCTGGAGCATATATATCATATGATCCAAGTTTGTTACATATATAACTAATTCAGGGTCTTCTATGAGATTTTGTGAGAATGTCTGCAAGCTGATCATTTGAGTTGATAAAGGTTGTGACAATATCACCCGAAAAAACTTTCTCTCTTATAAAATGACAAGCAATCTCTATATGTTTAGTTCTTTCATGAAAGACTCGGTTAGAGGCAATATGTAAAGCAGCCTGGTTATCACAGACAATGGTCATCTGTCCAATTGAAGTTCTTTGAGTAACTGTTTTAACCAGACAAGCTCACATGTTGCCGCAACCATAGCTCTATACTCAGCTTCAGTACTAGATCTAGCAACCACACTCTGCTTCTTACTTTTTCAAGAAATCAAGTTATCTCCAATAAGTACACAGTAGCTTGAAGTAGAATGTCTATCAGAAGGTGAACCTGCCTAGTCAGCATCAGAATAACCAACCACTTGAGTGTATCCCTTATCCTCATAGAGGAGTCCTCTTCTTGGTGCTCCTTTAATATATCTTAAAATCCGAACCACAGCATCCCAATGGCTGTCACATGGAGAGTTAAAAAATTGACTAACAACACTCACAGGAAAAGAGATATCAGGTCGAGTCACTGTGAGATAATTCAGTTTCCCAACTAGTCTCCAATATCTGCCTAGATCAGCTAAGGGTTCCCCCTGATTTGATAGAAGTTTGACATTAGAATTCATCGAGGTATCAATAGGCTTAGCACTTAGCATGCCAGTTTCCTCAAGTATGTCCAAAGTATACTTTCGCTGTGAGATAGAAATACCATCCTTAGACTGAGCATATTCAATTCCCAAGAAATACCAAAGTTTGCCTAAGTCTTTTGTCTAAAAATGATTGAAGAGGAATTGTTTAAGTCACTGAATGCCATGATGATCACTGACTGTAATAACGATGTCATCAACATATATAACTAGATAAATAGATCCTTGAGAAGAATGGTGGTAGAACACTAAATGATTTGCTTCATTGCGAGTCATACCAAATCGTTGCACCACAGTACTGAAGCGACCAAACTAGGCTTAGGGAGATTGTTTAAGGCCATAGAGAGATCTTCGTAAATGACACACATGTCCAGAACACTCCCTCTGAGCAACAAAGCTTGGCAATTGCTCCATATAGACTTCTTCCTGTAGCTCAACATAAAGAAAAATATTTTTTATATCTAGTTGATGAAGGGGCCAATGACAGATGGCAACCATGGATAAAAAAGACGAATGGATGCTACTTTGGCAACAAGAGAGAATGTATCACCATAGTTAAGACAAAAAATATGAGTATAGCCTTTAGCAACCAATCGTGCTTTAAGACGATTGATGGGACCATTTGGACCCACTTTAATAGTATAAATCCATCTACATCCAACAACAGATTTGCCTTCTGGAAGAGGGACCAAATCCCAAGTTCCACTGGTATGAAGGGCTGACATCAACTCAATCATAGCTTTCCTACCAAGGAGGATACAAAGGCATAATGGGGTGAAGATAAATAATGGTAGCTCAAGCTAGCATAAATAGGAAAAGGGTTACGGGAAGAACGAATACATTTGTGCATAGCAATAGGAAGATCATACTCACTTGGAAGGTCCGGAGCAGTGGGAGATAATGTTGGAGTAGGATGTGAGTCATCAATTATGGCTTCAACTGTCTCAGGACCATCGATAGTGGTTTATCCAGAAGGTTGGACCTATCGTGGACGGTGATGGTAAGTCAATAATGGTGGCAGTGAAGGAGGTGTCGGGTCTATGTGATAAGTTGGATCAACTTCAGACTCAAGAGGGGTAATGAGAGTAGGAATATGGAGTACCTCAAAAATAGGTGGTTCTTCGGAGGAGATTGAGTGGAAAAAGAGGGTTGACTCAAAGAAAATAACATTAGCATAAATCATATATCTCTTGATGTCAAGAGAAAAACATCTATACCGCTTTTGTGATCGAGGATATCCAAGAAAGACACACTTGAGTGATCGAGGAGAGAGTTTATCTTTGTCTGGTGTGAGGTCATGAACAAAACATGTAGACCCAAATACTCAAAGAGGTAATGGATAAAGAGGTTGTGTAGGAAAAACAATGGAGTGAGGAATTTTGTTTTGGAGAACCGATGATGGCATCCGGTTGATGAAGTAGCATGCAGTAAGAACTGCATCACCCCAAAAATCGAGATGTTGCTTCAGTATGAATAAGGAGTGTACGGGCTGTCTCAATTAGGTGTCTATTCCTTTTAGCAAACCCATTTTGTTGAGGGGTGTGTGCACAAGAGGATTGGTGAACAATTCCCTGAAATGCCATAAAAGATTGGAACTGTGTAGAAAAATACTCACGGGCATTGTCATTTCTTAAGGTGCGAATGGTAACTCCAAATTGGGTTTGGATTTCATAACAAAAAATCTAGAAATGGAGAATAATTCTGATCTATTTTTCATTAAGTATAACCAAGTACACCTTGAATAGTCATCCACAAAAGTTATAAAGTATTGATATCCTAATGTTGAGTACAAGGTCCCCATACATCAGTGTGAATTATAGCAAAAAGAGATTCAACTCGATTACAGACTAGACCAAGAAAGGAACTACGAGTGTGTTTGCCCAATTGACAAGATTCAAACTCCAAAAAAAACAACTTTGACAAATTAGGAACCATCATTTGAAGTTTTGAGATACTAGGGTGTCCAAGACGAGCATGAATAACATTGGGCGACTTTGTGGCTGCGGAAACATTGGAGGTTGTCGAGAGACGGTAGAGGCCTTGTGACTCACGCCTTACGCTAATCATCTTCCTTGAGCTCCGGTCCTGCACAAGAACAGAGTCTTTAGTGAAGGTGATTAAGCAATCAAGGGCGTGAGTTAGATGGCTAATTGCGATCAAATTATAAGGACAACAAGGAACATAAAGAATATTGTCAACAGATAATGAAGGCAAAAGATTAGCCTTCCCAATTTTGCTTTAGCTCGAGTTTGAGAGCCATCGGCTAAGGTAACAGTGGAAAGGTGTGTTGGATAGGAAATGACAGAAAGAAAATGTTTGTTACCCGAGATATGATTCAAGACACCAGAATCTAGTACCCAAGGTCCAAGGGATTGTGATTGGGAGATACAAGTAATAGAGTTACCAGTGTGTGCAATCGAGGTCACAGATGTAGAGGGCTGTCTGGCTTCAAACCACTTCAGAAAATCTTTATAATCAAGTTGGGATGGTTGAGATGTTGACCGGTGACTTGAACCTTAAGAAGTATCAGGAGTGATGGTTTGAGCAACATTAGCAATTAGAGGTGGTCTTCCATGCAAGATCCAACAATGGTCCATAGTGTGACCAATCCGCTTGCAATGATCACACTTAGGATGAGTGCGATTGCCTATACGTCCTCCTCCTCGATTTCTACCACTGCGTCCTCGATTATCCACTTGGGAGACAAGAGCTGAAGTTTTAGAAATTGGAGGTGCTGAAACTTCAGCAGAAGACTGTGATGTGGAGGGGCCCATAACCCTGAGAGGGCTAGAAAAAGCTTGTGAGAAAGTAGGAATAGCAGTGCTTCCTAAAATCTGATCCCGAGTTGAAGAGTATTCTGATGGTAAACCATAAAGTGCTAGGAGCATGAAGAAGGTGCTTCTTTGTTCATACTCTTTTTCTAGAGAATTTGCTGGAGGTAACAACTCGTTGAAGTCTGAAAGAGCAGCTTGAATTCTTCCCAGATAGGTTGACATACATCCTTCAAGTTCACGGGGAGCTATAAGACACATAAGATCAGAACAAGCAGCATACATACGCTGTATGTCATTGGCGTAAAGTTCCTTTGCTTGCTTCCATACTGTATAACATGAGATGTAAGGGTAAAAAATTTGTTTCAATGATGAGTGAATGATTTGCTTCATCAAGCTACATAATTGAGCATCAATCTTCTCCCATCTAGGCCATTCAATTGCTGGGATATCTCAACTTTCTTTGTCAAATGGTCAGTATATCCCTGACCTAAGAGCCATAGCTTAATGTCTAAAGCACATGTATGATAGTTAGTTCCATCTAGTTTGTCAGTTGTGATTCCAGAAGAGACATAGCTAGTAAAAATAGGAGTCTCACTCTTAGAAGTATCATTTTCGGCATCCAACTCAGTTTTAGGTTCAGTCATACCTGTGAGAGAAAGACAAACAAGAGAGCAATTTAGGGAGAAATGAAAGTGCTTCGATTTGGACAGAGATGGCTGGAACAGGCTGGAAAACCACGAGAGAAGAGGTTCTAAGAAGGCCATAACTCAAACAGAGTGGCGCGTTTTGCTCACGCGCTCAAGTCGGGGCGGTGCGTGACAACCACGTGCAGGGAAGGAGCGGCGCGTGGAGGGCGAATGGCGATGGGCTCTTGGGTTCTGGCCGATCAGAGCCTTCTGACTCTCCCTGAGGTAGAGTCCACTCGAAACGATGAAGAACTTGAGTGGCTGGAGAAGTCACAGTCGTGGAAGAGAGTCACGATAGTTGAACAAGAAGTCACAAAACGCACCACAAGCAGGGATGTTGAACGAGAGTCACGACAGTCACCACCACTTCGTGAGAATGATGGGTATGGGTTTAATGTTTACCACTTGGGCAAGTGGGTAAAGGTAATGGTTTTATCCTCCTTAGCTCTAGATACCTTGTAAACTTAGAGCAAAGAGAAAGGAGAGAACGGAGAAAACCATTGAAAGAAAAGTTGTGACACTTTTGGTTGTTCTATTATATGAGATGTAAGGGTAAAAAATTTGTTTCAATGATGAGTGAATGATTTGCTTCATCAAGCTACATAATTGAGCATCAATCTTCTCCCATCTAGGCCATTCAATTGCTGGGATATCTCAACTTTCTTTGTCAAATGGTCAGTATATCCCTGACCTAAGAGCCATAGCTTAATGTCTGAAGCACATGTATGATAGTTAGTTCCATCTAGTTTGTCAGTTGTGATTCCAGAAGAGACATAGCTAGTAAAAATAGGAGTCTCACTCTTAGAAGTATCATTTTCGGCATCCAACTCAGTTTTAGGTTCAGTCATACCTGTGAGAGAAAGACAAACAAGAGAGCAATTTAGGGAGAAATGAAAGTGCTTCGATTTGGACAGAGATGGCTGGAACAGGCTGGAAAACCACGGAGAAGAGGTTCTAAGAAGGCCATAACTCAAACAGAGTGGCGCGTTTTGCTCACGCGCTCAAGTCGGGGCGGTGCGTGACAACCACGTGCAGGGAAGGAGCGGCGCGTGGAGGGCGAATGGCGATGGGCTCTTGGGTTCTGGCCGATCAGAGCCTTCTGACTCTCCCTGAGGTAGAGTCCACTCGAAACGATGAAGAACTTGAGTGGCTGGAGAAGTCACAGTCGTGGAAGAGAGTCACGATAGTTGAACAAGAAGTCACAAAACGCACCACAAGCAGGGATGTTGAACGAGAGTCACGACAGTCACCACCACTTCGTGAGAATGATGGGTATGGGTTTAATGTTTACCACTTGGGCAAGTGGGTAAAGGTAATGGTTTTATCCTCCTTAGCTCTAGATACCTTGTAAACTTAGAGCAAAGAGAAAGGAGAGAACGGAGAAAACCATTGAAAGAAAAGTTGTGACACTTTTGGTTGTTCTATTATATGGGTAAAAGAATAGTTAGTACAAAGGAATGATAAAATAATCAAACTACTAAAAGTAAAAAGAACAAAGGTAAAAACTTATACAAAATAATCATCTTACTATTTTTTTCACATCATTTTTGACATTGGTTAATAAAGTATAAATTCATAGTTAATCACGTGTATTGATTGATTAACGGGATATTGATTGGTTAACAAGATATCTATTAACTAATTTATATACATGATTAACCACGAATTTATATTTCATTAATCGATGTAAAAAGTGATGTGAGAAAATTGAAGTTGAAAACCTATTTATCTAACAATAAATATAAAAAATTATTTTAGTAATTGTTCAAGCTTTCCACAATTGAATCTTTTTTCATGCAATATGCAGTTATCTTCTGTTAATGTATATCTGTTCACTTGTCAAGTCTGCATTTAATCTTGGTTATCTTTTTCTTTTCCTGACACTGGTTCATATGATATCAAACGCACTATTTGCTCAGTTTTTAAGCGTGCTGTGTTGAAAGGTTTTAAATATATATAGACAACTTCACCAAGAATCTCTTTTATTCAATTTCTGTCTGCCAGGTTGAGCTTGCAGATAAGCTTCCTCACGTGCAATCACTGTGTATACATGAGATGGTTGTTCGAGCCTACAAGCACATCTTGCAAGCTGTTGTTGCAGCAGTTGATGATGTTGCCGAATTGGCTTCATCTATAGCATCATGCTTAAATATATTGTTGGGAACACCATCACCTGAAACTAGTGATGCAGATATTACTAGTTGTGATGAGTTGAAATGGAAATGGGTAGAAATCTTTCTTCTAAAGAGGTTCGGGTGGCAATGGAAATTTGTAAGTGGTCAAGATTTAAGAAAGTTTGCCATTCTTCGTGGACTGTGCCATAAGGTAAAGTAAAAGATTGGCTCTATAATATACTGATATTGAACATTTTCTGCCCTCATTTTTTCAATTAAGACCATCTTTTAACAGGTTGGACTTGAGCTGGTTCCGAGGGACTATGATATGGATGCAGCATCTCCTTTCAGAATGTCAGATATTGTAAGCATGGTCCCCATATATAAGGTAAAATGAATGACAAACTGACTTTGTCATAAAGGAAATTGTCACCAATTTTCTCAGGTTCCAATGATTGAATTACAATTTCAAATATTTGCGTAGCATGTAGCATGCTCATCTGCTGATGGCCGCACACTCCTGGAATCATCGAAGACTTCCTTGGATAAGGGTAAATTGGAGGATGCTGTCAACTATGGCACTAAGGTATGAATAATTTCCTCCATCTTATAGTCTGGTTCGTTCATGAAGCCAACAACTAAATGAACAAACATTCTGAATTGAATCTTGAAGGCTCTTTCAAAATTAGTGTCAGTGTGCGGGCCCTACAATAGAATGACAGCAGGAGCATACAGTCTCTTGGCTGTTGTGCTGTACCATACTGGGGATTTCAATCAGGTATGTGCTTTAATGTCTTTAAGTAGTTCATTGATCACAACTAGTGACAATGATGTGAAAATTAAAAACACTTAGTATGCACTATATTAGAGTCCAAAAATGTATTTGGTTTAAAAAATAAGTTCTAGGCAATAGAAATTCATGTGGCATGTACAACAAAACTAAAACTCCATTTAATAAGACATTAATTTTAATTATCAAATATGTTTACTTGGTAGCTCGGTTGAATTTTCTGAAATATAAAAAATGGTTTTTGTCAGTTTATTTATTTATTTTGGTATGGAGGATGTCTTTATTCATATAAATTGTTTATTTGTTTCTCTTGTCCTTAATAGGTATCTGCTTTTGCTATAAAAAATAATAATAATCGGAACACTTTAGACAACTAACTTATGCTACAATATCTTATGAGTCCCATATGAGACCAGGTAGACTTGAAGCGTGTGTCACTCCATAGTATACCGTGAAAGACATCATTACCTACATTGATCGGAAACCCAAAACCTTGTGTTAATTGATAAACATGCTTTAGCTTATATTTTGGTTACTTCAAGTTATTGCTGACCTTCTGTGTTTGAAATGTAAAATAATAAGAAATGATTTGATTTGTAAATTAAATTTAATTAAATCTTATGTTTGAAATGTTAAAAAATAAGAAATGATTTGATTTCTAAAATCCCATGGATTTCACTCTTTTTATTTTAAAAATTTCATCAAATTTAATAGAATTTGGTAGGATTTAATTTGATTTGAAATGAATAGATTATTTTACCATTTGTAACTACCTCTAACCATATCTAATAAGAGTTAAAAAATAAAATAATAAAATTAAATCAAATCAGTTCTCATTTTAATGAATTTCAAACGCAAAATTTAATTTTTAAATCAATTCAATTCTTATTTTTTTTAAGTTCTAAACATAAAATTTGATTTTTAAATCAAATCAAATTAATTTAAATCAAATTAAATCAAATCATTTCTCATTTTTATTCATTCTAAACACAACATTTTTGACTTTTGATCAACAAATAATGTTTAAAAAGTTTTGCAAAGTATATACTTCACTCACTATCTACAGTGTAATTGTTACATGTTTTTTTTTCTATTTATTTTGCTAGGTTTACAGGAACATATCATTTTCTAGTAATATGGATCAATGTGTGAAAAGGTGAAAATTATAATCAGGTTGGGGTGGATAATCCCTTGGGGATGACATTATTTTTCTAAAGTACGTTTTAGGAATTGCAAACCCTAGTACAATCGGAATAAAGATTTGACATTTTCTTGATACGATAGTAAACATAGACGCCTAATCTTTTAGGTACATTTTGAATAAACTTACTTGCCAAGGTAATTCCATTCAACATTGTTGTAATAATTTTAGCTGTGATTTTTTAGGCAACTATATATCAGCAAAAGGCACTGGATATTAATGAAAGAGAACTTGGACTGGACCATCCTGATACCATGAAAAGTTACGGGGACCTAGCTGTTTTCTACTACCGACTCCAACAGACAGAGTTGGCTTTAAAGTATGCTTCCGTATATCCTATTCTTAAAATAAATTTCGATTGTATACTGTATCAGTGACTTTCATGATTATGAGATCTACAGTCCCAGTCCTGTAGTACCCTTTCTATATTTGATAATAACAGTCTTATGAAGGGATTAGAAGTTTAGAACTAATAGGAGGATAATTTTGTTTTGGGCTCTGCTGTTTTTGATTGTTTTAGAGATTTGATTGAAGTACTCTATGTATTGCAGCAATGCCTGAAAGGTTATCTTACCATGAAAAATGTTCCCTTCAAATTTACGGCACTAATATAAATTAACAGTACGACAATCATAAAACTTTATCATTGGAAAGAATTGGACTTGCACATCTAGGCAAACATTCTTAAAAGTTAGAAAAAAAATTCAAAAATGGGTCAATCCCTTGTTTTCAACTATGAAAAATGTGCAACCAGTACAGAAAGAAGACCAGTTAGATCATGATAAAGCTATATTAATTAAGGTATAAAGCAAATGGAATATGGGTGTCATCCAGTGTGGATTGGCTGACCAAAAATTCCTTGAATTTCTATTATAAGATTGAGTACGTGATCATAAATAAATATATATCCATACCATGCTTATTGTTGTGTGTTACTAATGAAAGCTCAAAATTGATTGAATTTACACCAACAAATTTTGAAAGCTAATGGTGCTAAAAGCTGAAGACTGACAAATAATATTATCGGGCTTAAAATTCATCAACTTCTATTAAATATTTATTTATTTTGTTTTGATATAAGTTCTACTAAACATTTAAGCTGGGTATTTTAAAAATAATAATAATAATAATAATAAAGAGGACAATATCAGTATAAAGCCAAGAAGCACCTTAGTATAAAAGTAGATTTAAATCCTGCTTAGTTGAAAAAAAATTAGAGAGAATCTCATCCATTAAAACTAAAATTATATATAATAAAATATTAAAAATAAATGTAATATAATATTTTTTAAAAATAAAATTATTAACTGCACTCCTCTACAATTTTCTCACAACTGCAGAAGATCTGATCCGTATAAAAGTATCAAATTGAAACATTGAAATTTGCAAATTGACAAGACAACAATATGTTTACATTGAAAGGTGAGAGTTTCTATTCAGAGTTTCTATTAGGTTCTAGACGCATTCCTGAGTTATGAGAATTCTCTAAACGCTATTCAAATAAAAATATCCTTTTAAGTTCATCTAAATATGTTTTATTTATATATACAAAAAATAAAAGATCAATATAATTTATTAGTGACCACCAACAAGCACCACAGTATTTTTTTTTTATCTATACATATATGATAAAGTAAGAGAAAAATACATATTGGTTTCAGAGTGCTTGTGCCTTCATATTAATTTGTCATCAGCTGAGTTCGACAAGATTGCTGTTTGCCTTAAGAAAGTCACGGTTGCAAAGAGCAGCAAACCATGCAACTGCAAGAACAAAATACATAATTTCATTGAAAGTTATTTATAGATTTCTTTTGATTAGCATAACAAAGAAAATTCCCATGACTGATCACACCTCTCTTGTTTTTTTTTTTTTTGGGTTACATATATATGTAGGTATGTCAATCGTGCGTTGTATCTTTTGCACCTAACTTGTGGACCTTCACATCCAAACACTGCTGCCACCTACATTAATGTAGCAATGATGGAGGAGGGATTGGGGAATGTCCATGTTGCTCTCAGATACCTTCATGAGGCTTTAAAGTGTAACAAAAGATTACTCGGAGCTGATCATATACAGGTTCCCTTTCATTCCTGGCATGAAGAATCTTACATTCTAAGAAATGCAATTGCATTCGCCATTCAGTAATAGTTGGAGTTTGCATGTCATCATTATTGTTGGTGCATTCTGCTTTCTGAAGCACATGCTCATATTCAGTTTTTTGAGCATATGCATCATATTTTATATAAATTCTTGGCTTATTCAGACTGCCGCAAGTTATCATGCGATAGCTATTGCTCTTTCTTTGATGGAAGCTTACTCTCTAAGCGTTCAGCACGAACAAACCACCCTCCAGATACTGCAGGCCAAACTTGGTTCTGATGATCTAAGGACGCAGGTAGTCTTATATGTGCTATTTGATTATAGATCAATAAATATAAACGGTAAACCTTGTTCCTTAGGTCCATAGATGTGTATGTATTACAGGATGCAGCTGCTTGGCTAGAATACTTTGAGTCAAAGGCTCTGGAGCAACAGGAGGCTGCACGTAATGGTACACCTAAGCCTGACGCCTCAATCTCCAGCAAGGGTCATTTAAGGTAATCAATTAATCATTACAATTAGAACAAGTTCTGCTAGTGTGAGACCATCTAGTTCAACTGATGGTTTTTCCTCTGTTAACAAGTATAATCAGCTCATTTGAACATAAGCATGTGCTTCATGCACCTTGATTCAACTATTTGTATATCAACTCTAATTCTGGCCTTGGTTGGCCCGTTGGCCCTCTGCTAGCTATCTCCCCCAAAAAATGGAATGTATTCAAACTTCCTGTTGAAAAGTAACAATATATGGATCCTAGTCTGGTTCTACTCGAGCCAAAGCCACCGGCAAATTTATAAGCTAGATGAACAATAAGCAAAACCTGTTTGTTTATCATTTTAAACAAACCAAAATAAAAAATAGAAAGAGGATAAAAGAGAAAGAAGCGGTTTGGAGTGTAAAAAACAAAAGATTAAGGTACACATAAAAAAGAGCATGTGACCAACCACAGAAATTCATTATCGTTGTACCTATTGTTTTGTTCTTGTTGATGAGCTCATTTAGTTACTAATCTTTTAAGCTCAGCCATATTTTGATGTCTTACCGCTAGCTTATTAATTTTTTGTTGATTTACTGGATTACATTTCATTGTGAATATGTGCTTTTTATCACTTAAATCTTGTTTCCTATTGATATGTTTATTTTTTATTTTTTTGGCTGAAAATCTATGTTTTCATTACTTGAAAAAGTCAACCGTTGGTCAAATAAAAAACTTTGCAAGTTTTCTGACTTTATCTATTTTTTCTTTCCTTATTGGTTCAAACTCCTTTTAACTTGTGTTGTGTGACAATAAAAATTCATTTCATGACACTAGAAATTCTTTGTATCAGTGTGTCAGACCTCTTGGATTACATAACACCAGATGCTGATCTAAAAGCAAGAGAAGCACAAAAGAAGGTCCGTGCAAAGGTAATATCTTTTATCCGTCCTTTACCTGCAAATTCTGTCATATATTTCTATATTACTTGTAACTATCTTTTTCCCATCTTTTATTGAAAGAAACTAAATTATCCTCCATCTTACAGTTAAAGGGGAAACCAGGCCAAAACTGGGAGACAGTTTCGGATGAAAATCAGAAGGACAAAGATTTGTCTCAAGGTTATTCGATTGCTGAGAATACAAGTGATAAAGAAAACAAATGGGAAGCTCAATTTGCAGAACACGGGATTGATAAAGTTGAGTCCACTCTCTCAGACCAAACAGTGCTCAATAAAAGTAATAACCTGGAACAGGATGACACCTCAGATGAGGGATGGCAGGAGGCTGTTCCTAAAGGTCGCTCACTCACTGGTCGCAAGTCATCTTCTTTATCAACAAGGCCTACCTTAGCAAAACTGAATACAAACTTCATGAATGTTTCCCAGTCATCCAGATATCGAGGCAAGCCTACAAATTTTCCTTCACCTAGAACAAACTTAAATGCGACTAGCACATCCGCTGGACCCTCCCTTTCTGTTCCAAAAAAGTTCATTAAGAGTGCAAGCTTTAAGCTGAATAACTCTAATGCCCCAGCCGGCGGAATAGAAAAGTTAGCTGACTCAACGTCAGCCCCAGCCAGCCCGGCTCCAAGTAATCAAATTGCTAAATCAGCTGCTGGCAGTGCCATCAGTGTTCAGGCAGCTGGTAAACTTTTCTCCTACAAAGAAGTTGCCTTAGCCCCACCAGGGACAATTGTGAAGGCTGTGGCCGAACAGTCACCAAAAGAATTGCCTCTTGTTCAACAAAATCCGGAGGTGAGTCACGAGACAGTTGCAACAAAGGAGACTCATGTTGAGGTGGCAGTGACAAAGGCTGTGGAAGAAGAGTGTGTCCAGAAACCGATTGATGAGAAACGGCTTCTGGTTTCTGAAGAGGAAACCATAAGCTTTGTCCATGAAGAACAAAAAGTAAAGGAAACTGCAGTGGTGACAGATAATATAGAAATTGTAAAAAGTAATGATGTCAGAAATGAAGTTGTTGAAGTTAAACCCCAGGAAGTAGACAATGATGCTATGAAAGAGATTAGAGTTGAAGCTGGAAACATCACAATCGTGGAGGTTGAGAACTCTGATCATTTAAAGAATATGAGCAACAGTGGCTCTAAAGGTACATCAGAGATAGAAGTTCAAGAAAATTGCCAAGCAACTTCCCCTGATTTAAATCCCCTAACCACTTCAGCTGAAGATTCAAAACAGTTGCTCAGCAAAGACGGCTCTCTATCAAAACAGAAATTTACTGAGGGAGATGAGAAACAACATGAATTACCCGGTAGTAGTACAGTTAGTAAGCCAATACCAACTGAAGAAAAGCAATATGAAACAGAAACAGGAAAGGAAACAACGAAGAAACTTTCTGCAGATGCACCACCATTTAATCCATCCACAAGTCCAGTTTTTGGCTTAGTTCCAGTTCCAGGTTTCAAAGATCATGGAGGAATTTTGCCCCCACCAGTAAATATTTCTCCTATGCTTGCAGTCAACCCCCGTAGATCACCTCATCACTCAGCAACAGCAAGGGTTCCATATGGTCCACGAATATCTGGTGGCTATCACAGATATGGGAACCGTGTTCCACGAAATAAAACTGTATTCCACACTGGGGAACACTCCACTGATGGCAATCCCATCAGCACTCCTAGAATAATGAGCCCACATGCCAGTGAGTATGTACCTGGCCAACCTTGGGTTCCCAATGGCTATCCTGTGCCTCCTAATGGATACATGGCTTCTCCAAATGGTATTCCAGTATCGCCGGTATCTCCAAATAGTTTCCCCAAGTCTCCCAATGGTATTCCAGTGTCATCTAACGAATATCCTGCTACGTTAAATGGTACTCTAGTGACTCAAAATGGGTTTGCAACATCGCCAACCAGTTCTGGAAATTTGGCACAAGTTGTAAATGTTGAAATTGATCTTGAAAACAAAAACCAAGCTCCAGATGAGGAAAATAAAGATGCTTCATCAACGGAAGTCATAAGTGAAAAGCAGCAAGTTGAGCAAAATCCTCAAGAAGACCAATCTGCCAGCAATGAAAATTGTTGTCCTAAAATAGAGAAGTCTACAGACCTTCTCCCAATAGCTCGTTGTAGTCAAGAGGATAAAGTTACCAGCAAGGACACAGCAACTGAGAAAATGCCAAGCAAGTGTTGGGGAGATTATAGTGATAGTGAAGCCGATATTATTGAGATCACAAAGGTATGGTGAGGCTTTTCCTAGTAAAAAAATGTCTTTACCGCACAGGTTTCATCCCTATCAAGATACCCAAATGTTAAGCAAATTGGAGGGGGGAAAAGAGTGCCAAGGATCGACTGGACTGCGGGGAGTTCATCGACCTGCAAACCCTTGGTAGAAGTTATAGATTAGGGCAACGTTAAAGTCTCGTACAGCTTGATACTTCTATAATCTATAGTGATCAAGGATGTTCAAGTTTATAGCCTGTTTTGCGGAAGGTCACGATGACCATGGAAGGCTTTGTTGAGTAGCTAGTTGGCAATTTATGTCGTTAATTGTTTATCCTGCAATGAACCTTTTTTTTCCATGCTAGTTGCAAAGGAAACATGCATTGATGGATTTGTAGCTTGAGATCATGATCCGAGGGGCGATGACTAAATTCCACGACATTAACGTCTCATTTTTAAGGCATGTAGTTTCTTTCGCAAGTTGTATCAGCTATTTTTTTTTTATATTCACGAATCTGTTCATATTTTGATTTTGAAATGCTCTCTTCCGTATGATGAATAACAAAACTCAGCAGTAAACGTGGTGGACTTGAATATTGACAGGAAAGAAACGTAAGTATGTACATTGTACACCTAAACATCCTAGTTCTTATTGTCATTTAATTACATAATAATATATGTGGCGTGATTCCAGAATGTAACCAGTGTCCTAAAGCATGTAAATTACAAATAATACGATTTGGTGATTCCTTTTATTTAAGGTTTGCTACTACCCAAATCTGAAGATTCGATTCATAATAACATCTGCATTGTTTAACACAACATTAACTGCTACTCTGCTGAGGTGAGGAGTTAAAAGAATAAGTTTAACTGCACACCGTACGCCAGCCAATATATAGTATAGCAGAATAAACGTGAATGCAACATGTGTGGGTGGCTGCTCTCCCATCGCCAGCCATTTCTTCCTCGAATTATATTGCAATTCATGCAACAGGACAACCGACATAATATAATCCTAAATATTTCGCTTCCAACAGTTTAACAGTAGCTAATTGTGAATTGGCTAAAATGCACAAGTTGGTGATCCCAGTCGGGAATCCAATATGACTAGTGTGGCAACACTATGAGCAAGTGCCCCAAGAACAACAAAAATATGAAAAATCTGATGGCTGTGCCCTGCAATATCAAATGCTCCAGGCTTCCATCGCTCTGGTATTCTAGCAATATAAAATCCAGCTCCTGTGGCATATAGAAAGGCCATAGCAAGCTCATATCCAAGTGCAACAAATATATGTGGCTGGCCCCGATGCAGGGCAAGAGCATGAGCTGCGGGAATTACACCTGAAAAGCCCATGGAGAGGAATAAGGAGGCCCTGAGTGGTCGGAACCGAGGTGTAGAAAGTGAAGGAGCAAGAAGGGTAATAATGGCGAGAACTCCCAGCACAGATATTGACGTCAAATAGAATAACCTTGCGTAGGGATTGCAGAAAAAAGCGTAGTAAATTGGAGCAAAGAAGGAACAGACAATCATAAGAGAAATGCCAGCATAATCTAGACGACAGAAAAATAGGTTAAAGCCTTTGGAGTGGCAGGCGAGAAGATGGGAAAGAGAACTGCAACCAAGGCAGCCCATTCCTCCAGCTAAGAAAACGAACCATGGCCATCGAGGAATTGTTTCTACACCAGATTCTCTCATCTCATGAAGGATGGATGGGTCCAGAATGTGTCTCAAATGCAAATCCTGGAAAAAAAATCCAATAATTGATTGAATAGCTGATGAATTCTTTAGTTATCCTAAGTTTAGGGCTCCCATAATTCACCATGATAATAATGAATTTGTTTTTACATTTTTTTTCTAGTCAAACATCTGGCTTTGTACTAGTCAAGTACAGATGCAGATAACATGATTACACGATTTATGAAAGCACATCGAATTTCTTGGCAAGTCTGAAATGTCGCTCTAACAGGAGCCCAAGTATTTGGTCTAAAATCCATCAGACCAAGTGCTACTACCCATTAGCCAAGAGGATGTGTAAACTTAAATGCAAGGTAATACACTCATAGATTTTAGTTTTGAAAATATATGTAGAAGACGACACCACTTAACCAAAAACATAAGCTACTCATGACAATGACAAAGTAAACACGTAAAAGACGCAATGCTTATAAGTCGTGACATAATAAAAGAAATCTTCTATATCTATGACAAAGTAATCACGTAAAAGAAGTTGATGACATAATATGAAATGTTTTTGGTATAATGACATAACATAATAATTTTATCTCATTTTATTGCTTTTTATTTATAAATATTTTATTTTTTTGCATATTGCCTTTAATGGGCGAAGGAATCACTTTTAATTATTTATTTATACTCTATTAGTTACGTTTTTACGTTTTAATTTAATTTTTTTAACCCACCCTCTTTAAGGCGGGTTGGGCATAAAAATAAAATGAGAAAAAAATAGATTAGTTGAATTGATTTTTTCGCCTAAAAAATAAAAAAATAAATATAAAAAATCAATAAATACTATAAAAAATAATAAATAATAATTAAAAAATTTCAAATTATATCTAAAATATAATTTTTAAAATAATCTAATTAAATATTAACATAAATTATATAATATAGTTTTTCATTTAAAGTATTACTTATTATTATTTAATCTCTTAAAATTTTAGTTGGAAAAAATATAAGTTCAATCAACCCAACCACAAAAAAGTTGTAAGTTGACGATAGCGTAATTTCTTTTAATTACGTTTTAATTTATCTAAAGTCAAGATCTTAATTGATTTTTTATTAATCTTTATATTTATTTAAAATAATCTCTTAAAATTTAATAAGTATAGGTAATATGTCATAATTTTTTAAAAAAAAAGAAAAATACCTTAAATTGTTCCTTTTTTTTTGGGGTCCAAACCTTATATTGTTCCAAACTGAATATTTTAAGAATAATATCATTGTTGATATTTTAAAGGAGCAAGATCACATGAGATTTTCTTGTACATTACAAATGGGCTCAGCTGGCCCACTTACGAGCAAGAGTATGGGTCTAGATTATCTCTCGCCAAAAGTCCAAAAAAAAAAAAAGATTATCCTGCGCCACTGAGAATCTGGGATTCAATGGTGCCTTAACCTGCCGAACCTACCTCAATTTTATAATAAGTTTTAATTTTAGAATATTATTATTATTATATCAATCAATGAATTGAATTAAATTAAATTTAAAAAAAAAACTTACCGGGAATGCGTCAGTGTCAGAGTCGTTCATCTCCTTCGCCGTCCTGAACAACCCAAGCGCCGCCGGTGCCCTGGTGGTCCCACCTCATACCCACACAACATCAGTGTTCATTCTCTCTTATACCTTAAAAGATAAACACCACACACAAACAACAAAACGACGCCGCATTCCAGCGTTAACAAAACCGTTAATACCTGAGCAAATCTCCCAACCCGAGCTGCGCCGTGACCGTGGAGCTCATCACCGCTATCGCCGCGAATATCAGAAATCCCCCTAAGTGCCTGCGCCAACCATATAGAGAATTTGTTTATATCAATTATCAAGTGGCAATCGCAGACCAAGTGTTTGTAGAAAACGGTGAACGAGTGAGAGGATCAGAGGAAGTATGAAATGCTCACGTCCAAACATTTAGGGTTTCGTTGTGCCATGCGAAGATGCTCCACAGGGCTTCCTTCACGGGCCATTCGGAGCGGTAATAGTCCAAGATGAACTCGCTGTCTTTTAAGTACTCCGGCAGCTCCTCGAACTTCACCAATCGCCTTTCGAATCTCTTCGTACTCTTCGATCTCGCTTCCTCGTTAGCCGGGATGCTTTCGCTGCTTTTCCGGATTTTCTTGTTGCCTCTCCGGCGATGGCTGTTCATCTTCGTTCGTCGCGATCGTACAGCCTCGCCGGAAATTTTCTTCCGATTTCGTGTCCAGCAAATTCACCAACTCCTTGTTCTCTGGCAGATCTACTTCCAGCTTTATCCTGTCTTCTTGTTAAAACCTAATCAATCGGACCGGTTTAATCACCTAAATCATGAACCGGTTACTATATTAGTTTTAATTCATCCAAAAAGTATGATCAGTTGAATTACCAAAATTCAATAAAAAAAATTTAAAAAAATCGGTGAGAGTTAATAAATCAACTAGTTGAAGCAGATTTTTAATTTAAAATTTTTAATTGAATTTAAATTTTTTATATGATTATAATATTAAGAATTTAATTATCAATTAAATTTGTTAAACCAATTTAATTATAAATCGCTCACTTTAGTAATTTAACCTATTTTAAAAACATTGTTATGTGAGCGTTTGTATTTATAGATTTTGGTTAAATGAAAGTTTTGACTTTTATACAATTTTTTTATTTTTAATTTAATTTTTATAATTTTCTTAAATTAATTTTTACATTTTTAAATTTAAATATTTTTAAAATAATTCATGCCTTTTATTTCTAATATAACCTAACTATAACATTGTTACTTGATTATCTTAGTAAGTATTCTTTTATATTTTTGTTCTATAAAAATATACCACTTTTTATATTTTAGATCTTATTAAACTTAGGTTTAGCTTCATATTCCTAATTATTTTTTAAATGAATACTTTTAGTTTCTACCGTTAGGAAGGATTTATTAAGTATTGACATGATAAATAAACGCTTAAATGACCTTTGCCATATGTCATCTGTGATCCAGGTCACATTAAATGAGTCTAACTATGATTAAACATAACTAGACAATGGCCATGTGACATAAACTCCCACATTTCGACTGTCTTCTTTCGCTGTCCCTCACCCTGAATTGAGCTCTAAAGTTGTAGATGGCTGCCCTCACGAGTCATCCCTAATGGATTGAACTAACAAATCCCAAAATTAGCCGCAAAACCTATAGTTATTTGATATTCTTTTTTTCATGTAATTTTTAATTTTAATAATTTATGTGAAATTAAATTATTAAAATTGATATTTCTCATCTCTCAAAATAAAATAGTATTTTTATTTAATATATGTCATGTGTTATATTTTCACTAAAGTTTGGTATACAAGTAGAGGCCCAAGGGCCATTTCATTTAACCTGATACAATAAAAGGGTTAGGAACCACCAAAACTACCGACCCGATTAAATGTGGATAAATAAACTCAACTCGTTTAATCCGAGTTAAATGGGTTGGCCTTTGACCCAGTCTCATTTTTTTTTTTTGTTGTTGTTAAAGAAAAAAACTCTTCCTCACAAAAATCACTCCCAACAAGTAGCTAAATCAAGGTGTCTAACCTGTTAAGTTTTTAGGCTCAACTAAGGCTTTAAAAATCAGTTTAAAAGTTCCAACTGAAGGCCTCATGTTAACCTTACACACTTTTTTTAAAAATTTAAATAATTAAAAAATAAATAAGAGTAAACATGTCAACCGATTAACACACAGGCTAATAAGGCTAGACTTAAATAAATAAATAAATTACATAAACCGAGTATACTTAAGTTAAGTACATTAAATTAAATATATTCTTAATTATTATTAATTATGATAATTAATTAATAATATAATTGGTCTAATACTGACAATTTGAGTGCACTAAAATTATGCCAATTTGTTTTATAAATTATCTATATCTCTAGGAGCCCTTTCATTAAATGGGCAAACCGAATCTAACGTGCTTAAGTCAAGCTTGTTGCAAGTTAGACTAAATTGGATACCTGAGTTATGTGCTTAAGGTTTTAATTGATTTTTTTTAGGTGATTCGACAACTTACTAAACTTTTACTTTTCGCGTAGCATAAATTGCTTTCTAAATAATTCATTGGTTTTATATATAAAAAAATGACTGGTTTAATTGGTAATAAAGAAATCAATTCCTTAAAAGCTTAAATTCTACTATAATTATAAAAGGTACTTCACCGATATACTTATTTGATGTGAGATTTAACACAACTCCTCCAACTTCAGGATTAAACATCTCGAGCATGAAATTTGTAATACTGAATATCTACGAATACCTCAACATTAAAATTAGATTAGGATTTGATATTATATTAAAATATTTGAACTTAACTTTATTTCAAAAACTAGTTAAGAAATAGAATTGTTCAAGTTATTGTAAGAGATACTTTACTCATATACCCATCTAATATGAAACTTAACACTTACTAAACTTTTTCTGCTATAGCATAAACTTTTGTGACAATTTTTTTGTTTTTTATGAATAACTTTTGTTACAGTTTAATTGCACTAAACGTTTACAGAAAGCATTTATATTGCGCACATGAATGGACACCGGCAAAATTTTTTATATATAAAATTTAAGATTATCACTATTATTAAAGATAATTGAAATCTTTACCACAATAACATAAAAATCGAAATCTATACCGCCATTGTTATTTGGTCCCATAATGGTTCCTCAAATTTCAAATAAAAAAAATCCAATTAAAGTAGTCTATGACGTAATTTAGAATAGGTGAATTGGGTTAGCAAAAGTGAACATAAAATTTAAAATAATCGGAATTAGTCTGACCCTAATGAATCAGCCTACAACGGGTCGGGCCAGCTTAGACAATCAATTAACATTACATAAGGACAAGTTGAGCTAACAAAATGTAAGTTTGAAACTCACACAAACCGATCTAACCAATTCAAAAATGGTCTAACCTGAGGTAGTTTGGCCCGAATAGGTCTGGTCAACCCGTTTTGACAGTTGTATTTACTTATGTGAGTCTGAGGGTCTTAACAAGTTAACTAACAGTAATCACTACAAAGCTTTTCTACACTTTTTTCTTTCTACACTTTTTTCTTAGTTTTCTTGATTCTATGCATATGCTGCCAAAACAAAATGTTTTCAATAAAGTTGTAATTGATATAGATCATTTTAGGCTGCGTTTAGTGTGTTGTATAAGAAAGATTTAATAGTATAAATTAATATGATTAGGTCATTTAGATGTTTGGTATGTTTATATGATACTATAGTTAAATTAGGACAATTCATTTTATTTTATTATAACCTGATAAAATCATCTTCTCTCTCACTACAATATAAGACTTGATAAGATTTTTATTTCAATCCTACCCTTATCTCTCATCTCTTGTAACAGTTCTCACTATCATTAAACTAAGCTCCAACCACCACCACCATAGCCATTTTCCAACCGCCACCACCACCATGGCCACTTTTTTTTACCACCATTGCCATCGGCCCATTTTCTAACCACCACCGATCTCTACTCTGGCTACCACTCCTTCATCTCTGTCACACCATCTAAAGCTCCAACAATAGTGAACAATAGTTTCATTTTGAATAGATCTTTACTCCTCTACCATGGCATGCTTTGGGACAGTAATATTGAACATCTACATGTTGGTGACTCGTTGTCTTGTAGAGAAGCGCAACTTAAGCAGTGGTCAATATTGGATTTTTTATGCTTACGAATAGGGAACGACTGATGGGAGTTTTGATGCTTGTTGCGGTGGCTTGCAACTGGAGTATGGTGGGTGGTGTGGTGATTGTTTCAATTCGAGTTTGGCTTGTTGATGGGGAGTTGTAGCAAATCTAACAATATATAAATACATTTGGAGTTTTTTTTTTTTTTAAATTGCTTGTTGTTAACTCTCAACATGATACAAGAGATCTAAAAAATCCAAAAAATGGAGCTAAACCCTCAAATCATTTTTCCAATTTACCTCCAATGATGAAGGTCGTATGGCTTCCATAAAGATGTCTTTTTTTATTTTATTTTTGACATTTTTATATTAAAAGGTATTATATATGATAAATAATTATTATAATATCAAGTTCCTTACACTAATGTGCACCAAATGCTAGATAATTAACAGCTTATCAGTTTTTTTATACTATCAAATTTTATCCTATCACTTAATATTATCAAATCTTATACTATCAGGTGTACCAAATAAGAGCCTTAACATTTTACCAAAACAAGTTGATATTTTTTCGTTAGATACATGAATCATAGAATGATGTACCAAATATATATATATATATATATAGTCAAATGAGGTTTCCCCTATCTTTCTTTGTTGGATCATATTGGTATGAATTTAATTAAGGTTGTGTTTGGATGGAGCACTTTAAAATTTCAAGGAATTTAAATTATTGAGCAATTGAATTGCTACAATTCAATGTCTATCATTTACAAAAAAAATTGTTTGGGAAGTTATTCTGAAAATTACAACAATTCAAAGAAGGCTTCTTGGAATTGGTGAGGTTGACATTACAAATCATGACAACCCATGGTAGAGTACAAAGCCAATAGCTAACTCACAACTTGAAACCATCATGAGCAAATCGTCCAAAGGAAAGCAAGAGCTCGCTGGAAAGAATGGTGGAACATACTAGCGGCAGGGATGTACAAACAGGGCAAAGATAGCATGACCAATTCAAGCCAAAAACTTCACAAACAAGTGCTTGACCCACATGCCACAACTTCTTTGAGAGACCTGCTCCTAGTAGCCTTGAGATTTGAAGAATATGATGAGTCGCAAGAAAAAATGGTGGTTGCTTGCCGTCGACAAGAGCTTGATTCATGCTTATAATGAGAGCAAATGCACTTGATTGAACATGTCGCAAAGAGAATAACACAAATAGTAGAGAGAGAGAGAGAGAAGAGCAAGGACCACACAAAAAATAGAGGAATTTCAGAATTCCACCTCTTTATCAAGTATTTTAAATTCTTCAATTTGCTTAAAACATAATTCTCAATAAAATTATTGTAGAATTTTAAAAATTCAGCAACGAAATACCCAAACAAGATATTTTATAGCAAATCATTTTGATTTCTCCCAATAAATACATCATTTCCTTAAAACTCTTTATTCAAACATACTCTAGAGAAGCTCTCATTCATATATTCAAAAGCTAAGAAATGAACCAATGCATGAATATGGGTGCAAAACTGCAAATAAATACATATAAATTTTCTTGCCAAAAATATAATTTTTTTGCCTTTAAATAATTATTTCAGTGCATATTACATATAAATACATTAATTCAAATTCAAATTAAGCCAAGATTTGTGTAAATAGTTTTTACCTCGTTTGTTTGCATAAGTGAAAACAACAAATAAGTTATAAAGGAAAATGAATTATTACATATATGTTCTAACTAAGTTCATATATCATGATAACAAATTTTGTTGGTACAAATTAAGTTGTTAATGCACCAAAAACTATTTATGTAAGCAGCGGGTTATTTAATATTTGAGTCATATGCTAATCTATTGGCCAAAAAAAGAAGAGTCCTTTGCTATTTTATAGCACCAATTTTCAAATAGGCCAGCCTATAACTTCAGCTAAATATATAGTATATGTTGCCACTGTAAAAACTATTTTTTGTGGATCATATCTATTGGGCTTCTTCCCATTGGATATGGTGCCCTGACAAGGTTTCCCTAGGCTTTGCTAGAAGAGGTGTCTGCCTATGTGAGGCTCTTTATCAACGACATCAAAATAGGTACTTTTATCAACCGTCAATTTTATTATTCAAAGACTAATTTGATATTATTTCAAGAAATAATTTAATAATAATGTTAGAAATAGAGAAATAAAGATACAATAAAAGTATAAAGAACGTTTATATATATTTTTTAAATTAATCAGTGTATACAAAAAGATTCTCTATTTATACAAGAAAAAATCTATACAAAAAACAAACTATAATCAAAATAGCATATTTAATTATATATAAATTAAATTTCTAAGATAATACAATATTTGAAAAGAGAGATTGGATTAGGTGGAACTTGTTTGAGAGGCTAGATCATATGGAACTAATTAGGAGTGCAAATGAGTGCAATAGAAGAAAGAGAATACAATAGAAAAGGTGACTAATTGAAGTTCTAGATTTTCGAGAAGTAGGATAGGACAGGTTATGGAGGATGATACATCTCTAATATCATCATGTTAGAACAAAAACAGGGGTACGAGAAAATAGTTTTATTTATATTAATAGTAGACTTCTAGTTTTAATTAAATAAGAAAACAAATATGAAAATATAATGAATAGTAAATAACTCGTAAGAGATCATATGAGATATTTTAAAATATTCTTAGATATAATAATAATAATAATGTTAGATATTTTTTAAATATTCTAACAAATAAAAATATGACATTATTAAAAGACCAATTTAATATCATCTATATTTTTAAAGGACTAATTTAATGTATTTATAAATAAAAATTAATTTAATATCGCATATATTTGTAAAGTATCAAAATGTATATTTACTTCTATTGATTTCTTATCAAGATATGTAGTATTACTGTTAATGTCTTTCAATGCTAACAAAAATCATTTTCACCTCTGTTGCCTCGTTCGTAGAGATGGAAACAGGTTAGGTCTGGTTAGGTTTTACCTTAAATAGGTCTGCCTTGTATCTCAATTATAAAGCCTGAGTCTGGCCTGTGAGCCTGTAATAGGTCAATTTTTAAGGTCTGATCTGACCTTTTTAAAAGTCTAGCCTGGCCTAAAAGCCTATTTAAAGACCTACTTTACAATGAGGCTTTTAAATAGGTTAACATGCCTACCGTTAAATAGGCCAACAAACATTTACATAGGCTAACAGACCTACCTTTAAATAGGTCAACATATCTTGCATATGCTAACATACTTGCCTTCAAATAAGTCAATATATCTTTACATAGGCTAACAGGTCTAAGCCTTGAAATAAGTCAATGGGCCTACTCAAAATCAATAGGCCTTTGTTATAATTTAACACCCACATTCTAATTTTATAGATGCTCATCACTTTCTTACTCTAATCTTTAGTCGATGTGAGACTTAGAGATATACCAAGTTGCTCACTTTCTTACTTTAGTCTTTCAAGTCTCACATCGATCAAAGATCAGAGTAAAAAAGTAGTGAATATCTATAAAAGTAGAAATAAAAATTAATTTATTATTTTCATTCTAATAAATATATTATTTTTATTTCACCCCTACTCGTTTGGGAGAAAATAGAGAAACAATGGAAAATTAAATAACATAGTTGACATTTATTATATTGATAGCAATGTTTTAACTGTATACAACAACAAACTAATGAAAACATTTAGAATTATATGACTTTTAACGTGTAATTTTATCTACATTTTTTCATAAAATTTAAATAAAGGTTTTGCTAAAAAATGAATGAAAACGTCCACTCCAATTCGTTTTCATGTAGTCCCCTTTATTTTCTTCTCTCATCAGATGGGCATGTAATTCTATAACTGTTCTGCACCGTGACCCGGTCCAAGTACATTTCACTACTAAACAATGTCTGATTTATAACCGTATTCCTCTCGTCAGTTTTTGATATACTAATTAAGCATAATACCATGTCCAAGAGCGTCAAGAAATATAAAGCATCTGTATAAGAGGAAGCTCTAAAGTAAACACACGCATCTGTATGATATATAATCATATTATTCTATTATACGTTGAGAAAAAAAATAATGAAGACTGGTATTTGGCAGATTGTTAAATGGTTTTTCGCTATTAGGTGATACACAATATATCTGGAGGAATATTTGCTAATTTTTTGCTATTTTCTAAATATTTGCTGCCAGACTGAACTTTGTGGATGGGGAGTGGAGGCTGCTGAAACCATCAATAAAGGCGAATTTATAATTGGGTATGTTGGAGAAGGTAGCTCATATTTCTGAATGGCTTATAATTGAGTATGTTTGCCTGCCCTCCTTTCATTCCATAATCTAATTTGTCTTTCAAAAATGCTATTCATTCGAGGTTGCTTTAAAGGCATGATATCTTGAGTCTTATATAACTGTAGCTTGTATCTTTAAAGTATGCTTTTCCTCTATTTAACCGAAAATGTTTTCTGTTGCAGTCATTGATGAAGATGATGCTTTATGTCAAAAAAGGCTTTGAGACATGAAATACAGGGGTGTACAGAATTCTCACATGTGCGAGATTTGGAAAAACTTCACGATAGATGCAACTTTCAAAGGAAATATGTCACGCATTTTAAACCATAGCTGTGATCCCAACTGCGTTTTGGAAATGTGGTTAGTGTCAAAAACTATTCTATTACTCTCCCTGCAGGCTTCATTATTTTTCTTACTCTTCAAAGATTCTATAAACATGTAGGTTCCTTGAGGACTAAATTGCTGTTAGAAATTGGAATACAGTATATAACCTGATACCTGGTGTAACTCTCCCTTTCATTTACTCAAATAAGGTGTCCTGTCCTTTCTCTCGGATGGTGAGTGTGCTGCTGGCTGAGCTCACCAGTGAGCCTCCAGGTAAGTCGGTCCCGTTGGGGTAGGTGCACCTTAAGGTTGTGTTTAAGAGTTTAGAAGAAAAAGAAGGCGAAGAGTTTAAAGGAGAAAGAAAGAAAGGAAAATGAGAAGTTTATCCTCCCTTTATTTAGAAATGTGAAATATACGAGGAAAAGAAAATGAAAGATTTAAGATATATTTTTTATTATTTTACCCTTTATTCAAAAAAATTAACATAATTAATATTTTATAAAAAATATTAATGTGAAAAACTAAAAAAAATATATCTAAAATTTCTCTCACTATAATTTTTCTCTCTCTAAAAAACTTATCTCCGATTTTTTTTCTCTATAAAAAAATTCTCTAGAATTATTTCTCACTCTAAAAGTTGAAAAAGTTTTTTTCTAGAGAGAAAATTTTTAAAAAATGTATTTTCTAATATTCATTTGAAAAAATATTTTTCTCTCTAAAAATCTTGTCTCTCTCTTTCTAAAAATATTTTCTCTTAAAAATATTGTCTCTCTCTCTCTCAAATTATTGTCTCACTTTAAAATTGTCTATTATTCATTTTAAAATTCATTTTATTGACATATGTGAATCTCAATTCCAATTCTTAAGTTTAACTAATCGTTTAAAAAAAAATATCCAAATATTATGATTTATTGTGTGAACCTTTAATACATATTTTTTAATTGTATAGAAGTGTAAAAATAATACGAGTTCTGTAACATCATTTTGTCCTTAATTCTCAATAACTTGAACATTGGATAATTGGGTCTTTAATAATAACAGGAAATATACACCAAAATATAAAATCATACATTGAGAAATGAGTTGTCTATAATAGCATACATATACATTATCAAAAAGTATCAAAATTATCCTGGGTTCAAACTTGATGAGCATTGAATATCTGCCACCATTTTTTTTTTTTTGTGAAGAACCACACTAGATTTTGTTCAATACCTGCAAAATGAAAATGTTGACAATGTAATTTTGAGACAATCATATATTATAATTAATTGCAAGTCATTTGAAAAGACCATCATGCTTATGCTATGACATTTTACATACAATTATCAACAGCCATGTTGCACTGGCTCCTGAAAACAGGAAATAAAGCAATAACAGGAAAACACAGATAAAATGGCAAAAATAAGGGGATCCAGAGTGGCAAAAGTCTAAGACAATGGATTCCAATTAATCATGTAAAATGGCAAAAATAAGGGGATCCAGAATGCTCATGTAACTATCATTACTATATAAAGAATATGTCATATCTCAAAAAATAAACCCTCTTGAGAAACACAGCAGTGCTGCACAACACTACAACAGTACAACCGCAAGGATACCTTCAACTTCACTAGCTGATAATTAATCACGCATAGATATATTGAACATGCTTTGTAAAAAATAGTCTCCTTAAGGCATTCAGTTGCAGATTAGTATAATGTTGACTCATTTAAGTAGAATAAATAAATTTAAAAAACAGATGACTCATTCAGACGTACTTATTTACATTCTAATGTTTAATCCTGTTATGCAATCAATGCAAACATTTTGTATAGAGAAAAAAAATAACATAAAAACCCAATTATTGCGGAAGCATCTCTTCGAATTATCCCCCGACATGAATCTAAGCAAAATAAATACAACTTGAAATAAATTAGGTAGTATAGAAAAATGGACAATGCAGATGCAGTTTCTTTATTTTAATGTCACTGTCCACTGTTCAGAGAAAAACGATACCCACATGCGCTCGTCTATCTAACTTATTACAAAATTGCAATATTATTGTCAGAGGACCAAACTATAGAAAATTAAATATAGGAAATGCAGAGATAAACATAGAACAAGCAAGGTACGAATAAACAAATGAGACTAGATAGTGGTATGGTTTGTCCTCCAGAAAATAATAGGGTTGTTCACATGTTTCAAAAGAAAATGCATCAATCAACAACTTCAAAAATCCTAGAGAAAAATAGAAATCACCTCCATCTACACAACCATATGAGGTGATAAGTTCAAACTTCCATTGACAAAAATTACTAAATCAAATTAAACATGAAGTTGATTAAGCTGATCATCAAGTTTCATATTAAAGTACAATTAATATGAAAAAAGACAAGTTCACATGAAGATGAATGAATGACACAACACAAGAAAGTTAGAACAATTAAATAAACACAACGAGAAAATGGGACAAAAATTCAGAAGATAACATTTTACCCCCAGATTAAAATAATCCCATCAAAACAATAATAGAGTAATATCCATATATTCACAATATTATTATGTAATGTTAATATATTGAGGAGTTCATTTCTAATGTTGAGCAGTTGAAGTACTGTCAAAGGTTAACATATTGCAGAAAATAACAACTAATATTGTCCACTCCACTCAACTTCCAAATTGATGGAGCTCATTTACCATGACTAAATTGTGCAAATGGGGTTCAGATTACAAAGATTTTCTATATTAAATCAAGCACTCAATTATCAAACCCCATACCAGACCCAAAAAAAAACATCGATCTTTATGATACCATTCCATTCATTAATGAAAATAAGGAAAGCCCACAAACTTGCACACGCTGACAATCACAGGAAACTCTGAAAAAAATGATGAATACTATCACAGAGACATAAGAATAAACACGTAGTGGGCATTCCATGTATGTGTGTAAACACGTAGTAGACACGCAACATCTCACAATCATTGACCTCAAGAAGTCATTATTATGCACATAAAACTGGCTATGTATGCTTAAATGGAAGAAAGATATCAGTTGATTTTGAATCAAAGAAGGTTGAAGAACCCAAATATTCCAACAAAAGAATCAGAGAAGAAAAGCATAGAGCTTACTGTTTATGAGAGGTAGAGACAACACGAGACGACGAGCCCAGATGGATGAGCCCAGACGGACAAGTGCAGAGACGGTGGAGACCAGAGAGACGCAGTGAGTGCAGAGACGAGCAGATGGACGAGTGTAGAGATGAGTGCAGCGAGATGAGGCTTCGACCGCAGAGACAAGCATAGGGAGACGAGCGTAGGGAGACAAGCCTTTGACGAGGGCAGACGAGCACAGTGATAAATGAGTAATTTTAGACCAAAACCCTTCAATTTGGGGGAACTGAAAATGGGGGGCAGACGAGGGTATCCCATAATCCCTCATTCCCTTCTCTCTTATTTCTAAAATTCCCAAACAAAGTTTCTCAACTCCAAACCCCTTTCTTCCTTCCCTTTCCCTTCTAATCTTCACTCCCAAACACAGCCTAAAGCACTCTAACGCTCGTTAAACAAGTGAATGAAGAAATAAAGCTTAGAAGCAATAAAGAGAGAAAAAGAGAGTGTAGAGAGAGAAAGAAAGGTACCGTTAATGATGTAGTAATAGTGTTTTTTTATATTAATACGAGGTGAGGTGGACATTGTATCCCATCCTAGGATTCAGAGTCTATAATCTGAGAAAAAATTCTTTATAAGAATGATGACATGTGTTTTAGTTATTATTAGATATTTTAAATAGGAGTTTTATTATATTTTTTTAAAAGTTTATTTTAATAATTTTTTTAATATTAAATAAAATAATATTTAATAAAAAAGTAAATATATTTAATGTTTTAAAAATATAAAAAAATTAATATTTTTTATTTAATAATTAAAAATATTAATAAAAAAATTGTGTAAAATAATTTAAAATTATTCTTTAAAGAGTGATGTTGACAAGTGAGAGTAGGTTAAATGTGAGTCGGGTTAATGAAACGGATCGGATAAAAAGCCTTGGGTCTAATTGAGGTATTTGAGTAATGATTGACCGGTGATTTTTGGTGGGTCAGGTTGTGAAATGTAACAGGTCGGATTGTGTATTGCAAAGCGGATCAAAGTGGTCTAGTTGGGGAGATTCTTACATAAACCCTGGCTACCCAGATGGGTGCACTAGACCAATCAAAACTTTATATTTTTATAGAGTTTTGTGAAATTAATTATGTGACACAAAAATCCATAAAAATATTAAGTTCTGATTGGCCTGGTGCACCCATCTGGGTGCCCAGGGTTTATGTAAGAATCTCTCGGTCTAGTTGATTGAATGGAGGGATGGTTTTGGACTTGAGTTAGGTGTAATTATTTTAATGTCGTACATAAGGCCTGTTTCATATGCAAGTTTTGACATAATCCTTTGTAAGCAGATACTGAATTGTTGGTCAAATGTTGTAATTTTTGGTGCTTTGACCATGCCTGATCTGAATAGTATTCCCAGTGTTAGTCCTATACGTGCTTTGTAAATACTAGTCAAACTGACCTGGGATACAACTCGTTGATAATTGGGTTACATCGATCTGACTGAATACCTCAGCCTTCCTTAGGCTCTCCTGAGCTGACAGCTCTTTCAGCTTCCATAGTGATAAAAGCATCGAGTATCCTCATAAAGAAGTAAACCATACTAGCTTATACTGAATATTTTTCATGTTAATATTTTATACAGCATTTATGAATCATCTGCCTTCTGCTTATCATTTATCTACTCTGAAACAAAGTTCCTCCTGATGCTTAAAGATGGCTGTCTAAAGAGAAAAGTTGTCATCTTGGACTTTGCCTGTGTTTGATGGGGCCCTGATGTGCTATCTCTTGGCCTAAATTACCGTACACTTCTTTTAAAATGTTTAGACCTCAAACATGCTTGTTAGAGATATGATTCAATTAATTGGATGACACCTGTGTGTAAAAACGATAGTGCAAAACCAAAGGAGTACTAGGCCAATGAAGATTTTGAAGATACAGTTGTGTTGTAACTTACTAAGAGGCAGTTATAACTACTTTGCTGCACATATAAGATGGAAAATAATGGACTACTAACCAAACCATGATCCTAATAGATGTCATGGTTCTAAGGATAAGGATACTCTAAAATAAAAATTCTTATAAATTAAGCAAGTAAACTCATATCAATTATTGATAAATAGATTCACATCAACTATCAATGATTGATGTAAGTTTATTTGTTCATTTGATAAGGATCCTCACTTTAGAGGATCCTTGTTCATGGTTCCAAATAATCAACTTTGATATTTTGAACAACCTACAATATCATAAGATGTAGTTGTGTTTTAGGTAAATGATTCCCATGGATACCAAGTCTATAAATATAGATGTAAATGCAGAGCAATTACGCTTTCACTTTTGTCTACACATACATTTGGGGTTTATATATAATAATGGAGTTTTATGTTTTATGTCTTTCTTCATGTGTTTATTTTTATTTATTTATTATTATGTTTTAATATAAAGTTTAAGATGAGAGGAGATTCTCTGATTTTAAAGTCGAAGAATGTCACAAGTCTTATATAATAAAGGTTAAAAATAATATCATAAATGACTTACCAATAAAAAATCACTAATAAGATTCAAACTTAAAACCTTTTAGTTGACTTGTTAATTTACCAGTCAAGCTAATTCTAATTGGTTAATTTATTAATGCTTAGGTAAAGGAGTGCATATTTGATTATCCCAAAGTTACTGGCCTTGCACCTTGTACCGTGGCTTGAAATCAGGTTGTATGCTATGTCAAAAGTAGAATTTTATGTGCTTAATGGGTGATATCCAACATTCTTAGACACTCAAAATAGAGGTAAAACATGATTGTGGGTTAATAATATAGTTTACAAGCCCATTCATGGGTTATAAATGGATCACTTCTAAGTCTTAAGCTTAGCAATTTGTTGTGAATTTAGAATTAAACTTATTTATATTTTCTGTTTTAACATGCATGTTTAAAGGGAAAGAAAGTGGCTTTTAGTGTCAATGGATTCACCAATTTAATCATTATTATAATTATTGTTCTGTATTGCACGAGCATGACATTATTTAGTTTCTGAGGAAGATTCTTATCTTCGGTCTCTGGCTGTTGTGAACAAAGTTTCTATATTTCTCCTGCTATAGTTTTATATTTGCATTTAAGTTTTCAAAATTTCAAATTACGTCAATAAGGTTAGCTTAACTGATAGGATCTAAAAGCCTCACTTCAAAGGTCTTAGGTGATCCTTTCATTGATAGATCAGCTTGAAATAAGATAACATTCCCTCTTCCTAAACTTTTTTTTTGTAAAAAGAAATGTTAATGTTCAAATTACAAAAAACAGTCATGCAAGACTACTATCAAACAAAGTACTGTTCGAGAAAAGATGCAACTATTACTTCCTCATTTTGAAAGAGACAATAAATATTGATTCTCATTGGAAGATGGACCCTCTTGTTCATTTCTCACTCGACCACTCTTAAGCTTGACCTATCTTTACAGATGACTAGGGGTGGAAACAAGCCTGACATGTATCCCAATTATAAGGCTTGAGCCTGAACTATGAGCCTATAATAGGTCGATTTTTAAGGTCTGGTCTGACCTTTTTAAAAGTCTAACCTGACCTGAAAGTCTATTTAAAGGCCTACTTTGCAATGAGGCCTTTAAATAGGCTAACAGACCTACTTTTAAATAGGCCAACAGACCTTGACATAGATTAACATACCTACCTTTAAATAGGTCGACATGTCTTACATAGGCTAACAGACCTACCTTTAAATAAGTCAATATATTTTTACATAAGCTAACAGGCCTAAGCCTTGAAATAAGCCAACGGGCCTACTCAAAGTCAATAGGCCTTTGTTATAATTTAACACTCACCTTCTAATTTTATAGATGCTCACTACTTTCTTACTCTAGTCTTTGGTCAATGTGGGACTTGGAGATATACCAAATTGCTCACTTTCTTACTCTAGTCTTTCAAGTCCCACATCGACCAAAGATCAGAGTAAGAAAATAGTGAGCATCTATAAAAGTAAGGGGTGAGTGTTATAGATGTTCACTACTTTCTTACTCTAATCTTTGGTCGATGTGGGACTTGGAGATATACCAAGTTGCTCACTTTCTTACTCTAGTCTTTCAAGTCCCACATCGATCAAAGATCAGAGTAAGAAAGTAGTAAGCATCTATAAAAGTAAGAGTGAGTGTTAACTTATTATTTTCATTATAATAAATATATTACGTTAAATATATTAATAAATATGTTATTTCTATTCTAACTTACTAACTTAAGTTTTAATTATTAACTTTTATAAAATTTAATTAAAAATATATTAATATATTATAATAAATTAATAATTATAATTATAATTTATAATTATTATAATATTATATATTATATTATATATAATTAAATAGGTCGAGCCTACTACCAGGCTTAAAAAGCTTAATAGATGGTCTGAGGTTTGACCTTTTTAATTAAATAGGCTTTTAAAAAAGTCTTAACCTAACTTGTTTAGTAAACAGGTTAGGTCAGGTCAAGCCTCAAGCAGGCCAGGCCATAGGTTCCTGACGGACAACTTGACCTATTTCCACCCTTACAGATGACCAAGTCGAGGGCCTATCTTTACAGATAACCAGACATGTTCCATCTTTACCCAAACACTCATACCGACCATACTTTACAATCATTTCGCTAACCTACCTAGGTATCCTTGACCTTATTGTTGCCTCGCTTGTAGGTCTACAACGAGTCCCTTTCTTACCTACCAAACTATACCGACCGAACTATACCGACCTAGGTCCCGGTAAGTATCCGAAACATCTGGCTCCCACTGTGGGGCTCACGTCAAACTGTCCTACCCCACAACGAACCAACTTCACCTTCACCACAGTTATCTTTCCAACTTTACCTTCACCGAAGTCATCTTTCTAACTAATCATGGCCACTAACGAAAGCAACGTCGACAATGGAATCCACCAAGAGAGTCCTCAGCCCAACCCCATTAAAATATTGATGCAGGACATCAGAGATATTCGCAGCCGAATCGATCAGATAACTAATAGGGATCAGTCGCGTGAGGAGTCTGAAGAGGAGACTGAAAGAAGGCCAGAAGAAAACACTACGAATAGAGAAGCTCGCCGATAGACAAGTTATCCTCCTCCAGTTGTTGACTATCTTTTCTCCAATTTCATAATTTTGATTCCATTGCTGGAAGGTTTCTGACTTCTGACCATGGAGCTTTATGATGGGACAACTGACCCTCAAAAGCATCTTACAATGTTTAATTCGATGATGCTCTTGAACGGGGGAATCGACCCAATCAAAAGCCGAGTTTTCCCGACGACCCTAAAGAAATCAATGCTACTTTGGTTCTCAAGCCTTAAAGCAGGTTCAATTTATGATTTCACAAAACTGTTAACTAAATTTCTTAACCATTTTTTTACTAGCAGAATTCACCAGAAGACTTCGGCTAGCCTTATCAACTTGAAGCAAGGTCGGGATGAATCACTCAAGGAGTTCATGAGGAGATTTGGTGAGGAAGCGGTTCAAATCAGGGATCTCAACCATGTTGTGTCTCTACATGCTATCACGGCCAGACTGCGACCAGGACTCTTTGCAGATTCTTTGACCAAAAAGCCACCTGTGGATTTGGATGATTTGAGAACCATGTCTATAAGGTACATAAACATGGAGGAAATTGCAAACATAAGAAGACAAATGAAGCAGCATCACTTGGGATCGGAAGTCGGAGGAAATACAAGTAATCCTCAAATTTCTATCAGACCGAGTTTCCAAGATCGACCATATGGAGGACGAGGAGCAAATCAGAGGGATAGATCGATGAGAGTGGAGGAAAAAATCGATCGATTTGATCATGTTCCTTAGGTAGCTTTAAGACATCCACAACCTCAGTACAATGAGTACATGCCGCTAACCACCCGACAGGAGCAAATATTCTGGGAGGTCTATAACACTGGTATTATCCAGCGTCCAAAGAGTGCAGAAAGCCTATGTCTAGGTCAATCAACCCTGGTTTCAATTGCCCAACTCACTAAGTTTCCTTGAGAGCCAGCGCAACTTCCACTCATGAACGATCTATTCTCAATCACACACTATACATGGTTAATAGGTATATTTCTATCCTATTAACGAATCAACTCATCCAAGCCAATTGAACTCACCGAACATGTATCAACCACACTATATCCATATCAACAAATCCCTATGTCTAGTTCATTTGTCAATATTAGGATCATGTAATTGAGGCCAACCAAGAACAAGCATTAAACACAGATAATGATTGAACCATAATCAAACATCCACACAAACTTAGAGAAAAACACATCATTAATATATATCAAAGGATCCAAAATATTCCTAAAACATAGCTCAACTATACAAAATATAAGGAAGAGAAGAGAGAAAGGGAAAAGAGAGAAAGAAGCTCATTGATTTGTCTCTGAAGCTTGAATCCTCCTTCAATCCTTTAATCCTGGCCTCCAATCCACCAGCAATGAAGATCTAGCCAAGCTATCTAACCTAAAACTAACCTAAACTAACTAAACTAACAAAACCTAAAAAAAGAGAGATGGCCAAATGGCCAAAACTCAGAAAAACAGAGAGAAAACGGAGAGAGAATGGAGAGATTTTGAGAAAAACGTATAAAAATCTATTTATAGGCTCAGCAGCCGCCACCACGCCACAGCGCGCATATGGGTCCAAGTATGACCAAGCTGAAAATCCTCTTTGCGCCGCGGCGTGCTCTGCCTTGCGCCGCGGCGTTGCTTGCTGGAATGCCAATTTGGCTTCCTCTTCATCTTTAAGCTCAACTGCTCCATATTTAACCTTGTTTGGAGCCCCTCCTATCATAGAGAAAACACCAAATCAATAACATATATAAATCTACTCAATCCATAATCATTAAAGCTCAGTTTTGCACAATAACACATCAGAAAGGCTCAGATTCAGAATATATCAAATATAAGCACAAAACCTTCCAAATATGCATTTAAACAAGGATAGGGCACAAATAACTGCATTCTATGTAGCTATCAGTCATCTTGGAAAATATGTCTACCAACTTAGAAGTCAAAGCAGAGAAACGAGGGAAGGAAACCAGTCCATACAGAGGTGTTTGAGCTAAGAGAAAAGGGCAAAGCAATCATGATAACTTCTGATTCTAGAGACCAGATGATCAAGGGAGTCATAGATTAAATAACCGGTGGATTTGCGAGAGGTGGAAGCTTAAATTCATTTTGAAAGCGCCATCTTTAAACTGTAATATCAAATTTTCCCACTAGGCTTCGTTTGGTTCATTATATTATTAATAAAGTTATTTTCTATTATTGTCTCAATTAGAATAAAGTTTTTAAGTCTCAGTATGGTAAATCTGATCGAGGTCATAAAGATGACCTAATCTGGTAAATTTGACCAAGGTCATGAAGACGGCCTAACCTAATAAAATTCAACCAAGGTCATGAAGACGGTCCAGCCAAATAAAATCGGCCGAGGTCTTGAAGACGGCCAAGTCAGGTAAATCTGGCTGAGGTCATGAAAACAGCCTAGTCCGATAAAATCAGCCGAGGTCATGAAGACGACCTAGCCAGGTAAATCCGTCCGAGGTCATGAAGACGACTCAGCTCGATAAAAGCGGCCGAGGTCATGAAGACAACTTAGGTAAATTAGGCCGAGGTCATGAAGACGACCCAGTCTGATAAATCCGGCTGAGGTCATGAAAACGGCCCAGCCTGATAAAATTGGTCAAGGTCATAAAGACAACCCAACCCAATAAATCCGGCCGAGGTCATGAAGACCTGCTCGAAGAAACTGAAGGCATATTAAGTCATTTGAAGTGAGTAGATATTTCAAATCGACAAATAAAACCAAATACAAAGTATACAACTTCAAACCGAAAAGCAAGGGCGAAAAATGAACCAAAGGTACATTTATCCATCAAATACAAATCCAAGTTTAAAAGATTACAAATTCGTTAAGATTAGAAATGTATTACAAAGTTCAAAAAAATTGAATTACACTTCATCATTAACTTTTGGTCCTCCTACATAAGCTCGACTCATCTTCATAGATGACCAAGCTGAGGGGTTGTGGACCCTCTTGCCCCATTTCTCATCCGACCACTCTTAAGCTTGGCCTATCTTTATAGATAACCAATCTGATGGGCCATAGACCATCCTGGGGCTAAGACATAATAGGCCTACCATAGACCTATATAGGCCGACCATATAAGCCATTTGTTAGGTAGGCCTATTTCGGAACAACAGGCCTAGGAGAATTCGAGTCAACCCGACCGAGGTCCTGCTTGTAGGATCCGACCAGTCTACGCCTGAACGAGAAACGACTTGCTAAACACGTGCTTAATATGATCCCCCAACGGTCATTGGCTGACCGACACCATCATGACCAACGGTTGTGAACGGCTTCACGCCTTAATGACTGGACATATAACGAATCCTAACATTCAAAGCCCTAAATGACCTAAACGGTAAGTATCCGAGGAGTTAATGTTCAGATCATCTATATAAACTGGTCTGACAACCTAGACCAAACATGTTCTATCTTTATACAAACACTTATACCGACCATACTGTACAATCATCGATTTTAACATCGATATTCTTTAGATCAAGAATAACTCTATTAAATTCGTCCAGGTGCTCTTTTATAGGCTTTCCTTCCTATATTTGAAGAGTATATATTCTTTTCTTCAAATATAGTCTATTGGTGAGCGACTTCGTCATGTACAGGCTTTCCAGCTTCAGCCATAATAAAGCAGCTATATTTTCTTCTGACACTTCTCGTAGAACTTCATCTCCCAAGCACAACAAAATTGCACTGTGTGCTTTTTCCAAGATCTCGCTTTTCTCGATGTCGGTTAGACTTTGTGGCAGCTTGTCTCTACCTTCCAAGGCTTTGCCCAAGCCTTGATGAACCAATAGCGCTTTCATCTTCAGCCGCCAGAGACTGAAATCATTTTCTCCATTGAATTTCTCCAAATCAAATTTAGCACTTGCCATGATGACCGTATAATGACGTACAGGTGAACAATACCGTATACTGGAACAATGTCGTAGTCCGTGAACGGTACACCAGGGAAGTTCCCAGGAAAGAGAGGTGGGTCAATAATAGACACACTTAAATACCAAGTCTTTCCTAGCCAGGACTTTCCTAGACATGTACTTTCACACTACCACACTTTTCCAGCAACAAGAATAATTCTTTTTTGATGTGGAAGATCAGACAATGTTGCAACCACAGAGCATACTAAGAATTTTCTTATATATCTGGCACCTTATCCGAGAGCTCTGAGAGCTCTGATACCAGTTTGATGCAGCGTAAGGCCCATTTAGAGAAAATGTAATAGAGAAAAATGACAACGAGAATTAATGTGGTTCGGCAATTTTCCTACGTCCACGGTAAAAAACCAACGAGAAATATTCCACTATGACAAAATAGGATTATTACAAGCTCACTCAGTATTTCACTCAGTTCCCAGTACCCAATTACACCCAAAATCACTCTCACTCAAGCCTCTCTTAAACCCACAAATCTTTCTCTAACTATTAGAACCCTCTCTCACTTTAGAACAAGAGAATGAAGAGAAATATTAAGAAGAGAGAACTCCTAGAGCTTGGAGTTTTTGGTGTGTATGATTCATCTTTAAGCATGGCTATTTATAGCCAAATTCCATGACCAATATGTGGTCTAAAATTTGCAAGCGTGGCTGCCAAATTTCAGCCACTAATATCACAATTAGTGCTTCCAAAATAGCCATTAATTATTGATGAGTGGTTGATCCATAGCCCCTTATGTCTTTCAACCACCAATATCACAGTATGTCAAGTTCTTGAAGAAGTTAACGGAGCCACAAAAGCCCAGTGGAAGAAGAGGCTATGGTTCTGTACTCCACTTCAGTTGATGAACGAGGAACAGTTTTTTGCTTTCAATAAGCCCATGAGATTGCTTTAGAGCCCAAATACACAATGTAAGCAGTTGTGGATTTGTGATCATCTATCATTAGTGATGTGATGGGAGGCCATAGAGTTCAAGAGCCATGTTGGAGTAGAGGTTGGGGTTGTGGTGACCATGTTCATAGCATGAGTGGATTTTGGTGAATTCCCAACAATTCGATAGCAAACATTAGCAATGTGTCCTGGATTTTTACAAAATTGACACTTAACAAAAGCATTTTTCTTTGAACCTTGAGGTTGAGTAGGAAGAGAGCCAAGAATAGACTTTCGCTGGCTAGTAAAATTACCTTGGCGATAAGCACAGTTGGCAATAACAGGAACACTGGCATTGAAGCGTTCTTTACGTTGGAGAACAAGCTTGTTAATCAATCAATTTATCAAAGAGCTCATCAAACATGATCAGAGTATCACGTGTTCTCATGGAGGCAGAGAACTCTTGGAACGAGTTAGGGACCCAGGCCATTAAGGGCATGGATAACGAGATCAAGGTCTTCAGGAGGATGACCGATAAGAGCCAACTTTTATGCAATACTATAGATGGAACGAAGGTAGTACGTTATTGAAGAAGTGCCTTTGGTGATAGAGCTAAGACGTTCTTTAAAAGACATGATGCAGGAGCAAGAGCAATTGGCATAGGCACACCGAAGTTTAAGCCACGCTTTAGGGGAAGTGTCAGCAGAGGACATAAAAGCACATGCTTCAGCTTCACAAGAACTAAGAAACATAAGATATAGAAGGTGGTCTTGACGCACCCAATAAAAATGTGCAGGATTGGGTTTGTCGCACGATTAAACAATGGTGGCATGAGGGCAAAGAGTGGTTCTGGTGACATAGCCAGCAAGATGACGACCAACAAGAAGAGAATTAATTTGTTTGTACTAAGCAAGATAATTTTTGCCAATAAATTTGATATGGAATTGAATGGTGTTGAAGTGAACAAGATCCTTGGGATCAAGAACAGGGGTAGCCAGTAGAGGGGTGGTTTGGGTAGTAGCATCGGAGTTTCCGAAGGCCATTGATGAAGATCGGAATTGCTAATTGGGTAAGGAGACTTCTGGTACCATAATTAAAGAGAATTACAGGAAGCGTGAATTTTTATATTATTATAAAATTAATGTTTACAACATATATATAACCAAAAACTAACGAGTTCAAAATGCACAGATTATACAAGATATGTTACAAAATAAGCTTTACAAATTCAAATACAAATTTAAAGTGTAGACCTGGTCAATACTCCAACAAGATGCAATATATGTAGACTTTCGCGCGACCAGCCAAAGCATTATAATGTTTTGAAATTAAAGTTTTTGAAGTGTAACGATAAAATTCGATTATTCTCCCTGGATTTAAGGTCTTCTAAACTCTAAAGTATATCATATGAAATAATTGATTAGGCTTTTTAAAAATCAATTTTAGAGTTAAAACTATAAAATCCGGCCATGGGCTAAATCTGTTTTTTCTTTTTTCCTTTTTGTTTTTTACTTTCCAGTAAGCGTTGTTACATTTTGTATTTTGAAAATGTTTTACTTGTTAGGATGTTAATAAACGAAGCTATAGGTAACAAATTCAGACTTGTTTTTCATTGGCTTCTTCGCTTTAAGCAAAATTATAACTTTAAGGTTGTATTTTATTTAACTGTGAAAATTTTGATTATTTTAATAATTAATTATTATATGTCGATTATAATATAATCAGTTGTATGTTTAATTGGATATACTATCGCGATCGTGATCGTGGCGGGATAGTAATTTAAATTAATAAAAATTAATTAATTAATAGAGTTGTCATTAATTTTATTTTTAATTAGAAAAAATTGAAAAATCCAAGAAAAATAGTCTTTGAAACCAGATTGGATTCGGAAGTCGGTTATGTGTAGAGAATGGTGAAAACTTAATCCCACAGGACTCTAACACACCTGTCCTAAGACGGTATCTTAAATTAATTATGCAAATTATCGCGACTGAGATCGCGGCGAAAAATAGCAACTCGATAGGATTTTAGAATATGAAATTGAGAAAATGGAGTCGCCACCAATTTTATTTGAATTTGAAAAAATTGAAAAACCTTTCTTTGAAAATGGTCTTTGGAACCAGATTGGATTCGGGAGTCGGTTATGCTTAGGGAAGGGTGGAAACTTAATCCCACTGCACCCCTAACGCACCCGTCCTAAGATGGTACCTTAGATTAATTGTGCAAATTATTAACAATCCTTGAAAATATTTATTTTACCCCTTTTTGCAAACATTGTAACTAAAAAGCGAAACCACAAAATTGTGAAAATTTAAATTTGGCTTGACAGAAATGAAATTCTGCTCCTACGTATCCCCTGATGCAATGGGGAACTCAAAGTTACGTAGTTCTTTAGAAAATAATTGTGAGTTGGTTGATTTTATTTAAATTAATTTTTGAAATTTGAATTAACAAGCCGTCGCGGCTCAGTTATTCAAATTAAGGATTAAATATGTGAAGCTCGCGTCACGCTAGAGACGTCACCCACCGATTATCAAATTTGTTACGAAATTTTTATTTAAGATTATCAATTAGCGATTTAACTTAAAAAAAAATGTAAATCATCAAGCTATCGCAACTCAGATGTTTACAAAATATAAGGGTTAGCAAGCTGTCGCAACTTAGGTAACCCATTTTTATTCCTTTTTTAAAAAAACTTTTTAATCATTTCTTTGTTTATCATTTTTAACTTCTTTACCCTTCTCCCTTCTTACCAAAATGCATCATTATGGACAGCAGTCCACGCGATTCAACCTCACACACCCAAAAGACAATCACAATTCAATTTAAAGAGGTAAAAGTTGGAGACTTTGACAACAATAACAGCACGCACCAGGGGACGTTTGTGGAGGGATCTAGTCTGAGGTTCGACGGTCGGGAATTGCCTCTGAAGGTCGAGAACTGGTTCCTGTGGTCCGACGGTCGAGAGCTGGCCTCTGAGGTTCGATGGTCGGGAATTGCCTCTGACGGTCGAGAACTGGTTCCTGTGGTCCGACGGTCGAGAGCTGGCCTCTGAGGTTCGACGGTCGGTGAAAAAATGGATTTATTTGGGTTTGGAAGGTTGAAGGTCGATGAGGGGAATGGAGCTTACGGTTCGACGGTCGAATTGGAGAATGTAGGGGTTTTGCTTTTGGGGTCCGACGGTCGAATGTGATGGAATTTAGTTGATGGTATGAAGGTTTGGATGGCTTGTCGGTGAGAGGAGTGGAGCTCACGGTTCGACGGTCGAGTTGGAGAATGTAGATGGTCTTACTTTTGGGGTCCGACGGTCGAATGTGATGGAATTTAGTTGATTGAGTTCGACAGTCGGAGAGGGGAAGGATGTGGCTCTTTGGATTTCGACGGTCGATGTATGTGATGGTGTTTGAAATGTGGTTTGGAGATTTGAGAGGTAGGTGGTCTGGTTTGTGGGATGGTTTCGACGGTCGAGTTGGAGGTGAAGGTGGGCTAATAAGCGGGGTGGTTCGACGGTCGAGTTGGAGGTGAAGGTGGGCTTTGTGCGGTCGACGGTCGGATGAGAGAATGGATTCGACGGTCGGCCGGGAGGTTGATGGCGAGAAAATGCTTGGGTGATGGAAGGTGGATGCCAAGGGAGCTTCTTGCCGTGGATGATAGTTTGATGGTGATGGTAGGTGAAGGAGAGGAAGATAGGTGGTGGGTGTATTGAAGGTGAGAGTCGGCAGGGGTGATTGTGGTTTATTTGGTTGGAGAAGGATTTTTTTGGAGGAATTGGGTTCTCAAGGATTTTTTTTTTGGAAGAAAATAATGGCAGAGGCATTTATGGAGGGATCCTTCATATTTTGGAGGAAAGAGTCGTTGATGGATAATGGATGTGATGATTGCTCACCGTATGGGAGGTTGGCATTTTCCTTCAAATTTTCATCTTTTTAGACAAATCTCCCTAAAATCCTCCTTTTTGTATCAAAATTCCCCTTTTTTTATTTTTTTCATTGACCCTTTCTTCTCTTTTTTTTTTTTTTCTTTTGCGTCAATCACTCCTTTCTTTTTCTTTTTTTTTATATTGAGCCCTCCACCCCTGTGACTATTTTTTTTTTATATTTTTATTTTATTTTGTTTTTTTTTTACTTTTTTTTTTTTTTTTTGTTACTTTTCTTTTCTTTTTTTTTTTTTTTACTTTTTTTTTTTTTTTTAGCCGGTCAAAATTGGGTGTTCATTGCCCCTCTTTACTTGTTTCTTATTAGATAATAAGAAAATTGTGGTCTTCTTATTATCGTCGTAAGGAGCAGTAAAGACATGAACTCCAATTTTGTCCCAAGAAAGCACAAGATGTCAAACAAATGCGAGAAATAACATGCAAAGCGTCCAAACGCTCAAGGATTAAAATTCATAGAGCGATGCGCTCAAAAGAATTAACGAGAAAAAGAAATGACAAAAAGTTAAAGTGCATAGAGCCGATGCGCTTCAATGAAAAATAAAATGCATTGAATGTATAGAAAGCCGATGCGCTCAGAAATTTAAAATGCATGGAATGCATGGAAGCCGATCGCTCAAAAGAAATTGACAGGAATTTAAAATGCATGGAATGCATTGAAGCGTAGTGCACTCAACGAAAGTAAAAAGCATGTAATGCATGGAGCCGATGCTTCGGGAATTAAAAGACAGGAGCCGATGCGCTCAAAAGGTAAAAACAGAATTAAAAGACGAGCCGATGCGCTCGAAATTAAAAGACAAGAATTAAAAGACAGGAGCCGTCGATGCGCTCAAAAAGTAAATGAGCAGAATTAAAAGACAAGAGCCGTGCGCTCAAAAAGTAAATGACAGAGCCGATGCGCTCAAGACAGAATTTAACAGACATGAGCTGATGCGCTCAAAAAGTAAATGACAGGAGCCGATGCGCTCAAAAGTAAAAGACAGGAATTAAAAGACAGGAGCCGATGCGCTCAAAAAGTAAATGACAGGAGCCGATGCGCTCAAAAGTAAAAGACAGAAATTGAAAGACATGGAGCCGATGCGCTCAACAGAAGGTAAAAAAAAGACAAAGGGCAACTGAGTCCCGGAAACTTAAAGGACAATGGGCAACTGAGTCCCGAAATTTAAAAGACAATGGGCAACTGAGTCCCGAAATTTAAAAGACAATGGAATAAGCATCTTGATCAAAAAGATTTTTTTTCTTTTTTTTTCTTTTTCTCATTTTCTTTTCTTTGTTTTTCCTTTGCTTTTCTCTCTTTTTCTCTTTTTTTTTTCTTTTTCTTCCTTTTTTTTTCTTTTTTTTCCTTCTTTTTTTTTTTGCTTTCTTTTTGAATTTTAAAAGACAATGGGCAATGCGTCTGGAATTTTAAAAGACAATGGGCAACTGAGTCCCGAAATTTAAATGACAATGGGCAATGTATCCGAAATTTTAAAAGACAATGGGCAAGCTGCGTCCGAATTTTAAAAGATAATGGGCAATGAGTCCAGAAATTTAAAAGACAATCGAATAAGCATCTTGATCAAAAAGATTTTTTTTATTTTTCTTTCTTTTTCTCATTTTCTTTTCTTTGTTTTTCCTTTGCTTTTCTCTTTTCTCTTTTTTTTTCTTTTTCTTTCTTTTTTATTTTTTCTTATTTTCAAAATTTTATTTGAAAAACATTTGAACCAAGGACGACTTTGGAAAGCTTTGACCAATCAAACCTTGTTCACACGCTTTGGTTCTTTCCTTCTTCTTCTCCTTTCCTTCTTTTTTTTCTTTGTTTTTCGCTTCTCGCTCTCCTTTTGAGAAATGAGATGAACCATTAGTGATTCCTTGAGAGAAAATTTTGCCCCAGTGTTTAACTTTATCCCTCATCTAGTTGATTCCCTGCAATTGTCTGATAACTCAGTCCTTGTCTGCGTTGCTACTTCCTTCAACACAGCTTCTCCTTAATCCTTCAAAAATTTTGCCTCAGTATGGCCAACTAAAAGCAAACAAAACTGCCCCTGTGTAGCTGATCACACGCAATTCAAAATTGTCCCAGTTTGGGTACACCCTTCAAGGTGTTTCAGGCCAACTTCCTCTGAGATTTTGCCCATTCATTTGCCCTAACTTTTGTTTAGACCGACCTTTCAGGTTTTTAGACTAACGGGCTCATTTTCCTCTTTTTTTTTTTTAAACTTTTGTTTAGGCCGCCCTTTCGGGTTTTCAACCTAACGAGTTTTTTTTTGTTTTTTTTTTTTTTTTTTTTTTTTTTTTTTTGCTCGGGTACCTCCTCTTCCATCAATTGGGATTTCCAAGATCTCTTCGATCTGAATTGGTCAATAAGAAATTACCATTAGATGGTCAAATCATGGTGTTGTACTTATGTTCACTTTACCTGAAACATTACGTCACAGACACTCATGAATTCAAAAAGTACAACAAGAAAGAAACGAACAACTTCCAGATTGTTCTTAGAAGTTTGACTACAGAAAGGATATTATTTACAACGGTTAAAGACACAAGAAATAAAATAGCAAGAAAATCAAAAGAATTTTTTTTCGCTTGAGTCAAGATTCGACAACTGGACATCATTAATTATCAAACACCCCCCACACTTACTCTTTTGCACGTCCTCGGGCAAAACAGAAAAAAAAAACTGACTCAAAAGTTAAACATTCTAAAAGACTCAATTTCTAATAATATTTAAGAATGAAGATCAATTAATAATTCAAGTAATTAAAACATTCATGAGGTAACACATCTTCACATCTCAAATCAACAAGCAAGGATACTTCAATTGAAAAACATGAGTAAAGAATGATAGATCCTCACAGAATTTACTCTCAATCTCTCAAGTGTTTAAAAGGTAGGTATTTCACTCAATTCGACTCATGAAAATTGCACTACCATATGCTTGCTTATTTTCTACTTCTCCACTACTCAGAACACATGTATACACAAATCATGAGGACTTTATTCAAGGTTATAATGGGGTCAAGGTAAAGGTGGAAGTAATATGGATATGTCAAGTTAAATACCAAAGAGAATAGAAGAGCATTATGATACGATTAGAGTGGAGAAGATGTTTGAGAACATTCGGTCTAACTTTCCCAAGATTTTCTTAGTTTTTTCTCATACGGGACAATGACCAATATCTAACTAATGTTTTGTTAAAGATCAATTGGTAGATTGAATTCCTTTAGGCTTGAACATTCTCCTTCTATTCCTGTTATTTCCAATCATCCACCCTCATTCTAGGTATGAATATATCACATGGTGCATTCTTTTGATTGTAGCAATAATCAGCTCTTTTTTTTTTATAGAAACATATTTTCTTTTTCTTTTTTTTTCTTTTTTTTATATAACCAATCTGCACATGCACCCCCACACTTGTTCAAGAATTCATCAAATAACAAAGTCAATGCTCTCTTATTCCCTAAGGTTGGGTTAGAACATGGTTTTTCATTTAAGGCACGCAATGAGTTAGAAACAAAGAATGGTCAAATAAGCTCAAAGGGTTAAGTAAAGGAAAATATACAAGGTTGGCAAGAATCGAGAAAACTTTCAAGAAGTCAAAAGAGTGCTTGATATCATATTGAAAACAAGGTTGGCTATTTGGTTAAAGCGGCTAAGAAAGAGGGCCTCAATCATGTTCATGCATGCAAGTGAAACGTAGCCTCAAAAAGAATCAAAGCAAGTTCTAGAGTGATCATTATCATGAGTGAAAATCACACAAGAAAGAAGAGAATGGCATAAATGTTGAATCCATCCATTAGGCTCAAGATCTCACAAGATATAGTTCTATCATTCTCAGTCCACCAATTCAACATCCATAACCAAACATATGATTTTTAAGAAAGAAGACAATTTACTTAATCATTCAAATTTTCCTGAATTTCAATTGCTACTTCCACACAAACTAGTTATCTACCCCAACTAAAATGCGTCTCAAGAGTAAAATTTACTCCCTACTCGCCATCCTTAACTCTTGGTTTAGAAAATTACCGACAAACATATAAACATATTAATACATACACACACCTTTTTTGTTTTTTTTTTTTTTTTGTTTTTTTTTTTTTTTTTTTTTTTTTTTTTGCACAACCATCCTTCCCCCAACCAGATCATAACATTGTCCTCAATGTGATATAGAAAAGAGTAAAACAACCTGATAAGAAGTGAATCAACGCCAAGCAGAAAAGAAACACACAGTCAGTGCCGCATCTGACCCTGATAAGAAGTGAATCAACGCCAAGCAGAAAAGAAGCACATAGTCGTTGCCGCATCTGACCCTGATAAGAAGTGAATCAACGCCAAGCAGAAAAGAAGCACACAGTCAGTGCCGCATCTGACCCTGATAAGAAGTGAATCCACGCCAAGCAGAAAAGAAGCACACTGTCAGTGCCACATCAGACCCTAAGAAATCAGATAATAAAACTTAAGTACTTCCACAATTTAATACTAATTAATCACTACCTAAAAACACTCCTTACTCTGCCACCAATTAAGATGCGTCTCAAGAGAAAAATTACTCCTTACTCTGCCATCCCTATTTACTTTTGTTGTTAATTGATGACAAACACAACAAACATATTAACAAACACACTTTTTGAATTTTTTGGTTTTTTGTTTTTTGTTTTTGTTTTTGTTTTTTTTACACAACCATCCTTCCCCCCAACCAGATCATAACATTGTCCTTAATGTTAAAATATAGATGAGTAAAGGATAGAATAAATTACCTGTTGGAGAAAGCGGACACAAATTTAAACAGAAATAAAGTACAATAAAATCAAACCGATTAAAGAGAAAGTGTCGATCGGCTTGCTTTTCTTGTTACTTCCTTCGCATTGCTTCCTATTGACCAATCTATTCGAGCCAATACCTTATCGTGTACATACTCAAAAGCTTCCAATTTATCAATGAGCTCATCAATAGTGGAGGCAGAGATAAGAAGTTGTCTTCTTACCGAAGGAGTGATAAATTTACGTTCCACGTTTTGTCAAGAAAAAATAACAAAAGGTCAAAGAAATTATTAACATTCAACAAACCAATGGGTTTATGGTGGATATTCGATTCAAATTTGAGAGACAATTTGAAAATTTCTTCCAAAGTACCAAAACCACACTGGTAAGACAAGAAATGCATCGAATTGTCAATCATTATTTTCAAATGCGTCCATGCATGGATGTTACTGAATTTCTTCTCCAATTGTCTTGCCAGTGATGTTACTTTCAGCTAAAGGTTTAGGAATAACACCTAAAACCTGACTGCCTCCTATAAAAGTAGAAAGTGAAATAGCCCCCATTAACCCACGACAACCTCCCCCATATACAAGATGAATATTCCTCGCAGCAAGTGATCGACCAAGAGTGCTAGCTGCGTTTACAAACTCTAATCCCTTCCCATAACTCGACCCACAAAAAACACAGACATTTTTTAGGTTACGAATAGAAGGCCCCATTCTATATCCTTCTTCTCTTTGAGTGTTTCTGAGTTGAAGATGAAGGAGAAAATGGAGTGTTTAAATAAGAAAAAGAATAGAAAGGGAAATAATTGCACCTAGAAGAGTAGGTCGGCTGTTGTCAGAAAAGGTTGAATTTAAGAAACATAAAATCTTTTTTTTTGTGTTTTTTTTTAACTTTTTTTTTCAAGAAAATCATCAGGGTAAAGAAGTCTAGAAACCCCGAAGGATCCCATCCAAAAGATCGTCTGTCCAAAACCAAAATTCAACAAAATCATACAAAGATAAAATAATAACAAATGATTACATACCTTTATGTACAGGTTTCATGACAGATCTTTATACTTGCAGCGTCATGAAAGTAATACCAAGACGGCATTACTTCACCAATAACGGGCATTCTTCTCCCTCCCGCTTGTGGGATATTTTGATGAGCTACGACGCCACTAATTAAAGTGCGTAAATCGACAACTACCACCAACGACCACGGCCGGTGAGAGGTCGTGAAGAGCCCATGGCATTAAATCACGGGATTCACTCAGAGGCATTGTCACGCGAGAATGCGAACACGGACGCTTCTTCTACGTCCATCGCCAGTGAGCCTTTGGTTAAAACCGGGAATGCTTGCGTGGCTCTCTGCAGAGCATGGCACACGAACCTTATTTACCGGCCGGCTGCGAAGGTCCACCCAGGAAGTCAATGACGGTCTGCCACTCCACCTGGCGGGGGCTCCTAATCTAATTAAAGACCAAGTACAACCGAAGTTTCGCCCTTTTTTTTATAGTTTTTAGTTTTTTCTTTTTTTTTTTTTTTTTTCTTTCTTTCTTCTTTTTTCTTTCTTTTTTTTTTCTTTTTTAAAATGTACAAGATAATATATACATGTTATTGTGATTGTGGCTCACATCTTCCTCGGGTTTCACGTCCGTAAATGGCTTAAACGCCTTCTATGAGTCGAGGATAAGCTTCCCATCCAATTTTCTTATAAATTGGCAAAAGGTCTTTTGAGTCGATTCCCAAGATCGTAACGCTCTTGCTCGTCCTTGAAGAGATTCCACAAACTAAGAAGTTCACGCTTCACAACTCCCCAAGAATGCGTCTCAAGAGTCAATAAGATATTATCTAATGACTCCTTACTCAGTCCATTCTTAATGAAGAATATTTTATCTTCTCTATTTACGTAAACCATCCCCAAAGAGTGACATCGCGTGTTGCAATTCCATCGTGCACACTTGTAACAAACTTTCATTCTTTTTGCTCTTCTCCTTTTTGAAAATGAACTTTTACCGAGACCAGGCATGTATGGGACAAATGAATCGAAGATTCACCGCCTAAACGAACCTTTGCTTCGATTATCCAAAGTATATCTTTCGGGATGCCCTTATACATTAACAATCTCGGTCTTTCACACCTAGCTTCATAGACTTTTGTTAGAGCATTTAGAGGAGAGAAGGAAAATATTTTCTTAGATTTGAGAGAATGACATCCATTTTGAAAGGAGAAGAAATCGGTTATTATGGGAAAGCGAAAAACAAACCGACTTGAGAGTCACGGAGTACCGTTATCCGCCATTTAACCTAAGAACACGAGAGAACTCAACAACTTGATGTTCCAGAAATGGTTGAGTCTTGGTCCATTAACTTTAAGCGCATTACCATTCCTAAGATCCTCAATGTCTATGGCCCCACAAGATACACGTGTTTGACAACAAAAGAAACGCGCCTCCTAGATCTCAATTTTCTAAGGAGTAGGTGCGGATGAGAATCTTAAAGCAAAACTTTATTGACCAATTTCTGCAACTTTTGCAAAAGGTGTAACAGACCTTGAATAAAGAAGGCCAATAAAATCCATACTGCAAGATTTTTGCAGTTGTTGTCGTTGAAAAAAATGACCTCCACATGCTTCCGATAAAGTTTAATGGCACTACCTACCTCATTGTCGGGTACACAGCTGTCTTTTTTTTTCTTCTTTTTTTTTCATAATGCGGATGGAGAAGGTTCATCACCTCCATTTCTGCATTCTGTGGAAGTTCTTGAAACTGTTTGAGGCGGTGTCTTCTTTCCTTAGTCGCGCAATAGTTGCCGAACACGGTAATATCATACAAGGAATGTCATGCATAAGATGAAAACATTTTCTTTTCAAATGCATGGAATGAAATGCATGATTTATTTATTTTTTTTTATATATTTTTAGAATGCTAAAGATGCCATGCATGAATTTTTTTTTTGAAAATGCCTGATTTATTTTTTATTATTATTTTTTAAATGCTAAGGATGGCATGAAAATGCATGATTTTTTTTTTTTTAAGAATGCTTGGAGTGTCATGAAAATGCATGATTTTTTTTTTTGAATGCTAGGAATGCATGATTTTCTTTATGCAATGTCATGAAAATGCAAGTTTTTTTTTTTAAGGTTATAAAAATGCAAGATGATTTTTTTTTTTTTAAGAATGTAAGAAAATGTATTTTTTAAGTTTTTTTTTTCAAGAATGGATGGCATGAGGAAAGAAGAAGTACGCTCCCTTTGTGTCCTAATGGGGTTGCCTTAAACTTGGGAATTCCATCCTAAGGATCTAAAAGTCTTTCGGTTCGTGATAACTTCCATAGGGTGGCTCTTCTATTTTAGAGGTCTCTAGAGCAAGTCCTATTTCGAGTAATGTTGACCACGAAATAGTGGGTAAACCAACTAGGTGTGGGACATTCATGAAAAAGGCGCACTCTAGATGAGGTTTTCGCGATAACCAAACAGAAGTACATCCAAAATGACTACCACTACGCAACCTCTACTTAACTTAAGCTTCACTCGGACAGGGTATAGGGCCCCACTCGATTGTGTGTGCTTTATGTGTAGGTGCGATGGAGTCCGAGCGCATACAAACCTGTACAAAAATTTAAAAATAAACTACTCCCCAACCCGCAAAAACATATATACAATAGCCAGTGCAAAGAATCATCTATCCTAAGGTTTCAACAATTATGCACAAATATATACAAGTAACAATATACATAAGATAATGCTATCGGATATTTACGTAGAAAACAAAAATAAATAAAATCCATTTACAAACAAAAAGAAAACAAAAACGAAGATAAAAAGGATAAAATAAATAAATAAAAATTATTAACAATTTGCACAACTAACAACAACGAAGCTTGACTCTCCAAATCTCCCATTGGAGTCGCCATCTGTCGCGACCGAGATCGCGGCGAAAAATAGCAACTCGATAAGATTTTAGAATATGAAATTGAGAAAATGGAGTCGCCACCAATTTTATTTGAATTTGGAAAAATTGGAAAACCTTTCTTTGAAAATGGTCTTTGGAACCAGATTGGATTCGGGAGTCGGTTATGCTTAGGGAAGGGTGGAAACTTAATCCCACTGCACCCCTAACGCACCCGTCCTAAGACGGTACCTTAGATTAATTGTGCAAATTATTAACAATCCTTGAAAATATTTATTTTACCCCTTTTTGCAAACATTGTAACTAAAAAGTGAAACCACAAAATTGTGAAAATTTAAATTTGGCTTGATGAGAAATGAAATTTGCTCCTACGTATCCCCCTGGTGCAATGGGGAACTCAAAGTTACGTAGTTCTTTAGAAAATAATTGTGGGTTGGTTGATTTTATTTAAATTAATTTTTGAAATTTGAATTAACAAGCGTCACGGCTCAGTTATTCAAATTAAGGATTAAATAGGTGAAGCTCGCGTCACGCTAGAGACGTCACCCACCGATTATCAAATTTGTTACGAAATTTTTATTTAAGATTATCAATTAGCGATTTAACTTAAAAAAAATGTAAATCATCAAGCTGTCGCAACTCAGATGTTTACAAAATATAAGGGTTAGCAAGCTGTCGCAACTCAGGTAACTCATTTTTATTCCTTTTTTAAAAAAACTTTTTAATCATTTCTTTGTTTATCATTTTTAACTTCTTTACCCTTCTCCCTTCTTACCAAAATGCATCATTATGGACAGCAGTCCACGCGATTCAACCTCACACACCCAAAAGACAATCACAATTCAATTTAAAGAGGTAAAAGTTGGAGACTTTGACAACAATAACAGCACGCACCAGGGGACGTTTGTGGAGGGATCTAGTCTGAGGTTCGACGGTCGGGAATTGCCTCTGAAGGTCGAGAACTGGTTCCTGTGGTCCGACGGTCGAGAGCTGGCCTCTGAGGTTCGACGGTCGGGAATTGCCTCTGACGGTCGAGAACTGGTTCCTGTGGTCCGACGGTCGAGAGCTGGCCTCTGAGGTTCGACGGTCGGTGAAAAAATGGATTTATTTGGGTTTGGAAGGTTGAAGGTCGATGAGGGGAGTGGAGCTTACGGTTCGACGGTCGAATTGGAGAATGTAGGGGGTTTTGCTTTTGGGGTCCGACGGTCGAATGTGATGGAATTTAGTTGATGGTATGAAGGTTTGGATGACTTGTCGGTGAGAGGAGTGGAGCTCACGGTTCGACGGTCGAATTGGAGAATGTAGATGGTCTTGCTTTTGGGGTCCGACGGTCGAATGTGATGGAATTTAGTTGATTGAGTTCGACAGTCGAAGAGGGGAAGGATGTGGCTCTTTGGATTTCGACGGTCGATGTATGTGATGGTGTTTGAAATGTGGTTTGGAGATTTGAGAGGTAGGTGGTCCTGGTTTGTGGGATGGTTTCGACGGTCGAGTTGGAGGTGAAGGTGGGCTTTGGCATCCGACGATTGGATGAGAGGATGGATTCGATGGTCTACTGGGAGGTTGATGGCGTAAAATGCTTGGGTGATGGAAGGTGGATGCCAAGGGAGCTTCTTTGCCGTGGATGATAGTTTGATGGCCGATGGTAGGTGAAGGAGAGGAAGATAGGTGGTGGGTGTATTGAAGGTGAGAGTCGGCAGGGGTGATTGTGGTTTATTTGGTTGGAGAAGGATTTTTTTGGAGGAATTGGGTTCTCAAGGATTTTTTTTTGGAAGAAAATGATGGCAGAGGCATTTATGGAGGGATCCTTCATATTTTGGAGGAAAGAGTCGTTGATGGATAATGGATGTGATGATTGCTCACCGTATGGGAGGTTGGCATTTTCCTTCAAATTTTCATCTTCTCCCGACAAATCTCCCTAAAATCCTCCTTTTTGTATCAAAATTCCCCCTTTTTTATTTTTTTCTGTTGAACTTTCTTCTCTTTTTTTTTCTTTTGCGTCAATCACTCCTTTTTTTTTTTTTTTTTTTTTTATATTGAGCCCTCCACCCCCGTGACTATTTTTTTTTATATTTTTATTTTATTTTTTTTTTTTTTAACTTTTTTTTTTTTTTTTTTTGTTACTTTTCTTTTCTTCTTTTTTTTTACTTTTTTTTATTTTTTTTAGCCCGGTCAAAATTGGGTGTTCACACAAATTCTTAATAATCCTTGAAAATATTTGTTTTACCCCTTTTGTAAAAAAATAAAATAAACAAATAAATTATGAAATTTTAATTTTTGGCTTGAAAAAATAGAAATTCTGCTCCTACGTATCCCCAGGTACAATGAGGAACTCAAAGTCACGTAGTTCTCTAGAAAATAATTGTGGGTTAGTTGATTTTAATTAAGATAATTTTGAAAATTTGAATTAACAAGCCGTCGCGACTCAGTTATTCAAATTAAGGATTGAATAGGTGAAGCTTCGCGTCACGCTAAACGTCACCCATCGATTATCAAATTTGTTACAAAATTTTTATTTAAAATTTATCTAGGAAAAAAAAAAAAATTAGTTGATTATTATTATTATTATTATTATTATTATTATTTTATTTAAAAGAAACAACTTAATTATTTTTAAAAATTTCAATTAGCAAGTCGTCGCGACTTAGTTATTCAAATTAAGGATTGAATAGGTGAAGCTCGCGTCACGTTAGAGACGTCACCCATTGCTCATCAAGTTTGTTACGAAAACTTTTTTTTTATTTAAAAAAAATTGAACCTTTATCAATTAACAGTTTATTTTATAAAAGTTTGAAGATAAAATAATAATTTAAATTATAATAATTTGAATCATCAAGCTGTCGTAATTCAGATGATTACAAATATTACAAGGGTTAGCAAGCTGTCGGAACTCAGGTAACCCATGTTATTCTTTAAAAAAAACATTTAATTATCTTATTTTTATATTTTATTTTTATCAATTTTTTTTTTTTTTTTTTTTTTTTTTTTTTTTTTAGCTTATTAAGTTAAAGTCCACTACTCAAAACCATTTCTCTCAAAAAAATATATAACAAAAGAATACAGCAGACTTTTTAAAAAAATGTAGTAACTTTATGAAAGAAAAAAAAAAAGAGACAAGTTAGCAACTTTATGAAAAAGAAGAAAAAAAAAAAAGACAAGTTAACAACTTTACAAAAAAAGTCTGTTTCTTTTCTTCTCTTTAATTAAACTAACTTAAAAAAAATAAAGAAAGCAAATAATAAATAAAAACAAAAGAAAGAGAAAACAGAAAAAATAGAAAAAATAATAAAAAGAATAACATAATCAAAATAAGCAAAAGAAAAGAAAACTGGCTTCTTGACTTACGAAAAGAATGAAAAAAAACAAAAGAGGGTATGTTTCTTTTCTTCTTGATGTTTGTGGAAAGAATAGAGGAAGAAGATGAAGGCAGATTAGGCAGCAGCGGCCCAAGTAGGTAGTGGCTCGGATGGAAGTGAGTCACGACGGTGGCTTGCTGTTAGTGGGATGAAGGAGTTGGTGTATTGTTGGTGATAGGCTAACGTGAATGGCAATTTTGGCAAAAGTGATTATTGTGTTGTGAGAAGTTTGAACGTATGCCAGCGGTGATGATGGGATGGTGAGGAGTTTGGTTGAAGATGGAAGATGAAGGCTATGTAAGTGAGAAAATATAGTTGCAGTGTTGGTAACCGTGTAGGCAAAAGTTTGTGTGTATGAAGGTGAAGTAAATCTTGAGTGTGTGGGTGATGGGTATTTATAGGAGGGGATTAGGTTGAAGAGTTTGAGTTAAAATATGATTAGAAGTTTATTTAAGATAAATGATGAGGTTTGTTTAGGATGAGTTATGGTTGGTTTAGGATAGGTTTGCTTAGGATGAGTGTTGGGTTTAAGATAAGTGTTGGGTTTAGGATAAGTAATGAAATCTATTGAGGATGAGTTATGGTTGGTTTAGGATAGTGAAGATAAGTGTTTAGGAATTAGGATGATTGATGGAATTTGTTTAGGATAAGTACTGGCATATGATTTGTGGGTTAATGAGTTGGATCATGGATTATGGGTTAATGGGTTGGTTTAGGGGTTAATGGGCCAATGGGTTGGTTTAGGAGTTAATGGACCAATGAGTTGAAAGATGAGTCTTTTATTATTTTTTTATTTTATTTTTTTACAAAATGCCTCGGACAAAATTGGGTGTTCACAGTTGCCCCTCTTTACTTGTTTCTTACTAGATAAAAAGAATAACCGTAATTTTTCATTTTATCATGGTAAGTAACGAGTAAAGACATGAACTCAAATTTTGTTCGGGAGCGAAAAGAATCAAAACAATGCAAAGAGCGATGCGCTCAATGCTCAAAAAATTAAAAGACAGGAGCTGATACGCTTAAAAGTAAAAGACAGGGAGCTGATGACGCTCAAGAGTAAGAGACAGGAGCCGAGGCGCTCAAAAGTAAAAGACAGGAACTGATGCGCTCGAAAGTAAGAGACAGGAACTGATGCGCTCAAAAGTAAGAGACAAGAATGAAAAGGCAGGGAGCTGATGCGCTCAAAAGTAAAAGACAAGAGCCACTGCACTCGAAAGTAAAGACAGGAGCCGCTGCGATCGAAAGTAAAGACAGGAGCCAATGCGCTCAAAAGTAAGAGACGTGAGCCGAGGCGTTCAAAAGTAAAAGACAGGAGCCGATGCGCTCGAAAGTAAAGGACAGGAGCCGATGCGCTCAACAGTGAAAGACATGAGCCGATGCGCTTAAATGTAAAAGACAGGAGCCGATGCGCTCAACAGAACTTAAAATGACAATGGGCAACTGAGTCCCGGAATTTAAAAGACAATGGGCAACTGAATCCCGGAATTTAAATGACAATAGGAAACACTGATTCCCAAAATTTAAAAGGCAATAGGCAACACTGAGTCCCGAAATTTAAATGACAATGGGCAACACTGAGTCCCAAAATTTAAAAGACAATGGGCAACACTGAGTCCCAAAATTTAAAAGACAATGGGCAACATTAAGTCCCAAAATTTAAATGACAATGGGCAACACTGAGTCTCGAAATTTAAAAGGCAATGGGTAACACTGAGTCTCGAAATTTAAAAGGTAATGGGCAACACTGAGTCCCGAAATTTAAATGACAATGGGCAACTGAGTCCCTTAATTTAAATGACAATGGACAATTGAGTCCCGAAATTTAAATGACAATGGGCAACTGAGTCCTGGAATTTAAAAGACAATGGGCAACTGAGTCCCAGAATTTAAAAGATAATGGGCAACTGAGTCCTGAAATTTAAAAGACAGTGGGCAACTGAGTCCCGGAATTTAAAAGACAATGGACAACTGAGTCCCGAAATTTAAAAGACAATGAGCAACTGAGTCCCAAAATTTAAATGACAATGGGTAACTGAGTCCCAAAATTTAAAAGACAGTGGGCAACTGAGTCCTAGAATTTAAAAGACAATGGACAACTGAGTCCCAAAATTTAAATGACAATGGACAACTGTGGCCCGAAAGACAAATTTTAAAGGCAATAGGCATCTTGACCAAAAAAGATTTTTTCTCTCCTTTTCACTCTTGTTTTTTTTTTTTTCTCTTTTCTTTTTTTTTTTTTTTTTTTTTTTCTCCTTTTTTCCTTTCCTCTTTCCTTTTTTTTCTTTCTTTCTTTTTTTTCTTATTTTTCTCACTTTTTTCCTTTTCTCATTCCTTTTTTTTCTTTCTCTTTTCTTTTCATTTTTTCTTATTTTTTCTCTCTCTTTTCTCTCTTTTCTTTTTCCTTTCTCTTTTCTTTTTTCTTCTCTTTTTTTATTTTATTTTATTTAAAAAAATTATTTGAACCAAGGACGATTTTGGAAAACTTTGACCAATCAAACCTCTCGTTCACGTGCTTTAGCCTATTGGACTTGATAACTTCGGTCCTCATCCTTTCTTTCCTTTTTCTTCTTCTTTCTCTTTCCTTGTTTGCCACTCTCAACTCTCATTTTGAGAAATGAAATGATCATCTCTTATCATGAACCTTTGCTTGACTGAGTCCTTGAGAGAAAATTTTACTCCAGTATTTAACTTTGTCCCTCATCTTATTGATTCTCTGCAACTGCTTGATTACTCAATCATTATCTCTATTGCTACTTCCTTCAACATATTTTCTCTTTAATCCTTCAAAAATTTGCCCCAGTATGACTAATTGTACAAAATTGCCCCAGTTTGGTGAACTTTTCAAGGGGCTTCAGGCCATCTTCCTATTTATTTGCCCCCAGTTTTTGCTTAAATCCCCCTTTCGGGTTTTCAGTCTTACGGGCTCTTTTCCTTTTTTGTTTAGGTACCTCTTATTTATGGATTATCCCTTGAGATATCATTTTTTTCTTTAATTGGAACTTCTAAGTTCTTTTCGATCTGAATTGTTCATCAGGGGATTGCTATCAGATGGTCAAATCATAATGTTGTACTCATGTTCACCTTACCTGAAGCATTACGTAACAAATAGACATGGATTCAAAAGTACAACAGAACAGGAATTGACTAAGTGAACAACTTCTAGATTGGCCTTAGAAGTTTGACAACACAAAATGGTACATATGGAATAAGACACAAACGATGGTATGTGACTCAAAGAAGAGTTGCCTTGATATGGATTGGTTTAATCCTCATGAAAATGATATTTACTTGCTCACTAGACATTATGACCAATGATTTTCTTCTACTGAACATCTACATCAAGTCAAATTAAACCAAAGAGAAATTTGTCCCAGTTTAGGATTGAATAGAATAAAGCTAACACTCACTCTAGTGACCGAAAGATTTATCCCAGTGTTGGTCAATCGAACCAAGGAAAAGAAAAATTGTCCCAGTTTAGAGTCAAATCGAGCAGGGTAAACACTTGTCCTAGTGTAAGGCCCAAATTAAACCAAAGAGAAATTTGCCCCACTTTAGGATTGAATTGAATAGAATAGGAACTCGCTCTAGTGACCAAAAGATTTGCCTTAGTGTAGGTTAAATTGAACTAGGGAAAAGAATGCCCCAGTGTAGGGCCAGCTCGAACATGGTAGAAACTTGTCCTGGTGAAAGTCTTTTTTTTTCCTTTCCTTTCCTTTTTTTTAAGAGCAATGAACTGGATACTTAGATGAGTGTAACCTTTGTCTCAAAATTAAAGTTAATGAAATGACAACAACCTTTCATTGATCAGAATGAACTTTTTGAGGCTTGTAACGTGGCCAAGGCTAGGGGTTATGAAAGGAAAGATATAAGGCTCAAATAAGTGTTTAAGGGTTGAATGGGACTAAGGATCCTTACACTTTCAAAATTAAACTTTGTCAACTACTTTTGCACTTTTAAACACACTTTTTTCTTATTGTTCTTAATTTCTTCCCATTTCATTTCATTTTCTTTCATTCCCCTTTGTCATGACCCATTTCATTTCACTTTCTTTCTTCTTTTTTTCCCTTCTCTTTTTTTGTTTCATTTTTTTCTTCTTCCTTTTTTTTAGTTTTTTTTACTTCTTGCCCCTTTCACCTTTTCTTTTTTCATTATGCTTCAAAATAGTCACCATGACAATCAACCTTTGCTTTGTGCTATCCCCTAGTGTAGGAGTGATCCTTATCCAGGGTTTATTAAAGAAATTTTCAAGCTCAAAAGGGATAACGAAGGATAAAAATGATGAAATTTTGTAAAAGATAGAGAAAAATGGCCAGTCTTCATTTTCAAATCATGATTGTTTATTTTTAAAACTTTAATTTTGAGACAAAAAGATAGTGCACACCAAGTGATTACTTCTTTGCTCTTTTTTTCTTTTTTTTTCCTTTTTCCTTTTTTCCTTTTCCTTTTTCTTTTTTTGCAAAAAGCACTTGCAGACGTGAACTTTACTGACATATACCAAGCTGAGAATTGCCAAGAATTGGCGTTCAATGGGATCCAAATACAAGGAAAACACTTCGAAGAAACGAAAGCGAATAAATGTTAAGAAAGACAATATGATGAAAATGAAAGGAAACAAGATATCCAAGCAAATTCATTACACTAATGCTTCAAGAAAGTTATCATAAGTTCAAAACCCAAATGATTTTATTGATCAAACAAGCATAGTTGATACAATTAAACCATCGTTTCATGGTAACTACTTGATAAACAAATCAGAATACCAGTCGCTTAGAAATTCCCAAGTGTTGGAGGACTCTAAGGTATTGTTTATGAACCACCACTAAGTTGAACTTTCTGAGGTTTCCTTGATCAACTATTCTAAGCATTTACCTCATTCCTTCCACCAAGATTAGGAATTGGGTTGTTGACAATATCGGGTCCAGCCTTCTCTTGGATATCAAGCTTCCCATAAGCAATTAACTTCCTCACTGCTGTCTTAAAAGCTTCACAGTCTTCAATGGAATGCCCAGAAACGTCCATATAAAATTTACAAGTCAAATTTGGGTTATGCCAACTTGGGAGTGGTGACTCCATGGGGCACTGACAGGACTCCCCGAAATTAAATGGGCATCATAGAGCCTTTGGAATAACTCTGCATTCGAAATAGATAATCTTGGGAAATGAGGTAGGCCTTGGGGACGAAAATGACCTTGATTTTGGAAGTTTGGCTGAGGTTGTGGGTAATTTTGTGGAGGTGCAGATGGATATTGGTTATAGGTTAGGCGGGTTGGAGCGTATGGTTGAGGTCTGGGGAACATTATTGATTTGGGAGTTTGGGTTTGAGGTGCATTCATGGGAGAGGCGGTTAGGCCGGGTAGATGGGACGATGCGAAGGTAAGTGTTTGGGTTATATGGGGTGGTCGGTATACAGGGTAGGATAGCGAATATTGAGGCTGTGAAGGTTGTTGGTTTTGCAGATAACTCACTTCTGGCTCATTTTTCTTAGTGGGAAAACCCCTTCTTGAAACTACCTTCATTATTGCCAATTAGCAATTTGCCAACCTTTACCAGAATTTCAATCTTTTCTCCGGCAGCAATTAATTCAGCAAAGTCTTGGTAAGCAGCACCTACCATTGTCCCAATATAGGGAGCTCCTAAAGTCCCCAAGAAGTATGAACACTTTTCTGTCAGAGTTAACGGCGGTTGTACTTGAGGTACGAAAGTTCCCCACCTCTGGGCATATTGCTTGAATGTCTCCTCATTTTTCTTCTGTAGTGTTCCCAACTGCTTTCGGGTTGGGGCTGTATCCAGATTAAACCAATATTGTCCCATAAACAAATTCGCCCAGTCATCCCAAGAGGAAATTTTTGAAAGGTCCTGTTGGATACACCACTCCAAAGCAGGCCCAGTCAAACTTTCATGAAAGAAGCTGACGAGAAACTTCCAGTCCTTAGACCAAATGGACATTTTGGTAATGTAAGTTTTTAGATGGAAAAAGGGGTTGGTGCTCCCATCATACTTGACAAATTCTGGGATTTTAAAATCCTTGGGGATGATGATGTTAGCAGTAGGGCACAATTCTTCTATCCCAAGGGGACCGTAGGTGCTAGGACCCTTGATCGCATTAATTTGTTCCTCCATCTTTCCCATACACTCTTCTTTCATCTTATCATTCTGAACAGTTGTGTGCCCATTACCGGCAGGAAATCCAGTTGGCATCTGAATGGACATATGTGGTGGTTCCCACGTGAACTTGGTGTTACCATGGACCTTATTTTGAGTACCTTCCAATGAATGATATCCTTCACCAATAGGAATTACTACTGATGCAGTATTTGAGGTTCCTCCCACAGAAGGTATCTCGGTAGTGACTCTTGGGTTTGTCCTCATGGAAGTAATATTCAGTGGGTACGAATGTGCCCTAGTTACTCCTGTACTTCCAACTGCCCCCATCAAGGTGAGAGTCTCCCTCATAGCTAACAACATTTTCTCCATTCTTCTTTGAGACTCTGTCACCTCATTCATCATTCCTTTCATTTCATCCATTTTCAAACTTAGGTTCATGCCTTCGTTTTCAGCTGCCATCACTGCAAGCAACTTTGTTCGAGTCCTTGTATTGTGAACACGGGTTTGATTGGTGTCTTCTTTCCTTGGTCACGCAATGATTGCTGAACACGGTAACATCATACAAGGAATGAGATTAATGTCATGCATAAGATGAAATGAAAACATTTTTTGAATGCATGGAATGAAGATGCATAATTTATTTTTTATTTTTTTATTTTTTTTAGAATACTAAAGATGCCATGAAAATGCAAGATGATGTTTTTTTCTTTTGAAGAATGTTAGGAATGCCATGAAAATGCAAGATGCTTTTTTTTTTAAGAATGCTAAGAATGTCATGAAAATGTAAGAAAATATATTTTTTAAGTTTTTTTTAATGCAAGATTGGATGGCATGAGGAAATAAGAAGTACGCTCCCTTTGTGTCCTAATGAGATTGCCTTAAACTTGGGACTTTTTATCCTAAAGATCTAAGAGTCCTTCTGATCCGTGCGAATTTTTATTGGGTGGCTCTTCTGTTCTAAAGGTCTCTAGAGTCAAATCCTATTTCAGAATGTTAACCACGAAATAGTGGGTAAACCATTAGGTGTGGGACATTCACAAAAAAGGCACACTCTAGATGAGATTTTTGCAATAACCAAACAAGATGTACATCCAAAATGGCTACCATTACGCAACCTCTACCTATCCTAGGATTGACTCAGACCCGGGCATAGTGCCCCACTCGGATGTGTATGATAAACGTGTAGGTGCGGTAGGTGTAGGGAGCATACAAATATTTGCAATCCTAAAGACTACCCATATCCTGTAAAACAAAGCAAACACAAAACAAACTACAAAAATTTTCTACCCTAAGGTTTATATAATAAAGACAATTAACAAATGAAAAAAAATCAAATAAAAATGGTAAAACAAACATTTAAAGATCACCAAAAATTTTGCATAATCAACTCGTATAGGCTTGACTCTCAAGCATCCCCAGTGTAGTCGCCATCTGTCGCAACCGTGATCGCGGCGGGATAGCAACTTAAATTAATAAAAATTAATTAATTAATGGAGTCGCCACCAATTTTATTTTTAATTAGGAAAAATTGGAAAACCCAAGAAAAATAGTCTTTGAAGCCGATTGGATTTAAGTTAGTTATGTATAGGGAAGGGTAAAAACTTAATCCACAGCACCCCTAACACACCAATCCTAAGACAGTACCTTAAACTAATTATGCAAATTCTTAATAATCCTTAAAAATATTTGTTTTACCCCTTTTGTAAAAAAAAATAAAATAAAAAATAAATTATAAAATTTTAATTTTTGGCTTGACAGAATAGAAATTCTGCTCCTACGTATCCCCAAGTGCGATGAGGAACTCAAAGTCACGTAGTTCTCTAGAAAATAATTGTGGGTTGGTTGATTTTAATTAAAATAATTTTAAAAATTTGAATTAATGCCGTCACGTGACTCATTTATTTAAATTAAAGATTGAATAGGTGAAACTCGCGTCACGCTGTAGACGTCACCCATGATTATCAAATTTATTACAAAATTTTTATTTAAAATTTATCTAGGAAAAAAATTAGTTGATTATTATTATTATTATTATTATTATTATTATTATTATTATTATTATTATTATTATTAATTTTTAAAGAAACAACTTAATTATTTTTAAAAATTTGAATTAACAAGTCATCGCCACTCAGTTATTCAAATTAAGGATTGAATAGTGAAGTTAAGCGCCACGCTAGTAGACGTCACCCATTGCTTCATCAAGTTTGTTACGAAAACTTTTATTTTTATTTTAAAAAAATTGAACCTTTATCCATTAGTGATTTATTTTATAAAAGTTTGAAGACAAAATAATAATTTGAATCATCAATTTGCCGCAACTCAGATGATTACAAATATTACAAGAGGTTAGTAAAATTGTCACAACTCAGGTAACCTATGTTATTCTTTAAAAAAAAACATTTAATTATCTTATTTTTATATTTTATTTTTATCAATTTTTTCTTTTTTTTTATTTTTTTTTTTTTAGCTCATTAAGTTAAAGTCCACTACTCAAAACCATTTCTCTCAAAAAAAATATAACAAAAAATACAGCAATTTTTTTAAAAAAAATGTAGTAACTTTATGAAAGGAAAAAAAAAGAGACAAGTTAGCAACTTTATGAAAAAGAAAAAAAAAAGACAAGTTAACAACTTTACAAAAAAGTTTGTTTCTTTTCTTCTCTTTAATTAAACTAACTAAAAAAATAAAGAAAGCAAATAATAAATAAAAACAAAAGAAAGAGAAAACAGATAAAGTAGAAAAAATAATAAAAGAATAATGTAACGCTCCAAAATTTTCTATCCTATAAAATGTAATTTTGATATAACAATGTAATTTTCTTGTTTAGTAATGTATGGATCTTGTAAAATTATTTTGTTTATTCCGTCAGCGTATTTGATCGTTTTGAGTGATTTACTCCGTGTTAGAAAAATAATAATTTTCGGGCCGAAATTTTTTTTTTGTATTTATTTTTCTTGATTGTTAATTATTTTTAACAATCTGACTTGATTTTCATACATTTTTTAATTTTTGTGATTTTATGTGTGATTTTAAATTTTTTTCTATTTGTGGGCCCCACGAGGTGTTTGTGGGCCCAAGTGACCATACGTGGGCCCAGGTGGGTCCCGCAAAGTGAAAAAAATTTCTACGCTTAGAAAAATTTGTACTGTTTAGATGGAGACAGGGGATCTTACTAAACCTGAATCCGGAAATAGTTTTAGAAAATTTGTTTTGAACTGTATTTAATTATCGGGCGATAAAAATACAGTAAATATATTCTTTCGTAAGGTTTTTAGTAGATAAAAATAGAAATTATATTGCTTAAGTCAACATTGGTGGTTTGGATATCCACTATTGATTCAATTAATGGTTAAGAAATAAATTTAATAAAGAAACATAAGATAATCAATTGATTTTTCAATGGTGTGAGAATAAACTTAATTAGGCAAGTTTCAATATTAACCATAGATTTAATCAACGGTGTAAAATTAATTATATAAAGTGACCATTTACAACCATTGGATTTAGAGTTGATCAAGGGTGGAGATTTGGTTTTAAAAAGTGACAAAGAAATTTACCAATTGGGTGAAGAATTAATCAAGGGTGGAGATTTGGTCTAAAAAAAAAGTAAAAAAGACTAATTATGACCCTTGGATTAAAAGTAAGAAGAAGCAATCTTGACCCTTTATTTTGGAGACACATCTAATGGCTAGAATTTAAAGGAAAAGGATCCAATGGCTTAGATTTAGTCTTCTAAAAATTAAAAGTCTACCTAAATCCTAACCATTGAATTGAATTAATCAATGGCTAGAAATGCTTCAAATAATGGCCTAATTAACAAGCCAAGTAAACTAAATTAAATGTTAAATTGTTATAATCTAATTCTTAATTAGATATCCTAATTTTAATTAGAGATTATAATATATGAAATAATATGTCTAATTAATTAGTTATGTAATTAGAAAATTAGTTAAGATTGATTAGGAAACTTAATCTAATGAATTAACTAATCAATTAGCAAGTAATTATGACAACTTTGGAGTGCATGATGAAGGGGGACGGTTGGAGAAGCAAGAAAGAAGAAGAGACATGTTGAGACATGTTGGAGTAGCCTTTTAAGCCAAAGAAAAAGATGACAAAGTGGAAGACTTTTGCATGCATGTGATAGCCTTCAATTATGCTAAACAAATTTCTATCTCTCCATTCTTTCACTCCTACGGTTACCCACTTCAATTCAGCCTTCTATTTTGATTTTCTATCACACTTAGTAACACAAAGACCATTCTCCTTCTCTCTCTTCCAATTGTTCAAGAATACCAAGAACAAATACAAAGAACACCATTTTCTCTATTCTTTGAGCTATTCGGTCACCACCCATAGAACCACTTCCAATCTTTCATAATTTTATCTAACTACATATCTTGAATCCTTTCATCAATTCAAAACACTTTCATGTTGGAGACTTTCTCTAAATCATTCATCTTCATGGACTTTCTTCAAGAACAAAGTTATGGGGTTTTTGAGGTGAAGTATAAGAAGACTTCATTTCTTCTCTTCTTTTTCATGATCTAAACCATGTTTGATCCATGGTTCCTCTTAATCAAGCTTAGTATACTAATTTCTATGTATTTTGTTTTGAATTTGAGAAGCCTTTGGTGTTGAAGGACTTGGAAAGAGAAGCAAAATCAAGAAGCTTTGAGGATCTTCAAGAGGTAAGAGGGAGATCCATCTCACCAACCAATTATGGTGGTGGGAGATGGTCTTATACTTGATGGGTTGTGAATTCATGTGAGAATTTTAATCCATGGTCATGTAATAATTAATTGTGTGTTTATGAGCTTTGCTTTATTTTATGTGCCTTGATTATTTTGTCTATGCTTAATATGCTTTGCATGATTTTATGGCTTTGATAGTATACTTATAATATGCATGATGAGTATATGGCATGTTTGTGATATTTATGATGAAATATATATATGTATGCAATGATGTGTGGATGGAAAGAAAATTGATCTTGGTTCCAATGGCCAAGGAAGAGCTACGGTTTTGATGCCCTTGATGATGGTCAATGTTGAAAATTTTCAAGAATAAGGAAATTAAATTTTGATCCCTAGAACAATGAGAATTTCGGCCAAGACACCTCAAAATAGGTGTTTACAAATTAATATGTTTATGGAAGAATAAAATTGGATTGATTTGAGGAGCATGGAAAATGAACTAAAGGTTTGTTTTTTTTTAAGAAAACATGAACACAAATTTTAGAATGAAATGTTATTGATTTATTTTGTGTAGAAACAAGAATGGAATTTAATTAAGTTAGAAGAAAATATTTCATGGTTCCAATGGCCATCTATAAGGTTTTGATAATTTAGAAAAATGTTTTGATGCTATGAAATATAAGAATTTTCAAATAAGGATTTTTGAAAAGAGAATTAAGTGTTATAAATTAAGTGAAGTGGAATTTTCATAAATAAAAGAAAAATAAAATTGAAAGTATTGAACTTCAAATTAATTTAAAAATAATCAATTTTTAGAAGTGATTTAGAAATATAAAAGAAAATGTTTGTAACTTAAATTTACTCACGAAGAATTTATTTGAGTTTTAGAAAACGTTAGGAAATTTAAAGTTAAGAAACAATAATTAAAACAACTCAATATGATTTTGTAGGACTGGATCAATAAAAAGTGATTTTGAGAAAATATATATTAAGGAAAAGATTTTTGACTAAGAATGAAAAAGGATTTGCAAAGAAAGTGAAAATGAATTTGAACAAATGAGTTTAGTTTTTATAACCATCGGTACTTCGATTTTGAAAATAAAATTTTAATAATTTTGTTTGTGTAAAACCATATCAATTTAGAAGGAAAAATATTTAATGGTTTCAATAATCATGTCCACGTTTTTGAAGGCTTGTAATGCCTTGATTTTTATGAACAAAGTGATTTTCAAAGTGGAAACGTAACTTGAGTTAATACAAGAATTTGGAAATGGAATTAGAGCATTTATCACTTGAGAAATTAAGTTTTGTAACGAAAATATTTTTGAACTTCAATTTATTTTGAAGAAGGTTGTGTTTGGAAATGCTTTGAGAAAAATGGAGAATATAATGGTGATTTGAGAATTTACTAAAGTATAACTTATTTTCAAGTTTTAAAGTACGTTTGAAAATTTTAAAATTTGAAACATTGATTTATATCAATGAAAAAGTAATTTTGTGGATTATATTTGAAAAAGAATTTCTTGAGTAAAGAAACGTAGAAAAAGATTTTATTGAGTAAGAAAATGTGAAAAATGAAGTACAAAGTCATAATATTTTGAGAAATGATGAAATGGAATTTTTGAATGTTAAGAAATATTTTTAAGTAATAGAATTGTGGTGAAAAATGATTTACGTATCTTAAAAATGATTTAGAATATAGTAAAATATTCCTATGCGATTTAAAATATGTTAAAATATTTCTACATTGATTTGAATTACGTTTAAATATTTTACGTGAGTTTAAATATTTGACGTCTTGTTAAAAAATCACTATGTGATTTAAAAGTAATAGAATATTTTTACGGCATTGTGAAAATATAATGTAAATGTTTAATTTTAAAAGCGTAATGTGAAGTGTTACGATATTTTGAAAACGTGAATGTGAAATATTTTGGAATTGTGAAAACATAATGAAAATGTTGCGCATTCTTGTGAAAATATCTGGCGAAAGTGTTTTATAACTATGAAAACATGATAACATGATTTTGTGTTGAAAATATAGTATAATTCTTGTTTAACAGGTATGGACACTGTATGAGAGAGTGACGTGTTTTGCCTATGATTGGTATTTGGTGCATTTTATATGCATTGAAAAGAGATGCCCGTATTTGGATTTGGTGCATTATACATGCATTGAAAAGATTTGGCCCGTTGGAGTTGGACTTGCACTGATATATTCGTGCATTGTATAAAATATAGCTAATAGCTATTATGGCCCTTGTGGTTGAAGAGGGAATGAGAATTGATAGAGAGGTCTATGATGGATCTTGGGGCGTCGAGCGCGGCGGTCGACTAGTGGACGGTAGCGAGTACCCTGTGCCACTTGGCGATGCTGATCCGTTGCAACGCATTGACGATACCCGACAAGAACACGATTCTTTTCAACAACCGGGAGATTGTCTTTGGGCTAAGGCCGACAATTAACAGAGCATTCTTCTCGAAATTGTGAAAACCTCCATGGAGTCGTTTTTGATAAACCGAGTCTTTGTACATGTGCATAAACCGAGCATTTATATACGTATGATATATTAATTGAGGAATATTGGCTATGACAATTGTTTTGAGTACTTGGATGATGATTGAACCGATAAATGATTAGATGATGATAGTTGATTAATGTTGATAGCATGATTATGGTATGATCTATACGTATAATATTCTTGTTTATGTTATCTCTGCTTTGCCATGTTGGTATTGGTGTAGGTGATCTCACCTCTTTGTTATATTGTTTTTCTTTAATCATGCATCTTTGTTAAAATCAAATAATAGAAAGATCGAGTTGTCTTAGACATAACGGGCGATGGATACTCTGAGATTAGAGATAATAATAAGGAGTGGACATTCAGGACTCGAAGGTATGCAATGTTGACAAAGGAACAGATGTCTTATGCATCAAGATGGACAGAAAAAGGAATAAGTATGTTAAAGTTTTTCGTTAGTATTGTATCGTGCTATTAAGTAGGACCCGTCATGGGTTTTTTCTTGTCAAAAAAAAAAATAAGTCTGTTAATTTTATATTTCTCTTTAAATTGTGATATTAATTGGTGTCAATATTGCATAATGAATAGTTAAAATATGATTTTTAATATTACCTAATATTTTCAGTAAATTTACGTTTCAGTAAAGAAGAAATTTTGAAACTCATCTTTTATAACACAAACTTTGTGCGAACTTATTTTCAGATTATGAGTCGGAAGTCAGAAATGTGATGCCCTAACTAGGGTGTTACATTAGTTGGTGTCAGAGCTAGGGTGTTACATTAGTTAGTTTCAGAGCCAGGGTGTTACAAATAACAGAATCAAAATAAGTAAAAGAAAACAGAAGTGGCTTACTGGCTTACGAAAAAAATGAAAAAAAAAACAAAAAGGGGGTCTGTTTCTTTTCTTCTTGATGTTTGTGGAAATAACAGAGGAAGAAGATGAAGGCAGATTAGGCGGCGGCGGCCCAAGTAGGTGGTGGCTCGGATGGAAGTGAGTCACGACGGTGGCTTGCTGTTAGTGGGATGAAGGAGTTGGTGTATTGTTGATGATAGGCTAACGTGAATGGCAATTTTGGCGAGAGGTGATTTTGTGTTGTGAGAAGTTTGAACGTATGCCGAGAGGTGATGATGGGATGGTGAGGAGTTTGGTTGAAGATGGAAGATGAAGGCTATGTAAGTGAGAAAATATGGTTGCAGTGTTGGTAAGTGTAGGCAAAAGTCCGTGTGTATGAAGGTGAAGTAAGTCTTGAGTGTGTGGGTGATGGGTATTTATAGGAGGGAATTAGGTTGAAGAGTTTGAGTTAAAATATGATTAGAAGTTTATTTAAAATAAATGATGAGGTTTGTTTAGGATGAGTTATGGTTGGTTTAGGATAGGTTTGCTTAGGATGAGTGTTGGGTTTAAGATAAGTGTTGGGCTTAGGATAAGTGATAAAATCTATTTAGGATGAGTTATCATTAGTTTAGGATAGTTAGGATAAATGTTTAGGAATTAGGATGATTGATGGAATTTGTTTAGGATAAGTACTGGCATATGAGTTGTGGGTTAATGAGTTGGATCATGGATTATGAGTTAATGGGTTGGTTTAGGGGTTAATGGGCCAATGGGTTGGTTTAGGAGTTAATGGACCAATGAGTTGAAAGATGAGTCTTTTATTATTTTATTATTTGTTTATTTCATTTTTTTTACAAAAGGGGTAAAACAAATATTTTCAAAGATTATTAAGAATTTGCATAATTAATTTAAGGTACCGTCTTAGGACGGGTGTGTTAGGGGTGCTGTAGGATTAAGTTTTCACCCTTCCCTACAACCGACTTTCAAATCCAATTTGGTTTCAAAGACTATTTTTCTTGGGTTTTCCAATTTTTCTTAATTAAAAATAAAGTTGGTGGCGACTCCATTAATTAATTAATTTTTATTAATTTAAGTTGCTATCCCGCCGCGATCACGGTTGCGACATATACTAACTGAAAAGTAATTTTAAAATAATTTATTTTGTTAAAATGATATAAAAAAATTATTTTTACATATTAAATTATCAAAAGATGTATAAAAAGATTAAAAATATTATTTAACTGAAAACAAAATAGTATTTATATTTTAAAGTTTTTAGAATAATTTATAATTTAAAATTTTAAGTTTCAAGTTTTAAGTTTATGAAATAAATTGTTATAATACATTAAATTTTATATAAAAGTTGAAGTTGAATTATCCAAACATGCATGAACAATAAAAAAGGTTTTTGATTAAAAAAAAAAAAGCTTTTAGTTTAAGAAATAGTCCTAACCAAATATAGACTAAGTTTGTAGGTTTAAACAAATCAGATTTGGCTCATTAAACTTGCAAGTGTTTCAGTTAGTAGTATCAATTTTATGATTTATATAATAGCTTGTAATTCATTTGAAATTGTAAATACAAATTTATATATATAATTTTTTATATACACATGAATATATGTAGTAAATTGTTAACAAAATTTCTCATAAAACTATGTGTACAAAGCTATGTTTTTTATACAATTTATGAACAAATTGAGTTTAGCTTATTAAACGAAACATGCTTGTTTGTCTATTTCTACGTGTCTATATGATACACAATTAAAAAGTGCATAGCTTGGACAGAAAAATCTTGCACAACAAATAAAAGATATTTAGCGAACAAACACCTTGAAATGTGTTTTGATCATGAAAAAGTTGGCATGTTAGAAATTGGAATTTGAATCTTTTAAAATAAGAGTGAATTTTAAAGAATAAAATACATAATTATATAAAAAGGAATAAAATACATAATTAAAGAATATTAAAAAAGAATAAATGATGTAAAACTTTATAAAATACAAATGAGTATAAAAAAAATATAATATATTTTCTCATAACCAATTATTACTTTAATTTTACTTCCTGAAATGCACTTCCCATTTTAAAGGATCGAAATTAACAATTATTACTTTAATTTTACTTCCTAAAATGCACTTTCCATTTTAAAGGATCGAAATTAACAATTATTAATTTAATTTTACTTCCTAAAGTGCATTGTCTGAACTGTTGGCTTTTTAGGTAAGGGGAGAAGAGGACTAAATTTATAGATTTTGTCAACTACAAGGGTGTAAATGTAAATGGCATAATTTACCGGACTACTTTTTCATGTTTGCTTTTACGCGGCCCAGGGCACAAAACTCCAAATACTTATTTACCAGATGTTTTAACTTATAATAGTTTTTTTTGAAGTGGATTTAGAAGTGTATATTATAATATTATTATTTTTATGTAATAATAGTAGAACATGTTGTGACCCGGAGTTGGTACTTGTAAATAGATTCTAACACTTAAATTAAATTGTACATAAGTAAAATTTATGTAATGAGTGATAAATTACTTGATGAGGTGGTTAAGTCTAATATTTTATAGAGATTAAAAAATATATTCTCAAAATAATAACAAAAGTAGATATATTCTTTATTTAATTATAGAATATCTCTATATTATCATAATATAGATATTGTTGTTAGATAATATGGTGCATTTATGTTTTATTTATTTTATTTATCTTAAGGGTAGTTTAGTCTTTTATTTGTTGTATATATATTTTTACTTTTTTTTATTCTTGTAATGTTAGACTAATTTACTTTTACAATAAAAAACCCTAGTCACTTTTCTCTTCTCCTTTGTTCTTCTTCTCTTCCTCATATGCATTACTAATCTTAATATGGTATCAAGAGTAAGGATGATTCTGGCCACAACTTTCACAGTTTTCTTGGAGCACGACCCAGACGTCATTCCGTTCATTTCGACAGCAACCTAGGTGATTTTTTATTCGCAATTCGTTCTTCCTTTTGCGGTTCTCTCTGTTAGGGTTTTGTAGAGACTCATTTGCAGAAATTGGGGTTTTCTTTTCTCTGTTTTGTGATTGTTTACAATGGCTGGAGAAAAAGATGATTCTCTTCAATCCATTAGTGTGCAGTTGAATGGGCAGAATTATTCATATTGGAGTTATGTGTTGAAGAATTTTTTGCAAGGCAAGAGAATGTGGGGTTATGTTTCCGGAACCTCTATTAAGCCAAAAGATGAAAAAGATGGGAAATATACAACAGAGTTAGAAACCTGGGAGGTAAATAATTCAAAGATTATTACTTGGATCAACAACTCTGTTTCGCAGTCTATAGGGGTTCAACTAGCAAAATATGAAACGGCCAAAGATGTTTGGGATCATTTGAAAAAGTTATATGTGCAGTCTAATTTTGCAAAGCAATATCAGTTGGAGATAGATATTCGAGCTCTTCAATAAAACAACATGAGCATACAAGAATTTTACTCTGCTATGAGCAATCTTTGGGACCAGTTGGCTCTTACTGAATCTGCTGAGTTACAAGCTTTTAAGTCATACATTGACCGTAGAGAAGAACAGCGTCTAGTTCAGTTTTTTATGGCTCTTCGAGATGATTTTGAAGAGCTTCGTGGAACAATTTTGCATCGTAATCCTCTTCCAACTGTTGATTCAGTTGTTAATGAATTGTTAGCTGAAGAGATTCGACTAAAGTCTCAATCCGAAAAAGGGAATGTACACAAAGGAATCCTCCCTAACCCATCTGTTTTTGCTGTTCCTTCTAACAAAGGTAAATCTCATGGAAATGTTGGTTACAATGAATGTAGTTTTTACAAGCAGAAGGGCCATTGGAAAGCTCAATGTCCAAAATTGTTGAATAAGTCGCAGCAAGCACAACAGCCATCTCAATGGAGACCTCCTAGTCAGTTTAGCCAACGAAACTTCAAGCCTCCAACATCAAATGTTACTGCAGTTGTTCATCCGTCAGCTGAGAGTACATCATTTTCTAGTCTTACAGTATCTGATCTTGCTAAGCAATTCCAAAGGTTTCTTGCCACACAACCACATGCCATGTCTGCCCAATCCAATATAGGTTTGCCCTCCTCTAGCTCATCAGGTATATCTTCACCCATATGGATCCTTGACTCTGGAGCCTCTCATCATATGTCATCTGATTTTAAATCATTTGTGTCTTTACATCCCGCCTCATATCGTGTCGGTCATGACCTGGCGATGGCACTCCTATGCCATTAGCGTGCACCGGGTCTATTTCCACATCTCATTTGTCCTTTTCAAATGTTTACTACATTCCTAATCTCACTTTGAGTCTTGTTTCTGTTAGTCAATTATGTGATTCTAGTTACTCAGTTTTATTTTCTTCCACCTCTTGTTTTGTGCAAGATCTGCAATCCAGGAGGCTGATTGGGACAGGCCGTTGGCAGGGGGACTTTATATTCTGGATGAACTGAGAGTTCCAGATGTTGTAACTTCTAGTGTTGACCTGTCGTCTTTTCGTTTGAATTCCTCGTCTTCTAGTTTTTATTTATGGCATTCTCGTCTTGGAAATGTTTTTTCTTCCCGTCTGAAATACTTAGCTTCTACAGGGGTTTTAGGAAAGTTACAATCTAATGATATTTCTGATTGTTGTAGTTACAAACTTGCTAAGTTTACTGCTTTGCCTTTTTCTAAAAGTATTTCAGTTTCTGTTGCACCTTTTGACTTGGTTCATTCTGATGTATGAGGACCATCACCAGTTGCTACCAAAGGTGGTTCTAGATATTATGTATCGTTCATTGATGATTGCACTCGTTATTGTTGGGTTTATCTTATGAAACATCATTCTGAATTTTTTGGCATTTATCATATGTTTCGTGCTTTTGTTAAAACTCAACATAATGCTGTTATCAAGTGCTTTCGATGTGATCTAGGTGGTGAATATACTTCTAATAAATTCTCTGAATTACTTGCTTCTGATGGGACTTTTCACCAAACTTCGTGTACTGACACTCCTGAACAAAATGGAGTTGTTGAAAGGAAACATCGTCACATTGTTGAAACTGCTCGTTTCTTTCTTCTGTCTGCCTTTGTCCCAAGTGAGTTTTGGGGGAAGCTTGTCTCTTGCACTACATGTCATTAACAGAATTCCTTCTTCTGTTACTTCAGGTTTGTCTCCCTTTGAGAAATTATATGGTTGTGTTCCTGATTATTCAGCCTTGAGAGTCTTTGGTTCTACTTGCTTTGTTCTTCGTCTTCATGTAGAACGTAATAAGTTATCTTCTCGATCAGCAATTTGTGTTTTTCTTGGTTATGGTGATGGTCAGGAGGGTTATCGTTGTTATGATCCTGCAAATCAAAAACTTTATATCTCACGTCATGTTGTGTTTCTTGAGCATATTCCCTTTTATTCCATTCCTTCTAGTCAACATATCCTTACCAAATCTGATCTCACCCACATTGATCCTTTTCACACAGATTCTGACACCGCTCTTCTTCCTATGACCCATAACCAAAATAATTCTGATGTTGACCTTTGCAGGGTCGACACTAGTAGTTCTGCAGATCCAGATGCCTCCTCTGTCCCTGCGCCTCCCCAAGAACCTTCTGTGATCGTGGATCCTCCTCCTCCTCGTTATCCTCATCGTGATCGTAAGTCCACTAAATTACCATATTTTGTTTATTCTAGTTATTCCACTTCTTTTGCTTCCTTCTTAACCTCTATTCACAGTTTGTCTGAGCCATCTTCCTATAAAGAGGCTGTTCTTGATCCCCTTTGGCAGCAGGCTATGGTAAAGGAACTTTCTGCTTTGCACAAGGCAGATACTTGGGACCTTGTCTCTCTTCCACTAGGAAAAACTGCAATTGGTTCTCGTTGGGTATATAAGATCAAAACCAAGTCTGATGGGTCTGTTGAGAAATACAAAGCTCGCTTAGTTGCTAAAGGTTTTTCTCAACAATATGGTATGGATTATGAAGAAACTTTTGCTCATGTTACCAAAATGACTACTATTCGTACTCTTATTGCAGTCGCATCTATCCGCCAGTGGCATATTTCTCAAATGGATGTTAAAAATGCCTTCTTGAATGGTGATCTTCAAGAAGAGGTTTATATGGTTCCTCCACCAGGTGTTTCTCATAATTCAGGTGAAGTTTGTAAATTGAAGAAGACTCTCTATGGGCTCAAACAAGCTCCCCGCGCTTGGTTTGAGAAGTTCTCCATTGTGATTACATTTCTTGGCTTCCACTCTAGCCCGTATGATTCTGCTTTGTTTCTCAGGTGCACTTCTCATGGTTGTATCCTGCTCTCCTTATACGTTGATGACATGATCATTACTGGGGATGATGTTGACGGGATTGTAGAGTTGAAACTCCAATTGGCCCATCAGTTTGAGATGAAAGACTTAGGTACTCTTCGTTACTTTTTGGGGATTGAAGTTGCTTACTCTCCTAGAGGTTACCTCCTTTCTCAATCTAAGTACATTGGCATCATTCTTGAATAAGCTCATCTCTCTGACACTAGAACAAAGGATACTCCTCTTGAGCATAATGTTCGGTATACTTCTTCTGATGGTGTTCCTTTGTCAGATCCCACTTTGTATCGTACTCTTGTTGGCAGTTTGGTATATCTTACCATCACTAGACCTGATATTGCTTATGCAGTGCATGTTGTTAGTCAGTTTGTTGCTTCTCCTACTACAGTTCATTGGGCAGCTGTTCTTCGCATTCTTCATTATCTTCGGGGTACTCAATTTCAGAGTCTTCTCTTTCCTTCATCATCTTCCTCGGAATTACATGCTTACTCAGATGCTGATTGGGGTGGTGACTCCACCGATCGTAAGTCTACCACAGGGTTTTGCATCTTTCTGGGGGATTCTCTCATTTTTTGGAAGAGTAAGAAGTAAGTTGTTGTCTCTCGCTCTTCTACCGAAGCTGAGTACCATGCCATGGCATCCACTACTGCCGAAATAGTTTGGTTGCGTTAGTTACTTGAGTCTATGGGTGTCACTTCCCTTGGACCTACTCCTATGTATTGTGATAATATGAGTGCTATACAAATCACTCGCAACTCAGTCTTCCATGAACGCACCAAGCATATTGAGATTGACTGTCATTTCACTTAACACCACTTTCAGCATGGGACCATCACTTTACCCTTCGTATCTTCCTCTATGCAAATTACTGACTTGTTTACAAAGTCGCATTCCACTCCACGCTTTCGTTTCTTGATTAACAAACTCTCGATACTTCTTGTTGATGCATCGTGAGTTTGAGGGGGGATGTTAGATAATATGGTGCATTTATGTTTTACTTATTGTATTTATCTTAAGGGTAGTTTAGTCTTTTATTTGTTGTATATATATTTTTACTTTTTTTTCTATTCTTGTAATGTTAGACTAATTTACTTTTGCAATAGAGAACCCTAACCACTTTTCTCTTCTCTTTTGTTCTTCTTCTCTTCCTCATATGCATTGCTAATCTTAATAATTGTAATTATGGACTATTAGAGATAATTATGAGTGTTATTATTTCATAAGGTTATGACTAAAAATAACAGATATCCTTAAAATTTATTTATTGCCCAAATCTCACAATAAAATTATTATTACCTAATGCCATGGTCCGAGTGCATATAATTGAAATCTCATTCATGTGTTATAGGCGAGCTCCAATTAATGACATCTACGACGGACTACTACATTTCGCACCGAGTCGATTCACGAGACATGACTCCAAATTATGGTCAATAATAATATGTAAACATTTCTGTTAAAAAAAAAGAATAAAATTTTTGCACATCATTTGAGAGCATATCTCCTTGCATCAAGTGTATGTAGTAGAATTATAACATAAATATTTGAAAAATAAAAATAAATTTAATTATAATTAAATTATTAAAATTATATAATATTAAAATAATATCAACAAAGAAAGAGAGTAGAAGAAAAAGCCTAAGGCGTGTCTGTGATACTGTCATTAAAGATTATTTTGCCACAATATTATTTTTATAAGAACACAAAAATCCTCTTAAATTAATTCCAAGAGCACAGAACAGGAAAGAGTGTCTAAATTGTTATTAACCTAATAAGAAAAGAAGCATTCAAAATCAATGTAGAAAATTGTTTTTCTTTGTATACGCACCAACGTTGGAATCGAAGTGAAGTGGTTAATTTAAAGACACCAAGTCCACCCAAAAACGGCCCTCAAGGTCGTACTGGCTACTCAATGATAAGATAAAAGAGTACAAAATATCCCCAACATTTTTTATATAATCGGTGAATCAGATTAGAACTAGGGATGGAAACAGGTCAGGCTTCACCCTAAATAGATCAGGCCTGTGTTATATGTACCTGGCCTATTACCTATCAAATGCCTTTTTTTTAGCCTGGCCTGACCTATTTAATAAACCTGGCCTAGCCGAAAACCTGTTTAGAAGCCTGAAAAAAAAAATTTTAATGACATAAAAGCAGTTAAAAGCATACTCTTTAATTTATGGAAGAGCTAGTTTATAACTAATCAAAGAAAAGCCAACTCATTCGAGTAACACTTGGTAAAAAACAATTTGTTGACAATGAGCATTTTCCTTTACATATTAATAGCTAGAGTGGTTGCAGAAAATTTAAAGGTTCACAAATGCATCCAAACTAAAAAGAATATGCTGCGTTGATCATATAGAAAATCACCACTAACACAAACATCGAAGGTTTGAAAAGTCAAATTTATAAAAACACAATTCGTTCACGGATTAATAGATCAAGCCTTATTCCCCCAATATCTTTGTATTTTGTGCTGCTTTCATGGTATCAAAACGTGAAGATTCTCACATCTGTACATAACGAAACTTATGTTATTGAATTGAAATAATACTCAACACAAGAAGATACTACAGGATTAAACATGGTAGGGGGAATGGGTTTGGGGAAGTGAAGCAGTGAAATTAAAAAAAGAAACATGGTGAAAGAAGAAGATTAGGGGGAATGGATTTGGGGAAGTGGAGTAATGAAATGCAGATGTTAGATTAAATATGCGAGGGTCCAAAAGTGACTTTTAAATATGAAGATTAGGGGGAATGGAATGGCAGAATCTTCGTGTTCTGAAATTTCCCTTCCTATCCAATCCCCCGCAACCCATTTTCAAGCAGAGAACAGAGGACACTCAACTAAACATCTATAGAAATGAAAATAGCAATGGAAGTTCATCAACTAAATTCTGGAAATGAAAACAGAGGACACTCAACATACCCCTAGTTAGAGTGAGAGGAGAGGAGTACTGCGTGCGTGGCGTGGTGCGTGGAGGAGAGGAGCGACTGCGACTGCGAGTGCGGACTGAGAGTGAGAGGCTGAGAGAGGCGAGAGCCAGAGGACTGAGAGTGCAGATTGAGAGGAGAGGAGGCTGAGAGAGGCCGGAGGCGAGAGCCAGACTGCCAGTGCTAGAGGATCGAGAGTGAGAGGCTGAGTGTGCATTCTGATTTCTGTAACAAGTAGAACCCTAGTTAACTTTAGTGATATAATTTAAATATAATACTATAAAATGTGTAAATATAAGCATAATAACTAAGCTAGCTTAGTGGTCAGAAGAGTGTTATGTAACTACTTGGTATCCAGTTCGAATCTTGGCCTCTTGATTTAAGCAAAATTTCATAATTTTTTAAATATATTTATAAATAAGTGTAAACAGGCCAATCTAATAGGCTTAACAGGCTTTGTTGAGAGGTCAGGGCCGACCTACTAAATAAAATAGACTTTTAAAAAGGCCTGAGCCTAACTCATTTTTTAAGTAGGCCACAGCAATGTTCCTAATAGACCGAAATTTGGCCTATTTTCATTCGTAATTAGAACCGATTAGACCATGTTAACCGGTCACGGTTTAAACTGGTTCATTCCAAGTATTTTTTATATAAAATAGTGAAAATAGTTCAAATGAGAATTGAACTTTAGTCGCAGTGCTTTTTAGGTACCAATCTTTCCACTGTTCGAAGTGCACTTGTTGGTTGCAACGCTAACCTTTTCTTTTTATATTTAATCTTTCTTTGGATTTTAAAATTTTAATTTATAACGTTTAAATATTTATATAATGACAAAATATATTTTAATTATAATAATTAATATTTTAATTTGATATATTTATTTAGTTCAATATTACATGTGCTATAAAGTACTTATCAATATTTTTATGTTAAAATTTAAAAGATATATATATATATATATATATAGATTCGATTATGGTCAATTGGTCAATCAATAAACCGTTAATAATTTTTTCACTGATTCAATAATTGGTCTAATGTTTAGAACTTTGAATGCAACGTACAAACTTGTTAGAATTGTTAGATAAGATAAAAATATTATAACCAGTTGCAACAAAAACACGAATCTAGAAATTACCAAAACAAAGTCCAAAATGGGTAAATGATGGAAACTTAGTAGATGATAACTAATATTCAACATACAAAAATAGTTCCTAAATTTAAGTAAAAGCAAGTACTTGGTACGGCTAAAGAGTAGTGCAGATAAGTATACAAAGGAAATCTAGTAGATAAGTACAAATTGGTAGCTTATTGTAAACAAGGTCAGTGGAAATATTTGACTTTAAAATAAATAAATTATAACATATAATTGTTTAATGATATATATATATATATGTGTGTGTGCGCGTATATAATATTATAGAAGAACATGTAAATCTTTCAATTATAACCCTATTTACATGCGTGAAGCTGCGGTGGAATGGTAGTTGAGGTATCATTTATCCAATTTTGTTTATAGGGTAAGGTAAAAAAAAGGACTCAACTAGTGTTTTTAAAACTGATTTAATCCGATCAGTTAAATTAGTTGAATTGTGAATCAATCATTTTACAAGTTTTAATCCACTTAAAATATTAGAAGAACGATTCAATTGTCAAAAATTAATAAATAAAATTAAACAAATCGGTAAAAGTCAATAAATTAAACAGTTAAATTGATTGACTTTTTTTTTACAATTTTTGATTATTTAAAAAAATAAAATTTATATGACTATAATATTAGTGTTTTAACTACTAAATTAGTTGAACAAATTGAATCATAAATCATTTACTTTACCAATTCAATGATTTAATCAATTTTAAAAGCATTTTCCCCAACTATAGTAAATGGAGGTTCAAACTGATCATACGCACAATTTGGAAGAAAACAGTTTGGCTTGAAAAGCCGTCTGCTGATTCAGGTTAATGAAATTCGAACTTCATATTACGAAAAAAAATCATATTTGATCTGGAATTATAATTATTATGTCACTCCGTATATCAATCAATAGGTTAATTACTGAACCAAAACAGAGATTTTATTTTATTTTTACACTCAAAGCTTATTGATAATATCGCACATGCAACAATCCACCACTTTATATTAAATTTGAGTACAAGAAGATTTTTTATTTTATTTTATTCTCCCTTAAAAAATGGTATGTATTGTTATCAATTTTATTATTTTTTAATAAATGATGTGTCATTTTTATTTTATTTTTTAATTTCAAAATTAAATTGTCCCATAAATTTTGTTATCTAATTACAATTGATGACATATAATTATCTATCTACATACATTTTGATTCTATCAACTTAGAGTGATGTGAGATATATGTATCAAAATGTTTCGAACCAAATATTAGAGTTGTCAAAACGGGTTCAACCCATCGGATTAACCTGTCAATCCGTTATTTTTTTATAGATTGGGTTCATGGATTAAACTCATATTTTTTTTTCAACTAGTATAATCCACCCCGCATAACCCGCGGGTTAAGCGGGGCGGGAGCGGGTTGGTCCTCCTGATTGACTTTTTTTTTAAAAAAATGATAAGTAATACTATAAATGAAAAATTCTTTGATGTTATATAATTTATGTTTAAATATTTAATTAGACTATTTTAAAAATTATATTTTAGATATGTGATTTGTAATTTTTTACTATTATTATTTATTATTTTTTATATATTTTTTTATTTTTTAAGTTGATTTACTCACCAATTTATCTATTTTTTTTTTTATTTTTTATGCGAGTCAACCCACCAATTCACTTTAAAGCGAGATGAGTTAGCTCTTTCAATCTATTTTTTAAAATAAACCAACTCACTTCACCCTACATTTTAACAAATTAAAACGAGTCAGAGCGAATCGGAGCGAACTAGCCCATTTTACCAAATATTATCCTTTTCATAACTACCAACTAGAGTTTAGCTTTTATGTCAAAAAAAAAAACTAGAGTTTAGCTTTATTTGATTTGATGTCTCTTATTTGATGGCACTTTAATAATTGATATTTGATAGGACATATATTCCCACGTGGTAAACTTGGGCAACCACATTAATGAAATCGTATCTTCTTTTGAGTCATGCTTATTGAATATATATTTTTTATTCACTAATCAAACACACGTCTCTATAAATTAGGTTATTCAAAGGCTACAAATCTTGTGTAGAAATGCTCGAGCACTTGCTAGCGTTTCTTTACATATATATATATATATATATATATATATATGTTATAGTAGAATATATACTCAACGTGCAAAATGCTTTAGGTTCTTATTAATTGAAGGATTTTTGTTTTCTTAGATATGTTATCGAACACTCTTAAGTGTATAATGCTTTAAATTCTTATTAATTGAAAGTTTTTTTATGAAATCCTTGAGCATTGAAATGATAAGCAATTCTTATTAATAGAAAGATTTTTTATTGAAAAATGTTTTATCTTTCTATTTAATTTTTTTATTAATCCTTTTAATTATTAAATAAAATAATTAAATTTTTTTATATTTTTAATATATTAAATATATTTATTTTTTTTATTTAATATTAAAAAAATTATTTAAAAAACTTATAAGAGAATATAACATTACTCTTTTTTATTTTATTCTCTAGATATGTTATGTAGAACACACTCGAAGTATATAACGCTTTCGGTTCTTATTAATTGAAGGATTTTTTTAATGGAGCACTTGAGCGTTAAATTGCTCGGCACTACTTATCACTCATCAGTAATGCTTTTTATTTTGTGAGATCAACATTTTCTTAGAAAGAAAAAATTTAAAGCTTTTGATTTTATACTTATAATTCAACGTTCTAACGTTGAGTGTTGTAAATTGAAACAAAAAATGATGTTCTTATTTTTTTTTCTTGATACATTATTTTTACACAATTTTTTAATAGTTATGATTAAATAAAGAATAATAAAAAAATATGATTAATAATATAAAAAAATAATATAAAAAAATCATGAATTGAAATGCTCCAGCGTTGAACGTTTCGTAACACATCCCTTAAATGCTTTTTATTTTGTGAGATCAACATTTAAAAAAAAAAAAGATTGAAGTTTTTTATTCTTTACCTATGATTCATCAGTCTAACGTTGAGCATTGAGCATTTCAAGCGTTTCATAACAAATCCCTTAAATGTTTTCCATTTTGTGAGATCAATATTTTTTTAAATAAAATTTAAAGGTTTTGACATTTTACCTATGATTCAACGCTCCAACGTTGAGTGTTGAGTGTTGAGCATTTCATAACACATCTCTTAATTGAAACTCCCTGCAATTATAGAAAACAAGGGACCTGTTCCATACATGCGAGTGGATTTTTTATATTTTGTGAGGCACGTGAGAGGTGATACGTGCGTACCTAAAACAATTCCCTTTCTCTTTTGAGTGGTTGTTGAATAGGTTCCTTGGCAAAAACTCTTGTTCTTTTGTCGGTCCAAATCTGATTCCTAGCTATTATCCTACATGTATTCTTATAATGACTAGCATTTGCTTCTCCAGATTCTAAGAGCATATAACTACACTAGGATTACTTCAACACTAATGTCCAATGTTATACCAGAAAAAGTCACACAAAAATTTGGGCGAGATGAGGCTAACCATTTCTGGGATCTGGGTTTAATTTACATTAACAAAATAAATAAATAAAATAAACAGAAAAGAAATATCAAAAAGGAAAATTCTAGCCAACCAGGTTGGCTGTTCTTCTTCATGTGCAAGGAGCCAACGATTTACATCATCTCTTCGACATACACTCTTATTTCATGGCCATTCCTCTTCATATACATTTCTAGTACCCGAGCTAGTTGAGTAGCGTTCTTTGAATAAACTTTTACCTGCTCCTCTAAAATCTTAAATGTGTCACTAGCGTCTCGACTGATAATTTTGATGTTACATTTATTATTATTATTTTTTCCTTAACCAAAAAAAAAAGAAGGTAAAATCCCAATTTAGATACATGTTTTTTTGGGACATTAATTTAGATACATATTTATGAGGTGCCTCAGCTCTATCTTCCCTTGAGAAAGTTCCTGCATATCTTTTCCCAGCACTTCCTGTCTGGCTCGGCTAACTGCAATCGACACTTGACATCTTCCGCAAATCCTTTCTGTATTATAACAATAAAAACTAAACTTCTGGACACGATTGCCTTTAATACAAATTAAGACTGTGGACTATAATTAGTAGATTTGAAATATTATTAATTTGTTACCTCTATGACATCCATATTGAGAAGGCGATCAATCAGATTAAATAGTATATCTTTGGTATACTCAGGATGACCCTGAATTCCAAGAATGTGGTCTGCAATTGCAAACATTTCCACTCCAGTTTTGTCTGAGGATGCGATCACTTCTGCACCCTGAGGAACCTCAAAAACCTCATCTTGGTGTACCTCAATTATGGAAAGGGATGCTGGCATTTCATGGTGCTCTAGGTAGCTGCATGGAGCTAGATCTTTCACGAAACTCACTTGTCTTATACCAATATCCCACCCTGTGTTTGCTCTACCTACCCTTCCACCCAATGCCCTGCATATTACCTGTAAGATCAAGGCCAAGGCCATTGACAAAATTTTCACCAATCATATTTCTGATCATGAAATATATGTTGTATTGAAGCTATTAGATAATGAAGCTCCAAACTCCAAATAAACAAGCCAATAAATTTATTTAAAATTCAAGCATGCGTTGAATGTGGTAAAGGTCAAGGAGTAGAAAATACACCTGGTGACCAAAACAAATGCCAAGAACTTTCTTCTCCATGGCATCCAGAGTTTGTAAGATGAAGCAGAGTTTGAGGATCCAGTTATCATTACCATAGGCATCACTGGGGCTACCGGTGATCACAAACCCATCATATTTATGTAGCTCATTGAAGTCAGGGAACTCACCCTCATAGATTCTAAACAAATCCCACCTCTCTCCTTCTTCCCCAAAAGCTTCTACATAGACATTCAAGTATCCACCATATACTTTCTTCACATAGTCAGAATCCTTTGCTGCTTGCAGCAGAGCATATCTTCTTTCTTCACCATTGTTTATCATCTTCAAGCTAGCTAGGCTTGAATTAAATAAAGCTGAATTGACAAAAACACAAGCCTGTGAATTGGGATCTAGAAAGCAAAAGGAGAGAAGTCAAATTGTAGCATGCTAGTTTGCACTTTGCAGAGTAAACATGCCTTTTATAGATGCACTTCAGGCAGGGACCGAAGTCCAGAGACGGGGAAGTTTCAATGTTCTGGTTCCCCATGGGCGGGGCCCATAAATTAATCCAACATTTATTTTATTACAATTCCGATTTTCTTATGGTATTTTTTTCTTACCTTATGTTTTACACTACTCTCTATGTTATTAAAATTAATATTCAAATATCAACAATTTTTTTGAATTTAATCACAATTACTAAAAAATAATATAAAAAAATTAATATAACATCGTCATTTTCTTTTTTATTAACCTTTTTACTTATAACGCTGGATTGATGAACTAAAAGTATAAACAAGCTCTTTATCATTATTTTTACATTTGTTTTTTAGACTTATAGGACATAATATTCAATCAGATAATAAGTGATAAATAAAATTATTTATGTAGTAAATTTTTTTATTATATAATAAGTTAAAATTAAAATTCATTATATTTTATAAAAATTATTATTTATTTTAGAGATATTCACAATTTATTAAGATATATTTTTCAACACAAATAATGATGTAGTAATCAATGATATCATTAGTGGTAATTCTTATTATTTGTATGATGATCTTATTCTATTCTTCTTAATTTAATCTAATTAGAATTCATCATATCTAATATAAGAATTACTATTTATTTTAGAGCGTTCATCACATCCTATGAATATTAAAAGTAGGTGTATAAAAAATATTTTTGAAGTATAAATAACGTATCATCAATAAATATTATAATATTATTTTATGTAATTAAAAAAATAACTCAATAATATGGTTTAAATTGATTTACTCATATTGGGTGGGACGAACTTGTAAACAACCTCGACTCCGGATATAAGAATGCAAGTTTAAATCTCAGATAAATAATTTTTATGAAAAAATTGCATAACTTTCGTGCTTCCGTGGTCAAATATCTATTAGTTTCATAAATAGTTGAAATAGATCAAATTTATAAAATACATTATGATCTCATATATATATATATATATATATGATTTATATGATATAAACTTTTAATTCAACGTTATATTTTATAAAAAAATTATTTAATAAAAAATTATTTAATGGTATAAAAAGAATGATTTTAATTTATATCAATATAAATTGATCTCTCCCTTATATATATATAAAATTGATTATATTAGATCATTCTTTTTTTATATTAATTTTGAGGGTTCATTCAGAATTTTATTGTTTAATTTTACTGTAAATTAAATATTAAATAGATTTTAGTCAATTAGAATCAATCTTAATTAATGGAGATAATTATTTTCGTATATCATTATATTGTTTTTTATTAATTTATGATCAGTTAGTATTCTTTTAGTAAATATCTCTTGTGCTAACAGTTGTTGCATTATTTATTCATAATTTCTAATTGATTACTATCAATTTTTCTTAAATTGATTCAATTTTAAATTTTGAGCGGTTCATTCAAGATCTTCATCTTTGATTTTAATCTAAATTAAATCTTCAATTTATTTTTAATCAATTATAATCAATATATATATATATATATATATATATATATATATATATATGGGAACGAGCACATCAAGTGAAATAAACAAATTTTAATCATTAAATTTTTATGAATAATTACTATTAAAATAAGTAATTTTTTTAAGTAACAATATAACTTTTAAATACTTTTTTTAGTTTTTCAAAATATTTTCATATCCGATAGATAATAAACTAATTTATAATACCCTTGATCATTTATGTTTGATTTAATGATTTAAATTTACTCTTCTTATATTTCATAATGAATCTTTATAATAAATCACTTCTCTCACTATATATATATTATATAGATAGATGTATTATTTTGGAGAAAAATTATTTTTTTGAAATATAGTTTTTGTATATAAACTCAGGTTCAATGAACTCTATAGGTGATAATATATCTATTTTTTAAAATAAATTTAAAATTATATATACATTTATATTGTAAAATATAATGGTAGATATCCTGTCACATATAATATTCATTGTGAACCTGATTCTATATTAAGTTATTAACATCAGTCAATTAATAATTTATAAGGAATTAAATTGATAACGAGTGTATATTTTAAAACTAAAATAAGGTTAAAATTAATACTAACGAATAAAAAAGGGCGTATTATAATTTTTTAAGCAAAATATTATTTTTTTGAATAGGCACCTAAATATGGTGTAATTTCAATAAAAGCATAGATAAATCATAAACATGTGTATTCTAACGGAAACAAATTATAATAATTTGTTTAGTTTTGATTAATTTTAAAGAATTTTTTCAAAATTTCTATTAATTAAATTTTCTGAAAGTTCCTATCTGTTAATAAATTTTATTTATAAATTATTTTAAATATAAAATAAATTAATCTAAATAAACACTTATTTTGGAAAAGTTATTATGTAGTCTCTTGTTTAATAAAAAAGTAATATATGAATACTAAATAACTATACAGATGTTGGATTAAAAATAAAATGTTATTAAATTTAATTTTGATAGTTATAATATTATTGATAAAAGAGATATAAGTTAATTTCTTTTAAATTTAAATTTGATACTGTAATAATAATTTTTTTCCTTATTTTGAGGGCCGTTGATCGCGTTCTACTACTACAGTGTTAACTGATCATAAAGCGTTGCGTTCGGCGGTAGCTCGGTCATTGAATAGATTCAGCAAGTTTATTTATTTTTTATCTTGCTTTTCTGCAGTAACGAATGAAACACGTGGAACACAAGGTATTTTTATTATTTTTTAAATTAAGACAGAATTTTCATTCAAGCGCTGAGCTGAATCCCACTTTTCAAACACACATTAATAATAGTTTAATCTAATAATAAAAATAATATTATTATCCATACGCAATCACACATTTATTATTATACATTTGTACGTCTTTTAATATCTTATTACTATTAAACTTACTTTATTTCTTATATATTTATATTCTAATTCTATTACAAATTTAATGTGTTTCCAAAGTGATATATAAGAAAGTAATATTTATATAACAAAAGATATTATTTGAGACATGAAAAATGTTTGTTATGCATCATATATGTACATATTTTTCATATATGAAGTTTACAATAAAATTAGAGTATAGATATGTAAAAATTAAAGTATAATTAATTGTTATAAAATAGTAAAATATGTACACATATATGAGGATGTGTGCAATATATATAAGTAACATTATTCTTGAGACATGATAGTGGTGTTTTTGCTACGGGAGTAAAATATAGTAATGCTTGCCAGTTGTCATATATCACTTTATCTCATTTTTCTTCACACTTACATGAGTTGGCAACATCCAACCGTAGGTATAGTCAAAGTTTTGGTGAGGACCATATCGTGAAAGTTTTAGAAATGTGAGAGATATAAGTGAAAGTGTGTAAGATAAGCATTGCTCTTTTATTAGATATCGTTTGGGGCGGATACTAACTTTTTACTTTTTAACTAGACAAATTTTAAAAACACAAGTTATTTATGTTTGGAGCCTCTGGACGTAGCATTCAGAAAATCAGAGTTATTTCCCAAATTATCTAACTATTATTTAAATTAAAAAAAAGTGAAAGTATTCTTGTTGTAAATGTATACATTTTATTTAATATATTATATTTTTTGTAAAATAATATATTATGATATTGAAACTTTGTAAAAATATATTAACAATAGGTAAATGATAAGATATTAAGATTTTTTTCCTCTTACTAGATTTTTTACACGAATGATGAAACTAATTTTCGATTGAAATACTTATAATAAAATAATAATTATAATTATAATTATTATAATAAATATATATTATATTATATATAATTAAATAGATTGAGTTGACTTATCAGGCTGAATCATCCTATCAAACTTAAAAAATTTATTAAATAGTTTGAGGTCTGATTTTTTTGATTAAACGAACTTTTAAAAAATATTTTTATATAACTTGTTTAGTAAATAGGTCAGGTCATAAGTTCCTGACGAGTTGTCGACTTATTTTTACTCTTAAATTCACATCAAATTTAAGGTAATTTAAATTTAAATCTATGACTAAATATCTATTTCATGAATCACATACTCATTCTTTCACTAAACTAACTCCTTGAAGTTTTCTTAAAACTTTATTATAAGAGTCCTTTTATTTGCACAAGTTAGTTTTATATAGATTCTTCACATACATTTTATTTAACTAATTGTCAAATTAATTTATCTACTTAACTAATTAAAATTAATTACTTGTTGAGGTGATCGGATTATTTGATTAGTTATTTATCAAACACATTTAATCAATAAATACTTATATATGCAACCAATAAATTTAAAAGAAATTAATCATAAATTTGTAATTTAAATTCATAATTATTTATAAATAATTAACTCAGTTTAACAATTAAATGACACGTATGCGGGAGGTTTGTGATGAAATGATTATGTGCAAGAAACATTTTTGCTTCCCATGTGAAAATCCAGGGGTATCGTATCGATATGGTGGCCCACGAAGAAAATTTGAGACATCTCTTATAATGTTATTATATGTATTAAGCATAAGGATATATATATTTATATCCTTCGATTTCTCACCGGCCATCAACAAGTATCAGGTTCTTATTCCTTGATAAATCCTTCCCATGATCAGCCTACAATGCAATAGTATCCCTTGGAATCGCTTCTAAATTAAGCATATTCTTTTCAACTTGTTGCCTAAGTTATCACCTTGGATTGCATTTTTGTGTAGTTTGTTGATCTTTACAGATATAATCTGATTATTATGCTCTATTAAGAATAAGTTTAGTTTAATCATCCTAAAATTCCGTTAAAAAAACTCAAGAAATGTTTTTACAAATAATAATAACAGGGAAGTTTAATCTTAAACTTTTCATCCTTTATTTTGAGAGAGCACAATTTATTCTATTATCAGGTGTCAGCTATCACACAAGGCATTAAACCCATATACTTGATACAAAGTTTACCGTTCAGGGAAAACAAGAAAGATACAAGGTTTACCTTTCTATTGTATTCAATTTCAATCCACGTAAAGAAATAGGAAAAATAAAATAATTAAATAGGAAGATGTTTGAACAAGAGAAACGGAGCGATCAGTGGTAAGATGTTTATCACTATCATTGTTAATCAATGGTAAGATGTTTAATGTTCGTTGATTATTGGAACCATGGTGGACATTTCTGGTTAATTGTTGTGTTAATTTGTGATTTGTCACAATTAGTAATTGATTACCAGTTTATCACTCTTCCAATATTTCACCGATAATAAATTAGCTACTTGGAGAGGGGATGATAAGGAATCCTACAGATGACAGACCCAATAGATGACGTCATGAAGGTGATTTCAGCATTGAAAGCCAAGCTTCGATTCTGTTAAGCTGGAAAACTCTCCTTCGGTGCAGAAATGGCCTGAAAAGAATCGAAAACCTGTTTAAGCATCTTGAAAGCAAATGGCAGGCAAGTGGAATTTAGTACCTCTTTGAGCAAGAATTAAGGTCAACGTCGAGAAATATAGTAATTCAAAAATTGATTTTTTTTTAATGGTCCATTTGGGTTTCCATCACCTTCAGTCTTATCTATTCACATGAAGATCCTTGGCATAAGGAGTGAAGCTGACTGAGGATCAGTTTCAACCTTTGAGCCATTTGCGATGTTACATTAAAATCAAATCACCAATTGTTAGAGAAAATCTTTATGGTTGTCGAATAGTGTCAAATATCTGGATCAGTAACGAAGAATCACGTAGGAAAGGAAACTCCTTATGTTTTGAATTAATTATCTTTTATTTTTTTCTCAAAGAAGTTCTAAATCAAACTAATTTTATACCCAATCCTAACTAGACGAAATTATAATAGTTTGTACAGGTAAAATTTATAGCTTAATAACTACACTTAAGATTTTATAACACACTAGAATAAAATATAAATTCTGTTTGTTTAGTCCGTTGCATATTCCACCTCAATTTTGAGAAGAACAAAAGTTAGACATTTGAAAAGAAGATTAGAAAAATAGTTCCTCGTGTATTCCGTTTATTTTTCATGTATTTTAAAACTCCCAAATAAGGGACATTATTTCCGTTCTCCTCATTCTCTTTTCGTTCCTCTCATTACCTATCATCCAAACATATTGTTAAGATTTTATAACACACTAGTTAATAGTCCGTGCATTGTATGAGATATTTTTAAAGTTTTAATTTTTGTTTATAATATAATTTATAAAGTTAATTTTTATTATGTTATACAAATTAAATGTAACATATTTTAAAACTCTTTAAATGGTTAACATTTTATTTTAAAGTAATAGATAAATAAAAAATAAATATTTTAGACTAATTCAACTATATATAAAAAATTATATGTATTAATTTTTTGTATAAAGTTATTTATGGAAACTTCCTATTTGATTAAGAAAATTAATAAAAAAATAGATAATTAATTGATATGAAATTAATTGTCTTATAGCCAACAAAGAGAAAAAATATAGGAAACAATAATACAATTCTTACTAAGAATGAAAGGTTGAAAGGAAAAAGAATGCCTTGATTGGCAATAAATAATATTAATTTTTTATTAAGAAGCTAACGTGATTAATTGAGAGAGTAGCCAAATACATTTTGTTATTATCATAAAAAGAAAAAAATATTATTTAAGGAGGAAGAGAATAATTAAAGATGAATTATTTACTCTCAAGTATGTGTATTCAATACTTTTATAATATAGTGATGGATTTGTTTCAATAGATATTTTTGCTTTGGCGACGCAATCTCATTTACTTATCAGTCTTAAATGGAATAATTTCCTCGAGTGCATGTTTGCTCTGAATTTTTTTCTCCCGATGTTACTTGGATATTGTTTTTCAACCTCACAACCTTTGATTGATTCCCTTCATCTGCCCTGAAAGGAGGGGAGAGGATATCAGATTTATCGTTTTCTTTAATTTTAATTAAATTAGAGTGAGATGTCCAGTTTCTACTAGAATTTGGCTCCCTAAAAATTACTCTGGTAGTGCCGATATATAGAAGAAACTCACACCTATTTGTCACGATAACGAGAATGAGACTGATACATGGACTAAATTAAAATTGGACATACAGAATTATCCAAGTGCAATACACAATGTTTGTTACTTTAGAGCTATAAAATGTATGATTGTATAAATATAATTAAAGAAAAATGATGAATTCATACTAAGATTTTTACATTTTTCTTCATATTACTTTTAAAAAAAAATAGAGATATAGTATATTGAAATATATTTTTTTATTTTATTATTTAAAAAAATTATATAAAAAATTATAATAAAAATAGTGTATAAAATTAATAATTAATAATTAAATATGCACGTGGCAAGAGATGATAAAATTGGAAAGCATGCACCGAAGAAAAAGAAGATAAAAAGAAAAATATACGCGAAAACATAAGTGAAAAACACCGAGGTACGACCATGTAACGTGGTCTTATCATCTCAAATTCTTGATTTTCTTTCGTGAGAAATTTTTATTTACACATAATTATATCATATTATTTTTTATATATATTTATAAAAAATTAAAATAAAAAAATAATTTATGATGAGTAAATTTAAAGAGATTATTTTTTTAATTTTTTGTAAATATATATAAAAATAACATGGTATAGATGTGTGTAAGTAAGAATCTCTCCTCTTTCATTTCGTTTTCCTTTTTCTCAGTAAGTCCGTCGGGAAAAAAAAAAGTGAAACGAAACAAATGCCTTCGAAAGTATATATTACCACTCACCAACCAATATCTGCAGTTCTACTACAGGGTCAGGCTGGTGTAGCGGTGTGGTAGCTCCAGAAAAAGTGAAGGCGTTCTCAGTTCTTTGGAATTTGATATAGTGTCTTTTCCGTTCTGTTCACACAACTTGGTTAAATCAGTTACCAACCACACTACAGAATTGAACTATTCCAGAACAGTAACAAAAGAGAAAAGGGCAGTTAATAGCAAATAGTCTTTTTTTTTTTCCTGTTATTCTTTTTGCCTTTTCTGTTCGCGTGATATTTAATTTAGTTTATCATTAATCAGACAAAATGCATACAGACTCCATAGTTTTGGCCTATTTATAAAATGTCACCATAAATTTTAAAATCATCTTAATTAATTTTTAAATTATAACAATTACACTAATGAGTGTTTTTCATCTATCTCCCGTTAAGTTACTAATGGAAAAAATGACATGGTGAAATCTAAACCTTTCATTTTCTCAAGCCTCACCACAATTGAGAATACCTCTGGAATTTTGAAGAATTACACTGAACCTAGTGGGCTGAAACTATGGGCCTAACTATCTACAAAAAGAAGGCTGGCCTGTGTGCAGACCAGAAGTTTATGGTCCATATAACCCAATCTCATAGGGTGGCAGGCGGAGAGAGTACTTAAATTCAATCCTCGTAGCAAATTTTTTGGCCATTAATGGCAGTTTTGCAGTTTAGGAGAAGAGCAAGGTCAATTTTAATAAACACCGTCGTTCGGAGGGTGTATGATACACATTATAATCTAAGTTATTGATTTATTCATAAAATAAATCAATTATTTAGATCAATTATAAAAACATGTTAAATAGGTTTCTTATTTTTTTTATTTTTTTTCAATTTTTTTAGTGTTATATTTTTTTACATACTATCACCACTATCATTATCGATTATATCGCTATGTCGACTACCATTGGTCATTTTTAATTTTTTAAATTATATAATTGTATAAATATTATCAATTAAAATTTATAATTTTTTTCAAAAAATACAATTTTAATTTTAAGAAACTCGATCACCTCTAATTTTTTTAAGTTATATAATCGTATAAATATTATCGTTAAAATTTATAAGATTTTTTAACAGTAATAGTTTAAAAAAATTTTCAATATACATGATTATTTATAAAAAAATATAAATACTTGATTGATATAATTTTAATCGATATTATTTACGAGTTATATAATTTTAAAATAAGTAAATAGTACCCCTTTTTGGTATAAATAGTACTTTTTTAACATAAACAATACTCTTTTCTGATATAAATAGTAATTTTTTCAGCATAAACAATAAATTTTTTAACGTAAACAATAATTTTTTTAGTATAAACAGTGATTTCCAGTATGTACAGTGATTTCCCGGCATATGAACAATATCTTTAGCTTATCCTCTAGTGTAAACAGTAATACGAAGTCTGAAAAAAAAAATTATTATTACAAATAAAAATCAAGAGTGTATGATACACTTAAATTTACCAAAGTGTATCGTAGGAATAGCCGAAGAGCAAAGGGTCCATTAGAATTTTGCCAATCAACTGAATTCTGGCTTGTGAGATGTTTTTGATTGATGTGTAAAATAGTAACAATCAGTCAGTGACTGACAGAGTCGTCACCTTTTATTTTTTCTTTAATTATATTTTTCATTTGGGATCATGCTGTAATAGGATTAGAAACTGGGTAAGTACGTGTAAGATAGATTTTTGTGTAGGTTAAGCATATAACAATTGTCTATAAGTACCTAATTAGTTAGTTATATTAAATAATTATATAAATTTCTGTGCTAAATAATTACTTTATATTTAAAATAATGATGTATCAATTTATAATTTACATAGTTTGAATGCTATATAAACCTAACCATTTTCTTCTTCATGAGTTCAGTTTCTACTACTCATATACGACACAGCAACCAGTTCAGAAAATCTCACATTAATGTTTTTAATGTTCGATATTATTATCTAAATATTTAACATTTATGTGGTGTCAATATTATCTTAATTCTATATAAGATTATATTTCCTATTCTTGTCAAGTTTCTTAAAAAATTATCATTAAGCAGATGTGTCTATATATATATATAAATATGAATTTTTCTAATAAGTATCTTTAAAATACTTGCTAAATAATTTAAAATAATTTTTTTACATAAAAAGTATTTTTTTTAATTTTTAATACATTGAATACACAATTTTTTAAGAAAAATTTTATTTTTGAATTATATATATGGAAATTACTAACTTTTACACTTTTATGGAGGTTATCATCTTCTAAATTTTTATTTTGACAAAAAACTCAATTTCTTCTTTCTTTAAACAACTTGAAAGTCATATAAAATTATATCATTTCTCGCCTTCTCTCCCGCACACTTACCATCAAATTATTATTATTATTATTATTGTTTTGGTGCAACCATCAAATTCTTTATTACTTATGTTTTTTATATAATTAACAAAAGTAGACGTCTCTGTTGGGTAAATTAAGTGGGTTCAGCAACATTTTTTATTTTGACCCACTGATCAGAGTAGTGTATTAGGTTGGGTAGGGTCAAAAAGATTTTTTCGCTAAACTCGACCCGCTCAAGAGTGAGTTAGGTTGGGTCGAACTTGTAGGTCCGACATTATAAAAAAAAATCCTGAAAAAAGAAGTTAAAATACAAAATCTAATAAATTATCACCACAAGTCTCAATCTCAAACATAACAGGTCTCAATCTACTAAGTGCACGACTAGAAAGTGGTGACATCTACCACGATCAAGTGTGCACCCAGAGAACAAAAGGAAATATTACACAACAAAATTTCATCAAGTATATGGTATGAGATTTAAGGAGTAATTATAATCAAGTGAAAGAAAAGTTTCTTCCCAAACTGTCCAACTTGGATAATTCAAGATTCAATATAATGAACAGTACCTTCAAAAAGTACGTGTGCTCACTAATATTGAATCTCAAACAAGAAACTAAGGCTTCGCTCACCAATACGATTTACCACATACATCAAATATATTACAAAGATAACAAGACCAGACAAAGTTACAGTATATAGCAATAATCAAATGAAAATTGATGATGGACAGATAAATTTTGTAAACCCGGTCGTGAGCATGTGATCAAACTCTAAATCTACAATTCACAATGACCCTCATGTTCCCAAACTACTTTATCACACCCCCTCAAGAATTACCCCAACCATCTTCTCAGCAAACAAGTCATTAGTTCAAACACAAAACCAACATCAATAGATTACTACGACATTAAGCATCTTACGGTACATAAAAAAATGAAAAGTGATGAACAGAGCCAGCAATGAACAGTAGGGTACTTGGTTGGTAGGTGGCATCACGTGTGCAGACTGATGAGTCACGCGGGTCGGGCTCGCGGTGGCTGGGGTCGGGGTGAGCGGCTCGGGGTTAGGGTGGCGGTGCATCGGGGTCGGGGCCGCGGGGTCGGGTTGGCAGTGCATCGGGGTCGGGGGGTCAGCGTCGCGGGGCCTTGTGGTTGGGGTGGCAGTGCGTCGGTGTCGAGGGCTCGGGGTCCGGGTCGTCTTTGGTGGCCTCGGTCGGTGGATTGTGGTGGTGGCGACGGTCAGTGGCGGGTTGTAAGGGAGAGAGGGGAGGGGATGTTGAGAATGGAAAATGGCTCGGACAAATGAGAATGGCAGAAGGAAGAGAAGGTTTTAGATCTGGTTTGCGATAATTTTTTGCGGCATATTTTTTTCCAGTAAATTCATTTTTTAAATTGTGGCAGTTTTTTGCAGCGAATTTTTTTGGTGCAAATAATTTCCAATATTTTTTATGAAATTTTTATTACATTTATCAATTTTGAGACAAAAATTTATTTTATTCGCCACAAAAAAAGTTTTAATTTGTTTACAAATTTTTTATTACGTTTATCTATTTTGCGGCCGATTTTCCCCCAGCAAATTTATTTTTTAAATTGGGGTGGATTTTTCTGCAACAAATTTTTTATTATTTTTTTAATTTTCTCCTGAATTTTTAATCATATTCATTAATTTTGCGGTGAAAAAATCTGCTGCAAAACTTTTTTAACTAACATGAAAAAAAAAATTAGATGAAAATGTTATCGAAAAAAATTTGTGGTAGACAAATCCGTAGTTAAAATCTTCGGCAAATGGATCCGCCGCAAAATTCACCACAAATTGAAATGGATTTTAATCCACCACAAAATTCACCGCAAGTGCAGTGGATTCGAATCCGCTGTAAAAAATTCACCGCAAATTTGTTATTTTCTTGTAGTGGATATTCTTTGTCATCCAAACTATAAGTTAGATTTTCATCGCATTGGTCTGTCAGAAGTTTTATGAGTTTCTAATCACTATTTTCTTTGTCCTATACTCAATATAACTACAATACCTACACATAAACTTAATTGACTATATAGAAAAGTCATGAGAAAAATAATATAAGTTCTCACTATGGCTAAATGACTCTTACAAAGAAAAAAAAAATCTACTTGGGTGGGTTGGGTTTGCGTGGGTCAACACTTTCCAAACTCCCCATCCGACCTATACTTTATGGGTTAGAGTATTTTTTTAACTTAACCCAACCTGCAGACCCAACCCAACCCGCATTTTGTAGGTTAAGTTAAGTCAAAACCTGCGAGTTCATAACTTAACCCAACCTGTTAGACACCCCTAAGCAAAAGCATGACCAATAATATAAATATGACATTTTCAATTGCTAATCCATGGTTGGCTCTTACGTTAGTTTGCTGATATTTGGAATACTATCAATAATTTAAAAGGTTAATTTTTTTTATTTTGTTAACAATGAATTTATTGTTAAAATAAATTTTAATAGTCAATAATTTTTTTGGCTATTTAATAGTCAATAACGGATAACAAGGAATTCTAAGTATTCTTAACAGTTCACAACTTTATTTTTTTTCTCACTTTCATTTTTTCTTCTGCAATTGATCAAAGATTTCCAAGTCAATAGAACTAGGCTTCTTACCATCTATGTATGTAACACCCTCCAAAGGGCATTACATTTCAAACCAACTCCTTTTAATTCTTTACCCAAGTTATAAAATATTTGATATTATTTTAATATGAGTTTCAAAATTTCTTTTTCGTGGATAACATAAACTTATCGAATTATAAAAACACAAGACATAAGAACTGAATAATATACTTTACATATAAACACAATTTACTACAACCATAAGTACATCATACTTACATACCTAAAACATAAAACATTTAACATAACCAACCTAGACTGGCCTAAATTCACAGCACCTAATGAGAAGAGCCCTCCTCAAAAGACAAATTTCCTAGCAGAAAATGTCTCGATGGATAGAAATCCGAGCAGAAGATATCTCGGAGTCTTCCCTAGGAGTATAGTGAAAATCACTCCACAACTCCCTAATAAGTATAACAAACTCTACATATACAGCAACAAAAAAAAAGCAGTGACCTCATGGCGAGTCCTACTTATGGATAGAGTAATGTCACCGCAATACTCTATGTACTCTGTGTCCCAATGGACACGCCAAGCATCAATGCCTTCAAAAAACTGTAGTCTAACAAAACCTAGCAGATCTCTCCTTGCGCCATCGCAGTCTTCATAGATATAAGCATAAAACAGAGACTGACAGAACAATAATACAGAGAGGTGAGATCTCCTACATCAATATCATCATGGCAGCATAGAAACAATAATAATAATAATGTCATTCACATACAACAATATCACGGAACAACAAGTATAATAATATTATCAACAAATAGATAATCTAACAATGTATATCACAATATATGAATACTGATCATTACCATAAAAATAAGTATACTAACTATGCCACAACAATATGTACACTTACTATGCACATGCACAATGTGTATACTAACCATTCTTATGCACAATATACCTATTTTCTACTCCATGGAGCTAAACACAATTTCGGAGAGAATGATCCAGAAGATATGTCTGTACATCATCCGCCTTAATTCAAGTGCTATAAATTTTTCTTAGTGTATACATCATGGCTTGTACAATACATTCTACGCCAAATCGTGAATAGAGCAATGTTTCGTCGAGATCGTCGGAGGATTGCTTAGTCATCGCAGCCTAGTGGAACTGCCAACTGTCCACTTGTGGGATATCTGTGCTCCTACGCCTCCAAGGTCATTCATAGACCTTCACTAACGCAATTCGCACTCGCACGAAAGTGTAATTCAACTCCTAGGCAACAATAATCTTAACAGACACCATCTGTCAACAATGCATGACTATTGACTTAATGCACATTATAAGTCATTACCGGCTACAATCACACAGTGATATATCCGGGTCCAGTATATTAGCTCGACAGCAAAACTTGTTATTTCTATTAATCGCGTAGCATTTTTATCGTGTTTTCATAATCGCGTAAAACTTCTGTTACGTTTTCAAATCACATAACAGTTTTTCAACTTTTTCTTAATCGCACAAAGATTTTAAAATATTTTCTAAATCGCGTAGTTAAAAATCATCGTTTTTAAATTGTGTACAAATTTTTCTACATATTTCCAATCGCGTAAAATATTTTCTCAATATTCTAAGTTCAAATTAAAATTTTTCTCATTTAATATAAAAAATTAGACTTAAATTCCAATATTTCCTTATTAAACCACCTTTAAATAATATTTCTAACATTTTTTCAAAATCTATAGTATTTTAATTTTAAATAAAATCTTTTTCATTTAACCTATTTATATCATCATAAATAAAATACTTTAATTCTTCAAATTACTTCTTAGTCCTAATTTCATTATATTAGTCAAAAATCACTTTTTAATTAGTGATAGAAATATATTCATTTCTATTTTTATTTTGTAATTCCTTAATTAAATTTATTATCACTAATTCTCTAAATTAACATTTAATAAAATATTTTGCATTGGATTTTTCCTTTGGAGGGCTTGGAGGCCATGAGCCTCTATGGCCATTGGAGCCAAACATTTCTTTCATCTCAAGCAAAATTGATAACATACAACATACTTTAAGCATCAAAATTCTACTCTAACAAGTTCATGCATAATATCAAAGCAATAAAATCACATGGAATAAATAATTACAAACCACACAATCACACACAATTTCGTGTCCCTCACCACCATAAGTGGTTGATGAGGTTAATCTCCCTCTTACTTTAGATGTAACCTCCTAGCTCTTTGTAGGAACCCTTGTGTCAACTTTCACCACCAAGTTGTTCTTAAAAATCAAAGTAAACACAAATATATTAACATCTAAGGCTTGATTAAGATAACCATAGATCAAGTATGGTCTTAGAACTTCAAAAATGAAACAAGAAATGAAAAATCAAGAACTTCACCTTAGAACCCTAGAATTTGAATTTGAAAATCAAGCTTGAAAATGGTTGAATTAAGTCTTGATCACTACACCAAAGTTGCTTAGGATTGTGTTTAGAATCAAGTGGTAAGGTTAGTTTGAATTATGAAAGGTTGGAAGATAGAATAGGGTAGCTTGGCCGTGAGCTAGAGGGAGAGAAAATGAGAGAAAATTTTTGTGTTAGCTTTTGTATGAAAAAGATGATAACTTTGAAATGTGATAGAAAATCAACTTTGGTCTCCTAAAGCCCTTCATGACCGTGAGATACAAGGAGAGAAGGAGTGGTCAATTTGATCACTACAACTCGTCACAACCATTGATTTCATCAAGGGTGGACATCTAAAACTTCTCCTACAAGCTTATTCCTCATTGGTTAGTCATAAAGGTGTTATAACCATCAAGTTTGACTAGCCTACACATTTTTCAGTAGCTATTATCCAATGAACAAAGGCTACTGCTATTTATTGTCTAATGGATAATAACATTATCAAATGGATAATAGAATTGAACAAAAACTCAGATAAAGAAAATTTTCTTTAACTGTTTCCAGTTTCGGATTTAGTAAGTTCCCTCAGCCTCGCATTAATAGTCCAAAACTTTTTAGTCTAGGAAAAATTTTCATTTTTCGGTCCCGCCTCAAACACACATACAACTCAAAATAACATTAAAATAATTAAAATAAATTAAAAATTTCTATAAATTCATAAAAATTTACAAATATTATAAAACTCATATATATCAAGAAAAATAAAAAATCAAGATATTACAATGTACAATTTAATTTTTTCTCAATTGCATATAACAATTTTTTCTTTCTCATTCGTTGGCTAACTAGGAAATAGAAGGTAAGAAGCCTAGTTCTACTGGCTTGGGAATCTATGATCAATTGCAGAAGAAAAAATGAAGGTGAGAAAAAAGATGTAAGTTTTGAACTACTATGGGTGCTTAGAATTCCTTGTTAGCCATAACTGTCCATGACTTTTAAGTTGCGAAAGACTAAATTGTATTTTTTGTCAAAAGTAAAATGTGATAGAAGAATGTGGTGGATGCTAACTTTCACCACATGAAGGTGTGTGTGTGTGTGTATATAGGGACAAATTCATGTATAAAGTTATGGGCAGAACTTGAAAAACAAATTATTGTATATGTATTGATTGTCTATTATTATTTTGTCATTATATGTGTTCAATTCACAATAGTTGTTATATTTTTAATGTTAAAGATATTTATTCACACTTGATTTGTTAAAAAATGAATTATTTTAAAATAATTAAAAGTAGTTATAAAATATAGAAATGGTGAGATCAATTACTAACATTTACATATTGGCGTCATTAACAAAAATTGCTCGATTCGTCACTGTATATATATGGACAAAACTTAGTACAAATTCCTATATTTTTTCTATCTAGTTCTCAAATTAAACAATGACATATATATTTTTTTCCAACTTAGCAATTCATACTTAACATTATTAAATGATGGTTAGTTGGAAAAAAATTCACATATCATTGTTTGATTTGATAACTAGATATAAAGAATATAAGGAGTTTGATCTACATTTTGTCCTATATATATAGAGGAAGCATATCTTGTGAGAGGAGTTTTTATTATGAGAGGCGAGAGGAGTAAATTTTGATCATACAACCATACATAAATAATTAAGATTAAAAGTTACTTAAAAGTTATGTGACCACTTAAAAAAGTCACATGATTTATGTTCTAATCTTAACCATTCAAGATCTAATGATCAAGATTCACTTCTCTCATCGCTTATAATAAACATTTCTCTCACTAACTTTTTATAAATACGTTTCCTCACTAATATATATATATATATATATATATATATATATATATATATATATATATAGAGAGAGAGAGAGAGAGAGAGAGAGGGCATATCTAGTGAGAATAATTTTTATTATGAGAGAGTTAGAGAAATAAATCTTGATCATATAATTATACATGGATTGTCAAGATTAAAAGTTACTTAAAAGTCATGAGATCACTTAAAAAAGTCACATACATTTATATTTAGCCTTTATATTGTACATAATTATATTTTTTTATTTTATTTTTTGTACAACAACCTTCTTGTATAAAAGAATACCTCTCATGTATTCATTCATTCAAAAATATATTTGTCTCCTATTTATATTTTTAACATGATATAGTCAATATCTATATTGATCATTTATATAAGATCCAATGGTAAAGATTCACTCATCTAACAAGTGTGGTTTTTTATAATAAACATCCTCAATTCAAATACAAGAATTGTTGTGCTTTGCATAGTTAGCTAAGCAATTAAAAAACGTTATTACATAAACTCTACTAAATGATTGAGAGTATAAAGAATTTTTTACGGATAATATATCAAAATACTTATGATATATATATATCATTAATTATGGTTAGTTTACATTTTTTAAGTATATGGTTTAATTTTAAAATTTAGTGTATCGTTAAAGGTATAACTATTGAGCGAGGAATGAATCTTTTGTATTTATTTCATGTCTCATTTTTGTTTCCTAATTATATATTAAGAATTAGCAAAAAAAAAAAAATCTCTCTATAAGTGACAATGGCTTATGAATTTAATTTAAATGCACTATACGTATAAAAAAAATTTAAACTATCATTATCGTATATTATTACATCGTGCTAAAAAAATATTTGATTTTCACAATAACTACTTTTTTTATCATCGTGGAATGACTAATTCATTAATGAAAAATATCATCTGATAGGATTGAAGATACAAAAGATGAGAGATCCTTGTTAGCGTGATTAATTATAATGAATATTATTATTGATCACGATTAATTTTAAGAATGATTGTAATTTATTTAGTACATAATTATATTATATTTATTTTATTTTTTTGTACAACAACCTTTTTGTATAAATAGAAGCTACCTCTCATGTATTCATTCATTCAAAAATATATACAAATTATTAGTATTTGTCTCCCTATTTATATTTTTAACATGAATTATTCATCTTTGAGTTAATATGTGTCTATCAAGTGGCCTTTGAGAAAGGATGGCATAAGTTGTGGTTGGAGTGTGATTCTTCTTTGGTAGTTCAAGCTTTTTCTTCTTCTCGGAGTTGTTCCCTGGACACTACGAAATAAGTGGATTAATTATCTCCTACTCACTTCCAGTATGCAATTCAAGGTATCTCATATTTATAGGAAAGGGAATAAGTTTGCGGATAAATTAGCTTCCTTTGGAGTAGCTTCTAAATGCTTCTCTTGGTGGGATTTGATTCCTGATTTCATTAGGATAGACTTCTTTCGCAATAGGTTTAGTCTTCCTAATTTTAGATTTAAATAATGTTTCTTTTCGTTTGGGTCTGGTTGTTGCCCTTTTGTGTTTGTACTACATTTTTTATTTTGATCAATAATTTCTTTGGTTTCTTCTCAGATGATTGGTAGAGTCTTAGGTGCCAACTTATTGTGGAATTGTGATGCTTTTGCAATCCATTTTGCAATATATAAAAAAAAAGATTCTAATCTTATGTGTCAAGTAAAAGTATTAGTATCAAATAAATTTTCTACTACCATGTCTGTTTAAATCTAATTTTTTATTCAATTAAAGTGATATGCACTGATTGTAAGATATTTATTAATATTTTAACATATTATATTTTAATTACTAAAAAAGATATAATAGATTTATTAAAATATCTTTAAATATTAATATAAAATTCATTTATACTGATAGTATATATCAATTAAATTCTTTATTGTTGGGGCTAACATTTTATGAATCATACTTTCACCGATTAAGTGTTATTGATTATATATAAGGTAGTGTATGGTGCTATAGAATGCTGGAGCATATGTACACTTCACTTGTTGATTGGTTCATTTGCTTTAAAAAAGGTTTTATTTAATTTTCAGGTGTTAAAAAAAATGATTGCAAGACGCCAAAGGTCGGCGTTTAATAGCAATTCCCTTAAAAATATTGAAACAAAAATGGTGATTGTTTATCAATGCTTCACTAAAATTTTCTCTCAGAACATAAAAAGTAGTTTATCTGTTTATGTGTCAATTGATTTTAAGTTAAAACATCACAATCCTCAATTCAAATACAAGAATTGTTGTGCTTTGCATAGTTAGCTAAGCAATTAGCAGCGTTATTACATAAACAAGGAATTTAATAACTATCAAATAAATCAAACTTGGAGGCAAGGATATAATAATAATAATAATAATAATAATAATAATAATAATAATAATAATAATAATAATAATAATAATAATATATATATGATTTGATTGAGAGTATAAAGAATTTTTTACGGATAATATATCAAAATTAAACTTATTTCTTATTTGATAGTTTTTTTTTACTGGGTTGTTAATTTTTAATTAGAGAGATAGGCAAGGGGGAAAAAAAGGTGGATAAGAAACTTGAATCCATTGAGAGAAGGAGTCATATTGGAAATAATTACTCTATGTGATAACGTTGGGTAATTGAGATAATGTTAAATAACGTGGAAGGTTATATTAATATGCGTTAGTTAGAGTGGAATGAGTTTACATTTTTTAAGTATATTGTGTTAAGTTTAATTTTAAAATTTATGTGTATAAAAATAATATCGTTAAAGATAACTTTTATTTAAATATCTAATCATACTATAAAAGATTAGTCTTAACTCAAAGTCGTGGGATACTCTGAAAAAAAATATAAGCATTTTGATTCTAATCTTATGTGTCAATTCCTGTAAAATGTATTAGTATCAAATAAATTTTCTACTACAATATATGCATGTCTGTTTAACATATCTAATTTTTTATTCAATTAAAGTGATATGCACTGATTGTAAGATATTTATTAATATTTTAACATATTATTTTATTTTAATTACTAAAAAAATATAATAGATTTATTAAAATATCTTTAAATATTAATATAAAATTCATTTATACTAATAGTATATATCAATTAAATTCTTTATTGTTGGGGCTAACATTTTATGAATCATACTTTCACCGATTAAGTGTTATTGATTATATATAAGGTAGTGTATGGTGCTATAGAATGCTGGAGCATATGTACACTTCACTTGTTGATTGGTTCATTTGCTTTAAAAAAGGTTTTATTTAATTTTCAGGTGTTAAAAAAAATGATTGCAAGACGCCAAAGGTCGGCGTTTAATAGCAATTCCCTTAAAAATATTGAAACAAAAATGGTGATTGTTTATCAATGCTTCACTAAAATTTTCTCTCAGAACATAAAAAGTAGTTTATCTGTTTATGTGTCATTTTTTATTTCTATTAGAAAGTGAGAGAGTAAGAAAGCTGTCTGATGAGTTATTCAGAAATAGGAACTGGATTGTGATTGTGACTGCAAAGGGAACGGCCAGTTTTTCTTTTCATTTACAATTTTATAATATGCAATTAAAAAGAATTGGACTGTCATATCTCCAGAGTACAGACATCTTGAAAAACGAGCTTAAAATAATGATTCTCATAAAGTTCCTTGATTTCTCTCCTACTTTTTACAAACATAAATAAATAACTATATAAAATAATTGGTATCGTATATGATTTTAATTTTATAGCTTTTCATGACCCAGAACCAGAAGACCATCGGATACCACCAATGCGGTTTCCACCAATGCGGTTGGGCTTCTGTATCGGCCAAGGTAAGTGTAGTTTTAATGGCCAACTTATCAAGTGCTACTTCCACCTATATCTCCTCAGCATTAAAGAGAAAGAAAGAAAACTAGGATCCTTATCTCTCATTCCATATCTCTCTCTCTCTCTCTCTCTCTCTTTCTACACGCAGAACTGCACATTTATTCCAGTTCATATCATATACAAATGGGCATGTTATAATTCGGCCTTGAAGATCAGGCCATCAGGGTGGAAAGCGATTGATATCTTAGGCCTCCTTTTTCTTCTTTTGAGCAGAACTGCAACATTTCCTATATAGCTAGTTTGGGCTTTCCCTATTTTTGAGCTTCTTTTAGTAAATTTGGAGCACCAAATGCAGACACCCTCAACATCATTTTTGCGTGAAATATCTCAATTTCTCCAAATTTCTTCTACTCGTTAAATAAATAAGAGTTTTTGGGTGCTTTAATTTCGCAAGCTACTTATAAATTTGTTTTCTTATTTTTCTTTCTCCCTGCTTTATGTGATTATTTTTCAGATAAAAGCCCCTCAACCAGAACCGTCTGATCAGAGATGTATTCAACCTTATTTTGGTTTAAGAGCTGCCCTACTTTCTCTTTAGGTTCCACCCGCCCTCTCTCTCTCTCTCTCTCTCTCTCGTTTTCTTCACCCTTGAAAAATCCTTTTTTTTTTTCCTGATATCTGACTTTTCCTCAGACATTCTGTCGCTTGCTGTTCTCTATCATGATGCTCTCAAGCCAAAACTTTGGGCTCATGTACTGCTAAATGCCTTGTCAATTATGTACTATCTTCACTTTGACACAAAACGTGGCAAAGTTTCGTCATTTTCTAGCTAATCAACCTCCCATGTTTTCATCACGCCAAAAAAAATTCAAATTCTGCTCCACAAGAAAATAATTCTGATATTTTTATTATAAATAATATATATATATATTTTTATATCTCATATAATATTATTTATTATATTTATTTTTTTATTTTTTAATCACATATATTTAAAAAAATATATATATATAATATCTATACCTCTAAAAAATATAAAATCATTTTTTTCAAAAGAAAATTGAACAAACTAACCCGTGGTAAACACCCCACAGTTTTAGTATTTCTAATTCTTATATTAGACCAAAATAACATATTTATGATAATTAGGTGCCTATAAAAAATCGATATGTCCTATGTAATCTTATAGGAGTTTGTTTACAGTTTCAACTATTTTACTTGATCAAAACTATTCATCGGCAATTTGCCAATTTGGCAATATCCTCAACAAACCAGAAGTGAAAAGAATAATAAGAGGAAAGATAAATGTTAATTACCAATTCTAGAGATAAGATATATAAACACCACTTCGTATATATAATTTTCATAATTAAATCTATTTCATTTTTTGCATACATAGATTCTTATTCTAATAACAATACAGATAGTAAATATATGAGAGAGATGTATAATAAGTATTTTGTTAAGAAAAATATTTTATGTATAATTTTTATATACATATTATATTTATATTATATGTTAATAAGATAAATATTAAATTATTTTATATGTGACTGTAATATTTTTTTATAAAATATAAATAATTAAAAAAAAAAATAAATTAAAAAATAAATATATAAAAATTAAATAAATAACGTAATTGTTTTATTGTATATAAGTGTTTGAGAATTAATGACTGATAAGTCTGGCCCTTAGATACATTGTCCACCCATGCAAGTAAACTGCAGCAACACAAAAAGGGTCATTTCTCTCACATGTTGTATGGAAAGAGGCAGACACTTTTTGTTCTGTTAGCATGGAAACGTAAAATCCGGGTTCCCTTTGCTCGTACCCTTTATTAGGACCAAAAGACCGAAGTACCCTATTGGGCTTCAAATTATTGTATGGGCCCAAAAGGAAGGAGATTAGTAATATTTGAGTTTGACCAAAGGGTAAAAAGTAACCCAAACCAGTCCCAATTTGTTAAACAGAGGTTACGTTGTGCAACTTTGCCTAAGCGCCTCGTCATCCCAAGAAAATAGAAATCCCCAAACGAATGAATGTTCGGTGGAGAACCACTTTTCGTAGGCTTTGATGGGCATCTCGATAAATTTAACCTCGGCGAAGGTGCCTGTTTTGTTTAGTCAAGTAGATTTTAAAAAAAAAAAAAACTTAGCGCTAGTTTGTTTATGAGCGGAGGTTGTTGTGTATCCTGTCAAATTTAAATATATTATATATTTAAATTTTTATTTATAATAGTAAGTTTTTTTTTTATAATTTACTTTTTTTTCAGGATCCTATCATTGGTCATCGTTGGCCACCGCCGGCTACTTTTGATTGAATACTGTTTATTTTTTTAAAATTATATAATTATATAAATAATATTAATTAAAATTATATCAATTTTTATATTTTTTTATAAATAACTGTACTTATTAAAATTTTATTTTAAAATTATAATTATTAAAAAAATTTATAAATTTTAATTGATAATATTTATATAATTATACAATTTTAAAAAAATTAAAAATAGTCGATTTTTCTAAAACTATAATGTGTTTGGTAAAAAATTTTATAAATTTTAACTAATAATATTTATACTGATTATACAATTTAAAAAAAAATTAAAAGTGATTTGGTGGTGACCGACAAACAATGTATAATGATTTTCCAACTGACGGCAAAGTGATAATGATAATATGTAAAAAAAAATATAAAACCAAAAAAACCTAAAAAAGGAAACTTATTAATTATTCTAAATTATTAATTTATTTTATGAATAAATCAATAACTTAAATTTAATGATATATCATATACTCTCTTTTAAAGTACGTATATTAGACACCACCCTCTTTCGGATTAGTTTCGGATTATTATTACTGTTCAATAATTCTTTTTAACAAAAAAGTTGTTACACGCAGAAGCAACCATATTTAAGTGTGACGAAAAAAAAACTCATTAGTTTTTTTTATGTGAAAATTGTTAATAGTAAAGTAAAAAGTTGAGCATTAAAAAAATTGTTAAAATTATTTTTAATAGTGAATATAAATATTATTTTGTTTTTAATTAAATATTTTTTAATTAATTAAATATTTTTTAATTATTTTATATTTATTTTAATTATTTGATACATAAAAAATATTTATTTTTATATCATTTAAATAAAATATATTAACTTAAAATTAATTTTTATTTAACATATCAAAATATAAATTTTTTCTTATAATTGATTATAAATTTTTTTATACAATAATTATTTATTAAAATAATTTATTTTTTATAATTATTCTAAACATGCACTTAATGAAAAAGAAAATGAGCCTTTGAAAATGAATGTTTTTGTTCGAACACCTAAGCACAATGTACGTGTATGGATATAAAACTGATTGTATCCCCCCCCCGGCCCAAAAAAAAAAACTGACTAAGGCTAGTTATAATATAATATTTTTATTATCTCTTTTTATCTTTTTAAAAAATACTTATGATATTATTATTTTTCTTATACTTTTAATATGAGTTCTATTAATATTTCTTTTGCACATTTTTATGCAATCCGACATTTTTGAATTAAGTATGAATTGCATGTTAGATTTAGGTAAAGTTAATGATATTCTCAATTATTTATTTACACTCTCTATTAATTAATTATAATTATAATTTTTTTTCAAAAATTATAAGTAACAAATAAAGAATGTTAGATAGATAATTTGAACATGTCAATATCAACACCCTCTCAACTTTATAAAAGTATGCACTTGTATCAAAGTGTACGCTATGAGTTGAAAAATAAAAATAAAACAAAAATGAAAACCCCAACTTTTGAAGAAGGGCATGAGTGGAATTTCGGTAATTGATGAAGGTTAGGCCAGGAAGCAAGAAGAGGACAGAGGTTGCTTGCGCAAATCTAGCTAATCTGGGCTTCTGGGGCAAGCAATAGGAAGAAAAGAGGTTGAGATTTGAGGGGGAGCTTAGCCAAAGCAGAAGAACTATCTCATGCCCAAACCGTACATCAAAAAGCAAACTAACCATTCATTTTTTTTCCTCATTTTCTTTTGCCCACATTTACTAGGCCACATTATGTTTGGACAGACAATCACAGTGGGGCAGAAAATGCACAGAGAGCACAGCTTGACGTCCTTAGCTTCTTGAACAACACCCTTTTTGAACATCAACAATTCTTGCCTTCTTATGATAGGACAAGCAAATTCATCTATGCACAGCCCTTCAAAGGAAAAGAAGAAAGTAGAACATGCGCCCCCCTTTCTCTCTCTCTGCTTTTGATTTTTATTCATGTTCATTTTGACCATTATCCCCCCACCCCACTATCTATTCTTCCCAGTTTGCCTTCAACTGTGTAAAGTATCTATCCCATTATTTTGTGGGCTTATGTGATGGTACCACTGTGGGGATGCTGTTGGTTTTGGTGGCAACAGCAGCAGCAGCTGAAGCAGTGGCAACAGCAGCAGCGAAATATGGTGAGGCCTGTGGCTGCCAAAGCTTATGGGATCCAAGAATGGTTCGTCTTTGACACGAGAATACTTGTCAGGCAAATGGGTTTCCTCAGCTTATGTGAAGGATGGGATTGTTGTGGTAGAAACTCTGTTCCTCAACTTCAATTCTTGCCAGTGACTATGTTCTTCTTCCTCTCCTGATTATGATACTGGTGATGGTGATATTGGCTAGACGGCTCAATCTGTTAGCTTAGTGATAGTGGCATTGTTATTATTTGTTTACTTTTTTATTATTATTACCAATGTTAATATGCAAGGAATGGATATTCAAAAGCAAATATTGCTTTGCCACAGGTTTGATTTCTTATGATCTCAGTTCGCTGACTGATTTTTGGATTTGGTAAATTTTTTCGCCTTTCTGAGTCTTGAATTGAAGGCCATTTTCCTGGGAAAGCAAGGAAGGAAGTAGACGTTTCTTCATCTCAGCTTTGGGTTGCTACATTTTGCAGTAAATGGGGATGCACCTAATCCTGTAGGATTTTGGTCAGTGATGCTTTAAATTTTGGGGGTCCCTTAAGGTACAGACTACAGAGCCTTCAACATCCAAACACTGTTTTATTACCGTTTCAAATTTAATGTCAGCCTTTGCTTCTGTCTCTTTTACAAAATTTTATTGATTTTTCTTGGACAATGTGGAGGCTTCATGATATTAATAAGGGGAGCTAAAAGGAAAACTCCTTAAAAATAAGATTTTGCAAAGAGGTGTACGAAAAAATCAAAATAGATAGTTTAAAATAAAAAATATAAATTTTTTATATTTGTAATGTATTAAATTTTTTATTTTTATTTGAATTTTTTAAGAATATTTGTTAACAAAATTCTTAAAAATATTAAATAATATTATTACTAAGTTCAATTTGGTTCAAAATTTAAACTGAATAATAATTACTATAAATGATTATTTAGTCTCTTATGCATTTGAACATTTTCCATAACTGAAAATCTCTATTTACAAATGTTCAGAACAAATCTATAACGGGCCATCATCTATCAATCTATCTACGTGTACTCCCTCTTAATTTGAATAAGAATGATCGGAATTTGTTATTGGAATTTCGTTCTGAATGTTTCGATTATGTAGTAGTTCTATGCTATTTTGACTCCTAGTATGAATATTGTGGTTTTATATATATTGTCCAATCAATGTTGTGGGTGTGGGTCGATGAGGTGACAATCCAACAGCACAAGTAGGGTCTTGGGTTGGAAAATACTGAAACTGCCAGTCTAAAGGACCCTGTGTTGAGCACAATCATAGAGCATTTTTTTCTTGTATAGCGAAGAAGTAACTGAGAAAAAAAAAAACAGAGGCGAAAACAAAGAAAGTTGAGCTACCGGTGACGAATGCCTCAGTCTATATGCAATTGTCCTTGTGCCCCGAAACTCCCTTTATTTTCTTCATACGTTTAGTTTTAGTATGCACGTGAAAGTATGGATGTGCAGAGCACCATTGAAGGGAATAAAGGAAAAAAACTAGAAAAAGGAAGATGATTCTTCCTTGGAGGCGACTTGTTTTCATGATGGATCCTAAGAATTTCATTAAACCCTATCACTAATTTTGTCTACATAATTTATGAAAGTTGGTCTTGATAAGAAGCAAAAAAATACTAGATGGGTGTGAGTTCAATTGCCTTCTTTGCATGAAAATACAATGAAATGTGACAATAGACTGCTTTTATGCCACATTTTCAATTACACAGGCAGAGTTTACCCTCAAAAGTGAACAACGCCTAACCAGTCCGATTCCATCTCACTTCCCTAATCTGCGTATTTAGCATGTGAAAGTGTCTATTCTATTATTGTTATTGACACAAATACTTTCGGTTGAAGAGAAATCAGAAATCGAATTGAGTTCCGGAAACCCGTGAATTTACACAAAATAGAGAACTATATAACTCTTTTAACCTTTTTGTGAGAATCATGAATTAGCATAGTTTGATTGTAAGGAAACAAATGAGTAGGTGACGGTCCCATCTTCCATGATCCCATCAATGATAAATTTAAATGTACTTTGTACATTGTCCCCATAATGAACTTGCCCCGTGCTTCTCTTTTTGTTTCCATTTTGGACTTGTAATATAAGTCCATGTTGATCTTGCAAGTTTGAACTTTGGAGTCAGATGAGGCCACGTAACTTGGACTAAACCAAAAAAAAAACTTATCACATTAAATTGGTAGTGAGTAGTAACAGTGTTTGCAATGTGTATATTAAAAAAAAAAAGAAAAGGAAAAGGAAAAGAAAACAAAAGAGAAAAAGACTTGAAGAAGTATACCATCAATGCATACTGTATTGAACTAGAACCAAGAAAGGCATTCCGAGTCCCGGTTTAGAGGGGTTGAATATGATGGCTTTTCCTTGTATGGAGGCGACGAAGAGGGATGATATATGTACAAGATACTATGACGCTTAAATTAAGATTTGCATTAGGAGAGTATAGTGCACAGGAATAGATGCCTTTTGATAAACTCTATTTTATAGTGAAAGATTACTTGATAGGAAAGTAATATCAAAGAAATAGAATTTCCCTATAATTAAGAATTTAGATAATTATGAAAGAATTTGATTTTAATTATCCTTATTAAGAGAGGATTCTGTTTGGATATGTCTATCTTCTAAAAGGTGAGTTGATAAGCCGCTTTGAGCCGTGATGGGCTAAGGTAAAAATTAAGCTGTGTAGCATGGTCTGCTTCTGCTACCCAGGTTCCGAGATATCGGTCCAAAACACATACAAACTATTAGCATTTTATGCTGTAAACTGGAACATCTTTGCAAAAATACAACGACTCCATTAGATTTTGCACAGAAATCAGCAATAAGAGCTTGCAAATCATGCATGCTACTAGTGAATCTAAGAACTTTCTGCACCTCGTTATGCACTTCACCTGCTTTCCTGAGTAACTTGAGCTTTAGGCTGAGGGGAGGGCGGAAAATACAACCCCAGTTGCTTTTAGGAATGTAAGACTAGCAGTCAAGAATTTTCGTTTTGCTCACTTTGTCAAGCGTGCTAGCAATAACTAGTGCAAATGGAAGGTGATAAACATAACGAAATAAATTGAGACAAGCATATTTTCCAAAAGAGAGAAGCAGATAATAAATTGATGGGCAAGCAGTGAAACCACCATCAAGACTGCAATAATATGCATTCAACATTTCAACATCCGCACGTATACTCGTAAGTTGCAAAAGTGAATAAACAAGGAGAGAGAAGTATTTCTCTTCACAATATGGCATGCTGGACAGAATCATCCATTATTAACGGCAGAGCAAATTCTGGAGTACCAAAAGGCTGAATACCTAAATTGTCACATACTTATGATGAAGAACCTGCAGGTGGGTGCCGGAAGAATTTTAAAGCCACTAGAGGAAAGTCAAGCAACAAAATGCAGAGTATTAAGCCCTCTAATACTCTGAGAAGTGTAATGTTAAACCAGAAGATCATTATTCAGGGGTACGCAATTTGCAATTATACAAGAATTAAGAAAGCTAACTAGTGACCAGTCATGTACTCCGATTTATTCAAAAGAAAATGAAATAATAAGTCTGTCTGTTACATGCCATGGTATCCTGTAATTTATCAAAATGATTTCGTTGTTTTAATTTGAACAAGTTAGTGATGAAAAGCAGCAGCACTATAATCTGTCGCATGCTAACAAATTTATACGCAAAACTCAAAGTACTTGATATTTTCTAAAGTGTTAAATTAAATAGTTTGTTTATGCTCAAGAATCGAATATATTTTATGTATTGAGGCATCCAAATTATCATGGCAAAAATAATAATAATAAAATACGTCGACAATATTAATTTATGATGCCCTATTATAGGACAAGTGAATTATAAACCTGCTTTATGTAAAGTTTTATGAAAATGGCAGCCTATGAAAGCTAAGGCCTGAAAGCAGAGCAGGCACCATTTCCGGCAAAATAGAAAGGGAAGAAAAAAAAATTCGCAACGTGTATTCAATGGCACGTGAAGATGCAGCAGTATGCATAAACCAATGGGAATATCCAAAATGCCGCCCAAAAGAAATGGAGTATACACATGATCCGTATAGAAAATGGTCCTTACAGGCATCAAAACTTTATCATACCTATCATTTTCGTTACAATTATATCAAAACTTTATCATACCTTTCATTTTCATTTCACAATTATATCAAAACTTTATCATACTTATTTATTTTCATCTTAATGTTTCCAAAACGAACAAGTTTCGTCCTAATTTGATTGAAACCAATTTAAACGCGACCATACACGCCACACTCCTACATTGTTGCTCTAAATTCCTGATTTCCTAAACCAAATGATACCATAAAGAATACGTGCTTTCGTACTTATCACGGACTTCCTTTTTAATCCATTCTCATTAATTCATGTTATACAAATTTCAAATTTCCGAAAACAAATGATACCGTAAAGAATATGCGCTTTCGTGCGTATCACGAGCTTCCTTTTTAATCTATTTTCATTAATTCAAGCTTTAAAAAATGGGTAGGAGATTTGCTATTAAGGATATGATATGAGTCCTTCAATCCAAATCCAAACACCTAATACATTTCATTATTATAAAATCATAATGACATAAGAAGGACTCGATTTGCAAAACTGAACATAATAAGCCCAAATGCAACTGAACAAAATGATCAAAACGACACTTAACTAGTTGAGAACAAACACCGCAGGCCCATGGTTGATGGTTGGGCTAGACTAAAGCTAAGCAGAAGAGACACACGCAGAAACCACCACCTCCTCCGGCAACATCTCCATCTCCTTGCACCACTTGATCGTCGCTTTCTTGGGCGTGCGCACTGCGCCCCCTCTCCCCTTAGTCGAGTAGGTCCGGTACACTATGCACCCCTTCCCTGGTAACTCCTGCTTCACTACGTTCTCGCACCAGTACCCCTCCACGTCAGCATTCGACATGGCCCACCCCTCGGCACCTGCCTTGCACGTGACAGCAACAGAGAACTCAGAGGGCCCAAAGCACTTAAGCACCCTGCTCACGAGTGGCCCAAAACCAATAGACCCGGAGTCCAACCCCTCAGCTTCGTAGCTGGCATAGCTGAACCCATCTTCGGGGGTCACGTGCACGGTTGAAAACGCCGCACCCTCGATTCCATTCATCGAGTACCCGCACGGGTCAAACTCGAAGTCGCAAATCACGTGACTCGGAATAATCTCCGACACCCCGGACATTTTGGTCATTTTGCCCCCTCCCGATTCCTTGAAAAACACGCGCGCTTTGTCGCGGTCCAACCCAGTCATGCACATCTCCACAGTGCCCACACCCACACCCCTCTGATTTTCAATTAGGGGTGACATGGCATTTTGGCTGCAGGCCGAGTAAATGTGCCAGTTTCGATTTGGAGCGGCAGGATCGCCGAGGAGATAGGCTTTGGCGTCGAGATGGGCAAAATGGTCATTTAGCATAGCAACTTCATCAGAGAAATTGCGGTGAGGGGCATGCTGGTCATTTGGGAAATGAAAGGTCCCGCGTGAATACATAACGGCAAAAACAGAGAGTGAGAGTGACTGTGCAAGGTCGAGAATGGGCTTAAGTGAGAGGAGCAGCTTGGTGGTGCCGCAAGTTTTGAGTATGATTTTGAAAGGGTAGACGAAGAGGCTCGATTCAGAGAGCACGTACGAGTCCAATTCAGCATTGGAGAGGTGCGACACAATGGTGCAACACGCGGGTTCGAGAATAGAGTTGAGCTGAGAACGAGTGAGGGCTCGAAGGCCTAGTCCTTGAGGATCCTTGAAAATTGGTGACTCACAGAATGAAATCTCGAGCCGCTTCTCAAACCCTTCGAATCCAATGGGGGGTGGTGATTGGTTATTGGTGATGTCGTCAGGGGGAACAGACACAGCCATGCCAATAATAAGAACCAAACCAAAGCTTAAATACTATATTTAATATGAAAGGGAATTATATCAACTAACTATGTTCTGAGGTCTTCTCAGGATGGCTTCCTTAGACACTGCAAATAAAAAATAAAAAATAAAACTAGAATGCAGGAACAAATAAAACATTATGGGCATTGGGTTCAAATTGAATGAAGGTGAATTGGAAAGTTAAGTTACGCTGGAGTAAGCAGCAGTTTGGAACTTCTCAATGCCACCGTTGGGACGAACGTCTTCAATGCTGTAGCCAAGGGGAACTTCGTAATATAAGGAACTACTACTGCTGGAATCCTCTTTCGCACCTTCGGTCTCCATTACAACATTCACGCTTCTGCAACAAATAAATTATTTTTCAACCTGATGATTTCAAACCGTTTTATGACTCAAAAACCAACAACATCTATATTACCCAACAGAAGGACCGTCACAAATCAATCGATTTTTATGTAACAAGAAGAAAAAATTGAGCAAAAGGATGAGACCTGGACAAGAACTAATCTCTTTCACACACACACCAGCCATAGGCCCATAGCACTGCCAAAGCTATTAGCCATGTGAGCTAAGAGAAGGATCTCAAAAAAATTATGGAGACGAGATACTCAAAAACATCACCAAAACGTAAGAGTATTCCGCAAGAAATTAAATATGTTTTTTTTTTTACAATGTGTTTAATGATAAATCGGAAGGTTAGGAACCCCCTGAAATCTCATTCTTTATAACAGATATTAAATTACCGAACTGCAATAAAACAAAGAGCTTCCTTTTTTCACTCAGCAATCTGCTGCAAATTCGGCATTTGAAAAGTTTTTACTAAAATTTTGCCAAAAGCGCCTTGGCTGGCTGCAAAAGGACTATATTATATAATCTGTATGCAATATTGAAATTATTCAAATTTAAATCAATTTAATAAAACATTAAAACGCTGTTAACCTGGTAAGATATCTTTGGTTTAAGGAAATATAAAAAACAAAAAAGAATAAAAAAATACCTTTCAAAAGAAAAACCGTAGACTTGCGTCTACAATCACCCAAGATATCAGGGAACGTTTTTTAAGGAGTAGTTGCTGATATATTCACCAAAAACTTGAAACTGCTGTTTTCAAACAATAACACAGAAGAACTCTATTAATCGCAGCATCAGTCATCTATACGATTCGAGCAAACACCCACACCCGAGATCTTCACATTTATTAAATAGACAAATAAGGCCACAAGGTGAATACTGAATATAACCATGCACAGTCTAAATAATGAAAGGACGGTCTTTAAAAAAAGATGACAAAAACAACAGAGCATAGTTGAAAAATGCAACGTATAGAGACAACCATAGAGAAATCCATTTAAAACCCATTAACATTTGTTGCCAAAAAAAGAAAAAGAAAAAGAAATTCCATGAATATTAGTTTTTTATATCCATGGTATGACCTACAAGGAAGAAAAAGCAGAGCAATAAGAAGAACCCCAAATCAGGTGAGAGCGTTCGACGAAAGAAACATATGGATTGAAGGATAATGACAAGTCCAAACCAACAATATTCAAATGCCAATCACCAAATCAATAGAAAACGCAGATGAAGATTGATATATGGCCGAGAATCACAAAACAAAGGGAAATAACAACAAAAACGGGATTCAAAGAATCAAGCAAGAGTAGAGAGTAGAGAATCCGAACTTACATCCCTTCAAATAGCCAGAGAGTGTTGTTGTGATACACAGTACGAGAAGATTTGATTGACTGAAACTCTGAAAGAGACGGGCGATAAGTGTGAGCAAGAGCATAGCAGAAAGGACTTATTTATAGTGAGCAAACCGGGCTAGGCTTTTCAGGTAGCATTAGTAGATGAGAGTGCTCACATAAATCTCCTAATTACTTTAAAATTATTAAAACAGAATAATATGTGTGATGCACAAAATTATAAAAAAATTAAAATATTTAAAACAATATATAATAATTATATTATTATTATAAAAATATATATTTATAATTTCTATAAATGATTGTGAATAATATGAAAATTTTATATTTAAGTTTAAATATTTATTTTATTTTCTTAAGATGTTAAATATCAAATTTATATATAATATTTTGAAAATATTTTAAAAATTTAAAAATCATTGGAATTTTATTTTGAATTTTAGACATTACGGCCACTACTAACTTTCTTGGTTTTATCTTTGTATATTATAATATGATTTGACATCATAACATGAAATACTTTTATTTTATAAAAAAATATCTTAAAGAAGTTTATATATTTAATAAGATAAAAAATAAATAAAATTTTAATTCAAATTCAAATTTATAATGAATAAATAGTGATATAATTTGAAAATAGCACTTGTAAAAAAGAATTCTAAAATAATTTATATTTTTTATTTTTAAAAAATATAATATTAAAATTTAAATTTAAATTACATTGGTAACACACATGACAATTGATAAAAAATTTACATTTTTTTATAAGTAAAATTTAAAGTCAAATAATATTAATGACATAATTTAAAATTGATACTTTACATAATTTTATAAATCAGGACTTTCTTTATATATTATTATTATTATTATTATTATTATTCTTAAACATAGACTAATAAAAGCTTATGCATTTAACACATATAAGAATTTTAAAACTTCTTTTCAGTTACAAACGTTTTTTTTTTAAACCGTTATTTTTTTTTCTGTATGAAACTGTAACTATTTAGTGTGTGTTTGGTTTGCAGTTGATAAACTTAAGGGTGCGTTTGGTGCATCGTATAAGGAAGACCTGATAGTATAAATTTATACTATCATATTATATCAGATATTTGATGCACTCACAGGATTGTATAGACATATCAGGTTAGCCTTTTTTATCCTGTTATAACCTGATAAAATTATCCTCTCCTCATCCAAGGATAAGACCTGATAAGATTTTTATTTCAATCCTACCCTCCATCCCATCTCTTCTGTCTCGACCCCAACCACTAGAACTCAGCTACCGTCATCACCTGTGAATTACGAACCCGTCCTCCTCCTCATCGCACCACCCACCTCTGTCGCGCCAACTCCATTCCACTGCAAACCTGCTACCCATGGTGATCGTGAATCAGCAGCAAAACAAAAACAAAACAAGCCACCACATCCCTCGTGCGAACCTTCAACTCCATTCCACTGCGAACCAGCAGCAAAACACCCACCATCGCAAGCCACCACATCCCTCGCGCGAACCACCACCGCAAGTCACGAACGCCGCCTGGATCCGCTCCCGCCGTTGCGTCATCGTGCCACTGTCTGCTGCTGTCAAGGGCTACCCAACGCGCCACCGCCAGCTTCGTCGGAGTTGCTTCTCCTTCTCCCTCTGGTGCTCATCTCTGTGACCACCTCTGGTTTTCTTTTTGTTATTGGTTCTGAACGAAAGCCAAGTTTTCTTTTTGCATAAAAATGGCTCTGTTGGTTGAATGAAAATGGGTTTATCGGTTGCAGTGGATGGCTCTGCTTTTTTTTTTTTTAATTTATTAAAGGGTATTATAGTCATGTTAAATAATTATTATACTATCTAGATTCTTATACTATTGAGTACCAAATATTTGATTGTATAAGAACTAATCAGGTCTTTTATACTATCAACATTTATCCTATTCTCTTATACTATCAGGTCTTATACTATCATATGTGCCAAACGCAGCCTAAGTTTAGTTAAAAGTGTATTTGTAAACTTTAGTTTGGTCAAAAATAAGTTTGTAATAACACGATTTATGTTTGGAAACTTTTGTCTCAACAGTGAGTTTGACAAAATAAATGATATTTAGATGAAAGATTAAAATCACTTTTGAAATAAGATTGAAGAGAAAAATGTTCTCCAATGAACTTTGCCTAATAGAAAAGTAAAAAATTCTTATTTTCACTCTAACGCACTTTTAAAAACATTTTTCATTGAACTCAATTAAAAAACAAAAATACCAAACATGATTTTACGTCTTTCAAAAACTCAAAGTATATTTAAATTTGCTAACTACAAATCAAACACACGTTTAGTATTTACAATACTCTCTCTATATATATATAAGAAACAGTCTTACAAAACTATATATAAGAGAAAGTTACAGTTACGTAATAAACAGAATTACAGTTACAAACCTTTTTTTTTTTAAACCGTTACTCCTTTTTTTCTGTATGAAACTGTAACTATTTACAAGACTCTATATATATATATATAAAAGAAACAGTTTTACAAAACTATATATATAAGAAAAAGTTACAGTTACGTAATAAACAGAAATATGTTTTAACCGCTATCTACACAAATATATAATGGAGATATCATATTTGGTGTCTAACTTTTAATTTCCTTAAAATGCCACTATTTACTTAATAAAACACAAGCGAAAAAAAGAATACAAAGATAATTTGACTATTTGCCCAGGTTCTACCTTCAAACCCACTTATCCCCCTCACAAACATACAGCCGCTTGCTACAGCCATAGGTGGTTACTAACCCAGCAGAGCTCACAAAATTAGAGGAAGAAAAGATGGTATAGAAGTGTTGGGTTACTATAAAAAACATTAAATAATATGTAAATGCAATATTTTTGTTTATGATCTATTAATATAACATGAAATGAATAATTTTATATGAATGCATTTAAAAATAAAAAATAATGATAATACCTGTCAATCTGCTAGTATATGTAAAATTTAATTTTAATATACAGTTAATATAAAACAAATTTTTTAATTAATTATTCAATCATATGACAACATATTATTTAATGAGTAAAAACTTATATAAGATGTCAAACTCATCAAATGAGGTGACAACACATTATTGAATAATTATATAATTTTTTTTCTAATTAAAGTGGTATATATGCATCACCAATGTAAGAGTTTTGAACTGACATCCACTAATATTTTGACACAAGTATTTTTATTTTAGTTACTAAAAGATAAATATAACAATCAATAATTATTTGTGAATATATCAGTGAATGTCAGTGTAAAACTCTTTTACACTAACAATACATACTAATTAAATTAAATTTTTTATATTAACAATACATCAAATCTTAAATTTTAAATCCTAAACTATATATATATAAAAAGAAACAGTTACAGTTCCATTATATAAAAAATGAAATTCAATTTTAACCGTTTACTTATATATACATATAAATATATGTGTGTAGTTCCGTTTCTTTTTTTTAACTTATATAGACAATCATTTAATTTATATATGTACAATTATGTATTATGCATTATATAATAAATAAAAAAATTTAAAATAATTATTTCAACTAATTGGGTTAGATATACATCTATCTAATCCTTTAAAACAAATTGTCGGATGGGTAGGATATCCCTTTATTAAAATGGTTCGTGAATAGATATGATGATTTTAATATTTTCTTAATAGATTATAAATCAATTAATGGTTTATCTTTTATCTGTACATTGTGATCCAATCTAAACTTCAATTAATTCATCAATTTGTCACCCTTACTTTCATGTTGAAAACAAAATGTAAAAAACTTATGATTTTAATATAATATTTTCTAACTATTTAAAGAAAATATTAAAATAGTAAGTTTCAAATACCTAAAACTTAGGGTAAAATGTAAGAAACATCTTTCAATTATAGGTCATGTGCAGAAAATATTTCGTAATCTAAAACTTACAAACACAATTCCTTAAATGAACTAAACATCGTATATTAGTATATATTGTCTTAAAAAGATGGAAGATTATTTGGAATTCAATAGTGAGTTTCAAACTCCATATTATTTAGAAATGGACAAAGTAAAAACTTTATAAGTAATTGAATCTATAAACCTATTATCTTAAGGTTTTGGGTTAAGATGTAGTGTCTGATCTGTTGTTATTATTCATCTTTAAATCTATTATTTCATTTTTCTAATATTATAGACACCTTTTTTCTAATAAGTGATACTCGAGCTGCTGGTTTGATTTGGTCAAGTGTCTTTATCTTAATTATTAGTGTTCTCATGATTTGACATTACCGAAAAAAGAGCCAACTTTGAGGTAAGATCATTGACTTGTTACTCCACTCAAGAGTGAGTGTCTTTTGTGTGTGATGTCCATGTGTAGACTCGAATTTGAGGGGGAGATTATTGAGAATTCAAGTGTGAGTTCCAAACTTCACATTATTTAAGAATAAACAAAGTGAGAATTTTATAAGTGGTTGAATCTACTAACTTATTACTTTAAAGTTTTGGGTTAAAAAGTAGTAGCCGACTAGCTATTGTGAAAGTTCTTTTTTCAATCTATTATTTCATATTTCTCTAGTATTTTGGGCTCTTCTCTTTCTAACATATTGACCCCCCTCTTGCTCTTGCATGCGCATAATATTCCCTTATTGGGGAAACATGGAGTCAATATGCATGCATAGTTTGGTGAATTCAGTGAATTGCGTTGGTGAATTTTAAAGCACAAAGAAGTTTTTTGTGTATGGTTTATAATTTGAAGGAGTTTCTTTCATATTTCCAAAAACTTATGGCTTTTTGTTTTTTGTTTTTGTTTCTAAATAATTGAAGATATTATTAAACTAATTATTTGAAAAAAAAAGTTTTAATGTTAGTGAAAATGTTTTAGACTATCATTCAATGACATGTTCTCACATTATTTAATTAATTTAAACTTATACGTGATGTAAAACTCATTAAATAATATGATACCACATTATTAAATGATAATGTAAAACTCTTTTATACTAGTAGTATATCAAAATTAAACTTTTAAAAATTACATATAGACACTCTCAAACTTATTTCTTTTAACAAAAGTTTTATAGAAAGGGAGATTGCATATCACTTATAAAAAAAATCATTAAATTCAAACTTAAAGTCATATATAGTCACGTGTCTAAACTAATACAAACCGACGACAAAGCACTTTTAGCTAGGAGTGCTCATAGGTCGGGTTGAGTTTTGTTTAATTTGGTTCGAAACTGACTCGATATTTTCATTAGACTAAACTTTAAGACTAGGCTCAACTCAGTTATGACCTGACTAGTAACTGGAGCAGGATCAGGTCAACCTGACATTTAGTTAAATTTTATAAATTTGAATATTATGTATAATCAAGTCATAAATTTTTAAAAGTATGAAACAAAAAGGATGTTTTTACAATATATATTTTGAAACAAATTATATTAATGCAAAACGTATTAATTTAACTCAAGAAGTTTTATAATTTGTTACTAATTTTCATAAAATTATGTGTTAATATAATAGGTAACATTAGGCCGAGTTGAACCAACTTGAAGTGTAGTCCGAACTTGACCCAAAAATTACATCAAATTTAATTTCAAGAACTCAACCCGACCAAATTAACTTCGAGTCAGGCTGGGTTATCAGGTTGAGCCAAGCCATGAGCACCCCTACTCTCAACTTTCGTATTTTTTTTTTTTGAAAAAAAACCCCTCACTTTTTAGTCTTACTAGCCACCTCAAAAGCAATTTTTTTTCTGTTAGCACCTCTACTTTCATTTAGATCTTGACTCTCACGATGTCTCTCTCTCACATAATTAGATGAAAAATGTTTGATACACATCTTTTAAAACTACATCACTTTATATTTATGTAAGATGATAGAATCAGAGTGTACTATAATCAAATAATAAAAAATGTCTATATGTGAGATAATGTGTGTGTTGTGTATTTAGCATTATTCTATCTAAGAGCAAAACGTACATATTAGTTTAAGAAAAAAAATAGTTGCAGAAATTTTGTATAGTAAATATATAATTTGAATTATATAAAAAATAGTAAAAATGAGATTATAGTGCTATTTAATGGTGTGTAATAAGAGCAGTTAAAAAATGGTTTGTAATAAGAGAATTTCAACAATATATGATTATATGAGTATAAATTTATGCAAGTGCAGGTAGGCCATTACTCATTACATAATTAACATCTAGAATGACTTAAATGCAATGAACCAATAACATATATATATATATATATATATATATAAAGGATTTTTTATAAGTTAAGGAATTAAAATTAAAACTATTAAATAGAAAATATTTAATATCTTGAAATTTTAATAAAAAATTAATTAATTATTTTTTAATACATTACATTTTATATTCTAAATAATTAAATGTTTAGAAATTGCTAATGAGTATCTTTATGCACTAGCTAAGGAATAAAAATAAAAAGTATTGAATGAAGAGTAAAGCATTTAATATATGAACAAAATTGAGATACAGTTCTTTAAATATTTGTAGTGTTATTTTTTAATAAAAATATAATATATATATATTTTTTTACACTTCATCAATAAAAAATTTTAAAAATATGATGAGGTAGCTAAATACATTTATTTTTTAAGTAATTAAAAACATTTAATAGTCTAAATGCTCTTTATTAAATGCTTTTTAACTAGTGCCCTAATAGCACTGCTCAGTAAAAACCTACATGTTTTACTTTTTACTTAATATCTGTTATTTTTTATTACTTAGGGCATTCTTTAGCAAATTATAAATTTATGAGTTTTAATATATATATTTTTAAAACATCCTCCTAACATTTCTCATAATACTTAATAAAAAATATTGAATGAAAAATAGATATATTTAGTAAAACTAAAATAATTTGGTAATACTGTTTGTTAATTACATGTCAAAAATAAAACTAAGTGAAAAAAATGTTAAAAATATTCAGCACTTAGGAAATCACTTAATATATTTATTAATAAATATTTATTTGCTTAAGTTAATAAATGATAATACAACTTTCTAAATATGCACCATTTATTTTTATTAAATTTCAATAGCTTTAATAGACGTCTTATACTTAAGAAATTTTTAAACATACAAATGTAGTGTTTAATTTTTCTTCACTAAAATTTGTAGCACTAAATCTTTAGTATTACGTTTTTTATTAGTTTCATTTAACATACTGTTAAAAATAAAAATACATTAAAAAAATCGGAGAAGTACTGCAGCCCCCCACGCTTTTTTTTTTTTAATGTTTACAATGCACTCCATATAGGATAAAAATAAGTATTATTTTGAAAATTAAAATTTTAATACAATTTATATAATTTTAATTTCTATATAGAAATTTATTTATTTATCACATTAAATCTCACAGATCTTGTAAAAGAGACTCACCCTTATGAAAAAGAAAGATGGTAAAAATACGATCTAATATTTTTTACATAAACAACATTTATGTATTAAAACATAAAAATGCAATTGTTGGTTTCGGAGGATTAGTCCACAACCATGCATGTGAGAATATATTTATCAAAGACAAAAACATAAAAATAAAAATAGGAGAAGAAATATGTTAGAATAAGTTAGACTTTATATATATATATATATATAACTCAGCCTAACATTTTTATGTGAAAATTTAAAAGTTTGACTGGTATAAAAGACTATCTGCCCATGTTTATATGAAGTCTCTCAAACAAGTCAAGAAACTAAGACATTATATTTTAAAATTGGTATAAATAAAAGTATTATATTTTATATTAAATAAATATATTATATTAATATATAAAAAATAAATATATATGTACATTATATATATAAAATGAATGATTGGGAAATTCTAATTAAATTGGGTCTAAAATAATAAATAAAATTTTATCAATCACTCATTTCTCTTTATATGACGGTTTTATGCAGATATATATTATTTTATTTCTCTTTATTCTACGTTCAAACTAATTGACAGCTATTATTTTCATGTGCATTTTATTTATTATGCTAACGTTTCTTGCACATAAAATAAATACACAAAACTCACAATAAAATAGGTGGACAGATTATAGTGTGTAGAGAAAAAAGAAAAGAAAAGAAATGGATAGTGGTGGAAAAAAGTGTAAGTTTTGTGAGAAAAAAAAAATATACAAGTAATTTATTGATCTCTGTATATTTTAACAAAATTATATTTAAATGAAAGAAGTATATTATATGATGCTTTTTAGTGTAAATTTGAATTAATTTATTTTATATTTAAAATAATTTATAATAAAAAATTTTAAATAAACAATTTAAAAATAATAATTTTTTTCAAAATTTAAACATTACCAAACATGCTATTAAGATGGAGGGTTACACTTATTTATTTATTTTGCAGCAACCTCAATACAAACATGTCAATTATTGAGAGATTTATGCCGTAACATATAAATAACATTTCTTTAACTTTACAATAAAAAACTTACAAAAGTTTTAAAGATTTTGACTATCTCTCGTGAGCATCTCACAACTGCATTTTTTTTTTTCAAAATTTGTTATTGGTGTATATTGAGGTAGATCTTGGGGCCAGAGGTAGTCTCAATGTTTCTCCCAGAGACATTTTGAATAAAAGTAGGTTGAACTTAAGTATGACTCGGGAACATAAAGTTTATTATAGAGAAAATATTTACAATGATAATAAATAAGATAATAAAAGATAAACATAATTAAAAATAAATGAGATAAAATTAAATTAAATCTTAAAATAACATAAATGAATTCAAACTAAAACATAGATAAGATGAGCACTTATCTTTTACTCTATCACCCCCTTTTAAAGGAGACGTTATACAAAGTCCAAGTTTGAATAATCATAGCACCAAAACATATGGCAATTGGTGGGTGAGTCCAAGGTAAGGTGAAAGATATACAGAAGTATTAACCGAATCTCATGTGAAGTTTTCATGTCTATGGATAGATCAAGGAAATCTTCAAGAAGATGATTGAGATATGTGACAAAGTTGAAAGTGGTCGAATCTCTTGTCAAATGGCATATACGTTCAAGTGGAGGGATCATAAGTAAAGGCTCTAAAGTTTCTCAAATAATGCCACCAAGGCCAAGGGCCATTAGAGTTTTTCCATTAATCAAGCCATCAAAGATTCTAATGGGGATGTGGCAGTAATTATTGAAATATTCTTCCTAAGATGACTTGTTAATCATACACGGGCAAGTTTGTTAGACAAGCGCCAATGGAAATAATTGGGATTGGGTGATCCAAATGCATGCCTTGATTTCTAGGTGCCATAGGAGTAGCAGTTCATTGCATAGCACAAACCTTTCACCACTATTGAAGGTGGTGGAGGTGAAGGAGGTTTTTGTCATCCTTAAATTAGGTCGTTAGCCATAATATGCTTTGATACCATGAAGATGTTTTAAATAAAGGTCAATTGAACTCAAGTTTGAGTTAAGCCATAGAGTTTATTATATAAAGGAAATAGTTACAAGTATAATACATAAGATAATAAAAGATAAACATAAGGTGCAAACCTTTCACCGCTATTGAAGGTGGTGGATGTGGAGAAAGTTTTTGTCATCTTTGAGCCAGGATGTTAGTCATAATAAACTTTGATATTATGAAGACATTTTGAATAAAGACCGATTGAATTCAAGTATGAGTTGGGCCATATAATTAATTATTTAGAAGAAATAGTTACAAGTATTAACACAAATAAGATAATAAAAGATAAACATAATGAAGATAAATGGGATAAAATAACTTGATCCTAAGATAATAAAAATGAATTCAAACTAGATCATAGATAAGATGAGTTCTTATCCTTTTCTCTATCACTTCCTTCCGCATATATATAATATATAGATAATGGTGGTTGTATATATGACTTTTTTTCATATATGTTAGATTTCATATATGAGTGATTTGGAAAAATCTCATTAGTGAGTGAGTTTTTCAACCTTTGAAGGTTCCACAAGAATTTTGGGATCACTAGCTCTCACTTATTCTGTAAATTTTATTGTTTTTTTATTATTGTGATTAGATAGTGTCTGGATTAACTTATTTGTACCTAAATTAATTCATTTTTCTGATTCGGTCAAAGATAGATCACTTATGTTAGAATTAGAGAATTTATAATGATATTCCTTACAATCTGACTCAATAAATTGACATAACTAGGATTCGAATCCATGATCATATACCTACCATACATCATATGCTCGTCTACTACTAATTCAACCCCTTGAAGTTAATTAGCTTTATCAATTTCCTAACTTTAGTCGTTGTTTTTTTAATTTTGTAAATTTGTTAGTCACAAAGCAAAGCAAAGAAATTAATTCATTGATTTATATGTACACTAAGAGTACATCACCTGACTCCAATTTAAATATATAAAAAATAATTGAAGTGTTGATACATGATTTTTAAATAGCAGTTATATAGAGACCTTTCTCTAAATTTTTTTTAACCATGTTATTTCTGCACATGAAATACGTTACACCTTACATATATCGATAAGTGATGAGTGATCGTTAATTAGTGTATGTTAAGTGTGAAATTTTAAGTGTAGAAGAAACATGTTTTTTTTTGTTTTTTAATTCAGCTCGAGTTTTTATGTGAATTGAATAGCTTTGCCACCATATAAATCTCATGTATTATAGCTTTATTTATATATAATTGAATATAAAATTCGTACCAAAAGGAGTAGTGCCATAAAATGTATAACCCTCCTTTCTTCCTATTGAGTCAAACTGCAAGCAGAATGCAATACTAATCCTAATCACCTGAGACCAAATTTTTTAATGTGAAAACTCGGTGATCCATTCTTCGTTGACTTCACACCAAGTTGTTATCCACTTGTTGTCCTCTTTGGCACAGAATCAGCATCCACTTGCTTAAAGCAAATTTAAGCTCTTGATGATTATTTAAAAAAAAAAAAGGACAACAGGCCAGACAAAGATTTTGTTTTTAAATTGATAATGGACTCGTAATCTCCCGCACTTTCAGAAGGACCAAAAGCAAGTGAAAAAGATTGGTTCTTGAGAATAGATATAGAGCCTGCCTCAAATGAAGAGGGCTTTGGCCAATGGTCATGGAGAATTCCGGGGCTCCTTTCAAACAGATATAGGGTTGCTTATCATTCTTACTATGTTTATTTTATGTTTAGTGTTGCCAACATTATTATAGGGGATTTAGACCTTGACTGTTTGTATATGAGCTTAGCTTTATTTATGTAGCTGAGTAAATAAAGTAAAGGAGGGGAAAGGCAGCTACCTTCTATCCTTAATTCCTTACTTGAGAGTATGCTGAAATTCTAGAGCAAGAAATTTTTTTTGGGTGTGTACCATTCATTGTATACCATCTTGGTTATGCGGGTCATATCTCCTACTTTAAGAACATTTTAAATGTTATAGTTAAGGTGGTATATCATGAATGATAGAGAATAAGAACCTCTTTTTTCCTCGAGTAGTGTTGGAAATCATAGTCAACGTCAATTAAAGCTTGATTTGTGGATCGAATCTTAGTGAATAAATCAAATTGTAATTATTGTAATTAGGTCCTAAATTTTACGTGTTTGTCTGTAAGTTTACCTCTTTTAGACTAGGCATTTTCCTATATAACCAATGTCTATGAATTGTACCAGAACACAATAACATACAAAGAAATTCATTCAGATCATTCTTTTCATTATCAGTTTCTTTATGGTATTAGAGCACCATCTTGGTGCTTGATATTACTCACTTTTGCTTCTGCCAACATCATTGACTACCATGACTTAAACTTTATCAGAGAAGAATTCAACAGATGTTATGGATTTTAATGACCCATATTATGTTCATCCCTCAGATCATACTAGACATGTTATTGTCACTCGGCCCTTGGAGGGTGACAACTACATGACATAGTGTCGTGCCATGATGATGTCTCTGGAAGCTAAGAACAAACTTGGCTTTATTGACAGCACAATCAAAGTGCCATCAGAGAAGAATCCCAAATATGAGGCTTGGAGAAGATGCAATCAGATCGTGAAGTCATGGATCCTCAATTCAATCAGCCTAACCCTAACCAATACTGTGATTTTCTCCAACACAGCTGCTGACATTTGGGTAGATTGTAACGAACGATTCTCACAAGGGAATCTTTCCCGTATTTTTGAACTCAAACAAGGGATCGTTGAGCACTGTAAAAAACAACAGTCCATAGCAACCTACTATACAACACTCAAGTCTTTTTTGGGACAAGCTGGGATCGTACAACAATCCACCTTCATATAACTGTGCAGGTTTAAAACAGATTGCTGAAAGGGAATAGCAAGAGCAGATCCTCCAATTCCTCATAGGGTTGAATGACACATACTTTGCCATACGTGGACAAATCCTTTTGATGCAGCCACTTCCCAATATCAAAAAAATCTACTCACTTCTATTCCAAGAAGAAAAACAGCGACAACTTACTAATGCTCGTAACGACACTATTCATGCCATGAATGTGAAGAAGAGCACAAGGAACACATAGAATAAGTAGTCTGCAAAATCAAAATACAACAAAGGGAAATTCTTGTATTGCACGCACTGTAAGGGTGATACATATATAGTTTGATCACTGCTACTACATCATTGGCTTTCCACCAGGACACAAGTTCCATGACAAAGCAGTTAAGCCACCAAATAGGAACAAGCGTTTTACAACCAATAATGCTTATGACACGACCAAACCTACCACTGCAGAGAATACACATCAGAACTTTCCTCAATTCACAGAGGAGGAGTACAATCAGATAAGGGCCTTACTTGGTAAGATCTAACCCAATATGACAAGTGGTAGTATCCTAAATGTTAAATCAATGAAACATTGAATGTTATATGATGCAAGTGATCATCCTCTCATTTTTTGCATCAAACACCTTACCATGATACTGTTCATTTACCCAATAGCTTACACATAAATATCCTATCTGTTGGTTTAGTACAACTTAATCCAAATTTATCCATAAAAAATGTCCTTCATGTACTTTCCTTTCAAGTTAATTTACTTTTAGTCAGTTAAATTATTTGTGATTTGGGTTGTATCATCATTTTTCATCCATACTTTTGTATGTTACAGAACCTGAAAACGATGAAGGTGATTGGCTTGGGGAAAGAGCATAATGGTCTCTACTACTTGTCCAAACACATAATCATCAAGCCACCACTAGAAATTCAAGCCAACATCATCTCTACCATTCCAAATTTATAGCACTGCCTCCTAGGACATCCCTCTACTTCACCATTACAATTTCTATCCAAGACAGTTCCTAACATTTCTTTTCATTCTAATAAGCATTGTGAGATTTGCCTTATGGCAAAACAAACTAGATTGCCTTTCAATTTAAGTTCAATTTTATCATGTGTGCCTTTTGATCTTATACATTGTGACAGTTGGGGTCCCTATCATACTCATTCACATTATGGTGCCCATTACTTTTTAACAATTGTAGACGATTTCTTATGCTACACTTGGATACATCTTATGACATTTAAATTGGAAACACAAGGTTTAGTAAAATCCTTCATCGCCTTTGTCAAAACACAATTCTAATGTAATGTTAAACAAGTTGGGGCAGCTAATGAGGGTGAGTTTCTTTCAATGCGACATTTTTTTTAATGATTTGGGAATTCTTTTTCAACTTTCTTGCCCAACAACTCCATAAAAAAATGGAGTCGTAGTGCGCAAACACCATTATCTCTTAGATGTTGCTTATGCTTTATGATTCCAAGCTCATCTACCACTTACATTTTGGGGGGGAAAATGTTCTTACTGTTGCTTACATAATAAACAAATTACCCATACCTGTTCTTTCCAAAAACACGCCATATGAAAAGCTCTACAATACCACACCTCATTACAATCATGTGAAAGTTTTTGGTTATTTATGTTATGCCACCAGCACTAAACCCTCACACAAGTTTGACTCCAGGGCACACAGATGTATTTTTGTGGGTTACCCTCTTGGCCAAAAGGCATATTACCTATATGATCTCTCTACCAAAACTTTCTTTTCCAGCCGAGATATCACATTCCGTGAAACAATATTCCCATTTTCCACTCAACTTCAAGACACACAAACTGACTACCCTGACCCCTCAGTCCTACATTTGCCTTTACCCGATGTCATATATCAACCTATACTCACCACTCACTCAAACATGTCGCATGAACGGGCTGACCCAACATCAATCAATACTTTCATCACCAAATGTTACAATATCACACCACACTCAGCTCGATCCCACTACTTCAACTTCACCACCTTTTCCGCAACTACCACCTCTTGAACCCATACATACTACAATCGAGACACCCATGCCATCAATAGTAAAGACCCCACTTGTCATTCCTCGACGTAGTCACCATAAACACCACCCACCACTATACCTCTGAGATTACCATTGCTTCAACATCATCATGCTTCTTCTCGGGTCGTCATTTTCTCATCGAGGTACTCATCACCATTTATCTAATTTTGTTTCTTATGAACATTTATCTCCTTCTCACCGTTGTTTTATCATTAGTCTTTCTTCCCATAGTGAACCAACATCCTTTGCACAAGCTGATACAGATCTGAGATGGAGGGAGGCTATGTAGGCTGAATTGGCAGCTCTTGAACAAAACAAAACATGGACATTATGCTCATTACCACCTGGAAAACGAGCCATTGGGAGCAAATGGGAATATAAGATTAAATATCGATTTGATGACATTATTGAAAGATATAAAGTCCGTCTTGTCGCCAAGGGCTACACACAAATAGAAGGTCTTGACTATACCGAAACATTTTCACCTGTAGCCAAATTTATCACCTTCAAATGCTTACTTGTTGTCACTGTTGTCCGACATTGGTCCTTGCATCAACTAGACATCCAAAATGCCTATCTCCACGACGATTTGGATGAAGATGTTTATATGCAACCTCCTTCTGGCCTTCGTCGACCGGGGGCGAATATGGTGTGTCGACTTCATAAGTCACTATACGGTTTAAAGTAAGCATCACACAATTAGTTCTCAAAATTCTCAACTGCCATCAAAAGAGTTAGATTTCAACAATCTAAAGTAGATTATTCCTTATTTACTAAGGTACGATGTGTTTCTTTCACAACGGTGTTACTTTATGTCGATGATATGATCATCACAAGAAACGACAACACCGCAATTGAAGAGCTTAAGAGATTCTTACATAACAATTTTCGGATCAAGGACTTAGGCCATCTCAAATATTTCCTTAGAGTTGAAGTTGCCTACTCAAAGCAAGGTATTGCCATTTCCCAACGTAAATACACCATGGATATTCTTGAGGATGCAAGTATGATTGGGGCAAAACCAGCTGAATTCCCAATGGAACAAAATTAAAGGCTCACACCTTCAGTTGGTGAACTACTCAAAGACCCATCACAATATAGACGCCTCATTGTTCTCCTTATATACCTCACCATCACAAGGCTGGACATTACCTTCTCAGTTTATGTTCTCAGCCAATTTATGCAACAACCAAGGAAACCCCACCTTGAGGCAGCATACCGTGTCCTACGATACTTGAAGAAAGCACCAGGGCAAGGTGTTTTATTCCCATCACATGGTAAGTTGCAATTGAAAGGATACTATGACACTGATTGGGCAAGTTTCCCAACAACCAGATGATCTGTTACTAGATTTTGTGTCTTCCTTGGAGGAGCACCCATATATTGGGAAAACAAGAAATAATCAACCATGTCACGCTCTTTGACAAAATTAGAATACAGATCCATGACATCTCTTACTTGTGAATTAGTGTGGCTCAAATACCTTTTGCAAGACTTGCAAGCAACACACTTATAACCAACCCTCTTATATTGCGACAACCAAGCTACTCTACACATTGCAGCCAACTCCGTGTTCCATGAAAACATGAAAGACATTGAAATTGATTGTCACACTATGCGTGAGAGAATACAATCGGGTTTAATGAAGACAACTCATGTTTCTTCAACTCAACAGATAGCAGATATATTCATTAAACCACTTGGTAGCTCATTATTTCATACTCTTCTTCGCAAGCTAGGAACTTTGGACATTCATGTTCTAGGTTGAGGAGGCGTGTTGGAAATCATAGTCAACGTCAATCAAAGCTTAATTTGTGGATTGAACCTCAGTGAATAAATCAATTTGTAATTGCTGTAATTAGGTCCTAAAGTTTAGGTGTTTGTTTGTAAGTTTACCTCTTTTAGACTAAGCATTTTCCTATATAACCAATGTATATGAATTGTACCAGAACACAATAACATACAAATAAATCCATTTAGTTCATTCTTTTCATTTTCAATTTCTTTAAATATCACCAAAGAATTTCTTGAAAATCTTTTATTTCTGAATTCATTTACTGAATTTATGTGCAGAATGAACGATCCTGAAAGTTATGAAGAAGTATTTACAACATACTAGTCTGTCTTTTCTGCCTTCTTTCTTGGAACTGAACCTGTAATAGTGTACTCTTTGCCTTATATCTGATTGATCTAGGTACTTCAAACCAACATAACGAAGACTGCAAAAATACCCTTTTCCCTAACCATTTTACGTATTTGATGAACCATAGATACACTAGAACAATATATGGATACAAATACTACAACATTACAAAATAGAAAGTGTCAGATTTTTTACTTTATTGTATTGTATCTTTTTAATGCTATTTCTGCATGTGTTGTATCTGATACAAATGTTTGATACTTGCACATTATAATAACCCCTTTTTTTGAAGTGTACATTTAGCCTATAACTTGCATCGCCTTCTTGAAACAATGACGGCAAGCTTATAATTGTCACTCCAGTAAAGTATATGGAAACTGGGATATATACCTGACCAAACCACACTGCTATATGCACCACTATTATGAGTTGTCATTTTTATACTTCTGTCCCTAACATTACAACTTTATTTCCTCCATGTTACAGAAATGATTCACGCTACTTTATCATATTCGTTTCAATCATTTAGATATTGAAATCTACTCAGGGTAATGTGATGTATCAGAAGACGAATCAATTGCTCATGCGCAAAACTACAATTGGCTTTTAGCCTCCACTTTGTTGCAAGTCATATGAGTCACTAAGTCATAATTGTCAATTAATAATTCAATTATGTATACCAAATTAACGCATTTGAAGATTTGAGACACTGATCAAAAGCCTAACTTATGCAATTGTTAAATTCCATGAAGAAAATTCGGGGCCTCAACTTATTTGATTCCCCACTTTTTTTTTTAAAGATTTTAAATTTAAAATATATACCGTGTGAACCATTTCTTCTTCGCCAGTTGGCTAACGGATGGAAAGTATGGTGTCATGTCCTATCTAATTTCTTGACTCTTCGTGGAGTCATTGCAGCGCTAAACGATAAAAGAACAATAAAGAGGACAGTGCTAAATTATTCTTTTTAAGAAGATGTTTTTGATCCTCGTTTAATTAATTTTCTGATTATTCTATTACGTCATTGATAAATGCTTCATTGCCCAACAGCTTCCTCGGGAGAATAGGTTGTTCTATCTTTTAGGATGACTTTGAATCTTGATCATCATCTGCAGGACAATGGAATATATTAATTTTTTTCCAGAATTCTAAGTTAGATACTAGTTTTAGCTTTAGCAAATTTTCTTCTAAGGGCAAATCATATGTTAGCTGATTGTTAGCGACGTTGATTAAAAAAAAATTTAATTACATATTTTGGTCAAAGTAAATAATATTTCATATAAGAATATAAACTAATGACTATTAAATGAAAAAACTGAAATCAGTAGTAGTTGTGGTTTTTGTATCAACAAAAATTACAAAATGATAAATTGACAAAAGAAAGAAGAGAAAATGACCCCAGAAGGAAGTGAGGTTGAAGTTTGAACCTTTTATTAGAGAATATTAAAAGTGAAGAAGCTCTTGGACGGCTGCCAAAGCGTAAAAAACAACAACTTGGAAGGACTGAGATTTAAAGGACCAAAATTATTGGAGAAGCGTGACACTTTGCCATTGGATCGGAGTTTTATTATATTTGGCTCTTCAAAGGTATTAGTTATTATTATACCCTTTAATCTCCAAAAGAGCAGGCAAGGATGAAACGAGGACTAAAAGGGTTTGACTATTGTGGGCAAGGGAGTTCATAAATTATGCAGTTTGGAATAAAAAGTGGTGTTGTCCACATTTTCATGCCCGTGCTTTCTGGGCACAAAATGAGTATCTACAGAAGAAAGAGGGTGCAGACCTTAATTTATTTCGGCTTGTCTTTTCCAGCCAGCTGCGATCCATGAACTCGCTGGCAGCTGAGCTCTATATTTGTATCAAACTAGAGTTTTAATGTAGACAAAAAAAAAAGAGTTTGAATATATCTTCTTAAAAGATTTTTTAATAATATTTTTAATATTTAATAAAAATTGTTAAATAAAAATATAAATGTATTCAATATATAAAAAATATTTAATAATTTTTTATTTAATAATTAAAAAGATTAATAAAATAATTGATCAGGACACTTTAAAATTATTCATCAAACTAATAACCGTTTCAAGACAAGACTAAAAAATAAAATAAAATAAACCTAAGCGCTTGAGAAAGTGAAAGGTTTTTCCATGAAATTTATGTGAATATCACCGTACAAAGAAAAATTATTGTATGTTTTTTAGAGTATTATATAAGATTGTATTCTTATCATTTTTCTATTTTGATATTTTAGTCTTTATTAATAATAGAATTTACTATTAATTTATATATTTATTATTTATTATTTTAAAAAAAATTAGGATAATAAATATATAAATTAGTATAAATTTTACCATTAATAAAAAATAAAATATCAAGATATAAATAATATGAGAATAATCTTACGTTACAATTTAAAAACATGTAATAATTTCTCCCAAGAGCATGCCTAAACCTGGGTACATTCATTTGTCCCCACTTCTTCATCTTTGGCCTTTTAAAGCTTTTTTATTTTGTTTTGTCTGCCACTGCAATTTAGGGAAGCTTGATTTGTTGGGGGGACCCCTCAAGATAAATATTAATAATATATTTTTTAGATTTTTTTAATATTTATTTTATTATTAATATAAACATAAGTGTTATTAGTATTTTTTAATAATAATTTTAAGTATATAAAATAAATTACTAGTAAAATAAATAAAAAAATGTTTAAAAGAATATATTATTAACATTTCATTGCCAATGATAATGACTTCCTTACGAGTCTTTTTTCTCTCCTTAAATTGAAGATGGAAAATGAATTATGGCATTTTTTTAATTAAAATTTTAATGAATTAATTTTCGTATGCATGATGTTGATATATCTGTTTATCCTTCTTAATGGTGTGAAAGTGGGTGACGTTTACGCTGCTCCTCAAAATTTTTGGAGTATAGGTGCTTCAATTATTTTTACTCATTATAGTCAATTAATTGATTTTTTAAAATTTTATAATTATATGTATAAATATTATTAATTAAAATTTATACTTTTTTATGTACAGTCATTTGCAATAAAAAAAAGAATTGGTCCAAGTTTTTTGTGTATAAGTCTGAGTATGTATAAATATTAATAATTAAAATTTATAAATAAATTTGTATGTACTGTAAGGACCATACCTATTACTTGTTATGTAAATCACAGGTAATAAATTAGAGTCATTGATCTATTTAAGTAATAAATTTATGTCATCTAATCGTGGAGCACCGTTGTTCCAAAAAAAATTTAGGAATAACCTTAAAATTATGTTTGAATTGGTGGAATTGAATAAAATGAAAGAGAATATAATAGAATACAGATATATTCAATTATTTAGTTATGTTAAAAAATGATAAAATGAAAAAGAAATGGATGGGATGAATTTCATCTCATCACACAAAAAACCATTAATTTTCTTCCTAATTTGAGGGTATAAGATAAAATTATCTTTATTATTATTATTATAATTAAATTTTTACTATATTAATCGCATATCCTAATACACTGCTGTCTCCCACCTTCATCTTGCTCTATTGTTTCTGGCTTGCTCTTTCATTACGCCTTTGCTTTGTCTCTGTTACTCTCTCCATTGCCGCACCTTGCTCTGTCCTTATTATTGTCTCCATTATTGCATCTTACTTTTTCATAACAAAATTTTTCTTTTTTCTTTGCAAGGTATGAACAGGGACTGTTTGGTTTTAAGTTCTATTTGTTATTTAGTTTCACCCATTATTAGTTGCTTTGATAGTTTGATCTAATATGAATTATTTGGTTGCATATAAACTGTTTGATAAAATGTTAAGCTTGGGTAACTCAATTTAGCTGCTGGCATGGAGGTTGGATTTCGGTGGTTGGAATTTAGGTGTTACCATATGTATGACTATAGTTTTTGGGTTTGAGTTTGTTTTGTTTGTGAATCATTTAGTGTAAAGTGACTTTATGTGATTGATTGATGAGTGAATGGTGGTTGACTTGAAGGATGAGGAATCATTTAAGTTTTGGGATTGGATGAGGATTTATGGGGTCTTGGTACTAGTTAATATTTTAGATGATGTCATTTATTGGAACATTGTTAACCAAGTTCTGCTGCCAATTAGGTGTTTACAAACAATTTCAAATCATTCACCACAATGATGCATTTTTGAAATTATTATTTACATAATCAAGAATGAAATAATTAAAAATGAGATTAAGAAATAACAAAAAAGAATAAGAAAAAGTGTCTAATAAATATCATCATTAGATAATATGTTAAGATAATTAAAGTATTTTTTATTAGTTAGAAATAAATAAAAATAGTGTATTTATAATAAAAGTAATTTAAGAAAAAATAAAATTATTATTCTTATCATTTCATCTACTTCTCAAATAATAAAATGATAATTTTATTTTATTCTATCATAAAATATTTAAATAATAAAATAATATTTTTTTTTTTTTTATTTTATTTTATTTTATTTTATTTCATCAATTACTAAATATCCAAATATAACCTAAATGTTTGCATGAAAGTGATGTGAAAGAATATTGTGCAAAATCAAAACAGGGAAATGTTAGATGCAAATTTCTACCGTTATATATGGACTACGTAGTAGAGTCAAAGTATAAAAGATAAGTGCAATGAAAATGATGTAAGATTCATTGTAATTAAATGATGAAAATTATATAAAGTTTATTTTGTGTTTAAATATTTTTTTATTAATGAAACGAAATGAAATAAGTAGGAATGGACAAAAAAAAAGAGAATAAATGGAACATAATTATTATTATTTTTATTTGAAAATTTTATTAATGGAATAGAATGAAATTTTATTACTTATGTATTTTTTCTATTCTACTTTAATTTTGAGAAAAATAAAAGTTAGACATTTAAGGAGAAGATGAGAAAACTGATTCTACATGTGTTCGTTTTTTTTTATATATTTTAAAATTTTTAAATAATAAAAATTATTATTTTTCTTTATTCTCTTTCTATTCTTTAAATTATCTATCATTTAAATATAGTTTTAGATAATATATGTATAAGTATATATAGATAAAAATATTCTCTTTATAAAGAATCTTTAGATTTTTATTACTAAAATCCTTATTTTTTGTTTTATACACCGTCGTGTAGATCCGGAAAATATAAATTCATGTAAAACACAGGCACATGAGACTTATGTTGTAATTGAACCTGAAAAGAAACAGCAAACCCGTAAAGTCTGAAGCGTCGTTACAAGACGGCCTCAAGGATTATTTCAAGTATAGTGAAAATCCCCAGCAGGGTATATGAGACTCTTCTGTTTGTGAGGATCAAAGAACCTGCAAAGAGATTATTAACGGTGAAGTAACCCAGACGCGAAGAGAAGGAGAAGGTGTAGAAGAGTAGAAGAGGGGAGCGGAATTCGGTAACCAAAACCACCGTATGTAATTAGAATTTATAGAATCGTTTAGAAAATATGATTTGTAAGCAAAGTAACGTTTAGAAAATAAATTTGGCTGTTGAAAACTAATTGCTAATTATCTGCTTATTAATAACTAATTGGAACGTTAGGAAAACACATTTATTTGCCCATTAGGAAAACAGACCAAGTCAAATTTGACTTATTCAAAAATCTCGTTTTCCGGGTAAGCTCCAAAAATTAATTAAATATTTGACAAAATATTTGGGCTTCATGATATCACGCGCAGGGGGGGCAAATCGAGGATTTGCACTAGCCATGAGTTTTTCACCAATCTTGTCAAGCGCGAGCCCACCACTTTATTTGTTTCTTACAAAGCCCAAAACACAAGTTGAAATATAAACTCTTCAAAAACTTGCTTCCAACCAATGTGGGACTTATTCTTTTGAAAATACACATTTCACAACAATCCCCCACAATTTCAAAAGAATATTTAAAATAAAAACAAACAATAAATAAACGAATCTGGGTTACATCATCATTGTAAACGTTTTCGAATCTGGTGTCTTTTGGACTATGAACCAGACCTAGATAAATAAGACTCTAACTTACAATGTAATTGGTGAAGGTTAAACTTCTATGAACCAAAACATTTTTCGTGTAAATTAGAATCCCATTTGATCACATCTACACTCTCACTTATCTCTTGTGTTAACGCCGTTTTGCACTTTTTGGTCATGTGCATGCCTGGTCGTTCATGAGTGCTCTAGAAACTATGCCATTATCTCATAGGAGTGGCCCCACTCCACACTCATATAGGTGATCTCATCAAGTGTATACTGCACTTTATACACCACCCATAAGGGATATGAAATTCATTAAAAGCATATAGCTTATCCTCACAATAAATGCGATCTAAAGCACTTTCATGCTTCTCACACCATAGGAAGGGACAGACATAGTGCTAGCAAGACTTACTAACAAGTGACTTGTTATTACCCATATGAACTTCTTTTCATGGGATCTCCACTCATAAAAGTCGGGTTACCATCACAACATTGTTAGTTTCAAATTGGCTTAAGTCCCATTCCCTCACGATGTGGTATATATTAAATTCCTTCCCAAAGGCTTAGTCAGAGGATCGGCCAAGTTCACTTCTGACTTCACATAATCAATGGATATAATTCCATCTTTCAGTAGCTGCTTTATCACTTCATGTCTCAACCTAATGTGTTTGTTCTTACCATTAAAGGTTTTATTACTTGCAATAGATATTGCCGCCTTGTTGTCACAATGCACAGACATAGAAGGGGTTGGTTTTATTCCTAATGGAATATTTTCTAAGAAATTTCTCAACCATTCGGCCTCATTACCGGTTTTCTCCAGAGCAATAAACTCTGACTCCATGGTGGATTTTGCAATTATTATTTGTTTGGTGATCTCCAAGTCACCGCACCACCACCAAAGGTGAACACATAGCCACTAGTGGATTTAATCTCATCCGAATCGAGATCCAATTAGCATCATTTGTATCCTTCTAATACAAATGGAAATCCACTATAAACAATACCATAGTTCATGGTACCTCTCAAATATTTCATTAGTCTAGCCAAAGCGGCCCGGTGATCATTATTAGGATTATGTGTATATCTACTCAATCTCGCATACAAAGATACGCTATGTCGGGTCGAGTGAAATTCATCAAATCCAAGCAGACTCCCAATAATGTGCATCGGAGACCGGGCAACAGGATCACCTCTGTTTTTCTTTAATTGAGTGTTAGCATCATAAGGGGTACTTACACGGGTTTGACATCAAAATGTCCAAACTTCTTTAGAAGTTTCTCTACATAATGTTCTTGTGATAGTATTATACTATCACACTTCCTTATGATTTTAACACCTAGAATTACACTAGCTTCACCCATGTCTTTCATGTCAAATTTAGATTCAAGAAAACATTTTGTTTGATGCACTATGTCATGGCTAGTACCGAAAATTAGCATGTCATCCACATATAGATAAATAATCACACATTCATTATTTACTAATTTCGTATATACACATTTATCAACTTCAACAGAAGAAAAACCATCACAAATTAAAGTTTGATCAAACTTTTCATGCCACTGTTTAGGTGCTTGTTTTAGACCATATAAAGATTTGAGAAGCTTACATACTTTATTTTCTTGTCCAGGAATTACACACCCCTCAGGTTGTACCATGTAAATTTCTTCTTCTACATCACCATTTAAAAAGGCTGTTTTAACATCCATTTGGTGAATAACCAAATTATGTATAAAGGCTAAAACAATCAAAACTCGAATAGAAGAAATTCTAGTTACAGGAGCAAATGTATCAAAAAAGTCAACATTTTGTTTTTGAGTAAAACCTTTTGCTACTAATCTTGCTTTATATTTTTCAATTGATCCGGCAGGGTTATATTTCCTTTTAAAAATCCATTTGCAACCAATTGGTTTTGCTCCAGGAGGTAAATCTACTAAAACCCAAGTATTATATTTTGTAATTGAATTAATTTCAGAATTAATAGCTTCTTTCCAAAAATGTGCAACAGGTGAAGAAAAAGCTTCAGAAATAGTTAAAGGGTCATCATCAACAAGATATGTGGAAAAATCATTTCCAAAAGAAGTTTCTTTTCTTTGTCTTTTACTTCTTCTCAAATCCTCATATGAATCATTAGATAAATTTTGTCAATATTTGGAGCTTCAGAAATATTTTCTAATTTTAAGGGGAAAATATGTTCAAAAAATTCAAAGCATTTTTTGTCTCAATTATAGACTTGCAATCAAGCACATCAATTTTTAAAACTAAAAATCTATATGCAGCACTATGATCAGCATACCCGATAAGCATACAATCAGAAGTCTTAGAGCCTATTTTCCTCTTTTTAAGTTCAGGTAACATCACTTTAGCTAAACACCCCACACTTTTAAATATTTTAAGTTAGGCTTATAACCCTTCCATAACTCATATGGTGTTTTACCTATTTTCTTATAAGGAATTCTATTTTGTAAGTGACATGCAGTTAATAAGGCTTCACCCCAAAGGTTATCAGGTGCATTAGAACTAATTAAAAGGGCATTCATCATTTCTTTTAAAGTCCTATTTTTCCTTTCAGCTACACCATTTGATTGAGGAGAGTAAGGGGGTGTGATTTCATGAATTATCCCTTCTTTTTCACAAAAGTCATTAAATAAAGTGTATTCACCACCTCTATCTGATCTAACTCTTTTAATTCTTTTATTTAATTGATTCTCTACTTCTGCTTTATATACTAGAAACATATCAAAAGCCTCATCTTTATTTCTAAGTAAATATACTTTAGTGTATCTAGAAAAATCATCAATAAAAGTTACATAATATTTTTTACCACCTCTAGTCATAGTTTGTTTTAAGTCTCCTAAATCGAATGAATTAATTCAAGAACTTCAGCTTTTTCTTTCTACTGAGATAAACATGATTTTTTAGTTATTTTTGATTCAAAGACATATTTCACATTTGTTTAAGCATGTATCACTAAAACCAGAAATTAATCCAAGATATTGCATTTTCTTAATATAAACAAGTACTAACATGTCCTAATCTAGCATGCCACATATCAATAGAGTCAATCATATACTCATGAAGAAGTAGCATTTTCATTAATTTTAGCAATATTGAGTACAAACAGACCTTGATTACAATAACCCTTCCCTACAAGGACATTATTTTTTGTCATCACTATTTTGTCAGACTCAAAAGATACTTTAACCCTAACCTTTCCTAGCAAGGCCACAGAAATTAAATTCGCCCTTATGCTAGGTACATAAAGCACTTCGTTGAGAGCTAAAGTCTTGCCAAATGTGAGTTTCAGAAGAACTTTTCCTTTCCCAAGAACTTCGGCGGTTGGGGAATCACCAAGATAAACTTGTTCTTCTCCATCCCCCACAGAATTGTAGGAGGTAAATATATTTCTGTTTGCACAAATATGTCTGGTAGCCCCAGAGTCTACCACTCAATCATTCACATTGGCCATCAATAAAACTTGAAAAACGACCGCAGCAATTATATCATCTCCTTCGACCAAATTTGCGTTTGGCTTAGGAGGATTGTCATTTCTCTTGCTGTGTCTGCATTGAGCCGCCCGATGACCTGGCTTGCCACAAACATAACAATTTCCTCCACTATTTTTGAAAGTGGGATTATTCACTCTTGGCACATAGTTTGGTTTATTGTAATCAATCCTTTTGTTGGGTTTATGTTCGTACCTTTTCTTATTGACTTGTACCATATTTGCCCTTGAAGCTAATGCTTTTGCCCTTGCAGCCTTGATTTCGTTTCTGTTCGTGTCCTCAATGATTATGTGGGTGATTAGATCAGCAAGGGACAACTGTTTATTTTTATGCCTGAGTTGTTGTTTGTAGTCCTTCCAAGTTTGCGGTAGTTTTTCAATGAGCAATCCTGCTACGAATTCATCAGGCAAGGTGATGTTCTCAGCCTTCAACTCTTCTAATAGCTTGTGGTATTGGTTCATTTGAGTCTTGATATCAATTTCATCCGTCATCTCCCATCGGTAGTAGTTCCCAATGACGAACTTTTGTTTGCCAGCATCCTCAGCAGTGTATTTGATAATCATAGACTCCCAAATTTTGTTGCTTTCCTTGTATGAGCAGTAGACATCGAACAATTCGTTAGATAATGTGGTTAGAATTGTGTGCCTACATACCTTATTGTCATAAGTCCAATCGTCAAGTGTTTTCTGATCAGTAGATGTGTCGGGCATTTGATCCGTGAGTGCGTGGACGCCGTGCATGTCTAGAATAGAGTAGACACGCTCCTGCCATCTTTTGAAATTTTGTCCTCTGAACATTTCGATCTTGGAAACATCTGGGAATGGTTTGGCGTATGTAACTGCGGCAACAACAGGAGGTGGGTTTTGTAGGGTACCATTGTCGGACCCGTTGTTGGCTGAGAGAGCGACGTTGTTAGCTGCGTTTTGTGGTTCCATAATCCTTGAGATTGTTGTAATTGAACCTGAAAAGAAACAGCAAACCCGTAAAGTCTGAAGCGTGCCAAGCACTGGCCTCAAGGATTATTTCGGTATAGTCAAAAATCCCCCAGGGTATAGCACACTCTTCCTGTTTGACAGGGATCAAAGAACTGCAAGAGATTATTAATGGTGAGTAACCCAGACGCGAAGAGAAAGAGAAGGTGTAGAAGAGCAGAAGAGGGGAGCGAAATTCGGGTAACCAAAACTACTGTATGTAATTAGAATTTATAGAAGCCGTTTAGAAAATATGACTGTTGGCAAAGTAACGTTTAGAAAATAAATTTGGCTGTTGAAAACTAAATGCTAATTATCTGCTTATTAATAACTAATTGGAACGTTAGGAAAACACATTTATTTGCCCGTTAGGAAAACAGACCAAGTCAAATTTGACTTATTCAAAAACCTCATTTTCCGGATAAGCTCAAAAAATTAATTAAATATTTGACAAAAGATCTGGGCTTCATGATATCACGCGCAGGGGGGGCAAATCGAGGATTTGCACTAGCCATGAGTTTTTCAGCCCAATCTTGTGTGCGCGAGTCCACCACTTTATTTGTTTCTTACAAAACCCAAAACACAAGTTGAAATATAAACTCTTCAAAAAAACTTGCTTCTAACTAATGTGAGACTTATTCTTTTGAAAATACACATTTCACAACAACTTATACATAAAGAATAGTACGAATAAAATGAGATATAAATTATAATCATATGTGAGGGAGGGAATATTACTAAGAGTACCCACTAGTGAGCATGCAAATTAAAAAAAAAAAGTCAACAATAAAATTTGCCAAGGTAAGTAAAAGTATGGACACTTATCAGATAAAAAAAAGTATGAACACATATATGCTTAATATTTAGATAAATAATTAAATTCATGAAATTAAACTTTTGGGACAAATTAAAACCAAATGAAATTTGCAACAATTTAATAGAAGAAATAAGGATGCACTGCCAACGATCACGGGAGACCAGATGTAAATTCAAGCATTTCTTCTAGCGAATTATCTTGGTCTGAGAGTAAAGGTGTAAATAGATTAAGTCACCTCAAGATTTGTCTTAAATATATTTAGTTTGTATTTTAATTATAAAATTTGAGTTTGACTTAAATTTATAATAGATTAATTTTTAAGGCATGATTTGGTCTTTTTAAAAGTCTTGCCTAATGTGAAAATTTATTTAAATATTTACTTTATAATGAAGTCTTTAAATAAGTTAACAAACATAATAGGTCAATATTTCTTTATATAGGCTAACAGATTTACTTTTAAATAGATCAATATGTCTTTATATAAGTTAACAGACCTAAGTCTTGAAATAGGCTAATGAACCTACTTAAAGCAAATAAGCTTTTATTATAATTTAACACTTACTTATTTAATTTTATAGATGCTCATAACTTTTTTACTATAATCTTTGGTCGACGTGAGACTTAAAAATATATCAAGTTGTAAAATGATTAGAGGCATATATCTCAAAATCCTATATCGACTGAAGAGTAAAGCAAGAAAACAGTGAGCATATATAAAAGTAAGAAATAAGTGTTAACTTATTATTTTCATTCTAATAAATGTATTACATTAAATATATTAATAAATATATTATTTATATTTTAACTTATTAACTTAAGTTTTAATTACTGACTTTTATACAAATTTAATTAAAATAGATATTAATATATTATAATAAATTCATAATTATAATTATAATTTATAATTATTATAATAATATATATTATATTATATATAGTTAAATAGGTCGGTACAACTGTTAGGTTTAAAATGCCTATTAGATAACTTGAAACTTGAATTTTTTAGTTAAATAGACTTTTAAAAAATATTAAAAAAATATTAACCTAACTTATTTAATAAATAAATCAAATTTTAGACATGTCATGTCATAAGTTTCTGATAGATAATCTGACCTATTTCTACTCCTATCCAAGAGAAATAACATTACTATTTATTTTTAAATTAATGATAAATATTTGAACTACAAATAATGGGATGGTGGGAACATAATTTACATGCCTTAGGAAATACAAGAAAAAAAGGTAAAACACTGAATTGTGTGGGAACAATTTGTACTGTGTTCCAATTCATAATTGACGTGTAATTACATGGTCAACAATGCCCAGAGATACACATAAGGCCCTAGATTTGGTCTGTTCAGTATAATGGACCTTTAAGGGTTCTTGTCAATGTCATACAAACCCAACCAGAATTGGAAACTCTCCAACTATACATTAGACAGAGACCCAACAGAATTAGGAACGTAACCTTATGGGTTTAAAATTTTCAAAAACTGTCAAGCCCAAGACCCAGACAAAATAAAAGCAGAATATGTTTGATTTGATAGTATGACACAAAAAGTGGAAAAAATAAAGGTTTAAAGCCATTGTGAATTTATGATTGCCTTGAGAGATTTAAATAATTCGTAAGAGGTCATTCAAGAGAAATTCTGGCTTAGATACATGCTGAACATTTCAAATTTATATATACCCTCATAAAAATACATAACATTAAAATTAGGTCTCACTACATTAACCCAGCAAAATTTGTTTGTTTTCGGTTTCTTAACTTTTAGTTGCCACTCTTTTCTGAGCCACTGCACTTGGTCGCTGACCCACAGCCTAAAACTTCAAGACCAGCAGCCTAGGCCATTGGGAAACCAGGAATTGTGAAACTAGGAACCAACAAGTTTTGCTAAGTTGGTTTAGTATAATTTAATTTTAATATGTTATTATTTTATAATTGAATGTTTATAAATCTAATGTTTGGCATGCATGTATCTAAGTAATAATTTCTGGCAGTTCAAACTTTTATGCAGCCTTTGTACGAAAGAGAAAATTGCATCCATGGAGGTTTGTGACTAGTGAGAAAAAATTCGACTAGTTTCTTTTTTGTAAAAAAAAATTGTGTGTTTAAATTAATTTATTTTATATTTAAAGTAATTTATAATTAAAAAAATATTTAAAAATAAATACTTATTTCTTTTAAAATAAGTTCAACCAAATATACTTTTAATTTTTATATTTTTTATCTGATGCGCGACTGTGATTTAACCTATTCATGCATGATACACCTTTAAAATTGACTCCTCAGTTATCGAGATAAGACCCAACAGTAGCACCACTTAGCCAAATTGATGGTACAAATGAAAACAAGTGGGTAAACCACCTTGTAGGAAGTGAGGTTCTTTGTGCTTTACAGCTCTAATGATTAGAACCATGGATGAGGAGGTAAGAATTCTACCACATATATAGAATCTAATTTGACGGCATATATATATATATATATATGCCACTAGTGGTATCATAAAGGAAGAAGATAAATCACATAAAAAACTAATGGGTTTGGTCATTGAAAAATTATTTAGGATCTTTAAATGTTGTTTTCTTGCAGTGAAGGTAAAAATTATGTGATTATATGAAATAATAACACAAGTTTTATCGGTTTCTGAAAGTATACATGTGATAGCTATGTAATCTAGAACAAGTACACTTAAACAATAATACATACATACATATATATATATATATATATATATATATATATACATATATATATATATATAATATTCCGGTTAATACAAACAAGATATTTAATTAAAAACTTTAAGATATACGAATTAGTTAATTAATAATCTTATAATGAGCAAATAAAGATGCAAATCTTATAATACAGAAAGTGGATATAGGAATTAGATAATAATCATTGGTAAACTTCAGATAATCTCATGACGAGTTACTTGGATCAAGATCTATATCGATGACAACTAATCATATCAACCTAGTATAAAATGGGTACAATTCATAATAAATACACCACTAACTATTAAATTGATCGTACTTGTCTATAATCTAGATAATACAGTATACTCATTTTCCAAATTAAAAAAAAAATTGAATTAACGACAGCCCCATAAAAAGAAATTATGACATGCAAGTATGCATATATGCCTGCAAGTAAATTAGTTAGCTGAGTAAAGATTAGTTAAGCTGTGATGTTATATCGTCACCGGATCATGGAGTAAACTTTATATGATTTGATAATTTGAGACCTAAAATAGACATATTGATCCATATGAAGTGCCACTTAAACAAAAATAAAAAAGGAAAATGTTTAAATTATATTCTTCAATTTTGACTGATGTGTATTTTGGTATTCTAACTTTTAAAATATGTAATAAAGTCATTAAATTTTTAAAAATGTGTATGGTGGTCTAAAATCGTAAAAGATATTAAATTTTGAATGGTCAATATTAATTTTTAATAGGAAAAGTTTAAATTACATATTTTAACTCTGCTTTATGTATATTTTGATCTTTTAACTTTTTTAAAAAAATACAAGGTTTTTAAACTTTTAAAAATGTACAAAATAGTTCAAAATCATGACAAGATCGTGACACTTTTTTTTAAAAAATTAATGTTTGTCATAATTTTAGATTATTTTACACACTTTTCAAGAATTTAAGGACCTTATTGTACTATTAAAAATTGAAGGACCAAAGTATACATGAAGCAAATTTGAAAGATTATAATTTAAACTTTTCTTTCTAAAAATAAATTACATAAATGGTTATATAAATAATTTTTTTTAGTATAACTACTTATATTTCAACTATGATATTCTTATCACAAATAATATATATATCTCTTTTCATATTTTCTCAATATCATTTATCATACTTATTTTTTATTATTATTTTCTCTCACTTAATTATACTCATTCAAAATGAGTGTAAAAAGAAATGTAGAAAAAAAATAATGTATGAACATCATTTTTCCTTATATTTAAGTTGACTAATTATATATTTATTTATTTCTTATTAGTTTATACAGATATTATATTCCATTCTCATAAATTTTATCTCACTCGATTCTAAATCTTAAACTTTTGGAATATAATTAATTTAATATTTAACTATTGAAAATTATTGCACGTGAGAACTATATTTATTGGTTCAAAATCAGTCGAGCGAGTGTCATATGTGTGGAGGATAGGCCCACCCATAGCCATCCCAGCTCATTGCTTTTGTTGGCCCAATAAATGGATGCCTTTGATGCAATGCAAAGGCAAGACGAATATGTAAGAGGAGTTTATGTTTCTAGTTCTAGTGTTCTTCCACCAACCAAGGTAATAAAGCTGAGAAAGGGGCATGGCACGGGTGGGTCACCTTTTCCTTTTCCCAATTCAAAGTGCTTTGGTAAAGCTTTTGAGTTTTGAACATACAAAAGAGGGCAAGGAGGAGCAAAAACAGGCATGGCATTGTGGTCTGTGGAAGGAAGATAAGGAATCAAATTCCAACACCAATAGCATGGAATGGAAGAATAACGCACTCCAACGAAGATTTTGCGTCTGTAGAAGTGGGGATTCCCACGTTACCACTTACCATTTTAATACTATATATATCACTACTGCGCCACATTGCACCAGCACTGCACTGCTACATATCAACAGGATAGCTACTGGCTATCAAAATGCGTTCTAAGGATTTATTCTTTAGAAAAATATCCTAACAACAGTTGTGCATTTTATACTATTTGTTGACTGATAATTATAAACATTTTATTTATCTATTACATTTTTATATGGTCAGTAATAATATGTTTTGAATGAGTTAATCTTCTTGTCTTATGAAGTTGGTTATCTCGGTAACAAGTAACAACATACCTTTTTCTTTTTCCTTTTTTTTTTTGGGGGGGGGGTTGGTTGTGTGTGGGGAGAACAACATACTTTAAAACCACTTATTAGATAATAAGCAGGTTAATTTTGTTTTTATAAAGAAAACTCATAAATTAACATAATTTGATAAATTTTATAATTATAAACTAATTAATTAAAAAACGTGTGAGAGTCCATCCAATCTTAAAACACTTTCGTTTGTTTCTTTAATTTCTGTTACCTTTCACTACAATTATTTAAACCCAATCAACTAATTATTCAATTGTCAAATGAAAATAATTATTAACTTACATATCAAATATCAACATGTGTTGGTCTGAGTGAAAAAAATTTACATATCTTAAATATAGGATTTTGGATTCAATTACATGATTCATGTATATAGAAATAATACAATTAAGAGATATTTTGACTTAGACGTCTAATTGTATATTGAGAGATTAGTCTTTTATTTATTAGATGAATGATACTCTAGAAAATAAAAAAAGCTACACATCAAATAATTCAAAACATGAAACTAACAAAATTTATATATATATAACCCTTACTAAAAAAACTTAACCTTAAAAAAAAAACAATTTTTCTCAAATTACCGCACAGCTATAAGGCCTGCGATGTTGTATGGTACTGAATGTTGGGCGATAAAAAACCAACAAGAGCATAAGATCAGTGTTGCGGAGATGAGGATGTTGCGTTGGATGTGTGGCCATACAAGACTAGATAGGATTAGGAATGAATGCATTAGAGAGAAAGTAGGGTAACTATTGTGGAAAAGATGGGAGAATCTCGCCTTAGGTGGTTTGGATATGTAAGGAGAAGACCCTTAGAAGCCCCTGTAAGAAGAGTAGATCAGGTAGATATATAGCAATAGCTAGAAAAAGGAAAAACAAGAAAGACTATATAGGTGAAACGATTAAAAAGATTTAGATCTGAATAGCGATCTCTCGAAAACTTGGTTTATGATAGGGCACAATAAGCTCGTTTGATCCATGTGTGCCGACCCCACCTAGTGGGAAACATATATTCGCTCGGAAGCACATATTGTTTGACAAATGTGCACCATGAAAGCCCCATTAGTAACATTGAAAAAAAAACCCCCCACGCCTCCATAGGCCTTGGTTACGCTGATTTCGATAAAATGTTATACAGATATTCCATGTTGCAACAAGATGTTATATTTCATATTCCTTCTCCACCAGCAAATGTTTGATGCTTAAGTCACAATTCATAGCCTTCATTGGATCCATTAGTTACAAGAGAAAATGCAGCTTTATTTTTTTCCCTTATATCTGATAAATTCCTCTTCAATCTGGACTAGTTGGTGATGTAACCAAATCAATTTCGTAGCACATGATACACTAACATCCCCAAGCGACATGGTCATAATAGTAATAGTATATAAAAGAATGTACTATATGCATTGGTTGCAAACTTGCTGTAAATGGAAATTTGAAGAGAAAAGCAAAGTTTACATTGTTTGTGTAGGAAAACATTAACAGTTGGCTGGCACAGGCTTTTCATAAAAATAGTTCATCATGATTCATGACCCACAATTGAAATTGCGTTTTTGGGGCTTGTGGTCACATCCCTAACTATTATATATATATATATATATATATATATATATATATATATATATATATATATATATATATATATATATTAAAGAGTCTAATTTAGTATGCTATATGGGCCTACTAATTTTTATTCTAATTCATGCTCATGGCTTGATAATGTTGTTAGAATAGCCAATACTTTATTGTACAGCTCATTTGTGAGTAATGATTGTAATTAGATTAGCTGTCAATTTATTGTAAACAGTTAGAGTTTGTAGTTAGTTTTCTCTAATTCTGTTTTACTGTTTTTGGTTCATTATTGTAAACAGTAGCTAGCCTAGCTTGTATAAATAGGGATTCATCCCTCATTCAATAAACAGAGTTCATTTTTCACAAATCTAACATGGTATCAGTTGTTTATAGTTCTTTGTCTATAATTTCTGCGATTCTTTGATTGTACTTTTTCAATGGCTTCTTCTGCTTCCGCATCTTCTGATTCTTCAGTTCAAGATTTCTCCAATCCCTACTTCATACATTCTAATGAAAATCCTTCGAACAAGATTGTTACAGCAGTGCTCGATGGATCGAATTATCACGGTTGGGTGCAAGCAATGACCATGGTGTTCGAAATGAAGAACAAATTAGGGTTCATCGATGGTTCAATTACACAACCTAGTGACTCCGATCCTAATTTTGCTCGCTGGAAACGATGCAATAATCTGATTCGATCTTGGATCAATCATTCTGTGACACCAGAAATTGCAACCAGTGTCATCTGGCTCACAAAAGCTTCGGATGTGTGGAATGCACTGCGTAATCGATTTTCTCAAGGTGACTACATTCGGATTCTGCAATTGCACTCTGATCTTTATTCTTTGAAGCAAGGTGATCTCTCGATCACGAATTACTTCACCAAGGTCAAGATTCTTTGGGACGAACTTTGCAATTTCAGGCCTCTACCTTCATGTGATTCTTCACCTACTGGTTCTTGCAAGTCAGTTGTGGCTATGCAGAAATATCGTGACACTGATAGTGTCTTGTGTTTTCTTCAAGGCCTTAATGATCCTTACAATCAGGCTAGGTCTCAAATCCTTATGCTTGATCCCATGCCTTCTCTAGACAAGGTTTTCTCTATTATCCTACAACAAGAAAGGCATATGAAATTTGTGTTAGTCATTGATGCATCTTCCTCTCAAGGTCGTGGAAGAGGATACTCTAAACAAGGTCAATCTCGACACTGCACACATTGTGGCAGAAACAACCATACAGTTGATACTTGCTTTGCAAAGCATGGTCTTCCTCCTGGTTGGAAGTCCAAGAAGGCATCTGTTAATCAAATTTCTGCTTCCGCATCTGCAGAACTTGATTCCTCTGCTTTGTTTCTGAGGCATTTTCTGGTCTCTCCAACGATCAACTTGCTAGTTTGATTGCTCTGCTTCCTAATGCAAAGCCTACTGCCACTGCTGTGAGCTCAGCCAATTTGGTCAGCTCTCACAACATATCTTCTCAACCATCTTCAGGTAATGTCCCTTGGCTTTTAGATTCTGGCGCTACAGATCACTTTACCTGTTCATTACACTGGTTTTCTTCTTTTCAATCCATTAAACCAGTTCCTGTTTCTTTGCCAAATGGCAAAACTGCTATGGCTTTATCCAAGGGCACCATTGTTCTAACCGATTCTTTGATATTGCACAATGTTCTTTATGTTGAACACTTCTCTGTGAATATCATTTCTGTAACCAAACTTACCAAAGCTCTTGATTGTAAAGCTGTATTCACCCATAATCTGTGTTTTCTGCAAAAGAATACATGCCTGAAGATGATTGGTACTGCTAAGGAATTTAAAGGTCTTTACTATTTGATTCTTCTTGAACACTTTACTTCTGAGTCAATTTCTCAATTACACAATGTAAACACCACTAATAGTCATATTTCCACTCATGATGTGTGGCACTATAGACTAGGTCACCCTTCCTCTTCCTGTTACAAAATTTTGCAGCAATTCCATTGTAACCTTCCCACATATATCAATAAACCATGTGATACTTGTCATTTGTCCAAACAAAAGCATTTATCTTTTAATTCCAGCACAACATTAATTGAATCTACATTTGATTTAATACATGTTGACATTTGGGGGCCTTATGCCACCCCTTCTATTCAAGGTCACAAATACTTTCTTACCATAGTTGATGAGAAATCTAGGTACACTTGGCTTAAACTCATGAAAACTAAAGCTGAAACTAGACAACATCTTATTGATTTTATTGCTTTAATTGAAACTCAATTTCATAAAGTAATTAAAATCATTAGGAGTGATAATGGTCTTGAGTTTGCCATGCCTTTATTTTTTAAAACTAAAGGTATCATTCATCAAACTTCGTGTGTTGAGACACCTCAACAAAATGGTGTAGTTGAAAGAAAGCATCAACACATTCTTACCGTTGCTAGATCCCTAATGTTTCAATCCCACTTACCTATATGTTTTTGGTCTTTTTCAGTAACACATGTTGTCCACATCATTAATTTGTTGCCTACCCCACTCTTAAACAATCATTCTCCTCATTTTCATGTTTACAATGCTCATCCTGACTTGAGTACTCTTAGAGTTTTTGGTACTCTTTGCTTTGCTTCAACTCTTCAAGCTCATAGAACTAAGTTTCACTAGAGCCAAGAAATGCATATACCTTGGTCATTCTTTTGGTACCAAGGGTTTCTTACTCTTTGATTTGCATACTAGAGAATTATTTGTATCTAGGCATGTTATTTTCTACGAGACTATTTTTCCTTATCATACAAATACACCTTCTCCTTCAGTTGATTCTGTTTTTCAACTTCATCTTCCAACTGTTGATATTATTTCGGATATTAAATTACGTTCCAAATTCTTCTTCTTCTTTGCTACTGCGTCTAACTCCTCCGGCACGTAGGTACCACTTGATATATCATCCTCCATTGATGATAATTGCGTGTCGACCCTTTTTCTCCTTCTCTTACTACCTCGGCCACCATACACCAGTAGTGTCGATAATCCTACTACTACATTTTTTGTCAGGCCGAATTTCTACTAGAATCAAAACTACTCCTAAATATCTAAGTGAATACAAATGTAATGTACTTAATTCTATGAGCAGTGCACATCATACTTCAGGTACAGCTTACCCCCTCACAGATTTTACCTCTTTTACTCATCTATCTTCCTCTCACACTGCATACTTACTTTCTTTGTCAACTGTCCCTGAGCCTCGAACATATACTCAAGCTGTGAAACATGCTTGTTGGAGAGATGCTATGGACAAAGAAATTGCAGCCTTAGAGAGTAATAAAACATGGACTCTTACTGCCTTGCCTTTTGGTAAGAAGCCTATTGGTTCTAAATGGGTTTACAAGATCAAGAGGAAAGCAGATGGAAGTATAGAGCGGTATAAGGCTCGTTTGGTTGCCAAGGATATACACAACTTGCGGTGTTGATTACGGTGAGACTTTTTCTCCGGTTGTTAAACTTACCACGGTTCGGTTAGTTCTTGCCTTGGCAAACTGACTAAAAATTGGTTTTATCAACTTGATGTGAACAACGCTTTTTACATGGTGATCTAGTTGAAGATGTCTACATGACAGTCCCACCTGGTTTCAAAACTCCTAACAAAGGTTTAGTGTGCAAGCTTCAAAAGTCCCTTTATGGTTTGAAGCAAGCAAGTAGGCAGTGGAATGCCAAACTTATGCTTTGCACTTACATTTTTGGGTTACCATCGGTCTTCCTCGATCATTCCATGTTTGTTAAGACCCACGACAAGTTGATTACTATTCTCTTAGTTTATGTGGATGACATAGTCTTAACTGGGAACAATTTGGATGAAATTGTGGCTGTCAAAGAGTTTCTGGATCAGAAATTCAAAATTAAGGATCTAGGATCTCTTAAATTCTTCTTAGGCCTGGAAGTGGCTCGGTCTAAATTAGGCATAGTCTTTGTCTCAAAGAAAATATGCACTAGAATTGTTGGATGATCTTTGGTCTTTTGAAGTACGCAAACCTGACTTTGGTTCCCATGATTTCTAATTTCAAACTTGCGATTTACGCTACTTCTCTGTTTACTGATCCAACCATGACTACAGGAGACTCATTGGGAGACTCATTTATCTTACAAATACACGGCCGATTTGTGTTTTTCTTGTGCATAAACTCACCAATACCTTGCCACTCCTCATCAATCTCATTATGATCTTTCGCACTTCACATACTTAGGTATATCAAGGAAATTTGTCCAGTGGAAAGGAATTTTTTTTTTCTTCCAATAATGATCTCAAGCTCACGCCTTGATGATTTGGATAAAACTTGTCCAGATACCAGGAAGTCTATAATAGGATTTACGTGTGTTTCTTGGTCCTTCATTAATTTCATGGAAGTCCAATAAGCAACCTACAATTTCAATAAAAGTGAGTATAGAGCACTCACAATATTTGCATGTGAGGTTCAATGGTGCAGATATCTCCTCACTGATTTGCATCATACTGCCTCTCTACCAATTTACTTGTACTGTGACAACCAATCCGCCATTAAAATTGCTCAAAATCCAACTTTCCATGAAAGGACAAAACACATAGAGATTGATTGCCACCTTATTAGAGAGAAAGTACAAAATGGAATCATTCATCTCATGCCTATTGCTTCCAAGGATCAATTGGCAGATATTCACACCAAGGCTCTTCCATTCCCTAGCTTTTCTACTCTTGTTTCCAAGCTGAATATGGTTGATATCCATGATCCAGCTTGAGGGGGGCTGTTAGAATAGCCAATACTTTATTGTACAACTCATTTATGAGTAATGATTGTAATTAGATTAGCTGTCAATTTATTGTAAACAGTTAGAGTTTGTTAATTGGTTTTCTCTAATTCTGTTTTACTATTTTTGGTTTATTATTGTAAACAGTAGCTAGCCTAGCTTGTATAAATAGGGATTCATCCCTCATTCAATAAACAGAGTTCATTTTTCACAAATCTAACAAATGTCATGGATAAAGCTAGATCACCTGAATAATTGTCTCGCATAACAGTTCCGAATGATATGCTACCCTAATTAACAACGCACAGCGTCGTTGGAAAATGTGAAATAGTGGACCCAATATGTAGCAATCCTTTATATTTCGGGTAACAGAAGTGATAGACTTCGTCGGTTTCTTTAGCACTACTTTAATTAATGTAATTGGCATCTTCGTTTATTTAGCAAATTTTTATATTTACTTATCATGTGGTTATTTTTCATTTACCTCTGTATAATGAATTAGAATATATTTTTTTAAGAATTATTTAATTTTTTATTTTATTCTTCTTTTAAAATGACATATATCATTATTAATTTTTTAAAAAAAATTAAATTCAAACATCTTTTTAAAATTTTTTATTTTTTACCCGATATCTCCACATATTATGAAATTAATTTCCGAATACTGTTATAATTAAAAGATCATTTTAACAATTGTCTATTTTAGAGTTTTGAAATTTTATCTTTTTAATTAATTATGCATATCTCATTTATATTTATTTTAATTTCTTAAAGTATCTCATTTATAATTTTAATAAATATTTTTACTCTTTTAATTTATATATTTTTTAAATTCTACTTAAATAAATTAATTATGCATATTTTTTTTATAATTTTAAACATTTTTTATTTTGATCTATATTTATTTCTAAATTTAAAAAATCACATGCAATGCACGAACTTGTTAGTATACATAATTTGAGTTTGAATTTTAGGTTGGAATAATGTACCCAAAAAATAAAAAATTTCTCGGTGAGACCAAATGAGTATAAAACAAATGGAAGCAAATTTCTTGGTTATGCTATCAATTGTTTTTAGAGAAAATGAATTCAAAGAAGTATTAAGGAGTGATGGCGTTGTTGAAGTGATGGCGGGTGTGGGAAAGGGATTTGAGGATGGAGTGGTAGGTGGTGGGGTGTGTGGGTGAAGTTAGGTTGCTGAGAGGCCCAGTGGAAGAAGTCGAGGGCGAGGGAGTGGTGGGAGAGAAGGTAAGGGTCGATGACTGTGGCCACCCCTGATGGGGTCAGAAGGTGGTGGCAATTGAGGTTGTGGAGCACATGCTCCAGAGATCGTGTCCATGAACACGTTGTTGGGTTTGAAGCTGAGAACAGAGCCCTGCTTATTCAAAGTGCCAAGTCTCTCGCTGCATATTTTATCAATTGTTGTTATTTGTTCTATATTCAAATTCTCAACCCCAAACTTTTCCTAATTTATGGTCATTTACTAAAACTTGGAGTAATATGACAATGACAGTGAGAGAAGCAAAATTTTACTTTTTCTTTTCCTCCTTGGCTTCTTCGTTGGCTGCTGCTTGTTGAGAAGAGAAAGATTAAAAGTTTTTTCTATTGGATAGAGGAGAAAGAAGAGAGGGATGATTGATGATTTCATTAGGAATATTATTGACCATGATAAAATTAGATGATTTTTTAATTAAAATTTAAATGATTTTTTAATAACTTTATTTTTTTGATTCTTTTAAATTAAATATTACATCTCAATGATCTTTAATATTAATTTTTCCTTTTTTTTTATGTTTCCCGAGTCTAACTTAATTTTTCCATGTATATATTTAATATTAAATGTTTTGTGTATTTTTGTCAGGTACTTGTGTGGAAAAAGGTTAGACATGCAAAGGAATAAGAAAAAAGATAATTTCACCAGAGAAATCAATCGCTTTGTGAAATATGTGTGTAACGCCTAACGCCTGTAAATATGCAAAGCAATGGTAATAAAGTGTTTCAGCGTTTGAGCGCTAAAAGGGAGCGCCTGAGCGTGCAATGAGTAGCAGCGCGCATCTTTGAGTAACTGTCTGAGCGCTCAAGCGCTCAGGACTGGGCGCCTAGGCGTTGGGGGCGTAACAGAACACATAATTTTCATTAAATAAGAAAAGTTACGCCACAGACAACACATTGAACACATTGCACAAAAAATTTCTAATGCTAAAAGACTTGTTTTATAGTAGCAGACTTTAGAGGACGGCTCGAAGGAGGATTCTTGAAGGCTTGCATGTTATCCGAAATTATGAATTCTCAACTTTACCTTTTTTTTTAACAAAAAAAATTCTCAACTTCATAATGGAGATATATTTTGGCTTACAAACTTTTCAATATCCAATATTTGAACAGGGGAAAAAGCATAATTAAAATATATTTTTGTGGAGTCAAATGAAAATAATTGATAATTTGGTGGAAAAGCTAAACTAAAATTGTAAGAAATCAATATATTTCCAATAAGAAGACTTAAAAACCAAATAAAACTTTTTAAAAAAAGTTTCAAACGTCAGCACTCAAAGGTTGTTCCGTTCTAGTTCCGCCCTAAGTATAGTGGAAAAGTTTTTTTTTTTTTAAAGTGATAAAAATGCACAATGTCATAGACTTTAGTTTATTAGCTATGGCAAAAAAAATATATTTTATTTTCACATTTGATCAAAAACCGAAACTATATATATATAAATTATTTATGAAAATGTTACATATGACACTGTTCACACTGGTGACAACAATAATAAAAGATGGTGACAATGAATAATAGACATGGAGATGTTGTTAGAAAAGAAAACGCCAAGCCCACATTTGTTTTCTTTACATTTCAAATATTACATGTTTGTCTATCCATTCGAGCCATTCAACGCGGTCGTGACATTTTTTTTGGACTTAAACTCGGATAGTATTACGAATTTTTTTAGTTTTAACTATTTATGTATCAGAATTTGTTACAGAAAACTTAGCGCGCATAAGCGTTCGAACTCTGCATGTGTATTTTCCAAATTTTATGTGAGTCGTGTCTTAAAAGTCCCGGTTTATATTATTTAGTACTGAATAAACAATAGAGAGAGTTGAGATGTTTCAACGCTCTCATCTGCCTTATATATTCCACTTATTATGCAGTTACTAATTAGGTTGGGTTTTGAAAGGAACATCAAGTAATTAGAGTATCTTTACATTTGTTATTATGAGATTAATTCATTAGGTACTCTTGGATTAAAGATTTTCAATAATTACTTTATCTAAAGTTTGAATTTTAATTCTCTCTCAAAAAGTATAAACTCTTACGGGTAAACAAAATGCAGTAAAGAAAAATATCAAAATATTTTATAAAAACAGTATTTTATATATTTAAATGAAGTTGATCTATTTTTACTTCGCACCTTAATATAATTCGAGATTGAGTTAAGAAAATTAGCTTGACCAGAACTTCAGGTTGGGGTTGAGCCAAGTTCATCCGACCCATGTATGTACTTTTATAAACAATTAGAAAATTTAAATTTTACCAAAACTTTAGGATAGTTGATAATTAAGTAAAGAAGTACTAGCTATACCAAAAAAAAAAAAAAAGAAATACTCGTCCATTTTAAAACAATACCAAAATAATATACATTAATACTTAACAGTAAAGATCAAGATTCTCTTAAGTTTTTTTTTCTAACTAAAGGAAATCTCAATTCTTGAAAAAATATTTTAATATTTTAATGAATCTCATATTGCACTTTTACAGTTTTATAACTATATTTACTAAAAATATGTTAAATTGGATAAAGTCCGATCAATTAGTAAGAATAACTCAAAAAATGAATGAGTTAAGCAGAGAAAACTTGTATCCAAATATATTTTAACTTGATTTGGCTTAGCTCATTGCAAATTAATCCATGTTAAGTTAGTATGATGTCTAATTATTTCATTAAAGTATTAACAAATAATTCATATGTAATTTTTTTTATTTTTTTAATATAAATTAATATTTTCATAATAAAAATTATTTTATTAAATATTTATTGATATTTAAACAATATAAAAGAAAAGACAAAATGAAAAAATTAGGCATAAATTTTTTAAATAATAACAATTTTTAAAAAAAAAAAAACGACAACGTGCCTATTCGTCTAACCCACGACGCATATAAGGCCAAGTTAATCAAACAGTTTAGACTGTTTAATAATTTTGATTTGACCCGACCCGCTTTAAAAATAAATTGACTTACAATGGTCAAACCACAGTAGGTGGGCCTAAACAAGCTGAATCAGTCCGAGTTCGCGCCTCTAATTTTTTGTATTGTTTCTGTAATTTCAAGTTAAAGGTATTGGTTTAGACCAAAAAATATAAAGTTAAAGGCATTGGTTAGGTACCTCCCCAAATTACGATTGAAAGTGTCACGCATGACAATTCACACCTCTAATATTTAACAAGTAAAATGAACTTTAACCTAAAAATCAAAATAAAAATGATATTATCATATTTTTTTTTATCTTACTATTATTTATATAATTTTTTAATAATTATGATTAAATAAAAAAATAATATAATAAATAATATAAAAAATTGTATAAGAAATGATGTAAAAAAAATAATATGAAAAAATCTTAATTGAAATCAAAATAAAATGAAGAACGTGGCCTCGTAAAAGACAACCTAAGTTGATGAACAATGATGAGAAGGCTGAACCCCGAACATAAGAAAGCAGGGACCCACGCACTCTTGTTAGCTATGCATATGCCTATCGGACGGAACAATTGGCTGCGCAGAGCAGGTGTCTGTGTCAAATCAAACTGCTCTATCAATATCAGAGACAAGGATTTTTATTTGGAACAAAAATTATCTAAAATGAATAATAATGTAAAGTGAATAAATAAGTTTATATTAATTATTAATAAATAAATTTTCTTACTTATTTTACAATATCTTCATTTTAAAAGATCATCTTGTTTGTTCTACTATCAGTCAGGCCCTGCCCTTCTCATGTCTCAAACAAAAATAAATACTTAAACGCCATAATATAAAACAAATAGAAAATGAAAATTGCAGTGCAAACAAGCAATATACAGTACCTTTCAACTCCCACTCCAACTCCAAATCCAAATCCAAATCCAATCCATCTTTTTTGTGTAGAGATTGTGATGGACGTTTTGATTCTCGTGGGCTCCTTCACCTGCTCCACGTTGCTCTGCCTCCAGAGAAAAAGCAAGCAAGGAGAAGAATAGGAGAGAGATAGAGAGAGGGGTGATGTAGTAGTAATAATGTTATGTTATGTTTACCAGTCTTAGTAGTAGTACAATCACAGTACCCACTCGCCTCTCTCTCAATTTCTGCGCACAAGCACATCACCACTGCCCCACCTCCCTCTCCCTGACAACTCCTATCACGGTATCACCCAACCACACACACCTGAATTCCCCTTCCTTACTTTCTCTCACTTTTCTCTTCCTTCCCTTGTTTTTTTTTTTTAAATATCCATTTATTTCTTTTGGTGCAAATGGTTGTAAAGCAAGGCAAAACTGGGTCACTCAAAAAGATAGTGTGAATTGAAACACCCAAGGAAGTAAAAATAATTATTATAAAACAAAAAAGAAAACAAAAACTGGGCGTGTAACTTTGTATAAGAGTATTGCTTTAGCTTCTTTGATGATGATGTGGTTGTCTTTGTGAAATATGTTCAAACCCGTTGTCCCATAGTAATGGCTCTCAATTGGGTTGTTCTCCTCCTCCTCCTCCTCTTCTTCCTCTCACGTGCTGCTTTCTGTTCGTCTTCCGAGCCTCGCAACCACGAAGGTATATGTCTGTGCCTATGCGTATGCCATATTGCTTTTTTAAGGTTTGGTTAATTGATATAATTATATTATTATACTAAATTGCAGTGGAGGCTTTGATGAGCATAAAGGCAGGTCTGAGTGATCCACACGGTGTGTTGAGCAACTGGGATGAATACTCGGTGGACGCTTGCAGTTGGGCCATGATCACTTGCTCATCTGATTACCTTGTTATAGGCCTGTTAGTTCTTCTTTCTTTCTTCTCTTCCCCCACTTCATATCATGCTCTTTTCCTGCATTTCCTTTCTCATGACATGATCATCACACACTTGACACTTCTTCATTGTTTCTGTTATTATTTGTGTGTGTGCAGGGGAGCGCCTAGCCAATCTCTGTCTGGAACTTTGTCTGCAGCAATTGGAAATCTAACAAATCTTCGACAAGTGTGAGACACCTTGCACTCTTATTTGTCCTTTTTCTTGTTTTTCTAGCTACCTTTGGCTTCTGCTCTGACTACCCGTTTCTCTTCTTTTTCTTCTTCTTTTTTTGATTTTTAGAATTACGGGTTTTAATGTTGTACTTGTCGTTATGGTCATCGTCATTCTGAAATGTATTTGGTCCCAATCGCTTTTGTTTTGTTTTGTTTTGTTTTTGTTTTTGTTTTTTGTTTTTTTGTATTTTCCATGTCTGTAATCCCGTGCTACCTGGCTCACATAGGCACTCTTTCCGAGTCTCTATCAGCTGTGAGGAAGTTGAGCATAATTCTTGTTACAAACGAATTGTCGCAACTTTTTTGTTTATTCTGTTTTATGTGGCATGGAATTTTTTAATTTCCATTGGTTGGTTGAATGCAGGTTACTGCAGAACAACAATATCTCTGGCGAAATCCCACCGGAGCTTGGAACCCTTCCCAATCTTCAGACTTTAGATCTTTCCAATAACCGATTCTCTGGGGTGATTCCCGCCTCTCTGAGTCAGTTGAATAGTCTCCAGTACCTGTGAGTAGTTATTGTTTCCTTCTTCTTCTTCTTCCTTTTGCTAACAAAGTGCTAGAAAAATGACTTTGAAATAGAGTTATGCTTCAAATCTTGTTATGTAAAATATGTAATGTGTTAGAGAAATAATCATAATCCATCACTCTTCAACATCACTTTCTACGCTTTGTTAATGATGTACAAATTCATGATTAATTACGTGTATTGATTAGTTAATAAGTAAATCTATAATTTAGAGTTAAAGTTTAGATTTACTCGTTAATCAATTAATTTCGTAAATTTATACATCATTAAATTAAATATAGAAAGTGATGATAAAGAGTGATATAGGAATATAGGGGTATAACATGTAATATACTGTTTTCTTTTTCCAAAATGAGAGCAGGAGGCTCAACAACAATAGCTTGTCTGGACTCTTTCCCGTGTCACTGGCCAAAATCCCACAGCTTGCTTTCTTGTGAGTATGGTTATATCAGTTCCCCCTTCTCACCTCTAAAGTGTCTTGAAAATCGAAACAACCTGCCACTTGTTGAATTCTTACTTTTTTGTCAACATTTTTGCTAAAACTCTGATATGATAACTCTATGCATTCAGGGACTTGTCTTATAACAATCTCAGTGGACCATTGCCCAAGTTTCCAGCCAGGTCATTCAAGTATGGTGTCTCTTCATCTCTCTCTCTCTCTCTCTCTCTCTCTGTTTGTAGTGTCGACACGATAGTGTTCTATTATTTTAAAATTTACTCTCTGTTTCAACTGTGCTTTTGTCTTGATTCACTGTTACTTGTGTAGTATTGTGGGGAACCCATTAGTTTGTGGAAGCAGCTCTACTGAAGGTTGCTCTGGATCAGCAACCCTCATGCCCGTTTCCTTATCTCAAGCATCATCAGAAGGTACGTCCTTTTACCTCCACCTCCCTCGTTCCTCTTCTTTTCTTTATACAATGTTTGTAATACATTTCTATTTATAGGGAAACAAAAGTCCAAAAAACTAGCAATTGCACTTGGGGTCAGCCTCAGTGGTGCTTCTCTCTTGCTCCTGTTTTCTGGGCTCTTTTGGTATAGAAAGAAACGACAGCACCAAGCCATCCTGTATATCAGTGGTAGGTAGAACTGGAACAACAGTTCTTAGATTATGTAGTAAAGGATTGGTATTATTAGAATATTAGTATTTACGATTTTGGCATTGTTGCAGATTATAAGGAAGAGGGAGTTAGCTTGGGAAATCTAAAAAATTTCACTTTCAAAGAGCTTCAACATGCAACAGATAATTTCAGCTCCAATAACATACTTGGTGTTGGAGGCTTTGGCAATGTTTATAGGGGGAAGCTTGGAGACGGCACAATGGTGGCAGTGAAAAGGCTGAAGGATGTAATTGGAAATGCGGGTGAATCACAGTTCCAAACCGAATTGGAGATGATCAGCTTGGCAGTTCACCGCAATTTACTTCGCTTAATTGGATTTTGTGCTACTCCTAATGAAAAACTTCTGGTTTATCCTTATATGTCTAATGGCAGTGTGGCCTCCAGGCTTAGAGGTAGTTAATTCTCTCCATGCTAGTGGTCTTTCTCACAAAGCATGTGATCATATAGTGTGATTATTTTAGTAAAGTGCATTGTTATCTACCTTGTCATATTGCACTTAAACCTATTTTAATCTTGTGATCTGCACTTGTCATGTTTTGGTTTTCATATTTTCATGGTTGAGGGGCCTTGATGTCAGTTCTAAATTCCAATCTAATATGGTTTGGGACGTGGGACATTGTCTAGGACATTTTCTTTCTTTCTTTTTCTTTTTTATTTGAAAATTAGTTTTGTATGTCAGGCATACATTTTAATGTTAAACATGTAGTCATGCTCAGAATTTGTCATTACTCATCAGTGATTGTAATCTTCATGTACTCTATGATATAAATTTGCAAAACTGTTAATGATTTCAAATGATAAGCTAGAAATGGTCTGAATTGTCTGATAATTAGGGGTACACCTACAATCAATAATTGATATCCCAATCTTCCTGGACACTTCATTAAATTTAAACTCTGATCGGAATAGTTCTTATCAGATTTTCAAAATGTTTATCCTAGGCATATAATCCTTAATTTAGTAACCGTGATAGATCTGATGTTATATGTTTCTCTTTGCGGCTGCTGGCAAGGGAAGCTAAAAAGCCAATGCATTTTGTCATTTTATATATAATATAACGAGTAAAAAAAGTGTTGAAAGTTATTTCTTGACGAGCTCTGCCAACCACATGTTGTTTACCTTTAATATTCTGTTTATTACAAGGCATAATTTAGCTATTGAATCTTAATACTCAACTTTCCTTGTGGTTTAATATTATGTATATGATATGATAGGCAAACCAGCTTTAGATTGGAACACAAGAAAGAGGATAGCAATTGGAGCTGCCAGAGGCCTTCTGTATCTGCACGAGCAATGTGATCCAAAGATAATACACAGAGATGTAAAGGCTGCTAATGTGCTTCTGGATGACTATTGTGAGGCTGTTGTTGGTGATTTTGGCCTTGCAAAGCTCCTTGACCATGCTGACTCCCATGTCACCACTGCTGTCCGTGGCACTGTTGGGCACATTGCACCAGAGTACCTTTCCACTGGCCAATCATCTGAGAAAACTGATGTATTTGGATTTGGCATTCTCTTGTTAGAGCTCATAACTGGAATGACAGCTCTTGAGTTTGGGAAAACGGTGAATCAAAAAGGTGCTATGCTAGAGTGGGTAAGTCTATTCTCTGCAACCAAAACAAACTGTTAATTAATTGCATTCCGTTCTTAAGTATTTATGATAATTCAGTGGTTAGTCTAATATCTTAGTTTATTCAATCTTAATGGCGTTTAACTCTTCATTAGGAGTTCCTTATGCGCAACTTTTCCTTGAACATGACTTTTTTTTATTTTTGTTCTGATTTGCACTGAGCTACAACTTCTACCAAAATATCTTTCTTCATATTATTACAAACCAGGTATATTTGATAGAATGCCTTTTTTATTCCGTAATTATCTTTTGCTGAAAAATTTATTCTGTAACATCTGACATTTTCCTATTCTTATGTATTGAATACTAGTGTTGAAAAGTGGGAAAGGAAAATCAGAACCCAATGTTATGGATTTGTTTTCTGATATGACATTAACTTGACAAGCGTTTTTGTGTTACTAACGATTGCCTACATGTCTGATATGCCTTGTAATGGACTTGGCTATTGTAACTCGTATGACTGTTAATGACCCAAAAACATATTTAGTTATATGTCATTGTGGCTGGTCCCGAGATATTCGTAATTGCTAAGCAATATGCCAAAACATAGTAGTTTAGATTTCTGCATCAGAGGATTTTGATAGTCTGCTCTCAAGTGTGTGAAGTACACGTCTAGTGGATGACTTCTGTGCTGAGGTTACTAAACTATAGCTTATAGGACATTTTTTTGCATGTGCCACAGTTCATGTACATGTTACAATAGGGTCATTCCTATCTACAACTGTTGAAGAATCATGGAAAACTTGAATTCTTAAATATGTAGTATGATATTAATAGGATATAAAGCTATTATAATTGCAAATTGTAACCCCAAAAAAATTGCTACTGTGAGAGCCGTGTAGTTGTAGGCACTATTAACAGGTGATTTGGCCGCTGTTATATATCCTTGAAATAGATATCTGGAGTATGGCTAAAAGAGTTGTTTGGACTTAAAAGAGACTAGAGACCGATATTCGTCCTTATGTTGTGACAGGTTAGGAAAATACAGCATGAAAAGAAGGTTGCAGTGTTGGTGGACAAAGAGCTAGGGAGCAACTACGATAGAATAGAGATGGGGGAGATGCTGCAAGTAGCTTTACTTTGTACTCAAAATTTGCCAGCCCACCGCCCCAAAATGTCTGAAGTGGTCCGAATGCTCGAAGGTGATGGGCTTGCTGAGAAGTGGGCAGCATCACATAACCATGGTAGTCAAGGCATGGACCCCTGTCACAGCAACAATAGCATTAGTTCATCCCGCCCTGCCTCTGCTTCAAAACATGGTGACAACGTTCATGATCGTTCCAGCATGTTTGGCGTGACAATGATGATGATGATGATGATGAACGGTCTTTGGATTCCTATGCCATGGAACTCTCTGGTCCTAGATAAACGGAGAATTTGGGGGGAGGGGGGTGGATAAGATAAAATAGGAGAATGAGGTCCTTTGACCATAATCACAATTTTTTAAAAGAAGGTTTTATTAAATTTGGTTATTCTATGATATAATCAATGTTTATACCCTACAAAATTTATACATTTTGAGTTTGCGTTGTAAATATTAGTAGAGAGTAGTACTAGTGCAGTTGTACCTATGGTCCTCTGCATATGGATGCAAAGTAGAAAGGTAGAAAGCAGCAGGAGGGTGCGCAATGCGCAGTGGACTATGTATAGGGTGGACAGAGAACATCAGCAGATTCTTTGCTCTCAAGTGGGAAGCAGAGGCAAGAGGGTGTCTTCCACAGAATGATATTGACGGTTGACTGAAGATGAAGATGGGCATGAATTTGGCAGTGTCTTCTTGGTTGTGGTCTTGTTGATGTTCAAACTTGAAAGTATGAGTGAAGGTCACAGTCTGAGCTTTCAGCTGTTAGAGGTCATTTTCATCTGATGCTTTGCAGGGTCACGCGCTACTCTTTTTCTCAATATAGTCTCTTTCCCTTTGTTCTTTTACCTTACTTACTGTCTTCTTTCTAATCTTCATCACTTCAATCGTACGATGTGGGAGTTTTTATCCAATGGTTGATTTTTCTTTGACTGATAAAACGTTTTCTTTTTCGGTACCAATGCCTTATTCTAAGACATTATTTTCTTGCGCACCAATCTTTGTTGTACGTTGTTCGTGATTTTTCCTTAATGCTATATTCTCGAGTAGTTTATTATCCGTGCTATACGTGGGATTTATGGTTTATTTGCACTAAAGTATATTATGTTAAAATTTAGTTTTGATTTTGTCTTCCCATCACCTGTATTAAAATGCAATGATAAAATATAATCTTATTGTTTGGTATTTATACATATTAAGAATTTATTTTAGAAAGAAAATTATGATTAATGAGATAGTTTAATAAAACAATTATTAGTTATTCAATATTTTAAAGTTTTTACTATCAATATATAAGTAAAATAAAGAAACAAATGTAAAGACGTAAAGTGTCATAATGGTAGTAAGTATATTACTAATTGTGATCTTCAAAATGAAATAACTGATTTTAATTAGTAAATGATTTATATCAAACATGTTTGAAATTTATTAATTTAATATTTTATGATATACAAATTTCATTATTTTTTATAAGATATGTAAACCGCTTCATTGTAATTTTTTTTTAATTTCTCAAATTTAAGTATGCTAAACATAAGGGAGCTTGAACGTGATAAAGTTCACATTTTATGACCTGAGAAGGGAAAAGGAGTTTTTAAATGAGGAAGAGAATAATAACAAATAGCAAGTCATGGTGACAGTAAAACATATTCCTGCAACCTGCATAAACTTGAGCGTAATGGCAAAGGCAGTAAACGTTTCCGCCTTCCGGGCATTTTTATTCTATTATTAACTATCATTTTCTCTCATAAATGGATTAGACTTCATAAAATATGAGTAATTTTTTATATGAAAAAATTAATATAGTATTTCATAATATATGAGTATTATATAAAAAATAAAAATATAATTTTAATAGGATTCATCTATAGTGAATTAGTGATTGTGTTGATATAAAAATAATTATACTATCTCGATAATTTAATTTGGTATGAACATAATTCTTGATGAATTTATCAATTTTAGGTTGGAATTGAAGTTGATCAAGACATAGATTTCAATTGGTCATTTTCATCTCACATTAAGAGTGATAGTTTCGATTTTTAATTGAAACAGTAGGCTTGGAGAGTAACTACACCTAGCAAAATTTATGGAAAGAAGAGACCTCGAGTGAAGAATCAACAAAGGTTCGAAGCATTTAAGTTTGAATTCAAAAAGAAGAATTTTGAATTTGAAGTAGCAGTTAGCAGCAATTGGAGGTGAAATCAAAACAACACATGGATTACTGACAAAAATTGAGCAGTTGTTGATTGCATGAGGATTACTGACAAAGATATGGTGGTTATTAGACAAAGAGTTACCAATCATTTAGCAGTTATCTTTGTTGTAAACACATGTTAAAATCTTGTAAACTAGGAAGTTACTTAGAAAGTCTATAAATACCAAGAGGATGAAAACATTTAGGGGTTAAAAATTCTATACTCACAAACACTTGTAAAACTCACGCTCTCACGTCTATTGACTTCTCGAGCAAACAACAAGCAAGTCTAGTCCAGTATGTTTCTATCCACTTTCACTTTCATTTATGTATTCTTTACAAATTTAATGCAACCTTAAATTCAATTCATTTTATATTTTCAGTTCTTTACTTTCTTTGCAAAGTGATTCCTTTAAGGATCATTTGAGTTCTGTTTATTACTTTTTTTACTGCCATTTTATTTTCTTGTAATTTATATACTGGCACTTTTACTTTTCATTGCATTTATTTTAAAGCACTTTACTTTATGTTCTTTTCTATTCAAGTCTTTTATATTACTCATTATATTTATTTCAAATGCATTTTTATTTCAGTCTTTTACATATATCGTATTTTCACTTGTATTAATTTTCTTCTACTTTTTCAAAAATAAAACTATGTATTGTCTTAAAGCTTATTTTTATCTAAGTTAAATTCACACATGAAACACTCGATTTTGAATTTATATAATCTTCTGGAAATCGAAACCATCAATTCTATTCTTTTAAGATATTCAGGCTAAGACCCAAAGAGGAAACGATTCCCTTCCTCGAATTGAGATCGAGAATCAAATTTTATTCATAAACAAAGGGTTTACCATAATTTTTAAAAGTAATCGAAATATTTTAGTAAACAGATTGTTAAGAATAAAAAAGGTTACCTTTAAATTATATGTTAAGAAATTAAAAATTAAATATTTAATATTTTAAAAAATTTAAAAGAATGTTTAATACTTTATTCTTTAAATAATTAAATAATTTAATAAAAGATAATTAATATTTCTTTTTATTCCTTACCAATATATATATTAAAAGAAGTTACCATCGCATGATAAAATATCGATTCTTATCTATAGGGATAATGTTACGCATATCATATTTACATATATTTATACCATAAATTTCATAAAAAATTATTAAATTAGACTTTATGTTATTATAACTTTTTAACAAAATACAGAATAAATTTATACACGAGTTGAATGAAAGTTTTAGCATTTTAGGAAGTGATTCTCCCTCCTTATCCACGTCACGTCATAAAGTGGAAGTAATTGCCTATTATAGTTTATACGGGACCTAAAACTGAAACTAATCAGCCGGAGCAACTTCGATTCGAAACAAAGAAATCCGAATTATTGAAGAAATTTCAATTCAATGGCCAACCACTCATCTTCGTGCCCTGTCCTTTGCGCTTCTTTCAACCAAGACCATAGGTCAATTCAATCTCGCAACTCCCTACTTCTAATCACCTCACCTCAATGAATTTTTCTTTGTTTTCCTGCAAAATTCTTAATCAAAATCGCTTTCCAAAACTTCATTCAAGCTCAACCGTGTCGATGACGTTTATGCATATTATTGATATCTTTCTTTTTTTTTTTTGCCCCTTGCAGTTGCTTTGCCATTGGCACCAGGGATGGTTTCAAAATATTCGACACCAATACAGGAAGACTCTGCTATGAGAGAGGTAAATTCAATTCCATAGTCTTTTCTTTTATTCTAAAATTTGTATGTCTTAGTTCTTTTTTTTTAAATTATTTTTCCTGTAGCGGTTGGAGCTTTCGTTATTGTTGAGATGTTGTTTAGCTCAAGTCTTCTTGCTATTGTTGGGGCTGGTGATCAGGTACTAAGCAAGTTGTTTTTCTACTTTGTGTGAGTTTGAAACTATTCTGTGATTGTGCATTTTATTGACTGATGCAGCCATCTTTGTCCCCACGCCGTCTCTGTTTATTTAATACAACCACCGGAGCTGCTCTTAGAGAACTGAACTTCCTAACTTCAATACTTGCTGTTCGCATGAATAGAAAAAGGTAAAAAGCTGGAATAGAAAAAACAATGTTGTGTTAAGATTGGAGTATTACGTGGGCATCAAATGCTCATCAAAGATATGTGAAGCTTGGTTTGGGGTTGTTGTTCAATGAATTGACTCCTCCAGTTGTTGCTTGAACTCTTGATTATTTATGAATACGTGATTTTGCCATCATTCCATTTTCCTAATACTTAGTATTACACTGCCAAATGCTTCTTTTTGTGTATTTTATAATTATGTATGTCAGTGTGCAAACTACTGGTTATTTTTTCCTCAATATGATTTGAGGGGCTTACTTTGTGTGGTTACTGTGCACTTTGGAATTTCTTCTAGAAAGATCCATGAAGTACGAAGGGCTAAGGAGAAAATTTGAGACTTGTCTATGATTTTTTAGTTCAAAGATGTTTTTGTCAACCATTAAGGGGACTCAAATAAGAATGTTTACTAAATTGATGTTCTCTCTGTGTGTGCATCGTGTGTACTGTCTAGCAGACACACATGGTCAGTTTTTTTTATTTATTATATTAGATAATTGGACTGGTAATATGCATGCTAGTCTACAATTATTTGATTCAGTGAAGTTTCCTATAAATTTTAATTTCCATATTTACAATTTTTTTCAATCTAGAATCTAGTTAAATCCAATGAGCCAATCAGCATAATTCTTTGACCATTAAGAATAATCCCATCTCTCTCTATTTCTCTCTCATGCAGACTCATTGTCATTTTACAAGACAAAGCATATGTATATGAATTAAATGCTCTCACAATCTTGGATACTATTGATACGGTACCAAATACTAAAGGTGAGGCGGGAATTAATATGATAATATTTCATTCAATCAGGAGAGTTTGTGATCAGCATTGTTTTTCCTGCTACTATTTGATGTGATTTTATAAATTTCTTATTCTTAGATATATATTGATTTAACCCCTCCCCCCAAATGACAGACTAGCACCTATCATTTTGATTTTTGGATTAGTATATCTCCTTTTTTCTCTTGGAGATAAGAATCTAATATTTCTTTCTCGTTTCCTTAATTAAATTTGATTATTGTATATCGTGGGGTAAAATCTGAAAGCATAGACATTTTTTCATGACCTGCATTGTATCTCCCTATGTTGGAAATGCAATGCTCATGAGATTTAATGACTGAGATTAGCTATGTTACTATTTACATTATTACAAATCTATTTATTTTTGACATTATAATGATACTGTCTTTTGACTTTTGAGTGATTATTCAAACCTTATGGTTCAAAGTGTAACTATAATTTTGGTCAGAACATGATCTACATGTAAAAGAAAGCAACAGCCTATGTTTATGACGTCAGAGCTAGCTATTGCTACCATCTTACCAAGATGCATTCATCTTATGCTCCTACCATTGTGTTTTATGAAATTACCCTCCAGTTTAAGTTACAGATGGGCATTCAAGAATGAAATCATCTAGTGAAACAATATCATTCATCAGTGAATCTACTTTATTTATTTATTTATATATTTGTAATTTTCTACAAAAGGTTTTGCTTGTTTATTTTTCTCGCTAAATTGCAGTTGTTAGATTATTATGCTTTATTCAATTGGATTGCGACAAGCATGGTGAATTAAACATTTAATTATGCAAAACTGACTGCTCTATTATGCATATACTTTTCTAAGACAATTTTCCCTACAGGACTTTGCGCTTTTTCCCCTTGTTTGGATGCTTGCTACTTGGCTCTTCCTGCTAGCACTATCAAAGGATCTGCATTGTTGTATAATGTCATGGATCATCATTTACACTGTGAGGTTATGGCATAAAATTTTCCTTTCTGAATTGCTTTGTATTATAAAATAAAATGGCTTTGTTACTATAGTATTCGTGAATTCTCTTGCTATTGTGCCTTCACTGCCTTGTAGCCACAAATTAGTGAGATGATGAAAACTGACAATATTAATCTTCATGTTATTAAATTTTTATTATGAATCTATATACTTTTTCTTAATTTTTTATTTTTATTTGGTGCCTTCTTTATTCAGTATTTCTTGTTTGTTTGAACGAAAAATATCTTTATTTTTTTTATGAAATTTCAAGAACTAATAAATTAATCATTTACATGGACTGTATGCCTTAAAATGCCTACTTGAGGCATTGTGGGATTTTCTTGTTTGGGGAGCACAGTAGGAAAAAGATTTGGTTTTCAAGTACACATCAGTAATTGACTTATTTCATTATATTATCACCGGGCTGTAATATTTTCTTTTTAAGGATATGTTTGCCTCTTTTTTGTCTTAGTACTATATATCAACTAATATGCCTGTTTGTATTTTACTTATTGTCATGTACATTATTATTGAACCTGAATTACAGATTGAGGCTCATCGTTCACCACTGGTTGCAATGGTCCTTTCTTCTAATGGAATGTACATAGCTACAGCATCTGAGCAAGGAACCATAATCAGAGTCCATTTGGTGTCAGATGCAACAAAGGTGAAGAATAAAACTCAATGTCTTTATGAATACTGATAGTGGGCGTTAATGGTATTAGCCATTATTTCTTCTATCTTACAGTGTTTTCTCTCCTTGAAGCTGCAAATAATATGATTTTGATTACAAAATTGCCATGGATCAAATAATGGTACAGTCCTCTGGCAAGTCCCTTTAAATTTAAGTCATATCAAAACACACTTAGAGGCCTTTTACTGATAATATTGACCTTGAGAGTCCTCTCCCAAAAATGTTGGTTCAAGTATGTGAATGCTCAAATATCAACTGGTTGGATCCCCAAAATGATTATGTGTCCTGGAGAGATATCCTCTGTTGCATATTTTGCAGTAGTAGTCATCCTTCTCATTCTTTGTCTGCTATATTGGATGACTCTTTAAGAGCAGTTGTATGTTCCATGTTACGTAAGTGGACTATCAAATTCTCTTGGTGTGTTCTCATCTTATCCTCATTTAAGGTTGTTTGTTTACCAGATGCATATTTTCTATTTCTGGCCCAATTTCTCATCATGTTGGCTTTCATATGATTCAACGCCTCAACTTTTCTTTTGTTAAGGTTGTTTTGCTTAAAAAAAAAGAAGATTTCCAGGGTGGGGTATGATGGGGCTAAAAAAACCAAGATCAGCATGCATTCGAGCAATTCAAGATATGTATGATGAGGCTAAAACTGAGAAAAAAATTTTCCTATAACTAAGGTCGCACCAAGGGTATTTTTTGAGTCCATATCTTTTTATGCATTCGGTGTCACAAGCAATTCAAGATATGTCTTATGGAGAGGGGAGAGGAAACAAACTGGGAAGTTAGAGCTATGGAGACAATCTTTGGAAGAACATGACTTCCGTCTAAGCAGGAGTATATGGAATGTAAGTTTAGTAAGAAGTGTGCTAATATTAGTTTAGCAGTGAAAATTGGATACCACATCATACCACAAGTTACATGGTTTAGGTATCTTGGATCTATCATACAAAATGACGGAGAGATAGAGGGAGATGTGAATCATAGGATTTTTTGAGTGTCCAGAGTTATTTGTGATAGAAAATCTTAAACTTTAATTTACCGCATAGCTATAAGGTCTGGAGGAGTGCCACAATGCATGCTTTTGCGAGATGATATAGCTTAGTTGGATATCGAGAGAGGAAACAAATGGGAAGTTAGAGCTATGGAGACCGTTAGATTCCAACCTAAAACCAATGCATTAAGAGGCTGGCCCAACAGATATATAAACCGCACCGGGAAGATTCGAGCGGCGATGTGGGATATAGTCTTAGTTGGAGAGCGACACAGGAAGATGGGATCTTGACTCTGATACCATGTTAGATTCCAACCTAAAACCAATTGGCATTAAAGTATATGTTGAGATGATGTGGTGAAGCAAACGAACGGCGGAGGATCCCGGAAAGAAGGTGGACATGGATGAGCACAAGGTACCTAAAAGTCTCAACGCAAGTGAACAAGGGGATAGAAATGTCAAATGAAGGATCCGAGGCGAGATCTCGTGTAAAGGAGGCCGAGACGAGTCGAGCAAAAATAGCGGCGGCCGAAGAGGCGAGTTCAGAGCAGCGGAGATGGGAGATTAGATGTCGAAAGATTAGTTTAGCGGTGAAAGGCCGACAAATGGAGAAATGGAAACACATCATAGAAAGAAACCAAAACAAGTTACATGGTTTAGGTATTTTGAATCTATCATGACAAAAGGATGGTACCTCTCGATACCATGTTGAATTGGAAGAGGTAGGAAAGAGGAAAAGAGAGAAAATGAATACTCAAACCACCGTAGGATTACTTTGATGATGTTGGATGACAAATCTAATAGTCCTATTTATACTAATACTAGGATATTAGTTATTAATAAGGAAACAAATTAGAAAATATAATAAATAGAAATAAAGTATGAGATATCTGAAATATTTCAAGATACAATAAAGATATTTTAAGATATTTTTAGATATTCTAACACTCCTTCAAGTTAAAGCTTACTAAGCTTTAAGCTTGTTACAATTATATCTTAAAGAAAACAAACTAAAAACATAATGCGCCAAACAAGTTGTGACAAAGGGGGTGCAACCGAACTACGGGATGGAGACAAGGCCAATGCATCTGGGACTAAAACGGATAGGGCCAATGCATTTGGGGCAAAGAAAGTATAAGATCGTCGATGGGAAGAAAAATCACCACTAGCATGATTCATCCGTAGGAGAGAAGTCATCAGGAATAATCATCGATGGGAAAAGAAGGACTAGTATGATTCATTGTGGGAAAAGAACGGCATGGATGAATAGGCGACACGGGGAAGATGGGATCTTGGCTCGATACTATGTTAGATTCTAACTTAAAACCAATTGACATTAAGAGAGTGAGATATATTAGGAATGAATGCGGGACTCTTAAGAGAGACAATCTTTGGAAGTGTCACCTATATGGAATGTAAGTTCAGTAAGAAGCGTGCTAATATTAGTTTAGCGGTGAAAATTGGATACCACATCATACCACAAGTTATATGATTTAGGTATCTTGGATCTATCATACAAAATGACGGAGAGATAGAGGGAGATGTAAACCATAGGATTCAAGCTGGATGGATGAAATGGAGGAGTGTTTCAGGAGTTATTTGTGATAGAAAAGTGCCTCTTAAACTTAAGGGTAAATTTTACCGCACAGCTATAAGGTTCGTGATATTGTATGGTATCGAATGTTGGGCGGTAAAAAGCCAACAAGAGTATAAGATTAGTGTCGCTGAGATGAGGATGTTGTCTTTGGAATAAAGACAAGTAGGATATGGTGAACGATTAGAGAAAAAAAAGATTTAAGATGGGAGAATTCAATGATATTTTTGAAGACTTGGAAGCCCCTATAAGAAGAATAGATCAGGTGGAGGATAGAGGTAGAGGGAGACCAATAAAGGTTATAGGTGAAACGATTAAAAAAGATTTAGATTTGAATGATATTTTTGAAGACTTGGTTTATGATAGGATACAATGGTGTCGTTTGATTCATGTAGCCGACCTCACTTAGTAGGAAAAGGCTTGGTGGTTGATGTAAGGTTGTTTTGCTTAAACTTAAATTGCTTTTTTTAAAGATTGCTTAAAGTCAATTTATAATATATTAACATTTATTTTGGTAATATATAGAACCTAATGATGTTTTTAGTGCTTTTTTGCTCCAATAAGAATCTTCCTTTGCTTGTAAATCCTGAATGAGAATCTCAAAAATAATAGGAAAAGACATCCTCCTCTGATGATGTAAATGTCTTGGAATTCTGATTACAATGAATCCAACAGATGCTCTCATAGCTGGAGCCTGGAGGTTTTTAATGAACAATGAAAATATCTATAGCATATACACAGAATGGAAGCCCATAGATTTGTTACACTATTTTTCTAACCTGGTTATGGAAGGTAAATCTGCAAAATTAATCTCTAACATGGAAATTGAACCATGGGACCAAATATTTTCCTGTAACATAATGCTCCTTTTTCCTTTCATTTTCCTATCTCTTTCCTTTGATGTAATTCATACTTGAATTATATTCATGATAATCATATTCCTAGTAGCAGTTCATACTTTTAATATTATGTTACGATTTTACTTCAAGTGTAGAATCTGACAAATATTTTCTCAGCAGTCGTATAGCTTTCGCAGGGGGACATATCCATCTACTATATTTTCTTTGTCATTTGGGCCATCAAAGCAGCTTCCAGATATTCTGGCAGCCTCGAGTTCTTCTGGTTCTGTTCATCTTTTCACTCTTGGACTTGCTTCACATCCAAGGTGAGAATTGCAATTTTAAATATTCTTCCCCTCTTTCCTATCTATTTGACTACTTTATTGAGGTACACAAGCCAACATGTCATATAGGCTAGGGCTGCTTTAGATCATTAAAGGTCAAGCTAGCCTGATTTAAATTTAAGGAAAACCTTTAGCTACTGTGTTTGGCTTGGTCACCGATCAAATGGACTTGCAAACAGCATGAGAGAAGCCAAATAATGAAAACTTCAACTTAATGTCTTGATCTTCTCATACATATTAGGTGACAATTAAGGAGCCACATAAGAAAGGTCACTCTGGATTGAATCTTTCATTTGTATACTGAAAGGAAGATGCGTAGGCCATATTGGTCATTGCATGATCAAATGTGTACAACCTTCTGTGTAGTTGATTTTAGTTTTCCATATAATTTGGACAAGCTTCCTTTGCTCTTTCAAAAGTTTCTTTCTGAATTTTTAATTTTCTTCCTCTGAAATGGATTTGGGCAGTCATCTGATGTATATTTGATGACTTTCACAGAAGCAAGAGATCAAGTGGTTTTCTTGGATCAATAATTCCTGATGCTGTAAGTGATGTGCTGGATCCTGCTTATCATCACGTACTTCATAATGTCGTTCCTGTAGGGGTCAAAAGGTGAAGTATTTCGAGGCTAAGCAGCTAGATTCATGACCTATGATGCACAAATACTTCAAAATTGGCGACGTATCCGTATCATACTCGTATCCGATACTGATATTTGTACGATATTGTTGCATTTGTATTTTTGGCATATCCCTTTTTTTTTTTGGATACCCACTACCTTCAAAGTAGTGCTACTCGAAAAATCTGAAATACAAATTCAAGTTCCATTATCACTAATTATCTTCTTCAAAGTATATTTTCACTTTTGCAATCTTGCCCTCCTCAAAATCATCCCACAAAATAACAAACTCTATCCTCATCAAATGAGTTAGAGAAAGCATAGAACTCAGGTTGGGGCAATCACAAGTAAATAAATTTAAATTTTATCTTTTTTATATATATAAATATAAATATTTATTAATATATATTGCCATACCTGTATATTTTAATTTTTTTTTTAAATTTTGTGTTTGCATATCATATCGTATGGTACCAAAAACTCGTACCTGTATCCATGCAACGTAATTCATGACTAATTGAAGATTTTTTATATGGACTATCTAAAACTTGGAACTATTTCATATGGTCCTTATTATTCATAATTTGGAATGCTTACTTTAACTTTTTGGAGATTTTAATGTGTCAGCCAAACCTTGTTGAGGATTTCTCATTATATAGTAGTAAGAATGAGTTTTTGCATATTTAAACTTATTTTGTGAAATCTTCTTTTTGTCATACAGCTATGCAGTAATTCGCAAGGTTGAAAATGTCACTGACACCTCAACATCTGAACTTCTAGCTTGTAGGTGAGTACCTCATTATTTGGTCTGGTGGTCTCATTCTTTGACGTCCGCCTAGCAATATATTTATTTGATATCCCTATCTCCCCCATTCAATCATATTTGGTTTGGCTTTTATCTTCTTAAATTGAGTTTCTGCCTATAGATTAAACAGAAATCCTGTGTATGTGGTGAAGCTTTTAAACTAATTGCTTATAATATGTAGCCTCATAAGCCTCTTGAATGAATAAGCTTCATTTTCATGTGGGAAATGGTTTACTACAATGCTATTTATATGACATATAGGGTCTTACATTATTGAATATTTGTATGTGCATGCATGCATTTTTGCAATTTTACCATTGTTCAGCAATCAATTTAGCCACCAAGACAAATATGTGGTGATGCATGTGGGATGTTAATAAGTGTGCAAGGTGATATGGTGAACATAATTAATTGTACTATAGGTAATAGGTAGCTTCCCATTCTGAGGGTCTTTCCTATTGTTACTGATCAAATTATGGAATCTCCTAGTCTGCCTTCAATGTGAGGCTTAGTGTGACAATGCAAGTCAATGCTTTATTGTTTGGTGGATTGAATATTTAAGATTATGTTTTAGTTTAACTTAATAAACAATGATTATGTTTTAGTTTAACTTAATAACTTGACAATTGATTTTAAGTTGAAATTTCTTAGTCGAGATTCCATCTCCATCGCCTATTCTCGCTAGGCTTCTGAGCATCGTGGAGGGCAGTGTTAGAATATATCGCCTCGCCTCAATCTTTTGTGCGATTTGTATACTTATCGAGTCACTCCACTTGATGCTAATTAGTTTTAAGTTAGAATCTTACAAACAATATATTTTTAATGTTATTGATGTTAAACTTAAAAGGTGCAGATATTGAGTATTTTTCCCCTCCGGGTATATAGTCATGGAAATCATTTGGCTCTAAATCGTTGTGGTAATGTCGCGCCTTGTATTTCTGTTTTCCACTTGGACTGAGTGTTATAGTTTGCTGACACTAATGTGTTTATATCCTTGTCTCAGATTTTGAAACTAGGACTTCAAAATGTTCTTCTGATAGGTAGCTCTGATTAAGTTCCTTCTTAGTACAACCAACAATGGGTGATTAGCTAAAAGCAAGTTACAACATGAAAGTGTAGAATTATCAAAACAGTTAATGGTCCCTCTAAAGCTATAGCCATTGGAGGGACTATGTGGTATTTTTTTTTTTTTGGGTTACAAAGAAGGTCTATGACCAACTCGTAATGGTGTTAAGAATCTATCATACATCATCTTTCCAAAGATGCTCTTCATAACTGTCCTTTCTAAATTTCAATAAATTTATGATGTAATGTTTGATGAAGTTTCTGTTTTTTCAAATTTTCAGGGCCACTATGTCCGTAATAACTTACGATGGCTACTTTCATGAATACAACTTAAGCATTGATACCCAGAATGAATTATCTTGGGCTTTAGGACGTGAATTCAATCTTTCAACTGTGACCTTGAATAAGGCCCTTAGTTCATGAGCTACAAAATAATAGTTCATGAGCCCTATTTATAACTGCAAACTTTGAGGAATTACATGCTCAACTTAGAGAAACTTACCGCTGCTGCTAACATGAATGTGTTATTTGGAGGAAATAATATCCTAAATCCCTGATAGAGATGTATATAAGGTAAAGATTTTTACATTCCTCCCCGCAATGTAATTATCTACACACTACTATGTTTTTTTTTCCCCTAATGATTTGATGTATTTATTAAGTTTGGAATAAATGATAAGAAAGATTATTATTTTTTTGTAAAGATCACTAGGTGTCCTAGAGGTAAAGGACATGGAACTTAGTTTAGCAAATGTAACAAATGTTAAAAGAACCTAATACTAAAAAAATGAATGTTTAATATTTATCACAACTTTTACACAATGATTATTTCATTATAAAAATTTGATATATTTATTAACTCAGCTCATATATAGTAATTATTCCTCACCCTAATCTCTTCATTATTATGTATATGTGGGTAATAAGAATTGCCACCTCAATCAGCAAGTGATGATTTGATTTGAATCTAAGCTCATTCGAGATCCATTTGCGTCTAAACTCATATCCATGCTCATTGTACACTGTCATTGAAGAATTGAAGTATGAAGAATCGAAGTCTAAACTTGTATTCACATTCATTGGCTAAACTCATGGTTAAAGCTAATTGAGGTATCATTATAGTCTTTGTTCGTTTTACACTTATTAGACAATAATTAGACACCTAGTAAAGTTTGAGCCACGTTGTATCTACTCTCATACTCATTAGATGTCTAGAGCTATGATCATTTTTCTAACAAAAGTTAAAGATTGAAGGTTAAGGCTAAAGAAATGTTTTATTAAATAAAAGAGAAAAGTTCTTAAAAAAACAAGAAGTGGATCTTCTTTAGGGATAGGAGGAGAAAAAAAAGTACAATGTTAGAATCCCAAGGTTAATATACAAAACTCAATTCACATATGTTCTACATTATTAATGGAAATTTACTTATTTATAGTTGCCCGACCTTCTTAATACAGAATTGTAGAGGATGAAGATGTAGTGTGTGATAGGGATACGGTTCTAGAATATATAGATACCACAAAGTTGTGAATGTACAATAGTCTTTTGATTTTTAATAGAAATTGATAGATGAAAGATATGGTGCCATGAACTAGTGTTCTAAAGGTAGCCCTCCCTTGTACAATGTTAATTTTTTTTATTTTTCCCAAGAAACAACACCATATAAGGCCAAAAGATTTATTTATTTATTTTTTGAATTCATGTAAAAAGAATTTAGTAACAACCTTTCAAGTCATGTAAAAATAGTTCAATAACAATATTAACTCCCTTTCATACATTCTAAACCTGTATTGCATTTCATCTCATGAAAAAGGCGTCTAGTTAAGGAATCATAAGGTAAATAGTCACTAGTCAAGGCAGGCGAATTACTTCATAAAGGATTTAGAACTTGCTAAAGAAATTGTCATCATGGCAACAGCATCTGTTTCTATACTTGTTTCCTTGGCTTTCATAGTCCATTTTACCGTAACCACCGCCGCCACTACCTCACCTGCAAGCCTAGTGATTAAACTCATACATTACGAATCTGCATTATCTCCCTACAATTCAAAAGACACCATTTCGGATCATTATTGGCATAAAAAGATAAAGCAAGCTTCTGATAATGACTATATATCCAATCTTGTTCCTAGCCCCAGAAATGCTGTGTTCTTAATGAATTTCTCCATAGGTGAACCACCTGTTCCACAACTTGCTGTCATGGACACCGGCAGCAGCCTTACATGGGTTAAGTGTCTCCCTTGCACATCTTGTTCCCAGGAATCTGTTCCAATATTTGATCCTTCAAAATCCTCCACATATGCTAGCTTGACATGCAGCGAGTGCAGCACATGCAATGTGCATGATCGATGCCCATACAATGTAGAGTATGTTGGGAGCGGCTCATCAGAAGGGATCTATGCCAGGGAACAATTAACTTTAGAGACCTCAGATGACAGCATAGACAGAGTGCCTAGTGTGATATTTGGCTGCGGTCGTAAGTTTAGCACATCATCCGATGGCTACCCCTACCAAGGAATCAATGGGGTGTTTGGACTTGGCAGTGGAAGCTTTTCTCTGGTACCTAGCTTTGGTAAGAAATTCTCATATTGTATTGGCAATTTAAGAAATACCAATTATAAGTTTAACCAATTGGTCTTGGGGGACAAAGCAAATATGCAAGGTGACTCAACCACTTTGAATATAATTAATGGTTTGTACTATGTTAATCTAGAAGCTATAAGTGTAGGCGGTCAAAAGCTTGATATTGATCCAACGGTATTTGAAAGATCGACAAGAGATAATAACAGTGGAGTACTAATTGACTCTGGAGCAGACCACACATGGCTTCCAAAAAATGGATTTGAAATGCTCAGCTTTGAAGTTGAGAATCTCCTTGAAGGGGTCTTGACCCAAAATAGGCAAAATCCCAATTCATTGTGCTACAGTGGTGTGGCAAGTCGAGATCTAAGTGGCTTTCCAGTGGTGACATTCCATTTTGCTGAGGGTGCAGTTTTGGAATTGGACGCAGCAAGTATGTTTATCCAGACTTCAGAGAACGAATTTTGCATGGCTGTGCTTCCAGGAAACTATTTTGGCGATGACTACGAGACCTTTTCTTCTATTGGAATGTTGGCTCAACAGAATTATAACGTGGGTTATGACTTGAATGGGATGCGACTGTACTTTCAGAGGATTGACTGTGAACTTCTTGATGGGTAACTGTAATGGCCGCATTAGTGCCAACTCTATTTCCTGTGTCCTGTTTTCATTTTCTAGCAATTTTCAGTCTTTGAAGTCTGCCTTCATATATTTTTTTCTCCCACTCAATTATGTGTTCATCTGCATTTTGAGATGATAATTTTATTATACGTCCTTTCCAATTAGAATCCCTAGAACAGAGAAGAATATTTGTATCATGCATGCTCAAAAAATGCATTTCCAACTTGTGCGTGGTTGACGTTTCTTATTTATGACTGGGTAAACTAAATTTTCTTATTCTAACCACCATATGTGGCTCAATTGACAAACTGAGCTCCATGTGAATGAATCTTTGCTCAAACATTAATTAATTCCACACTCAAAAGATGTAGACACCTCGCAATCTTTTCTGATCCTTATGCTTTTTGGGATCCAGCATTGAATTAGTGTCTTAGTGAATAGTACATTAACAACATGTTTAAATGCCATCTAAGGCTTCTATGAGAATGAATTCTCTCATGTACTTTTTTATATGACAAAATTATATAAAAAAGAAAAATAGACACAATTTTTTCTTTTAATAAGACCCAATTAAAAAGTGTAAAATTTCTTTTATAATCTGTCTATCTCTCTTCTATATACATGCTGTCTATGATACCGCTCAATTTTAACTCCCATGTAGCATTTCCAATGCCAAGGTTAGACTCCATTTACGCAGTTCCAAGGCATTCAATCTTCAAAGTGTTTTAAGTCATTTGATCAACATTATGCATCTTTCTGTACTTGACGACTCTTAATGCCATAGAGGTTAGCTTTTCCAAAAACTTTTCTAAACTTTATAAGTATAGATGCTCTTGTTTCCTTGTTTTCTTTTCGTAAATGAAGGAGCATACAAAAAGGAAATTAAAAACTGAGACTAAAAAGCAACTTGTATTTGTAATAACTTGAAATTTCAGGGCAACCTCCATCAATGTTGAATATTTGGGTTATCTTATCTAACTAGGTGTACACTCAAAACAAACTATCGAGTTCTTGACTTTACAAACTTAGGTCTGGATGCCTTCTTCTCCATCTTTTCCCTCTTCTTGCGGGTCTTTTCATCTTCATACGATTCCTAATTCACAAAAGGTAAGCGAAATTGAAGTGAGTATGGTCCTTTTTGTGGTCTGATAGTGAAAATTAACCAAGAAGGTGTCCATACCTCTGAACCTTGTGGCAAAAATCCCTTAATGAAGCCAAAGGATTGGTATGCTCCAAAAGCTGGTATCTGGGAAGTGTCAGGAAACGAGCAATTCTGTCAGTGACCTTAATTAAAAGATTTTACTATTTTTATGTCAAACACGTTCACTTGTTGATGATAACTGTAATTCTAACAGCAAATACCTATATTTGGACCAAAAAGAGGAAAACAAAGTCGTAATTCAAGCAGTTCTCAACACAATTGAAATTGTACAGGAACACCTAATATAATCCAAATATGTACAAACAGCTATGTCTGTGTACTCACTTGGGATTAATTGATAAAGCACACTATTTTCCTGGTGCCTCCTCTCTTTAACGTTCCAGTCTCACACACAACAAATTGGTTTCTTTCTGGCATGTTTAAGCGCACAACATGCACTTATAAGTAACTCATTCTTCTGTTTTTGCCCCAAAGATAGTACTCCTTAATATGGTAAATAAACCTTAGTCTAACTATAGAATATGATGGCCAAGGCTGGCAGATAAAAACTAGCTTAATGAAGCTAAGACTGCATTCTCAGAAGTGGCTTCAGTGCGATTATAACATTTACAGTCCTAGATTCTAAAAGTATGTCACATTTTTTTGTGCCAACATAGCCAACCAAAAGCTTACTTATGAGCAAATTATGGATCTTACCACAAGATATGTGTACCAGAACTTTTCAGAGATGATGGACATGACTTGCACAAAGCATGTTATGTAGATCACATCATGTAAATAGCTGCAAAAGATGACTGGCAGTAAGTCAAGAATATATATCATACACAAACTTAGAAGATGGTAAAGAAATTTGGAATTGCTGAACTTTATTTTCTAATATAGTTTGGTTTTAGAAGGTCAAGGACTGTTGTCGACTGAAAATTTAAAGGATGAGGGAGGGAGTGATGATTTCCCCAGACCTATGAGGTCAACTGACTATGAAAAAGTTTTAGGTTTCACCCTGAGGCAAACACTTCTAATGCAACCAAAAAAAAAAACCTTTTGCTCACAATCAAGTTTGACAAACATGAGGGAAGTAATTGCTAATTCTGGTTTATTTTTATCATTTTAGTAAGAAATATCATGCACAGAGTAGAGTTCATGCCTGAACAAACTCAAGAGCCTGAAAGATTTTAAAGAAAGAATAAGCACTGTAAGCCAAGTTATGCACAAAAATACCTCAACAGCACAAACTGTGAAAGATCAAGTTGCAGAACCACTGCCACAGAAAAGTCAATAATTTTTCAAACCAAGATGCACATCTTGTAACTAGAGTGATTGAATGGATTTCAATTCATTTTACAACAAGAAATTTATCATGGAAAAATGAAGCATGAGGAACTCAGTGATGGGTGTGAGTTGACACTGACAAGAGAAGGTGATAATGTTGTTCATCCCAGGGGTAAAAATGCTCCTAGCGTACTTAAACAACACAATGTATGAACAAGACATGACAAAGACATACCCACAAACTCCACCTGTAGACATATCAAACCCTCCATCTAAAAGTTCACCATCTTCAGTGTAACTAGGGGTTGCCATCTTAGCAAGTTGTTGATAGGGAATAACAGATGCTAGAGAAGTCACAACCAGGCCAATCCAGTGCTTCCAGGTGAACGTGGAATGGAAGATCAACATCCTTATTAATACATAGATAACCTTTTTAAAAGAAAACCAATGAATTAGGTTATCAATAATCAGTTCACCAGAAAATTAATTAGAGGAACAAGAACTCGTTCATGTTCATATGAATGCTCATAATCTCGTACCAATCACTGATAAATAATAATCATATGTGAGACCCTTTGTCAAGTTATTTAATCAATTAGCCTGTCAATTCTAGATAATTAAAAACTAAAAAATTAAAATCCAATCGTAAACAGAATCAGACTAAAATTCTTGCAGAAACGTCCACTTATTCAAAGTGTATATTTTTCTCTAATTACCCAAAAAAAAAATAACCCTTCAGTTAAATATAAACAAATTATTGGAATCCTCTTCTGGGTTGCAAAAGTAGCAAGTAGATAGTGATAGTACCGTAAAAAATAATTAAATTTTGGTTCAGACAAGAACCCTAGCAAGCAAAAACAATATTATAATACAACAGAGCGTGAGTTATAAAGGAGAAAGAAAGAGTACATTGCAGGCGATGATGACATAGCGGAGCCTAGCCATGTGACGAGCGTTCTCTTCCTTGCGTTTCTTAGCTCCCTGATTCGCCATCTCTCTCTCTCTCTCTCTTTCTCTTAACAATCTGTTGGCATCAGCTTTAGCAAACAAGGTGATGGTGGTGCTGTTCTGCTTCTGCTTCTGGTTGGTGGAACAGTAGAGCATGGACAATGGGCCCCTCCAGGCCCACTACTTTTCATTGGGCTCTACAACTACCCAGTGTTTGTTAGCCCAATGGGCCTTGGGCTCACCTTTCGCTATCAATTTCCACTATAAGCTTCAGTGGTACACTTTTTGCCCACTCGGTGCTGCTTCTTAGTTTGGATCCACGTAACTGTGCATTAGCAAAAAGTAATTAGAAGAATCCAAGCATGACCGAACAACCATACTAAAAGAAACCACATCAAGAAAAGAAAAACAATAATAATAAAAGAGTCCAAGTAACATGGAGGATTAGAATTTTTTAATTTTAATTACGTGTCAAGGAGAATATTACCTGGGATTCCAACTCATAGTAGTATCTAGACTTACGGTTGGAATTTAGTGACCAATCAATGATGAAAAAACACAGTTTTCAATGTTTGCCTTGCTCAATGAAATTGCTCATTTATAGTAATTCTTTAGAAAAACGTTATTTTATAGTTGTATAACTCTTTCGATCAAAAAGTCGAGTCACAAAGTTAATGATCCAATGGTGGGTGAAATGGTCAAATAGTAAAATAGAAAATTTTAAATAAAAAAATATTTTTTAAAAAATATTATTTAAAAAATTATTTGATATAAAATATATATATTATATTAAATAAAAAATATTATATAAAAAAATACTTCAAAACAAATAATAATAATAACTTATTTGTTACATAATAAATGAAAAAATTAAAAATAATATTTAATAAAAATATATATAATTTAGTGATAGAATATATTTTATAACAAAAGTATTTAAATATATTGTTTAAATTTTAAAAATTATATTTTTATTAAATTTCAATAAAAAAAGTAATCAACTTGACTAGGTGAGTCAGTAAATCAATCAACAAATTAATCCAATAGATTGTAACCTATTGATTGCATAATAAATGAAAAAATTGATAATAATATTTAATAAAAATATATATAATCTAATGATAAAATATACTTTATGACATAAGCTTTTAAGTATATTATTCAAATCTTAAAAATTTATTTTTATTAAATTTTAATAAAAAACTAATCAACTCAATCGCTAATTCAATTAAAAAACCAGTCCAGTAAATCGAACAGACTGACCTGAATTCCAAATTGTGGATTTCTCAAGTTGAGCTGCCGGGTCATATAATTATGCGTTATTCACATATTATTTTTTAAATAAATTAAAATCTCACATCTATTGATTTTTGTATCATATACAAAAATAAAAAACTTATGCAAATTAATACAAAAGATCAAGCCTCAAGCTACAAATATTAACGTCCTGAATTGTTTTGTGCTGAAAACAAATTCATTGGCCAACATCGAAGATACCCTGGAAGAAGCATTATTAGTATTAATAATATTATTTTGACTGGAGAAGCATTAATCTCTTTTAAATAATGCGGTATTGTTACGTATACATTAATACACATCAATTTAAATGTCTACAATATTATGATTTAATTTATTTATATTTATATTTTATTTTTTATATATTTATATTTTAAAAAATATTTTATGTATATCAGAATATACATAATAAATTTATATCGTATTTTAAAATAAAAAAATATCAAATTATTTTATATGTGATTATAATATTTTTTATGATATATAAAATAATTTTATGAATAAATTAAATAAAATTAAACTTATTTTAATTAAACAAATAATAAGATTATATATTTTTATTTTATCAATTATTTAATTGAATTAAATAAAATTAAATGTATTTTAATTAGATAAATAACATAATTATATATTTTAAGTTTATTAATTATTTTTTGTACGAAAAGATGTATGTTTTATGACGTGTAAAAGCATTATTCTTTTATTTAAAAGGATTGCTATATTATTGTACTTTATTAGGTACTTTATTTTACTATGGGCGAAGAGAATCTGGACCGTCCAACGGAAGAGAAAGTGGATGCGCTCCTCAAAAAGCAGAGGGGCCTTTGGATTATGGATAGGTGGGACCAAGCCAAGATCACAAAATAAAATAAAAAACGCGTAAAGTCACGGAACGAAACGATGTCGACCCGATGGGCAAAAAACAAAAGTTAAAAAACGATGTCGACCCCAGCATAAACAAAAGAGGGTCCATCGCATCAAATCATATCCCATGTTTAATGAACACAGCATGTTAGTTGGACACTTGGAGCAAAATGTATTTTCCTTTCTCTTAAAAACACCAACTAAGTCGAGGCATTCATTTAGCTAAGCGATCTTGCTCGCTTTGTTGCAGGTTTTGAGGTAGCTAGCATCAGCATACATACATCTTCTCTACCCTCCCGGTGTCTGTTTTTTTTTTTTTTCTACTAACGTTGCAACCAAGTAAACGTGCGATTTTCCGAGTCAAACATCCAAAACCAAAAAACCAACGTGGAATAGCAATTAGCTAAGGCTAAGGCATACATATCAAGAAGAAGCTCGAAACAGCAGCGGATCGAACGAAGCAGGCTCTGATATCAATATTGGACGATCTCTATTGTTTCCTGTTTTGTGGGAGTCTTCTTTTCTCCTTTCAGGTTTTTTCTTTTTTTTTTTTTTTAATCCTTCTTTTTACTAATTTCACGCCATTGATACTTTTCTTTTTTATTTTTCCTTTTTCCATTTTCTTTCTTAATTTTCTTACAAAGTTCCCTTTTTCAACAATTTTCCTAATATATTGGAACGAATTGGGAATGGCGTTTATGGTTCCTCTTGCACGATGCATGCATCTAACATTTGTGTGCTGGCGATCTAATCTGTTTCTTTGTCTCAATCTTCTCACACGTTTTCATATTCCGATTCTTAATCATAGTGGAAGTTTCCAATTTTTTTTTTCATTTATAATTTATAATTTTAGTCACAGTCCAAGGCCTTTTAAATTACATATTTCAGTTTTTTTTCTTTTATTTAATTTTCGTTTGTGTGTTATTGAGAAATTGTTGTGATTCAAAATAGAGTAGTTAGTATCTTTTATTTCAGGGATTCTTAATTTTTTTTCTTGTGGGGTTTACCACTTCTGAAGCTCGTGGTTGTTATTGGAGTTGTTGGGATTGGTTGAAGATGAGAAGCGTGGTTCGTTCTCTACGCCAATTTCGACCAGCCATTCAGAGGCAAAAATGTATTTTGATCAGTGGTGTTGTTGCAGAAACACCATGTCACTTTGAAAAGAGCTATCAGTTTCATAGTTCAGCTTATAGAGTTGTTGATCATGCTGAAACCAACGTATTTATAAACCATTCATTTACGACAACCACAAGAGCTCTCTCAGTTAATGCTGCAAAACAAACAGATGGAGGTTCTCCTCACTTTTTTTTTCTTTGTGCTGGATTGGAGACGGTTTGAAACTTCTTTTTCCCCTTATTTCATTTGTATTGGAATTTGTTGTTTCAATTACAGAAACAAACAGAGCAGGGCCTCTTGTTGAGTATGAACGAAGAATTGCTAACGGTGAACTTGTAGAAGGTGATACCTTCCAGGTAACAATATAGCCCCATCTATAAGTATAACCGACAAGTATAGGATAAGGAGTGCCCATATTTCATTAATGAAATAGATTTTACTACTTTGGTTTATTGGTAAAATGTTATTGGATATTATTTGGATTTGTTCATATAATTTAATCGTAATTGCTCCACTTAATCTTCTTTTTTCCTTTGTTCAAGCATTGTTCTATGAATTGATTTTTATTTTTTTTTGAGGCAGGTAGAAACACTGACAGAACTTCAGAGACTCTATGATGAGCTTGTTGAATCTGCTGATAGCTGCCAATTGGATCGCAATACGACTTCTGAAAAACCTGTAAGGTATACTTTTCTTTCTTCCAGTATTTATCTCGTTTTCTGTTGATATGTCTGTTCAAATCTTGCAGTTTATCTTTTTCTGTTTTCACATCATGTTCAGGCTTCTGAATTTAATTTAACTTTCTTTTTTTTGCAGAAGTGGGTGGTTATGGTCTCGTCTTTTGTCACATCCTTCTTATTCACCTGTAAAAGGTCTATATCTTTATGGAGGAGTGGGTACTGGTAAAACTATGCTGATGGACCTGTTTTTTGATCAATTGTGAGTTTGACGTGAATTTCTGCTCCATTTTTTTTTTGTTAACTTGCTGTCTTACATGCCATTGAATCCTTATATTTTTCAAGTGACAATATAGGAAGAGTATGAGGCATTTTTAGAAGATTTTATAAAAGTATGTTCTTATGAGGATACCTTGTCGTCTAACTATCTTCACCAGTTGTCTCTTAATGCTTGATATTTCCTTCCTCAGGCCCTCTAATTGGAGGAAAAAGAGGATCCATTTTCATGACTTCATGTTGAATGTACATAGCCTATTGCAAGTAAGTTTACTGAACCTGTTGATTACCTCTCAAATGTATTTATTTCTTTTTCTTTTTGGTAGATAAAAGGGGGCCAAAGCCGCACATATGTATTTATTTTTAATGCATGTTAAAGTGCAGTTTTCTCAATGCAGTCATAGTTGACTATTCTCTGATCTAAGTAAGCTATAATTGAATTGCATTTCATGTCTTTCTTGTTGATAAAAAATCTTACCATAGGGGAACGTTCCAATAATTTTGTATGCTTTTGGAGTAAGAAATTGTTTAAGAATCTTTTAAGTAATACAAAGGAGGTCTTATGCTTTGAGTATTAATTAATTTTGTTAGCAGTTTCTAGAATGATGTATCTTTGTTTGCATAATTGGCCAAAAGAATAAGAGTAAACTTATCTTAAATTTCCTGTTGTGTATCCTTGTAGAAGCATAAGGGGTTGTCAGATCCACTTGATGTTGTTGCAGGAGAAATTTCTGATGAGACAATTTTATTATGTCTTGATGAATTTATGGTAAATTATTTAATATAATATTTATTTCTTTTGGCAATAGATCATGTGTGTTGTACTTTGATGCCATAACTTGAGATTTGTTATTTGGTTTTGCATAGGTAACTGATGTTGCTGATGCATTGGTACTAAATCGCTTGTTTAAACATTTGTTCAGCAAAGGCATTGTAAGTAATATAACCATGTAGCAGCCTCTCTAAACAATATGATTTTATGGAATTATTGGCTAGTTAATTTCAAAATTTTCATTTCTCCAATGTGCTTGGACACAAGTATAGATTCTAGTAGCCACTTCAAATCGTGCTCCAGATAATCTATATGAGGGTGGATTGCAGAGGGATCTCTTTCTACCCTTCATTGCGACATTGAAGGTATGCATATAAATGTTTCCTCAGTTGAGAGTGGTGTCAGATAGGCTATTCTTCAGCTTCATCATATTGTGGATAAGCCTGAAACTTGAAACTCAATTAAATCAATGATTCAAGAATTTAACCAAGTCAATACTGGCATGAACCAAAGTCTAATGGGTTTTAGCTACTGTTACCTTTATTAAATACTAATGCCCTCTGTTTTGAGGAATGCTTTCATCTGTGTTTTATAGAAAAAAGTAAAGACTCCAGTGCACATATATTCATATTTTTTTATATGTTCTGTTGTTCTCTTAGTAATTTCCTAATATATATATATATATACTGATGTAGGAAAGATGTGTAGCACATGAGATTGGTTCATCAATTGACTATCGCAAAATGACTTCGGTATGACATATATACTCTTGCGTCTTTTAATGTATCTCATAAATTTCAGTATTGCTCTCAAATTATTGGATTTTTTTTTCTCTGCCAATTTGGAGTGCAGGGTGAGCAAGGATTCTATTTGATTGGCAGAAATTTATCTGGCATTCTTAGGCAAAATTTTCAACAGTTGATTGGAGAAGGCACGGCTACTCCCCAAGAAGTGGAAGTAGTAATGGGAAGGACACTGCATGTATGTGCTAATTTTGTATCGCAGAGACACATGCTGAACACACAATTACTATTATTTTCAGTCTTAAGCTATTTTCATTTTCTTTAATCAGGTTCCACTGGGAGCTAATGGATGTGCCTATTTTACTCTTGAGGAACTTTGTGACAAACCTCTTGGGGCTGCAGACTATTTTGGACTATTCAGTAAGCTCTATCTGTTTGAGTGAATATATATATGTATATATCCTATCTAAATGACATAGGATTTGGTTCTGTTGTTTGTTGGAAATTGTAAATGAGGATGAGAAAAGTGAGTAAGTTTTGAACTTGATAGAAGTCAGATAATGATTTCATTTTTGTGGAAATTTTGATTATTTTCTCCCATTGTGGTAGTTTTTTGTTTCCCTTTTAAATATTTGTTGTCCTTTAGACTTTTGCAGAACTGCCAATATATATGAGATCTGTAAATCAGCCTTACACAGAATGTCTTGTTTTTTGTTTTCACAGAGAAGTTTCACACTTTAGCATTGGAAGGCATCCCAGTTTTTGGGCTTAACAATAAATCAGCTGCATATAGGTTTGTCACTTTAGTTGATGTAAGTCCCTTTCCATGTCTTAAATGGCTTGCTCATGTTTAAACTTTGTCTGCGGTGAGTTTGATTAATAAATTTTGTCAAACCTTTTGTATTTTAATAGTTCATTCTGCTCAAGATAAAACCTAGCTATAAGCCAGCCATTTGCCCCGTTGCCTCTGGTATTATATGAATTTGTGATCTGCATGTTTTTCTTGATTGTGAGGGGATGCCGAGTTTTCATAAACAGAACTGAAATCAATGAGTTTGTTGCTGTATATGTTTTCATATTTATAAATATGTCTTATATAGCAGAAGGGATGTAGACTTGTGACTAGAAATGCTGAAGAATAAATGCTGTATGATCATCCGAAATATCCAACAGCCAAGAATTCTTATGATTAAAAGTCTCATACCTGAGTTGAAATATAAAAAATTTTCTATGAAGACCACTCTGATGAGTCGTTGGGGTGGATAATCATATGCATTCTTGTTCCCCTTTATATTTCTTTTTCCTGCAGTGAGTGAGTAGAATAAGAATGATGCATTGTATCATTGTGATTACAGGTGATGTATGAGAACAGGGCCAGACTATTGTGTACGGCTGATGGGAGCCCTCAAGACCTTTTTGAAAAAATAGTAACAATATCTGAGGCTAAACAAATGGCACCCAGGACCTCTTCAAGATCGAGGAAAAGTGATGATTCTGACCTTTGCGTAGACAATGAACTGGGGTTTGCAAAAAATCGCACCATTAGTAGGTATAATATATCTCCATAAAAAAATTTATATATATTTATTTTTGTTAACAATATGATTTGGTGTTACCATCTTAATCAACTGATGCGAGTCAGCTCTCATCTTAATATTGTTATGTTGTCAAATTATCTAGAGCATCTAAGATCTGGGTCAAACTCTAGAGGCTGAGGTACTCCCAGTGTAACTAAAATTACCCCCTTGGTTTTTTTTTTTTTTTTGTTTCTTCAAATAGAGGGGGGAAAAAAACTTAGATGTTTAGGGGATTGAATAATGTTTGATGTACAATGCTGGGAGCAGATGGCCGCATGTAAACTTGTAATGTTTCTTCCTAAATAGATTACATTTTTTGGTAGAGTTAAAAAGGTACCTTACGTTTTTTACTTTTTTTATTAAATCTTTTCTGTTAAAGTGACATCACCAAGAACTATATAAAGCAATATAAGGAAGGAAAGATAATTTGGTTAAAAAAAAAAATCCTACAGAGAACCACCACTATTCCTATATAGATGTATATATTTGTTGCAGTTGCTGATTGTGTCACATAAATTTGATGCAGACTGACAGAGATCAACAGCAGGGAATACTTAGAGCATCATGCTGCCATGTTAGCAGAAAGGAAACTTAAGAGTGGATCAGAATGTCCTTGAAGCTTGAAATGAGGATTCAAAACCTCTAACAGTTTAGTTCCTCTATTATTGTTGTAGCATATATGGAGTGAAAATGGAGTAAAATGATGAGTAATGATTGTGATACAACCAATAATTTCAAACAAAAGTCACCCATCTGCAGACCATTAGACATTTGCATCTACACAGAGAGAGGTGTGTTTAATAGTATCAGAGTTACTAGCATTAGCCAAAAATAATGTATAATTGAATGATGTAGCATAAAAATTCAAATAATTTAATGGAATGCAGGTCTTGCTAACTCTATCTATCGCTGATTAATGTTTTGCTAGAAAAGATATGAAGAATCTTAGTCCTGATAATTACATAACTGAGGCTTGATGATATATTCCTCCCGCGGAAATAGTTTGTCTTGAACTGTGTTAGATGGAACCTTTCACATACAGATTGATTGATTGCTTCTAAGCGCAGGTAGAGGTGACTAAGCCAAGCACATAAGAAATGTAGGCCCTTGATTCGATCGGATTTGGCCGGCAAAAATTTATATTCGTAGCCTTTATCTTCTTTTCCTATATTTATAATATATGGTGTTTGGTTCATTTTATTTGGCTGAACCAACAACTTTTTTCTTGCCTAACAGTTATTTTCGCTAGCAACATCATGTTTAGTTGTGAAAATTAAAAGTAGTTGATTAAATTTTATGGCCATCAATAGGGATGAAAATAGATCAAGTTGTCCGTCAGGAACTTATGATTTGGCTTGCTTATAGCCTGATTTACTTAAGATTTTGCTTGGCTTAGCCTGTTTATGAAATAAGTTAGGTCAATATTTTTTTAAAAGTCTGTTTAATTAAAAAAGTCAAGTTTTAAATCATTTAATAAGCTTTTTAAGCCTGACAGATCGGTTTGACTTATTTAATTATATATATTATTATAATAATTATAAATTATAATTATAATATATTAATATATTTTTTAATTAAATTTTAATAAAAGTCAAGAATTAAAACTTAAGTTAGTAAGTTATAACAAAAATAACATATTTATTAATATATTTAATGTAATATATTTATTAGAATGAAAATAATAAGTTAACACTTATCTCTTACTTTTATAGATGCTCACTATTTTCTTACTCTGATCTTTGGTCGATGTGAGACTTGAAAGACTAGAGTAAGAAAGTGAGCAACTTGGTATATCTCTATGTCCCACATCGATCAAATACTAGAGTAAGAAAGTTGTGAGTATTTATAAAATTAGAATGTAAGTGTTAAATTATAATAAAGATCAATTAACTTTTAGTAAGCCTGTTGACTTATTTTAAGGCTTAGGTCTGTTAACCTATATAAATGTATATTGACTTATTTAAATGTAGGTCTATTAGCCTATATAAAGTATGTTGACCTATTTAAAGGTAGGTTTGTTAATCTATGTAAAGACCTGTTGACCTATTTAAAAGTAGGTTTATTAGCCTATTTAAAGGTCTCATTGTAAAGTAGGTCTTTAAATAAGTTTTTCAAGTTAGGTCAGACTTTTAAAAAGGTCAGGTCAGACCTTAAAAATCATCTATTAAAGGCTCACAAACTAGGCTCAGATTTTATAATTGGGATACAGGTCAGGCCTATTTAAGACAAAACTTGACCTGACTTGACCTGTTTCCGCCCCTAGTCATCAATAACTTTTTTTCAAAAGCTAAAAATTGAGCATTTTTTGAAAAAATTGTTGGAATTATTCTGAGATATAAATATCATTTTATTCTCAATTAAATAACATTTTTAATTAATCAAATAATTTTTTAATCATTTTATATTATTTTAATAATTTAATACATAAAAATAATTTTTTTATATTATTCAAACAAAATAAATTAACTTAAAATCACATTTTAATTAATATATTTAAACATAAAACTGATTTTATTATAATTGATTATAACAAAACAAAATTATACAATAATTAATTATTAAAATAATTAAATTTTTACAATTATCTCAAACACGCACTTAATACCCCATTATCTTAAGTTCTACCCTTCATTTATCATATTCCTATCATAAATTATTTATGCCTCACGCAATTTAGGGTAGTTTTCCGCGAAATGATGACTTCAGAATTCAAAATGTATGGCTACTTTTAAGTTGTTCAAGTTTTATTATCAGTTAATATAAAAAAAAATCTATTATCAGTAAGTTACTGGTGTTGTGAGATACCAATCAATTTCCTTCATGCGTATACCCAACATATAAAATTGATATTTTTAAGAAACCGTAATTCATTCATAAAGAATCACCAATCTTAATTGCAGAACGCCTATATTTCTACATCATTTTTTAACATCATTTTTTATATTTGATTAATAATATACAAATTCATAATTAATTACATATATTAGTTAGTTAATGAATAAATTTAATTTTAACTCTTAACTATAAATTTATTCATTAATTAATTAATATACATAATTAATTATAAATTTATACATCATTAATCAAGTGTTAAAAGTGATGTTGAAAAAAAATGTAAGAATTAAGATGATTATTTCTCTAATTGCAATATGGAGCCAAAGGCCATATACGCTATTGATGTCGACTGATTACAACTTCCACAATTTCAGTGTGCTGAACCCTCAAGAAGGAAATTGCTGTGTTATACAAGAGCTTTGTCGTCCTGAAGTCTGAGAATGGCCTCCTTCTCTGTAAGACTCGTAACTTGACGAGTGTTGGTGTCTTCGTTTTCCATCAAAATATAGTTTGCATTCGATTGTGGGGCAGGATCTTTTTGGTGGGAACTCACTACACGCAACTCATGCACTTTGTCTAATATTTTCAACTATAACAAGTAGTTTAGTATAAAATCAGGCATGCTACAATATAGGATTTAATTATAAAGTAAGTATTTATAGCTAAAGAATAAAATTTGGAATTTAAATACCTTCTTCCTGTTAAAGCTTTGTTCACAAAAACAATTCATCGGTAGTTATTGAATTTTTAGTTTTTTATTTTACATCTTGTTTTTCATCGTTTCAAACTTTTTCAAGATTCAGAATGTTTGTTTTAATTAAGGGAATTCCTTCTGTATCATTGTTTATTAAAAGGTAGCCGTATCCTACTAACTTGCTATAATATTATTAGCTGATTTTATAAAATTCTTTATTGATAATAACCTATAATTTGATATATCAGTTCACATATATATATTTTTGATCATATGACTTATTCTTATTTCTACTCGTAAGTTTTGTAACACAATTGATGAAGATTTTAAGAATAAGAATTGTATAATAGAAAGTTAAAATTTTAAAAGTTAGAATTTGTAATATTAAAATTTGAAGTCAAACTTAAAATTAAGAATAAATATACACTTTAATGCTTGAATTTTTCGTAGCATAACACTTTAGTTCCTAAAAAAAAAAGACACACGCTCTAGTACTTAAAGTTTTGAAATCCTATCACGTTAATCCTTCTATTAATTACTCATGTGAGATGTTAACAAAATTGCTTATTTGTACTGTTAACTGCCAATTAGGATCCCACATGTCCAAATCATTTTTTCTAGCAAAATGTACCGTATTGGAGGGGAAGAAGTGGCGCTGGACAAAAGGGGAAGAAGCAGCGCAATTGGGCAAAAGTGGAAGAAGTGGCACAACATCATTCCCTGGATAGAATGAGAAGAAGTGGCGTAGCATCATTCCTTACCCACGCTAGAAAAAGTTGTATCCCCACCCAAAAATGCCTAATCTTCTTCCTTCACAATTTCTTATAGGCGAACAGAGCACATGAAATTCCTATATTGGTGAATTTGTGCAAAGTTTAGGTTTGCAAGAAGATGGGAGGAGATTTTGTGCAAATGACAGAGATGAGTTCTGATATTAGTGGTTCATCGGTGATGGGGAGCAGAAGAGGTGCACAAATTTCTTCTAAGAAGTGTGGATGCGGACAATGGGCGTTGATTTATACTTTGAAGAAAACAAGGAGGTATGATCGTCGATTTCTTACGTGCCCTTTATGGAGAGATAAACAATGAACTTGTGACTTTTTTCAATTGTTGGATGATAAAGCTGGAACAGTGGATGAAAGGGATGACATGAATGAGAAAAAAATTAGTGAGCTTAGGAATAAAATTGTGTTGTATAAGGAAGAAGTGAAAAAATTGAAACTAGTGAGTAAAATATTATTATTTTTTATTTTATTTGCTCTGGGTTGTTTAGCATATAAATTGGATTGAGAATGAATCATTATGTGAATCAACTGTAAGCAACTATGATGTAATTGTTTAGTTTATTATAATGTGATCAATGGAAATTGTGTTAGAAGAAATTGTCTACATAATAATACTTAACTACCATTTTGGTAGATTGCATATAAATGTTTACTTTATGTATTCAATAATACTGAAAAATAGAAATTATGTACAAAATAACATATCATGACCATTTTCATAGATTGCATATAAATGTATAATTTGTCCATTGATTAATACCAAAAAACAAAAGCATAGGAAAATGTGTCAACCCCACATAGGTAACCATTACAAGACAACATCCAATATGGTGCTTAATCCAAAAATCCAAAAAGTAAGATCCAAAATCCAAGTCATTTTTTATATCAAGCACATTACACCTTCTATTAAACTGATACCCTACCATTTCCAACTTCATGGTTCATTACATTACACCAAAAATACAAAAACATAAAGTTTGTCATGGTTCAGTTACAGTTGGTCCACTACTGCTAGATGAAGCCTGTGATGAAACGATTGAAAAAAAAACCTTGTGCTTGTGCCTTGACTTGCTATTACCAGGATTTCTTTAGTCACATAAGGTCTGCTCCTCTAGTTGAAATCTGTTATAAGAATATTTCCAGGCAGGTTCCTTATTTCTTGAGATGGTGTGGATCCTGATTCTGTGAATGGTGCAGTTGGCTTGAAGTTTGGTCCTCTAGAGGGTGCATTGTCAATCCCTGACATCCATTGTTGTATGTTTATCAAGCAATGGAAAATAATTAACCAAAATGTGACTACAGAAATAGAACAAAACATAACATGGGAAAATAATTTTTTACCTGCTGTTGTGATACCGAGGCTGCATTAGCTTGAGATTGTTGAATATTTAGCTCAAGTTCACTTTGAACACTTGATTCAGGTTTTGTCTTCTTCACTTGTTTCCTTTTCTCATTCACTGAAGCTAGCTGACAACCTCTATTGTTATGACCTATCCTTTTACTCTTTCCACACTTAGTTTCCCTATACTTTTACTTTAGCTTGTATGGGTTTTGAGGTTCATCCTCGCCCTTCTTCCTTTACTTTTTAGGTTTGCCTGGTTGCCTCTTAAATGGTGGTGGACCAATTAGTTCCTCATTAGTTGTCTTCTAATATTCTTGGCTTGCAACAAGTTGAATATGATGCTCGTACAACTTATGATAAGTATCCATTGAATATCATGAGTGCACAAAATGTTCTGGCTATAGATTGTTGTAGGAAAGTATTGTTATGACATGCATGCAAAGGATTCCACTAAAATCCCATTGCTTGTAGGAGTAGGTTCCTTCACCAATATCCACTATACATTTTCTAGGCTGGCATACAACCTCAAACTTATATCTTGCAGGTCTCTTGTCCATATGGGTATCTAATATATGTTTGATTTTTTATTTCCTTTCAACCTACTCTAAGCTTTTGGTGTGATTAGGCCTCTGTATCTTGCTAGCCTTAAATGTTCATCTCTCATCTTCCTCATGATGTGAGTCCTTATTTCCTCAGCCATGGTGAGTATTGGCTTTCCTCTGTACTTAATTATGGCCCTATTGAACTGCTTGTAACTATTATTCAGCAAATTGTCACATTTGGTGAATGAGGAGAATCTTGCCTTACTATAATGCTCGGGTGGAATTCTACATAACCACTTCCAAGCATTCTCAGACTTCCTCTTCATAACCTCCATCTTCTACTTAAACTCCTCCATAGTAGTTATCCTAGCAATCTCCCAAACCATGTCTCTCAGATCCTTATTCTTGAATACCTTGCAAAAGTTAGACCATACATGTTTAACACAAAATTTGTGTCTAACGTCAAGCATGACCACCTTCATTGTAGGTAATAAACCCTAAACAAAACAGTGAACATTTCAACTCAATCAATGAAAAACCAAACAAGAAAAATTTACAACAGGCAATTAGAAATCAAACAAAGCATACCTTTTGTTGATCAGTGATGAACTCCCATCGATGTCGCCTATAGTCTCCAATGTTATCCAACAGAATCTGCAAGAACCATTTCCAAGAGTCTTTGGTCTCCATCTCCACAATTGCATATGCAATCACATAATAAGCATTGTTCTCATCCATACTGATAGCTGCTAATAGTTGACCTCCATAATACCTTTTTAGATGGCACCCATCTAAGCCTATGAGGGGCCTGCAACCATCTTTGAAACCCTTTTTACAAACATCCAAACACACATAAAACCTTTTAAAGGAAGGCATTCTAATAAATGGGTTTTCTAGGTCCACTAGTAGTTTCAAAGTGGAACCAAGGTTAGTTCTTGCTAAGTCATCCACATAACCCCTTATCTTTGAGTATTGCTCATTCTCTGAGGCTTCTACCAATTCCCTTGATATCTTCATAGCCCTATGAATTTTGACATCATTACAATGGACATTGAATTCTTCTTTAATGTGATTAAATGCTTCCTTGGCTGTCAAATGAGGTTTAATCCTCATATCTGAAACCATCTTCTTTGCAACCTAGTGCTTATTTGTTTTAGTATTCCTAAATTGTCTACAGCATATGTGGTCGTCACAAAAACTTTTCATTACTCCAAGAACAAAAAACCTCCCATGGGTACCCTTCCCTCACACATTTAGCTCTAGCCCTTACTTTATCATTCTTCACAAACATGTACTCCCTCCCTAGTTCCATATTGTACTCTCTCACAGTTTCCTTGAACACATCCAGACTTCAGAATTCCATGCCCAACTCTAGTGACATTTCTCCAAACCTACAGAGACATTAAATTGATGGTAGAGCTCATTGAAGTTGTCTTTCTCATCAGATTGATACATCTTTGGACACTCCTTAGAATATCATTTATCTTCTGCACTAGCTTGAAATTGTGTACGTGATCTAAACCTATCATTCCTTCTCTGAGCCTTGGTTGTCACATTTTCATTATCCACAGTTTTGTCGTTTCTCCTATTAGCAGGGGTCACATCATTACCCATTTTCTTCCCAACAAAGTTCACATGCTCATGGTCCACCTCATCCTCTATGGTATCAAAAAATTCAATCCCTAGCTTATATGTTTCATCCTCTTCACTATTATCATAGTCACTTTCAGTGGTTTCCTCTACACTATCATCTGGATGTTCATCATGTGCATTATCATCAGCATCAGGATGATTGGAAGCAGTAAGGTGAATTCTACAGAAGGAAGGGCGCCTGGCAGCAGTAAGGTGATTGGCAGCAATAAAGTGATTGGCACAATAGCTTTCACCAATTAGGACCCTAGTAGTAGTAGGGGATGGCAGGGTGAGTGATTGGCAACAGTTTCACCAATTACACCAGTAGGATTAGGGTGATTGGCAGTAACTTCACCATTTGTAATAGTAGGAGTAAGGTGATTGGCAACAACTTTACCATTTGTAGCAGTAGGAGTAGGGTTATTGGCAACAGCTTCGCCATTTGCAGCTTCATCATTTGCACCTTCACCATCAGCAGGTTCACCATTTGTAACTTCAACAATTGCACCTTCAAGTGGATATATAACCTGCAGAGGTTGTTCTAATAGCACCTTTACAACTTTAAGTTCTTCCTGCCCACCCTGTTGTAATCCTACTCCACCACTTTCTCCCTCTAATGGTGAATTCCTTATCACACATTTGTCAAAATAAATCTATACTTCCTCCCACTGTACACTGTGTTTCATCAACTCTAACGAATTCTTATCATTGTTTAATGGCCTTAAGCTATCTCTCAAAGACAACCCACGAACAACCTAAAAATACTATTCATATGATGCCTCCAGACCAAAGTAATGCTCTTTAAATAAGGAGTTTATAACAGGAATTGAAAAATAATCTAAGTCAAAACGTTTTCACACTTCAACTTCTCTATGAATATACCTATTTTTTGTTCTATAACACTGACCCTTAGGTGTAAAATTAGGTCCACCTTGTCTGTCTTTATGCTCTGCATCCAAATAAACAAATACAAACAAACAGATAAACCTAACATCACTATCTTAATCACACCAAACACAGACAAAACAAAAAAAAAACTTTAATCACACTAAACCATATCACTACTACAAAGGGACCACATGAAACAATACAACCAACAACCAAAAAAATATAAACAGGTAGAGGGACCACTTTTGTCTTCCATGGATCACGCAAGGTTTCCACACATGAAATTTTTTTGGGGAAAAGCATGTGCTGAGTTTGTACCTAAGCAAGGCAGCAACAACTTCAAGATTCTCACCTCAAATGCTCCAATTGATGGTCTTGATTCTCACAATCACAACCCAACCCACCGTGACGTGATGATTTTGATCAAAATATTTGGGAAATCAAATTAGCATTTTTTTTGTGTGGTGAATTCTGCAAAAGGAAGGACGCCACATTTTTGGGGGTGAATTCTGTAGAATTTGGGAAATCAAAACGGTGCATTTTGATAAGGTGTTGTGTTAGAAAAAATGATTTGAACAGGTAGGATCCTAATTGGCACTTGACAATACAAATAAACAATTTCGTTAGCATCTCATATGAATGGTTAACATAAGTATTAACGTGATAGAATTTCAAAACTTTCAAGGACTGAAGTATGTGTCATTTTTTTTAGGAACTAAAGTGTTATGTCATGAAAAAATTCAAGAACTAAAGTGTATATTCGCTCTAAAATTAAAGAAAGTTAAAATAAAATTCAACTAAAATAAAATGTAACATTTATCATAATCATGAAATTATATGTTTTGAGCTTAAATTAGATAAAATATTGTTATCAAAAGTAATTAGAAACAGAAATTGTCTACCCTAACCAATATGATTTATGGTCACTCATATTTTAGAACGATAGAAATACACTAATTGTTGAGGTTGAGGATTGAGTGTACGAAATTATAAATATTCAATCTAAATACCATCTAAAACAAGTGAGTTGATATTTATAAAATTAATAACAATGAGATGAGCTTTACAATTGTAGCTCAACAGTTTATGAACTAGAAAAAACACACACTGAAATCTTGTGAGTTCGTGGCTTAAAAGGATGACTCTGATCGGATGGGGTAGGGAAGAAGAAAGGGGCCAGCCAGGGAAAAATTGCCTTCCTCAAATAGAATTGTGTTGCAGAAGCAGTAGTGGTTATAGCAGTGGCGAGGCCATAGTAGTGGAGGCGTAGGCGGCAGTCTAGTAGTAGGGACAATGGTGGCAATTATGGTCGTGTTAGTGGTGATGACTTAACCTATACAATTGTGTCTAGACAATAATTTCTCACTGCAATGAGGGTAGACTGTAGAGTGACAATGGTCACATTGGCGGAGGTAATAGGGGTGACAAAAGTGATAGAATAAAGGTAATTGCAATCAATTTAGGTAAAATAGATTCATTATTCCACCCAATATTAAAAGAATGGTCATTCTCATTTGGGCGATTCCCATTTCAAAGTTCTTATACCATAATTTATCTCACTTCTATTCCAACCACCAACCCACGTATACTCTATACTCCATATGCGAAATTCTCATGTTTGCTCGCGAATGAACTCGTGGTAGGACGTAGAACCGTGATTGTACGCTGACGTTGATTGGTAGCAGTTGCCTCCATAAGATTAGCGGTCATGGAAAAATTAGTGATATATCACTAACGATGAAACTTACATGCATCTTTAAGTACTTAAAAAATAAAGCAAGTGCTGCAATAAATTTTATCAACAATAAACAAATAATGCAGGAGGTTTTTTTTCGTGCTAAAATGAATCGTTTACAACATAAAGAAATAAACCTTTTTCTATGTATAGGGGCTTTGTTTTTCTGATTTCTTTTTCCATTAAAAATTACTGTGATGCATACCAGACGACGTTAGCAAAGACAAGATGAAGTGCGGAAATCAAGAACAAAAAGAATGAAATTGAATTTACGTTACTGCTGCTACAAGTGTCTTCCAGTTGCACCTCTCACTAATGATTTGTTAACTTGAACCGCCACATCATTACTCAATTAGAAGTTAGAACCAAGGAATGCCACTAATCATTTGAATGATTTTCGAGGACTAGTCTATCCGGTTCTGAACAAACTTGATGGAACCTAAAAATAAAGTATAAACAACCACGGAATTATAGAGAGAAAACGCAGGAGGAAGCTGGAAATATGTAATATTGTTCATGTGTTGCATGACAATCCATCACCATCCAAAAGATAAATACCTAGCGAACTGTCAAACCACTGAGGTATCACTGTATCAGTCAAACTAAAATAGGCTAAAATTAAAATGCACTCCCTCACCTGAGAGGCACAAAAACGAGGATTCAAACTCTTAACAGCCAATAACAAACACAAACTCAAACGGGAAGCATGAAATAACAATAAGTGGAATTTTTTATTCAATTTTTGAAGAGAAAAGAGCATGCTGTTTAGTGAATTAAATAACGTTTCTGAAGAAGAAATGTATTACCTTCACATGATGAGGCATGATCTTGACATCAAACGGAACATGAAGCCATGCTTCAGGTGAATGGAATAGAAAATTTTCTGGCTTACTGGTATAAACATCTGCATACTGATGAATGTTATAAGCAAAAGCAGATTCTTGACCTGTGCCAGTCAGGAATGTAGCTCCAAAAGATCTATTAAACATCATCTTCATCTTGTTGCGTGCTTTTTGCCTCTCCTCATTAAGTTCTTCCAGAAGTGAAGAGCAAGCTGCAGTTCTCAGACTATTAGCTGCAGTTGCATGCAACTTACCGAGTAGTTCCTGTATTATATGAAACTTTGCCTGCATCAACAGGATTCAATGCATAAAATGTGACATCTTTAAGATGCAGTTGAAGAAAGCATTTACACTGTTCATTGTCAATCAAAACAGAGAATTATGGACCTTTCTATAATGACAAAAAAAAAACCTGTTCATTTATTTCTGAACAATATTAAATGAATGATGCAAATCCAATGAATCACTTGTACGTTGTACCAACTTCGATAATATCCACAGGTCTGTAATTTAGCAAGTGAAAACAACTTTGATTTTAAGTGAAAAGCAGGAATACGTTATCATAATGTTACAAGCACGCTTAAATAAGAAAAACTAAATTCAGCACTACTTTCATTTTACTTCTCTTTTTTTTTTTCAAGTTCTAGCATTTCACCATGTGAGCACACATGCATGTGAAATTCTTCTGTCAACTTTTCAATTAATATCATGCATGTATAATATTTAGTAGGGTTTAAATGAGCTCTAATCATGAATTTGGCTCAATTCTATATAACAAATTATTAGCATTTATTATTAGGAAAAGGATGAGAAAAACAATAATTTATGTGTCAATGCTCACTAAGAAAAGACAACAAATAACTAGATGGCCATTTGACTCTTGGGAAAATAATAAACAAGTGTCCTCGACTAATAGATAAATCTCTGTATGGGTATATGCAAGATAATTAACAATTTAACATCCATTGCCATGTATCTCCCAAATTTCTCCTCAATCATTTGCTCCTCAAGCTCATAACATTTAAACAATCTATAACAAAAGGAACCATAAAGTAGTTTATAGTGGCGACCTTTAATACAACCACTTAGGGAAAGTAACAGGAAACCATCTACGGTATATAAGTTTAGAAAGTACGAAACAGCAAAGAAATAATGTCAATATGAACAAAATCTGAAGAAGGATACCTGCTCAGAACGGTAACTATCTTCATTTTGTATTTGTATTTCACTCTGCATTATTAAAAAAAAAATCCAAATAAATGTCTATGTTTCTGATGTTAACTATCACAAGAGTTCTACATGAATCAGTACCTCAAGAAGAAAGATATAAATTCAAAATAAAACATTCCACAGGCATAATTTCATTTTAAAAAGATACAATTTCCAAACATAATTGCAGTCATCTTTTAGCAACTGCAAAACCAACAGGAACTCTTGATACAACAAATACTATTCCACCATTCACCACCATCATCACACGCACAAAGAACTATAAGTTCTACTTTTCCCAAGGTCAGTTTTTGTATCAAAGACAAAAAATGCTGTGTTTTTGTAAATAGCAACCATTTATCATATTCAGCATACCACTCCACAAGCACCACATGATAGCCAAAGAAATCAGTGAAAGAAAAGCAGCTTAGTCAGTTACAACATAACCAGGTGACACACACTGCTTAATTAGAAGGGCCATATGCCACAGTAAATGATGATTATTTATAAAACGAAATAAGTAAGAAACTAAATTGATGAGAGAAGGAAGGCACAGTAAATGATGGTAACCACTTATTGACACATTCCAAAGGGGAGATGTCGTTGGCAAAGTTGACAATATGCATATAATACCAAGTGAAGAACAAATCAAGCAAAATAAAAGCAAACTGATGTAGAGGAGAACCCATTCCTTAAGCCAGGCTAATAAAAAGGGAAAGCTTCACTATAAAATGAGAGCTGTGTGTCTCACACCCAGCCAATATGGGACTCACTCTCCTGCTCAACCCTGCTGGGTTAGAAAGAGTGGTACATACACACTGGCAGTGGAGGACAAAACAAACTATGATACCACTTAATGAAGAGGAGAACCCACTCTTAAAAGCCAGGCTGATAAGAGGGGAGAGCCTCCATTGTACATGGGAGTCCATGTCTCACATTCAGCTGAAATGAGACTCAGATTTCTGCGTCCCTTACACAGGAAACTAAGAAATGAGGCATTGTAAACGCTGTTAAAGGAACCAACACCACAGGATGCCTGACCATACAAAAATGTTTAAACGTGTATATTTGCAGAAAGAAAATGAGATATAGTGCAGCATTCTCTTGCCTGTTTTCCGGGGAATTAAATGAAACCCATAAAAGGAGGAATGCCTACTCTTTATCTATCTACGAGAAAGTCATGGCAGATAATGACAAGCAAGTCAAAAAATCTACATAAAAATAGATTAGATAGCAGATATACCTCTAGTTCATGGATTATTGCGGCTGTGCGCCAACCTGCCTTTGACGGCCCTCTCAAGTCGCTAAATAGGTGATCTCCAAAATATATCACCTAATGAAAAATGTGGATTTTAGCATTCTAGGGGCCACATGTGAAAGAACATTTATGTTAAATAACATATTTGATTTACAATTAAAACATTGTAAAATTAAAGTCAATAGAAATATTACACAGCATGGCTTATAAAACATCAAATAAAGCATACCTCTGGGCCTTTCCACTTGGTTATTTGGAGAAAAGATTTGAGGCATCCATGATAATAAATTTCATTTGGAAGAAATGCATCAACCTTGGTAAAAGTTAATGTGTCCTTCTGTGTGTCATAACAACTGCGTGGAAGAGCCAATGTTTCAGGACCTTTCCAAAGAATTAAGGAATATAAACTCAAATGCCATGGAGATGACAGAAGACAGAAATAAATACATAAATGCTTTGCAAAAGAAAATGATCCACACTAGCTTCATGTCTGGATGAGAAAAATTTGCAACCAGCGGCACTACCCAATAGCTCATAGAACCACAATTTATTTGTTTTCAGAACGTGTTTTTCATTTCCCCTCTAACTACTGTAATTCTAAAAGAGAGTAACATCCAAATGACCTAGTCTTGAAGTCAGTTTTATGCTTTTCATAGTTATATTAAAAAAAAAAAAAAGGAATATAGCATAATGTAATCCCAATTATCCTTGCTTTAAAAAATCAGAATAAGAAGCATTAAGTTAGAAATAGAAAACAAGTACCATATCACACAGCTAAGACATGGGTCAAGTGAAATATGTAAAATACATCAAAAGAACCAATTACACCATAGGATACAAACCGGAATGGATGCTCAGACGTATAAAACTGTGGTTTTTTGGCCTTAGCAATCACAACATCAAACAGTTCCGTCCAGGAGTCTCTACAATCCATAGAATCCTAATCAACATTCAAGGATAAACTCAAGGAAATTATGGCCAGATATGAAAGGTGCAAAACAATAATTGAAGAACAAATAATTATATTTAAAAATCAATTAAGGAACTTTCAACCAAATGTCCAAACAATTAAAAGAGAACCAACTGCAAGTGTCAGTGTTAACCACCTAAGTGAGTGTGCACTTTACATAACTCTAGCATACACCTATTCCTCCCTTTTAAAAATTTATTTTCAACCTAAGTTTCAACAAAATTTCATCTTCTCATTAATAAGAACAAGAGGAAAAGATCCTAAAAGAGAATAATTTTACTCCAAATCACGAAATGATTATAAGAGAAATAATTAAAGTTAAGTCATATAGAGAAACTAGGCTATAGTCAATGGCTAGAAGTAATGACATCAGTGATAAGTAGAGAACTGATGTATCTGGCTTTAACAACCACTTATAAACATAAAAGAGTACGCATTTTTCCCTGATAAAGAATGATTTGTTAGAAGAAAGAGCAGAAGATATAAGGAGTATATTGGACCCTCCTAAAACAAACAGAAGCCTATGCACTTATATATTTGTCTTAGCATGTGTGCACTATTCTAAGGTCTGTGGATATATGTGTCTTACAATAAATAACAAGACCACAACTTCCTTATTCTCTAGAATTTTCTGATAATGTTAGATATTCATCTTCACGAGTTACTAAAATAAAATAGTACGTCTAATTTCAGTAAGAAAAGTGAAAACTTTGTGCAATTGAATCTCCGTTCTAGACTCTTTCATCATCTGAATGTAAATTACATTCATCATATTAGTTATAACTGATTGCATTCATTATTCCATCAATACTCTCTGGCACTTTTGAAGAATGATTTGCAACAGGATGAAAGAATGCAGAAGTATTTAAAGTTGGAACTATGAAGCTGTTGAATCAATTGACCCTAAATTGACTTCCCTGCCGTGTAGACAATAATTGGGTAATAATTACTTCCAAATTTTAGAAAGCAAAAAAAAAAAAAAAAAAAAAAACCCTCCAACTGGTACATTGAGTGAAAGCTAAAGAAAATCTTCCATGATAAGCATACCTCTAACATAAAACGCATCCCTCCATCCACAAAGTAATAAGGAGAATTAGTCAACAAGAAAAGCTTCTTCCCCCTCTCCCTTAGCATCTTGAGAAAACGTAATATCTTGCTCTGAAATATTCACCCACAAATGAACAACAACTCCGAACTATCAACCAGAGAACAAAATAATTCATTTCAATAATAAGTCCATATGAAGAAACAATGTTTATCTTGATAATAGATAGACACAAAAATATACAATTTAACTTAATCAAGAAACTAGATCATGAAATAGATGTTCATTCATATTGTAGACCACTAATTGCAACATCTGTTGAACGCATTCAAAGACAGCTGATAATGGAAATGTGTAAAATAGTTTGAACTTACATTTTTCACTAAGTATTGATGTGGATCAGAGAGTATTCCTCTATGAACCAAGCCACTTCGATGGACATGCTCAATTGCACGAACTACATCTTCATAAATGTAGGAAGCATCAAATTCCAGCTTAGCGTCAACGAAATATTGCACTATATCTGCAAGGAGGCATGCCTACAAAGTAATGATACAAAACAATCAGTTATCAACCTAAGATTTTATGGTTGAAAGAGACTTCATTAGTCAATAGACTGTCCAAGGAGAGGCAGGTGAAATTGGCAAGGGAGTTCTAACTTTCAAGAGAATTTTCAAATTTTGAGAGGATCAACTCTATGTCATAGGAATTTGCCCTCAAAAATATAATTGAAGTTTAAGAACTTCAAAATGTTGGGAACCTATTCCACCCTTGGTGGTAGAGGTATAGCTTAACCCTTATCGGTTTGAGAGGACTACTTAACTATGCAAAGCAGATCTTGCATTGAGAAGTTAACCTGAAGAAAACAAACAATTTTTGATAGCTTCATATCAACAACAGAAACTTTGAGTGTCTAAAGTCTTAACAGTCAACAACAAAACAAATGGCCAATTAAAGAAGCAAGAGTAACTAAAGAATTTTATGCACTAGGTCAAGACCCATTAAAAGGAACAAAAATTTATCAAATTACTTCCAGCTAATTTTTACTTCCGTTCTCTTTACGTGTTACTGAAGCAACTGCTTTTCATTAACTAAGATTATACATTCCTGACTCCCAGTGCTATTTCTTATCTCTTACAATATAGTAATAAACACAGATCAAATTGTGCTCCACATTCTAAGTCCATTTCTTCTGTTATACTAGGGCTCTAAACAGGGAAAGATACTGCTCCAGGGCCATTCTGGATGAACGTTGAAGATGGTATGTGGATGGCAGTCAATTATTTGTCTATATAACTTTCAGGTATACATACTCAGCAGAATGATAATCTTCTTGTACGCATGAAGAAAAGTACAAAACCCGTTGCATAGAAGTTCAGAGAGGCAAAGCTCCAACACTCTTACCACGGTACCAAAGCTCCCCTAGCCATGTATCAGAAAGTTATCATTGAATGACAGAATAACAGGGAACTAACCTCACTAAAGCAGAAGAAATCCATCAAACCAACAAGTGATCGTGCATGCTCACGACCAATATGCCGTGTGCCATATATATCACGTATTTCCCTTCGGCTTAGCTGCAAAATTAATTTGAAAAATGAAATTTGTTAAAAAAAAATTGCTGAAATATTTAATTTTTGTTTTAATGGACAAACTAAGCTATGAATAGCTTGTCAAATAGAACTAGCAACCTGCAATCAGGATGCTTCAATACAAGCATTTATTATCTCCATTATGCAATCTATAAGACTCTAACACACTTCCAATTGTGTGTGGATTTTCAGAACCACAGATACAATTCATAAAAACCAAATCAAATAACAGTAGCAGCTAATATGATGCATCCATGTGCATAATGAAACAAAAGAACCAGTGCCAAATACCCTGCGTCGACCAAAGTAGCATCCATCAGGCTCAATTGATCCAAAGAAATCGAGCTTCATGAGGCACCCTTTAGACTTATCATAGTATAGACCTCTAATGGGGAAAGTTGGATCATATTTAAAATCCATGCAAATCTCAGGATACCTAAGCTGAAAGCAGGAACGAGAAGTGTAAGGAATAGAACCACAGTCGGAAAATAAACAGCACCAGTGAGTTGGTTCGAGCTCAACCTCGTTAACCATATACTCCTTGGCATGGTCATATATCAAAGTCTGCAAATCGGATGAGTAATGTGCCAATGTGTAATCGTAATCGAACCCATAAACTTGCAATTTGTCCAATCTCAAGTTTTTATTCACATATATGCCTAATCCAATACACGAAAACAAAGAAAATAGATCAAAATTCACAAACAATCAACCAACCAAAAGAAATGTTTAACCAAGCAACGAAGGAACCAACCTTTAGGATTCATTTTGGGCATTTCTTTGAGCGCATCGGGAATCTTGAGAAAACTCTGTTTAGCAGCTTCGAATTCGCGACGGAGCGCGGCAATCTCCTCATCGAGAAGCAAGTTGTTACGGGCGTCCGGTTTTAATACACTCTGTTCGGACGATTCAACAACGCTGTAGCTTCGAGAACTTCCTGAAGATGAAAGCAGCGTCGTCTACGATAAAGGAAACAGAAGAATGAATATTCAGCAACATAACATTGGAGTACAACGCAAGAATGAGTAATACTAATACTATAATAGCATGTGAGAGAGAAGGAGAGGAGTACGTGTATAGAGAAACGTAGTGGAAGAAGGGTGCGAATACGAAGGGAGGCCATTTGATTTGAAGTTTGAAGGTGGGTTCAGCTTTGCATTCCAAGGTCAGAAGACGACTTGTTGCGAGTTGGGTCGGTCAAGTGGAAAAGCTATACATGTGGCTTAAAAATGCGGAGATAGTAACCATTGGCTGCTCTCTTCGTACTAAACAAAATATATGTGGAAGCTTTTTCCATACTCTCTTGGAGTTCTATACTCCTCGAGTTCCATATTTCAAGTCATCCAATAATAATTAGAAGGGATCTCCTGATTTTTGTTTTTACATTTTCTTTTTTTGTTTTTTTTCTATTCAATCAAGGGTTGAGGCAAGTTTAGAGTTCTATATTTTACGTGTTGAGTATGGAATTTTATAAAGTAAAAGGTATTAAACTTAAATGGGAAAAGGAATGATCCTATTCCTAACTACTTTTTGCGTCTTGCCCCGCCGTCTCATTTATGCAACTTTGCCCCCACATTGTTTACTAGTTTTCTAGGAAATCCTTTTCTCTTTTTTCTTTCTTCAACTAAATATTGTTATGATGATTTTTTTTTCCAATTAAATAGCAAATTATTAGAAAATTTATATACTTCAATCAATAATTAACTCATACACACTATATCTTGGGAGAGAGAAATCATATTGAACTTTGCTCATGTCACACAAATTAGTGACGCAAATATTGTTATGATGTTTGAGTAACTAAATTTAAAATATTTTTTTATTATTATGAAGTTATTTTAGTAATCACTTATTAATTTTTATAGATTATATTACTAGATAAAGAACCATAAAGTGTTTGGACTTGTGTGAAAAAGAAGAAATTCTAATATGATTTAAGAGTAATAATATCAATGGTTTTTTTTTTTTTATTGATATCATGAGATATCTTTACATGTTTAATTCATTTGAACCACTCATGAAATTAATCATCATTCGACCACGGGAGCACAAAAATTATGTAGTCTCACTACAAAAATTACTTCTCTAAAATTTGAACTCAAATTTTCATTTCAATAGATCGAGATTACTTACCACATTGATTTACTATTTGTAAGTTCGATAGCTCATGTTTAATTACTAATTTATTAAATAATATTTTAAATTCAATTCAACGGCATGTATAGTTATGTAAATCACATATTACATTTTTATTGAATTTAGTATAATCTATAATACTTTAAAAATATACAAAAATCTCTAACAAGAAAGAAATCAAAAAGAACCAAAAGAAAAAGAGAAGGGAAAGGAAGAAAAAGAGAAATTAAATTATTGTTTTCCTTTTCCTATTTGAATATTCAAAATTTTCAAAGATAAGAAAATGAAGAGTTGAAAAAAAATTAAGGGATCATTCCTATAATACAGCAACTTACATTTATGTCACAAATTATTAGTATAATCTACATCTGAAATAATTACTATAATTACTTTTTCAATAAATTATTTTAATATTGTATAATTTTTATAAATAAATTATTATATTGAAATTATATCTTAACAATGATACATAGATGATTGTCTCTGAAATAGAATTAGTTAAAAGCTCTGTTTTGAACATTCTAATTACAAGTTTTTTTTAAAAAAAAGTTAATTCAAATACATATTAAGTTGTAAAAGATTTTTTAAAAAAAATTACTCACTTCACTCCATTTTTAAAAATAAATCAAACAACAAATGTTTCATCTAAATATTATGTTTCCTCTCCATTTCCTTTCATCCAACCATAGGTGTTGCCACTTACCACGTGGAGTTGCAAAGGCAGAGTTTTTGCCTTAGAATTATTATGTTATTCGATTAGATGAAATTTTCGAAATAACAATACTTGATTATATTTATGCATTCTTAAATTAATATATAAAAAATATAAATAAATTGAAGAGGTATAATTTCAAATACATTCCTCTGACATTTATAGAATCCATGACATAAATGAGTTAGTGTGTCTTTGGAAATCCGCTCGCAGCTTGTGACTTTACGGTAGTTTTTTAAAGTTTTTGTTTGGATGTTTGGGATAATTTTTTTTGATTATCTTGTGAATCGATTATTGTATAAAAGTTTTTGTTTTCATTTGTTTTAACATAATCGCTTTTTGCATTAAATTACTAAAATCTATAATTATTTCTCTAACTCCCATTTGGAATAAAACAAGAAAATCTTATTTTTGTATTGAGATTTTTTTCTGTTGAAAATATTGAAAGGGAAAATTTAATTTCCAACTATTTTCTCTGAAATTATTACCTTCTTAACTATTTTTATCTAAACAATATTTATTTTATCAAACATATTTTTGAGATAATAATTTTTAAATATAAATCATATTATTACAAATTTACTTGGAAATCCGCTCGCAACTTGTGACTTTACGGTAGTGCATTTTTGTTTGGATTTTTTTGCTTTTCATTTGTTTTAACATAATTTATCTCTCTAACTTCCATTTGGAATAAAATAAGAAAATCTTACTTTTGTATTGAGATTTTTTTTTTTGAAAATATTGAATGGGAAAATTTATTTTCCAACTACTTTCTCTGAAATTATTACCTTCTTAATTATTTTTATCTAAATAATATTTATTTATCAAACTTATTTTTGAAACAATTTTTTAAATATAAATCACATTACTACAAATTTACTTTCAACTAAATTTAAATTTATAAAATCAGGCTGACTCATTTAAATTTATCAACTCTAATCTAAACACACACTTAAACATGTGAGATAAATGCTACCACATACTGTAGGTACCAATTCAACTTAACAAACGAACTAATAAAGTTTAAAAAGATTGGCATAGTGGGTTATAAAAAAATTAATTAATCCTTCTAAATGCATAAAACTCTTAAATACAAACTAATAACTTGCAATTTTAATTTTAATTTTAATTTTTTCATTAAATAACTTGTAATCACAATTTCCCCCCTTTTTTAATGGTAGATAACCTGGGTAATAATCACGCATAATTATGTAATAGTATTTAACTACTTGAATTTAATTAAATTTATTTTTAAAAAATTTTACTTTTTAAGTTTCTACACACCACCAATAAGGTATATCAAATGAAGAATTTTAAGAATATATTTTTTTATACTTCTTTAATACTTATTTTATTAATAATTCACCTCATACGTTTAAAATAATTATTAAGGAGGAGATATTAACAATACATACCTTTAAACTAATAATAAAATAAATGTTGAAAGAAATACCTAAAAAATGTTTTATTAACATTTCTCATAGCAAACAATGCCCAGAAAAAAACTTTCACAGAATTTGAACTAAAAATAGTTTATAAAAGGTCAGTTCCGTGTCATATTAGCTGCACTGTATACAAATAGGCTTCTCAGGAACAAGATCCTCTAAAGTATGGATCTTTATAAAGTGAGCAAATAAATTTATGTCAACTATTAATGATTAATGTGAACTCATCTATTAATAATTAATATAAACTTACTTACTCACTTTACAATAATTCTCTAAAGTGAGTATCCTTATCCTCTTCTCATAGGAGAAAGGAACTGGATTTTTTCTAAGACCACAAAGTATCTCCAGACCCTGCTTAGGCGTTGCTTGGCTCTAGTCACAAGGAACTTTTAGTAAATTTCAAACCAGTAAAATCTACCCACATCAAATGGAACTCAGGGAACTCATCTTTTAAGTTACAATACCACCTATTTCAATGAGGTCTAATGATTAATGAACGTGAGTCATGGATGAACGAATTTATTATACGTATAGATGATATTAAATCTACTGGGGAAATCGTCTACTACATGCTGCTTCATGCAAAACTACCATTTCAACCTTTTTGGTGGTCAGTACAGCTTGCCGCTGTTATCATACCTCTACCACCTAGGATTCCCATCCTTGCTACAATGATCAAAAGAGCAAAGTTTAAAGGAAGACCCGCATCACCAAACCAAATATAACCCCATCCCCCTCCCCCGTCTTTCCCCTTGAGAGGGAGAACCATACACTCTCCTTGGAGTGGAATCAGAATGACTAGGGGACTTTAGTTATTGTTCCTTCTTCTCGATACTATCTCTGATGCCCAAGCTTTGCCAATTTCAGTTTGGAACTTCCCTGCAAAAGGGTAAATTTTACCCCAATACATTAACAACACATTAATCATCAAAAGCAAATAATTGATACTTTAACAAATGAAAAATCCATATATCTTCCAATAATTGGTCTAAACATTTCAGCCCAAAAAGTAAGCACCTTTTGAAAGTTACGCTCCAGAATGGCATAATTAACCAGGTACTAACTGAGACATTATTAACCAGCAATGTTGTCCCACAAAAACAAAAAAACAAAAAAATAAAAAACAAAACAAAAAAGCCAGGGAAAAAAATATCTTCATTAAAATGGAATTTCTTTTCTAATAACAAAGACCACAATATTTAGCCTAGGTTTCATTATTCAATTTCAGATCATAAATTTGTAAATCAAGCATTGAAGTGCATATTTACATTAAAACTGAGTTCACCATAAACCCACAAATTATCAAGAGCAATAAGCAATTAGGCATAATGAGATTAACATATCATGGAAAGTAAAAAATGGTCTTAACACAATAAGAGCACACCCACATCATAAATTTGAAATTTTCATACAATAACACTTGGAAATTGCATATTCAGACACATCTCAATTTGGTAAGAAAGCATTCAGACCCAGTGTACACAAAACTTCCCTATCCGTTCAACTATACAAGATATCAAAGGGCCAAGTTTTCTCTTAAGGATCACTTCAAAAATTTCAAATAGCCAAACATACCACCCACAATATCCTATTAATCATTTGATTTGAAGAAGGACGATGAACAACACATCATATAGACGAGTAAAGATTACATCATTTAAGTAGTAACTGAACATTTTGCAATCAGCTTGGTCATCATTTTCACATTGACTCATTTATTGTTAGCACTAAAATCTATTCAAACTGAGGATGAATTAGGAAAAACATAAGCAACCAAGAAGAGAATCCATGTTGGCTCTGCAAACTGCAAATTTTTTCTCATGAAACTAGCAATCTTGCTCTTTTTGCTTTTAGATAATTCTGCAATTTTAGTTAGCTTAAGCTATTTCCATAGTTCAATTACTAAACAAAATAAAATGAAAGGTCTGAAAAAGAGAACATCCTTTAGCCCCCAGTACAGGTGACTGGCCCTATAGGTAAAGTGTATACCTTACCAATCAAGAAACATTAAACAAACAAGTGTAAGTTATAATAGGAACAGCAGATAAGGTGGAAAATCATACCAGCAGTTGACTGGAAAAATTCATCCAAATCCTTCCCCTGCTCTGCAATTAAATTCAAGTCTTTTATCATCATCATCATTATAGTAATATGAGTTTATCATTAATGGTAGTCTATAGTTAACAAATTCCCCAAAACTCCTAGCTAATAAGAATATTAGATTTAATTGTCAATTTTGTTGTTGAAAATGATAAATCTTATGACGACCGCTCACCCTCTAACAACCTTGTCTTAATTATGGAAGCTACTCAATCCAGGAAGACCATGAAGCCAAAAGTTCAACATATCCTAAATTCAACATCATGTGCATAAGTTCCTTAGTAAAATATATTTCATTTTTTTATAATATAATTAATGTTTGAAGATTGACAAACAACTCACAAGTTTTAACATAGGCCTGTAGATTATCATAATAAAGTGAACCAAGTGTTCAGAAAAATAAAGAATCCTCTCACCATCTTCATATTCCAAAGCTTGAAGAATCATCTCCACCTGCATGGAACAAAGTTTATAGAAACAGAGTAACTAGTGGTGCAATGGGAACAACCAAAGGTATTTTAGTCTCAGACCAAAATGTGGCATAATCATTACTAAATGAAGTTCTCAAAAAAAATGGAGAAGAAAAGAATATCGCGAAAAGCCTAAAGAAAAAGTCCATAACTAAAATCTGTGAAAAAGGCACTCTCAATGGTGAATCACTGAACAACAGAATAGCAAAAAAGCCACAAACCTTGTCAAGGTCCTTGACAAATTTAGCTTCGGGAGAAGAATTTGCCTCATAATCCATCCACAACTCAGCTATTTCCTTTGCTTCAGTAAGACAATTGAATTTAAAACCAAGAGATGTCAGTTTTCTTTATTCACTCATAACAAAATCATTTACGAAGTGAAAAGGAAGTACCTCTAGATCCTCCTCCAAGAACTTTACACATATGATCTAGTGCATCTTGTTCTCGTCGACTCTTTTCTGTTTTTGAAATTCCATCCAATGGGGATATGTCCCCAACAATTGCTATTAAACAAAGTACCAAAGTAAGCAAATCAACTCATATCCCTGAAGAGAAAGCATGGGGAAGAAATATGATGATATTATAATACTCTCATATTAACGCTTCTAGTAATTTGAAAACCCAAAAGTTGCATTTTCTTTATAAAATGTAAAAATGTACAAACAAATTGTGATTTTGTATGCATCAAATCAACAGCTACAATTATGTAAATCAAATCCATTCATTTTCATGTGGACTTGGCATTTCTCAAGTTCTCACCCATAGTAACATGGAAACAGTAGAATGGCTGAGAGAACTGTGCATATCTCGGCGTGTGTTTAGTTTCTATTTACACCATGAAAACTTATTGCTGTCAAGGTTTCTATCTACAACATAATATTACTCATAACCCATTTATATTCAACCGTAACTTGCCCTCATGAAGGATACTTTAGGCATATAAAACCATTCTTATTACCAGACATAGACAAATAATACAAAGCAAACTGCAAATCATCATACCTTCTGCAATGTCGTGAACAATAGCCATTCTTACGCATCTGAAAATTAATAGACAAACAAGTTTCAGAAAACCTACCCTCCCATTGTATTGTTATCAGATCTGCTATAATAAATAAATAAATAAAAATTAGGCAACAATGAACAAATATACTGCTTGGGAAAAAAGGAAGGTCCGAAGGTGGATTAACTTGTTTCGGTCAACACCGGGGACATCTGATGCAATGAGAGCCATCAAACCCATTCGATACATATGATCGGCTATAGACTCTGGATTCTTAACATCTCTTCGTACCCATCCTGTTCTTTTTGTTGTCTATTTCAGATCAAACACCCACAGAATCCAAACAAGTCAAGGGACTACAAATTAAAATTAAAAAAAGAAAAGAAAAACAAAAGGCGAATAACGCAAATGCAGTTGAGCTCTCATTAGATTCGCATATCTCTGATCAAATAAAATTATATTACATTATGAAACCATGCTTAGTTAAAAACGTACTTGAATTTTAACTAAACAATTTAGCGAGCGATATTAAATCATTATCATCTTAACATTCAAGTTTTGCACCGAACTCTTCACTCCGTAAATCGTGCCACACTTTTTTTTACTTCTCCAGCATTTCTCAGAAACCTCAATGATAGAATCATTTATCGAGAAGCACATTACAAACCTCAATGATAGAATCATTTATCGAGAAGTACCTTGAGGCGGTGACATATAGAGAGGAAATCAATGGCAGAGGAAGCAGAAGGAGCTCCGTCGCGAACGGCCGAAGAAGAAGGCGGAGAAATCGTGTTGGCGCCGGTGGTGATAACCGACGACGGCGAGGATGAAGGTGCAGTGGCCATGCAATAAACCCTAGTGAAAGTCGGTGCCGAAGGTTGCTGGCCGAAAGAAAGGTACGCAGTCAAATTCCTTTGGATTCACATTCTCTCCGGATTCCGTGTGAAGTTGGAAAATCGAGGATATGCTACCACTTGGCACTACTCTTCGGTAGTAACTGGTAAGCACGGTAGTGTACGGCCAATTTGGGGCATACTCTGCGTTACCATCAATTATTAGAACCAAAGATTTTGATGTGTCATGTCAAAAAAAATATACTTCCTTTTCATGTCTAAAATATAATATATATATATATATATATATATACACTTATTTTCAATTATACTACCTAAATTTTAAGTATGCGTTAGGATTTGTTTAAAAACGAAAAAAAAAAAAAAATTGTGTGTTTAAGTTAGTTTATTTATATTTAAGATTTTACAGAAATTTTTTTTTAAAAAACTCTTAAAATTTAAGCAAATTTAAACATATACTAAAAACAGATGTGTAGATTTCATTTTAGATAAAAATTCTCTTGAAAACTAGAATTAATTTAAACTTTAATGGAGCACTAACTCTAGAATTAGTCTTGTAAATATATCTAATACCAAGGTAAAAAAAAATTAACTCCAAGTTGAACAATAGTGTAAACTTAATTATAGAGAAATATTACATTAATCACATAAGTTTTCAAGCTAATTGTAATTAAGATTTTTTTTTAAATGACTATATTTTGTAATGACTCAATTTTTGGCAAAGTGAATCTAAATTCTTCTTTCTTGTGATATAAATTTATTATAAATTATTTTCATTATTTTAAATTATTTATAAAACTAATATTAATTTAAGAATACAAAAATGCTTTTGAAATTTATATATTATTTTTTAGATTTAAATATATACGTAACTAATATAGTTATCCGTGCTATGCATCCAAGCAGGATAAAAATCCTTTCATGCTTATTAGTTAAGAATCTAAGTCAATCAACTATTTAATTAAAGATAGGATAAGCAACTTGAATTCAGTTATGTTTATAGATTATACTAATTTTTTTACGTGAAACTTAAAATAATAAAAACTTTAAACACTTTCTATATATTTCAAAACATTTAGTTTCCATTTAAAGTCTAAATTTCTTAAAAAATCTGTCATGATAATAAACATATTTACATATAGAAATAATAAAGATTTAAATATATGAATTATTATAATATCATGAAAAGTAAATCAATTTCAATTAACTTATTTATAAGTCAAGAATTTACTTCAAGTTAATAAGTGCATATTTGGTAGAAAGAATCGATTTGAATAAGATTTTCTTGTAAAATTAATAAGTAAAAGTAATTAAGTAAAATAACAAAATATATTTATTTGATGTGAGACTTTGATTAGCTTTTTTTGAAAAAAATATGCTGATGTTTAATCACGTTTGGTAAAATTAACTTCAATACACGAAAAAATAAAATAAGTAAAATTAAGATAATAAAATATATTTATTACATTTGATATGTAAATACCATTTTTTCAAAAATATATTTAGATTCTTACATCCTTTAATTAATTGTTTTATATGTCAAAGAGAATGGGCCGGTGCAATTTAGCTAAACCAACAAGAGTTCAGTTTCTTAGGAGTTAGAAGATCAATGTGCTTTCAATTGACTGACCAGTCACCATCCATTCTTTGAGCATCCATACGACTATTAAAAAAATCTAACACCTGCAAATACCAAATAGACCACATTATTTAAACACACTGAAAACATGATGTATTAATAAAAAACAAGGTTCACGAATGTAACAAAAGACACCATGAAACTTGCTCCTTTGAAGTTACAAGATTTTAAAGGGTAAACGAATATTTTAGTATGATTTAAATAAAATATATGAAACATACAGTATAAATGTTTTCAAGCAGCTCATTTAAGCGTGGATGATTCTTGAATGGCTGAAAGACTTCCTGCTTGTGCATTATTGCATACACTACCTATTCCAAGCACAAAAAAGCAATACAGTAGATATAAAAGGTCAGAGTAGTTTTTTTTACTATTGGGAACCAGATAAAAAAAAAGGTGTAAATGTGATTAATGTGCAATCAATCAAGTAGAACATTAAATTGTACCTCAGGATTTGGAGGCAGTGCACAAACTTAAAATATAAGAAAAATGAAAGAAAAGAGTAAGATTAATCATGTCATATAAAGTAGAAAATATGAATTTATTTGCAAAGTAAGAAAGATATTTTTATTTCAAATCCAAATTCACATTTAAATATCCCTTTTGAAAGTTTGCTCATCGAATAAATATATTTTGGTTGTTTTTACTTACATAATTTTTTGGCAGTGTTTTATTTTGAGTTATCACTGGTTATTAAAGTCTCACATCAAACAAATGTGATTTTATTATCTTACTTAGTTACTTTTGTATTTCACAAGCTAAGTAAGAAAGTCTCACATCGATTACTTTCTGGTACAAGAACAATCGTAAATAAATACTTAGTTTATAAAAATTTTTGATATAATGATCGATGCCCCTTAATATCATAGTATTTATAGAGGACCGTTTTTAACAGAATAAAGGTTGTTAGATTGGATGAAAAATTGTAAGATCATCAATTGAGGGAATCGTGCAACAAAAGGATAAGAACGCCTTTTTTAAGAAATAAATATTTTATTAAATAATAATAAGAATCCCCCACATATTTCAAAGTTAAGTTTCCATGAGCTTAAGAATTCAATGCATAAGCACTAGTGTCCTTTTAACGTTTATATTATTTTTAGTATTTATGAACCTCATTCCATTTGCGAATCGGTGATCTCATTACTCACATGATTCTCATCCAAAGTTGTTCATCGCAAATTTGCGCTACTAGGCCATGCGCTATCATGCCAGTAGTTCATGTAGAGATACGTCACATGTATTAGCGCCCCACTCCATCTCTATTGATTTCATCAAGTGTATATTGCACTTTTACATGCACGTAAGTGATATGAAATTCATTAAAAGCATTTAAACTTATCCTCACAAAAATAATATAAAATTTTAACGTGACAAAATCAGTAACAATTTAATAAATAATTTAAAAATGATGGTAAATTGATAAATAAATTTGTCACAAAGAACATTTTGATCGATTTGCCCTCAATTTTCTCATAATTATTATACAAAAGTGAATCTAGTACATTATTCTTTCTGTGTTATATATGTGTTATTATAAAAAAATTTATAAATAATATTATTTAAAATTAATATTATATATAAATAAGAATACTAAAAAAAATGCTTTTTATTTACATAAAAATTATTTACATTTTATTTAAATATATACGTAACTAATATAGTTATCCGTGCTATGCATAAGCAATAAAAATCCTTTCATGCTTATTAGTTAAGAATCTAAGGTCAATCAACTATTTAATCAGATTATACTAAGTTTTTTTAATTAATTTAATATATAATGCAAAACATTTGTACATTTTAAACACTTTCTATTTCTCTAATATTTCAAAACAGATTATTAGTTTCTCATTTAAAGTAAGAAAAATCCTCCTAAATCTCTAATTTAAATCATCTCAATCTGTCATGATAATAAAAAATAAAAACACTTAAAGTACTTTTATAAATTTAGAAATAATACAGATTTAAATATATAGAATTAGAATTATAATATCATGAAAAGTAAATCCTAATTTTTACAATGTACTGCAAATTTACTTGAACAGGTTTTTTTTTTCTGACGAGAATTTACTTGAACAAGTTAACTAATATAAAAGATGTAAAAACTTCTCCATAGTGGTGCTACTGATGTTTAACCACTCTAATAATTATATATTCTCATTGATTCAAAAAATTGTGTTTTTTTTCTTTTCCATGCATTTAATATGATATAGATATATAATAATAATTTTCAAATGCAAAATAATATAAAAATTTAAACAAATTTTTTTAACAAACTATTAACAATTTTAGGGTATAATAATGTACCTCAGTTGAATTTCTTTTTTAAATTATTTCACTGACTTGAACAGTTGCACTCCCATAAAAAAGTGCCTTGTTGTTTTTTTTTTAAATTACATTTACAGTTGTCGAAATTGGCTGATGCTGCGAGCCTATGTGCTCCGTGTCTCGTAAAGCCACATTGTGGGTTCGTGACAGTCTATGTGAACCCGAGACCTTAATATTAGTTCTGTCCGTCACCCGTGACCTTAATATTAGTTCTGTCTGTCACCCGTGACTGAGAACAGCCCACTAAGCTCCCAATGTGGCATAAATTGTTAGGTTTTGTCTATCACAAAGCTACTAATATAAATTCTTAGGCTTTGTTTAACATGTTCCCTGACCAGGGAACATGGATGCTCTTTGTATATAAGCTATTGGTTATGCTAAAAAATGAATCAGTGTTGAAGTTAATTACATGTAACCTTTTTAGAAAGTAAGATGCAAAATTAAATTATTACATAAATTTCCCCTAAAGTAATAGAAAATAGAATTGTAAGTTTTGCAAAGTAAGGCTCCCACAATCTTAATCTTACCCTGACAACCCAAATTCTCTCTCACCCACGATCTCAATCTCTCTGTCGTTAACCACTGTTGCCTCACTCAGGCAACCTACCCTCCCCTTTCTCCTCTGGCACCAAAGCATCCCAAGTTGCTCTTCGGTTCAACCTCGTGATGAAGGCAAGTTTGGTTGTCGGTGGTTTACTACATAATTTTTTGGCAGTGAAAATTTCTTTTTGGAGTTATGCATACCTGGTTAGATGTAGGTCTGGCTTCACCAGTTCAACTCTAACGCTTGACAGATAATGGATTTATCGAACTGGATGGTGATTGGGTCGTTTGGTTTCTTTAATTTTTAAGTACCCATTGTCTATTCTATGTATGGGTTTCACATTCAAAATAATTAAAAACAAAAAACAAATCTCTTTTCATGAAGACACGAGAATCATCTATTGTGGATAATTGAAACCCAAACGTATCTGTTTCTAGGTGCTCTCTTGAAATATGTTTTAAAACTAATATTTGTTGAACCATGGTTCTCGCTCTCAAAGCTTTATAACTCATGGCTTCCTTTTTTGAGACCAAAATGAGGGTCGGTCATGGCTTTCATACTATGATACACGAATACGAATATAAATATTAAATACGGCATAAATATAATATGAAAATATAATTTTTATTAAAAATTAAATTAATATTTAAATTAAATATCTAATACAAATATAAATACATATTTAATATAAACACGATAAATATTATGAAATATGCGTACTTCCATAGCTTCTATATATTCAAAGAACATGATATGCTGGTTTCCACTTTGCAAATTGTTCGTCCTTCTCTGTCCAACCCAAGAAAGTGGCTTCTGTTGCTGCAGTAAGTGAGATGCCTTTTTTATCTTTGGTGCGGCAGTAGGTAGCTAGGTGCAATGCCATTTTTGGTCTGAAAGAGTATACAAACTGAAAAAAAAAATTAAGGGTTAAATTATAAATAATATAAGGGCTCTTAAATAAATTATTAAAACCGGTAAAATGCAACAAAAAGTTGTGGTTACAGGTTAGGTAAAAGGTGTATTGATGCACCCAAACTACACAAGGAACATTGTAGAATTGAGAAATTTTTACTTAAATTTAAAACACTTAGTTGAGTATATATACTAAATTAATTAGTATTTAATATTTTTATGAATTTTTATATTACATAATTAATTGCATAAAAATATATAAAAATATTAAAGTTTTGATTAATCGATACAACTAATTATAATGCTATAAATTTATCTTTATATATTCTCAATTAATAGTTATATAGTGTGACTCATGAACTTGATACTTGTGTAGTTTGCACAATTTTATATTTCTCCTTTATTTTTATAAATAAGTATCATAGTGTTCTTTCTCCATTCATTAAGCATTATGCATTATTCTCATACCTTATGATCTGTTGAACAACTTAATAACACAAATTATACGTTAATTTCTTCAATGCTTCAAAAAATCAATATGTATATTATTAAGGGTGTTCACGGATCGAGTTAATTTGAATAAAAAAAACAAAAAGATCACATTTAATTGGTTTAGTTTGATTTAGTTTAGATTTATAAAACTTTTATTAGCTAACCCATCAGGTTGGTTTGGTTTGGACCATTCAGTCATTCATCTACTTTGAAAAAAAAAATATTTAAGCAAATTCCAATATTTCATAATTTTATTATTAATATAACTACCATTGTGTTTGGGGTTTTGGCTTTCTAATTTTGGAGCTGATTTTTTGAATAAGGAATTAGGAAATAAAAAGGTCTCTTAAGATAACAAATATACAACATAAGAAATTAGGGATAATATTTAAAAAAATTGTTTAATTGGGTCATCAGATTCAAAATCATAAATCTGATAATCAAGTTTATAGAGATTGATTTTTATCAAAGTTGATCCAATATAACTCAATTATCCAAATCAATTTAATTAGTTTGGTTTAAATTTTTGAATTTATTAGGTTTATCCAAACCATTGACGAATCTAGAAATTTTAGGTAATAAAGACAAAGATAATACTATCAATACAGAAACATAAAAAAGTTTTAATAATTATATTTATATATTAAAAAATATATTAATACAAAATTATGAAAGATCAATTTATATTATTCCCTTCATATTTTTATATTTTAAAAATCTTGAATGATATTTTCATTATCATTAATATCAAATATTTTTTCTCTATATATATGTAACTAAATAATTATTCAACAAAAATAACATATTTAGAAGTAGAGACATAAAGGCAAAAATTACACATATAAAAAATTAAAAAAACATATACTTATATAAAGTCAAAAAAAAAATTAAAAATAAAGTGAAAGTATGTATCCCCACTTATTTACACATAAATTCATCCTTCATCCAAACAAATGAACACACCCCTATATATTATCACTTCCAACTATTTTACTATATATCCATCTTCATTAGTATTTTCTTGACCACAAACTCTCAAACTCTAATAATTTTTTGAACCTAAAATTAATAATGATAATTCTTAATCAAAGACCCAAGTAAAAAAAGGACAACATCTTACTTTAACTCTACAATAATAGGAATCAAAATCAAACGGACCAAAAGTTGTGGCCTCATTCCTTCTTAATGTTAAATTTGAAAGACGAATTTTGATATAATATTACATAGATTGTCCCAACTGAATAGTCAAGAAAAGTTGAAGAAAAAGGAATTGCGTATTTAGGAAGACTCTTATATTCTTGGTTATAATCCAGAAACTCAATGAATAGGAATCCCGTGGAATTGGAGATTTATTAGAACTAAGAATTAAAGAGTTTTAGGCTAAATTTATCATACACCCTGTAATTTAGGGTGTACGATGCAATTTATATTTTATATTTTGAATTATTAATTTATATGTAAAAAAATTTAATGGCTAATATTAAAGATTGAAAGCCTATACAACTGATTGTTATTTTTTCTTCCATACCATCACCAGGATCCCATGACAACCACCAAGCCTAAACTTGAAAATCCCAACCACTACAAATCAATGGAGCTCCAGCCACCACGAACTACTGTAGCAAGCAACACAAAATCCCTTATGCCGTTGTCGCCCTACGAAGGGACGGATCCACGTGTTGAAGAGTGACAATATATACCCCCTTTATCTTAAAACTCTTTACCATATATATATATATATATATATATATTTATATTATATATATATATATATATATATATATATATATATATATATATATATATATATATATATATATATATGTCTTTCGATTCTTTTATAAGTGTAATTTTTGTTCTTATATGAAGACAAATTAGTAAATTTATAATGATAAAAAGTAAAACTCATATAATATTATTTTTCATTTTTCAACAGCATTCACATGATTTGATACCTGATTATACTCATATAATTTTATTTTTTATTTTTTAACAACACTCACATGGATTTAGTATCAATATACTTAGAATACAAAATTCTTTTTCTCACATTTTTTTTATCTCTACAAACTAGTGCTGACAGAGGACATTATCCGTTTAAACTCACTTGCATCTGCTTCGACCACAAAGACGTTTGCCCTTATTGACTAAAATTCCTGAATTTGTCACTAGCCCTCCGCCGCTCAACCACCGCGAGCTTGTCGTCCTCCAAGCGCCACCTCTGCCTAGAACCAATCGTCACGCCACAACGAAGCCAAGCCCCAACCACCTCGCTGTCGTTCCAATCCAAACCACCACCACATGTGGCTACTCCCAGCCGCATCCTCGCCAAATCCAACACCCTTAGTCACCAGAAAATGCCCAATCTGAACCAGAATTGCCATAGTTTCACCAGGTTTCTCCGCCACACGTCCATCGTACTCGCGCCCAGTCGCTACCTCATTGTATCAACCATATTGGACCACCGCGCCACCCCCTGTGCCCCGAATCATTACCGATGGTCCTTACATTGGCCAAATTCGACCCAAAAGCCAGACCACCACCCATCGCTCACCGTCTCTGTCACAGATCTGGGTTGATTTTGCGATGGGGTTGATTTTGTTTAATTCTACGGTGGGTTGCAATGGCGAGCTCATTCAGTGGTGAGTGTCACACGTCGTAGGTCAGTGTCATAGTTGAAACCAGTGGGTCGTGAATTGTGAGCTCCTGCATACGTGCATCGTGGGCGAAGGTTCGCTGTAGGCATCACGAACTAGTTCAAGTCGCACCTCATGGAAAATATGATGTTCAAATGATGTCTTATCCTACATCTCTTTATTTTCTTTCTTCTTTTTTTTAATACAGAAGAACAAAATATATGATGAAGTCTTTTCCGACATCTTTCTGTTTTATTATTAGAGTGAGTTTGGTATAAAGGTTAAGATGGAATTGAAAAATTTTTAGATTAATTTTATTTGTAAAATTATATTAAAAATTCATCTAAGAATTTTTCACTTTTATTTTTATTCTCGTACCAAACTCATCCAAAAATTTTTCATAGGAAAATGATGGTCCTACATCTCTTTTAGAAGTGTAGAAATTATGCACACCTCTTTTAAGAGTGTGTGATTAAGAGAAAGAAAGTGATAAAAAAATATAATAAATAATATTAGATAAAATATAAAAATTGATGTATGTACTATTTATGAGTAAAAATATTAAATTATTTTTCATAATATATTTAATACGGCTTTAAAATTTGTGGGAGAAATTGTTATTGGAATAATGATTTCAGGAATAAAATTTATTTAAGGGAGTAATCATTGATCACCTTAATAACTTAATTGGGCTTGGTACACAAATGAAAATGTCAATTAAAAATGTTATATTTTCAAGCGTTTCTCTCAGAAGTTTTATTGAACATAGTGTGCGAATGTTAACACTGCCTCTCCAAGCTCCACTTCAAGCTCTATTCTCATTGTACTTTGATGTTGGACAAATGGCCTACACAAAGAATGGAGGATCTGATTCGGAGATGCAAAATATATTATAATTATTTATAAATTTGATAATTTAAAAATTTATAGATAATTATATTATTTAAGAATTTATTTATTTATTTTTATGAATTTTATCTTTTTTTATCTTTAAGAATTTTATCTTCCTTATTTTTAAGACTTTATTTTTTAGGAATATTTGATTTTAGAAAAAAACATTATCTTATTAAGATTTTGAATTTAATTAGAATCTGATTAACTTTGAGTTATAAATATCCTTCAAATATCTATATTATTTAGACATTAACATTGATAATAAAATTATTATTATGGTTATTGTGTTTTGAAATTCCAATAATTCTTAATTATTAGAACCCCTTGGGGTTTTTAGTTTTATTTACACTGAGTGCCTCTTTTTTCTTTGGTTATACATCAATCATTCTTGTCATTATCACTAGTGTCATATATGTTGTTAACATTGACTCTGTCACCGATGTCGTCTCTATGTCACAAGTGAATCACAAGAAATGAGGTTTCGATCAAAAGTAACTAAGTATAACGAATATCACCATTTTGCAGCAATGTCCTAAGAGAAACTCTCTTTCTTCATAACTATGCTTACTCTCCAAGCCTTCCTCAAGTGCCTCTCCCACCACCACCCATGTTCGTGAATTCATTAGCTTTGAGGGGGATGAACTTAGTCATAGTTGCTTTTGTCCTATAGATGATGAGTGCAGTGTCATTGGTGGTCGCCGCCATGACAATGGAGATGGGGATAGTTGATGAGTGCGTTGTCATGTTCCTTTATCAATAAAAGCCATGGCCATAGAATTTAATGGAGTGGAAAGTAATGAAATGAGTTTAGGTATTATTGTTTGATTTTTTTATAATTAGAATAGAATGGAATGAAGTGACATCCATTCCACTCCAGTCAACCCTAAATCTCACTTTTCTTCCTCCCCAAATTAGGGAGAATGAAATGACATAAAAGTAAAATACTTAAAATTCTTATCATTTTATTTCATTCTACTAAAACTTTTAAATAATGGAATGAAATTTTTTTTCCATTCTATCATTAAATATCTAAATAATGATATAAATTCTGTCTCATCTTATGTCATTTTATTCAATTCCACTTATCATAAGTTATCCAAACCTAACCTAAGATCCATGTAGGGTTTCAAAAATTAGATCCCCATAATTTTTACCCCACTTTAGGTTCGGGTAAAATTTAACCCCATAATGGGGTAAATATTACTTCATCAAATTTTCATTCTAAGTTTCCGAAACTTTACTCCCTTAGGTGTTTGCCAAACTCTAAATATCGGATAACTAAATACAATGGAGCCAATTTTAAAATGTTAAGTGCTTATAGTGTTTGATAAGCACTAAAAATTTAAATAACTAGTTCTTATTCGATCCATTTTTAAGTTAAAATTGGTTCCCAAATACTATAGCAAGTTTTTTTTTCTTATATATATATACCGTTGGATTCTACTTTATATATATATATATATATGAGGAGGATACTTATAGTGTAAGTCTTTTTCTCTTACACTCATTTTCAACCATTAGATCTACTTTCATCTAATGATTACCTTTAATGAAATAATCTCAACCATTAGATGAAAATAGAACTAATATTGAAAATAAGTTGTAATAAAAAAACTTATATATCTTGGTAAAGCCGATCCCTCTATATATATATATATATATATATATTTATATTTATATTTATATTATTGGTTTTTATTGTATCCCAATTTAAGCGATGACTCCTATTTTTCTCTTAAATTTTTTTTTTTTATATTATCTCTTCATCTTCTCTTAATATTTGAATTAAAGTTTATTTATTTATCTTTTGATTCTCTATATATTTAAATTTTAAGTTTAGCTATATTTTTAAAATTTTAAAACTGATTTAAGATAAATATTAACTAAACTAAAAATAAATTAAAATTAATTATAAAATAGCCTAAATTTATATAACTAATTTATCTTGAAAAATCTAAATCAATTTTGACGATGACAAAATTATCCCCAAAAATTCACCCCTTATTACTCACCAACCAAAAATAATCCCAATATATAAAAAATGTCTTTGTTTGGGTGAATTCTTTTTTTTTCCTTTCTTGACAAATGATCAAAGATAATTTTAAAATATTATATAAAAGACTCACTTTTTTTTCTATAAAACATGAAAAGAAATTTTCATTCCCTCATTTATCGTTTCTTACTCTTCATCCAAACAAAAAGTTTAGTTTCAACCAACCAACCGCACCGCATAAGGTGGTCAATCAATCCAAGCTAGCCTACGCTCCGTGTCGGTCGGTGAATAAAGCGTCCTTTTAGCGTACATCAGTAAGCTACGCAGTTAATAGCTGTCAAAACCTTGATATATACTGCCCAGGCTGCTTAATGCTGATAATAACATCCCCAAAAACCCACCTTTTCTTTTTGTCTTCTGTAATTTTGTTTCTTGCAAAACAAAAAGTAACCTGTGTAGTTAGCCAGTTGACAAACGAACGCACATGTTAATTGGGCCCATAATGCATGTCGGTGGATGTAATTTATTATTCATTTAAACAATTGAATTAGATTTCCCTAACGCTTAAACATGCTGTTTTTAACCAAAAGACACTCCAGACATAAAGTTGCAATGATTATGACGCAAATAAATCACTGCCACTAAGGGCCCCCCATGTATAAAGCAAATTCGCATAACCTGGACAAACCCTATTGGATTCCATTTTTTCCTATGGATGTGTTTGAAATGAATGAAAATAAAAAATAATTTTATTTGATTTGATTTGAATTAAATTAATTTAATTTAAGAATTAAAATTTGTGTTTAAAACTTTTAAAAAAATAAAATTTAAATTAATTTAAAAATCAAATTTTATATTTAAAATTTATTAAAATAAAAATTAATTTGATTTGATTTTATTATTTTATATTTTAATTCTTATAAAAAATTGTTAAAAGTAGTTATTAAGAATAAAATAATATATTTATTTCAAATTAAATTTTATCAAATTTGATAGAATTTAAAAAATAAAAAAATAAAATTCATAAGATTTTAAAAATTAAATTATTTCTTATTTTTTAATATTTCAAACACAAAATTATTAAATTTAATTTATAAATAAAATCATTTCTCATTTTTTTACATTCCAAACACATTTTATTTTTTCACATTCCAAACACATTCTATAGATAAAATTTTAGAAAAACGGTTCACACTCGCATCACAGAAAACCAACAACGCCATTGGACCCACCAGAAAGGCCTAGACCTATATATCTAATTTTTTTTTTAAAAAAAAATTCTAATGAGTGCCTTCAAAAATCAAAATAAAAAAGTTAAATAAAAAATACAACATTAAATATAATTTTTATAAAAAATGGTTTTTAAAGTATTTATTAAAAATATGTTTTTTATAAAAAATAAATTATTCAATAAATTGATAATTGAAAAAATTTAACTTTTTAAATAAAATTTCTTATTTTAAATTTTTTAACCAAATTTTTTAAAACATACATTAAAAATATTCTTAAATATATTGAAAACTCAATAACCTGTATTTCTGTTTTTTAATTTAAAATTTTTAATTCTTTAACAAATATTGCTTATACACACCTTAGAAAAACCCAAATTAAATAGGCTATCCACCAAGCCTCTTTTTTCATGCCACTGTCGGCAAGCTGAATTTGTGTTCTTGCTGAACCCACTTGCACTGCAGTGCCTTGCTACTAAGTAAGGCTTTACAGCTGGAGAAATCTACCCAAGTACCCAAAATCCAACGGCTAGTACTATCAGTCCCACACCTCCACTACTATGTGGATCCCATTACAACCCTAACCATATCTCACCCATTGTACCAGTTGTCGCTATCATCCTAGCTGTCTCCACGCTTTCGATTCCCTCCTCCGAAATCACCATATTTTTATCCATTAAAATGCTTCCTTATAATTTAAACCCCCCCCCCCAACAAAAAAAAGCTTCCTTATAAAATAATCTACCTTTTTCCCCTCAATTAATTATTGGATTTATTAAATATAAGCTCAATAGTTAACCATCCATGACCATGAGGCAGCCATGACTGATGAACAAACCAAACGACAATTACGGTGCAACGAATTCTTGCTCGAACCAAACCAAAGTTAGGAGAACGATAAATATAAAAAATAATGAGGAGACTAAACAAACTTGAACTTTCTTTCTTTACAAAAAGAAAATGAAAAAAACAAAAAAAAACACCAATTAATTCCAAAAAAAAAAGAAAAGAAATCAGCCAAGGAACAGCTGTTTTAGCTGGTCTCCTAAGTAAAGAATGTGTTCTTTTCTCTTCTTTTTTTTTTCTCCATTTTCTTTTCTTTTTCTTTTTTTAGTCCCCTACTTTCGTTCTTGACCAGGTTCTTTCTTTTCTTTTTCCGATTTTGTTGTTTTTACCTCCAAATCTGTGATTAAAAATTCTACAAGACTTAAAAAAAAAGAAGAAAAAACCCTTTCCCAAAAAAAAGGGAAACAAAATTTAATTTACAGGTTTGCCGTGATTGTTGCCGTAATAGGAAAGGTACCACTTCACGAACTTCTTCAACCCGGTTTGTAAATCGGTCGTGGGCTTGTACCCGAGTTCTCTCCGGGCCGAACTTATATTCGCGTGGGTGAACGGAACGTCACCGTTTCCAGGCATGTCCACGATATTCCTCTTTGCCTTCACCTTCAAATGACGCTCTAGTATACTCACTAGCGTCGGCACAGTCACTGGCGAAGTGTTTCCAAGGTTGAAGATCCTGTACGGAGCGGTTCCGCGCTTCTTCCCACCCGAACCGGTACTCTTCCTGGAAGTATCCAGCGACCCGACACACCCTTTCACTATATCATCAATGTAAGTAAAATCACGGGCCAGATCGACCCGATTCTTACCCCGGTAGATAGTGATGGGTTTTCCCTGGAGAATGTTGCGGGTGAAAGAGAAGTAAGCCATGTCGGGTCTGCCCCACGGGCCATACACGGTGAAGAACCTCAAGCCGGTGATGGACAAGCCGTAAATGTGGTTATAGGTGTGGGTGATTTCCTCGCCGGCTTTCTTGGTGGCGGCGTAGAGGCTGGCGGGTTGGTCGGTTCGATCGGACTCGGAAAATGGAACCTTGTCGTTGAGGCCATAGACGGAGCTGGAAGAAGCCCAAACAATGGCAGGTTGAGGATTCGCCGATTTGCAAGCCTCGAGGAGGGTCACGAGGCCCGCGATGTTACTGTGCACGTACGAGTGAGGGTTCTCCATGGCGTAGCGTACACCAGCCTGAGCCGCAAGGTGCATCACATGGGTGAAAACGACGACGTCGAAGAGCTTGGCCAAGAGCTTGGCATCGTTAACGTCCCCTTCCACAACCAAGATACCGCGTGTGGTGAGCAGCGATTTGCGCGCTTTCTTCAATGAAGGGTCGTAGTAGTCGTTGAAGTTATCCAGTCCAACGACGCCGTCTCCTCTCCTTTTCAGGGCAAGGGACACGTGGGACCCCACGAAACCGCCAGCACCGGTCACCAGCACCGACATGCCACCCTGGCGGTGGATCTGGGCTGAGGCGCGCACCTGCTTCTCCCACTGGATCCCGCCCCACGACGCCGAGAGATACCGGCTACCGGAATCAACGAAACTCTGGAAGCTGAGGTAGGAGGCGGTGAGGGCTATAAGGAAGAGGGCCCACAAGAACATGGTGCTGGTGGAAGCGAAACACCGGTAAACCTGGCGGTTCATGTTGTGAGCTCGCTCGATCTTAAACTTGCCCGGTGTAGAGGGGAAAAGCTCTTCCTCCAATGACGGCATTTTCTTTCCCAGACTGAAAATATTTAGACAAGAAAGATCAAATGCTGGTTCCTCTTTTATTGGAAATTCGATGGAAAATGTTTCGTTTGATTCTTTTTTGCTTTTTGATTTGGATGGAATAATGGAAGAGTGGGATTGATTGGTTATGAAGGAAGGAACACACACAGATGCAGAGAAAATAAATCGGTGATTAATTTTCTTGCACCTGCTATTAGACGAAATGGAAGGGTGGGTTATATATAGTGGTTACCCCTAACAGAAGCGACAAGTATACGCGTGAACGCGTTAAACAACGGACAGGGTGGAGGGCAGAGAGAAAGAGAGAGAAAGAGACTACACAAACAGGGGTTTAGGGGTCTATGGACTTTTTTTAGAGAGAAAAACTGTGTGATGACTGCTGAATCTGAACATGGCACATAAAAATGGAAATTCCCGTGTTTTAAATGAAAATTTCTATTTATTTATTATCCATTAACTCATTGCCAATGTCACAGTCAAAAATGAGAGAATCCGGTCCAGTGAAGTTAAGTCACTAAAGACGAAATCCAGCCCATGATTCATCTGTGCAGTATAACTGTGCGCAATTTGATAGATAGCAATTTCTGTTAGGCTTCCTTTTTTATTCATGAGAAAATGTTTACTTACACATTTTTATTTTATTCATTTTAGGCTTTAGCAATGTGATGCGAAGCACAAATGTTGAGAGACGTGACTGGTACATTACAAGAAATGTTATATTTACATAAAAATATGTATGTTGTATTTATATTATATATTAATATGAGAAATATATTAAATTATTTTATATGTGATTATAGTATTTTTATGTCATGTAAAATGATTTTATGAATGAATTAGATAAAATTAAATAAATAATGAGATTAGTAGGAACATGAGTGCCATAACCATTGGCTGTTTGGGGGAAAGAGAAAACCTGTGTACTCTTTACTCTCATTTCCAGAAGGGCTGACTAAAACTAATTTTAGTATTATCAAACTTATTATTAATTATAATTATAATTAATACTACTAATAATATCCTTGACCTAAATAGGAAATAGTTGTGTTGCTACCCACGGTCGGGAGAACCGGTGTTGACTGTGGAAAAGTAATTATAACATGGTAAAGAGGTAACTACCACTTATAAATAAATAAATAAAAATCAACGGAATAAGTTTTAATAAAATCATGATTTTTATTAATGGACTTATATATATCAAAAGTTGACTATCTACACCTCATATATCAAACATATATATATACACACACCTCGTTCCTCCTTCAATTACACTGCATTTTATTTGATCAAATTGAGTAACAAGTCTGTCTAACTACTCATTTAATGTAATTTTTAAGCTATACGTAATCCAAGGCTTCCACCCATAATCAAAGCATGTGCGTGGGAGACATGGATGACCTTACTACGAACCTGCACAGAGCATTAAACAAATTAACTAAACTGAACACTCGACGGCACAAGCAGTTGTGACTTTTATAACCTTTGATTTATGTTTTTATGCATTGAGATATGTGATTTGATATATAATAAAAAATTAAAATAAAAGAATTTACACAGGCACAAAAACTTGACTTCGTGTGCGGTCTGAGTGTTTAATAGCATTATCCTAAAAAATATTAACGATGATTTTTTATATTATTAATTATATCACCTTTTTATTAATTTTTTCATTTAATTATAATTATTAAAAATAATATAAAAATGATATTTATTAAAAAATATGTAAAAACATCATTTTTCAAAAAATATACACATGATTTTTTTTTCACTTTGGTTCATGTGCCAAAGCTAATATCGATATAAACAATAAAGCAATAACAGAAGTAGTTTCAAGCATTAGTTAATTAGGGATGATTCACCCGATTGACATTACATGACTTGAGGTTCAATTCAGGGATATTTTGTTAGTTAATTAGTAGCTTACCTTGGGATGGAAAAGGTATTCATTCACTTTAAACTTTCATGAAATTGAGTATTTGATTAGATTCTACATACTAAGTTTTTTTTTTACAGTAAACTAATTTATGTTGTTTAGATAATATTTATAAAAAATATTTTGAAAATTATAATAATATAATATATAAAGAGTAGTTACATATTTTTAAATTATAATATGTATCATTCGATATAATAGTTTAAGTATAAAATATTGTGATATAACAAATATGTGTTCTCAATAATTATCATGTGTCATATCATGCAATATTCAATTAAGAAAAAGAAATTTTAATAAAAGATAATTTTTTTTCTATTTTGTCTCATTAATAAATCAATTAAAATTTGTAATTAATTTCAAATTTGATTTCAAATTGTAAGTAGTCAAAAGTAATTATTTTTCTATATTAACTTCATATATGATTTGCTTTAATTGGTAATTTTTATTCATTGTTGTCAGTAGAATATTTTGGTTTTGATTTGCTAAGTTTGATTGATTTGTTTTAATTTGTTTAATTTTGTTTTTAATTCATTATTATGTTAATGCTTGATTTTGTTCATTTGCAATAAATTTCAAGTAGTCAAATTTGATAATTATTGAAATAAATTTCATATTCGATTAGGAATAAATTTTTTTCAATAAAATTCGAAGTTTCCTTCCTATTTTGACTTATTAGTAAATCAATCAAAATATATAATTAATTTCAAATTCGATTTCAAATCGCAGGTAGTAAAAACCAATTGCTTTTCTATATAAAGACTATCATTCCACCTTTTCACTACTAATTCGGTTCACATTCTTTTAAATGTTTCATCTTTTAATGGAGTCTTAGGTTCACTTATTTCTGAGTTTTATATTGCAACCTATAATTTCTCTCTTGCCTGATACAATCTTTCACGGCAAATCACTGCTCATTTTTTTTCCTTGCACTCAATGACACACAACATGTTATGATAAATGTTACAAGTTATGTCATTCTTGCATTCCTCACCAACTATTTTTATTTCACATCTATACATTACTAATATACCAATCAAAATATTATTTTTCACACAACTTGATCTCATCATTATTAGATCCATGAGCACTCGGTAATGTCTTGTAAAGTATAAGATATTAGAAATAGCGTGTGTTGCAAATGGGACTTGAAATGAAGAGTTGAAGCAGAGTACAACTTTGTTTTATCGATCGAACACAATGTTCAACCTTTGGGGATACCAATCTACATGGAAACCCCACTAAGAAAGCCAATAATAATAATCAAAAGGAGAAGAGTCACTCGCTCTTTAGCTTCTTTGATATTCGCTAAAAAATGTTTGATGTAAGGATTTAGAAGATGATGATGATTTACGTGAGAACCTTTGAGTAATGGTCTTTTTTTTATTTTATTTTCTATGTAGTTTAATTATTGATTTGCTAATTTTAATTCATTGTTATATGAAGTAACTTTTTATTTGTTTTATTTGCTTTATAGTTTAATCATCAATTAAAATATTCACTAATATAGTATCATTAGACAATTATTATATAAATATTTGGAATAATTAACCCAGTTATTTCTTTCCTATTGTACAAATATCAATTATATTGACATATATATCTTTGCATATTTATTAATATTCAAAAAATTCAAAAAATCTCATATATCTTTAGTTGATCATGTTATTATTTATTAATTATTTTAATGGGTGATTGATTTTAAAATCTCAAAATTTTTTGTAAGTGTCTGATACTATTTTTGTTGTATATATATTGTTACCCTAAACTTGAGACTTAACTTGCTCATAGACTACACAAAGGTTAACTTAATTTTCTTCTTTTATGCTCTTTCTTACTCTTTTCTTTCTGTTTTCTTTTTCTTTTCTTCCTTTTTGACATTATTTTTTTACTATTCATGTAATGTTTGTATGATTAGTGAATCTTTTTTTTACCATTTTTTTGCTTCAAGGTGTTCCCTAATAATCTGCACCAATTATAATGTGTGATTAATTTAGATTTTTAGAAAAAAGTTATGAATTTTTTAAACTAGATATCCCGTTTTGACTCTTATCTTCTTGACATTTTCTATTTAAGTCATTATCATGTGAGTGATTGTAACAAATTTTAAGAAAATATGAAAATTTTTGAATTGTTCAACAATTTGTATAAATTATTTTTAATTAAATTAATATATTAATTTAGTTTTCTCTTATTTCACTTTTATAGGATTTAGAATATGATGATGATTTACGTGAGAACCTCCGAGTAATTATCCATTTTTTTTGTTTTATTTTCTGTGTAGTTTAATTCTTGATTTGCTAATTTTAATTCATTGATGTATGAAGTAATTTTTTATTTGCTTTATTTGTTTTATAGTTTAACCATCAATTGAAATATTCACTAATATAGTAACATTAAGAAATTATTGTACAAATATTTGAGATAATTAATTTAAATATTTTTTTCCTATTTTAGTTGTGTAAATTATCTTAATCATTCTACATAAATATATAATGTATATCTTTCATTATATATATTTTAGGTTATTTTTTTCTATAGTATTGATGATTATTAAATTAAAAAGAAACTTTTATTTAATTTGTTTAAAACAAGTAAAGTGTTTTAGTTATAGCTAATAACATTAAAAAATTATTAATTAAATCCATCAGTCCACAATTTTTTATAAATAGGTTTGTAATGTTCTAAATATATTAAAAAATAATTTTATTTAAGTCTAAAATATGATGACAAATCTTAATAATAATAATATAATAAGAAATCTTAAAGAAATATGAAAATTCTTGAATTATTTAACAATTTATATCAATTATTTTTAATTAAATCAATATATTAATTTAGTTATCTCTATTTCACTTTTCATGTGCCTCTTATTTAAATAACATACATATATACTTAAATCTCTTATTTTCTACTACTCTCACTCTCTTTTTAACCATTAATTTTAAAATTTCACAAGTAAGGTATTTACTCAAGACTTGATATAAAAATTAGATCAAGTATTGAAAGCGTTTAGAATAACTTAAAGGTTTTCAATTATACTAAAAATATAATCTTTTTTACAAGTATATAACAAGATGTAAATAAAGTTAATGAAACTCTACTTGACAAATTATAACTTAATTTTTATTCAATCATGTGTGTATCTAATAATAAAAGTTGTTATATCAAGAATAAATATATAATATACAAAAATAATTAGTAGAACAATTGAACATTGAATTTTTAATATTAGATAATTTTATCTATATATATATATTTTTTTTGTACATATGTCTATATATTTCATTTACTAAAATTATTTTATTATATTTATCTTTATAACTCAATTCTTAATTAACCTCATGCATAACACATGGACATAAATAATGTTATTGTTCATTATACATATATAAAAGTAATGTTACAAATTGTCAATGTTAAATAATTTATTTTCATATTCTTTATAATTTTTTAAGATGATTTTAATATACCATTGATATGTGGTTAAAAATAACATAACTTATATTCTAAATTCTATAATTTTTTTTTCAAATTTTGTTTATTATATTACATTTGAATATTATTTTATAAAATTATAAAATATTTTTATTAGTTGTTTAATTTATTAAATCATATCCAATGCATCGACGTATGGTACAAATAAAATTATTACAAATTATTTCATAGAGATATTTTTAATTTAAAATTAATATAAAAATTACAAATGAAAAATAGTAAAATGAATAAAGTATTAATACACACACACACACACACATATATATATAATACAATTAATATAGATAATTTAGTCAATTCTCGAGGAAGGGAACCTCATAGAGCAAAGAATACGATCCACATCCCTATCCCCACACCTGTATCAAGAAAATTTTTATCTCTTTTTCATTATCCCGAGGAATTTTTTTTAAAATTAAGTCTCTAAATGAGACAGTTCCCACGAAAATCTTTGAATGTAAAGAGATTTTATTATCTCAAAATTACTTATCACTTGACTTATATAAATTGAATTAATTTATATGTAATTTTTTGTCAAGTTAATTTATTAAAATATTATTCATAAAATTATTAGATTAAATTATTCATTTAGAAGACAAAGGTTTTTTTATATTAAAATATTTTTTTAGACTTATAGATTGTTTTATAACAATTTATATTTAAATTCTTTAATATTTATATTAGGATGAAATTTTTTCATGAAAATATAATAAAAATTATATTTTATGTATTTTTAAACTAAACTTATAAATTTTATTTTTCTTGATGAATTATTATATATATTTCATTTAATAAAATTATTTTTATATAATTATATTTATTTTTATCATTTAATTCTTAATTTATCTCTACATCACACGAGTACAAAATCTAATTAACACTAAAAGACAATTGGATATGTGTATTACGTTTAGATTATGGAAAAAAAATTAAAAATCATTTTGTAAAATATACACCAAAACATGATTTGCCGAAGGAAAAAGTAATAAAATATTGCTTCTTAATTTTAGACTCAAAATAACGTTGGAATGACCAAACGTGATTTTGCATTATGGATGAAAAAAGATGTTAATACAACTTGGAAGTCGCAATCCTTCAAATGAAGTTGAAGCCTAATTAAGAATAGAAAATAAAAATAAGTGATCTCTATCTATGTACAAGATGCTTAAGTGTTCTACTTAAGTCATTGAGAATTGAAAGAAGAATGTGGTGAGCTACGAAAAAATAAAAATTATAGAATTGCTTAAACAATATTTTTTTTTCCGTCTCTCTTTCCCACCATTCAAACTTATTATTCATTGTTAATGAAACGATGAAATAGAAAATAATTATTTTTTTCTTTTTTTGTGAGCATAATTACTTATTTTCTTACCAAAAAGGAAAATAGTTACTTTTTATTGCTAGTTGTTTCCCCCCTATGCTTTTGCATCATTGCCTTCTACTTTGTGGAAAATATAGTGGTGGGCCCAGAGAAAGTTAGCAGAGAGACAAATATTTGTATGCGATTTTTCGTTGTGTATTATTTTGGATAAATGGGAATATGGAAGGTGCCCTACTCAGACTGCTAATATTTCTTTCGATTAGTTCTTAGTTTTAGGAACACATTTTGAGTGTCAAATTTTTCTTTTTTCAATGTTGATAAAAATAGTAGCCTCAAAAATCAAATGTGAGCTCTGCTATAACATTCTTTAATTTAGAATGGTGAAATGTGTGTTGGTGGGCGAAGTCCCACTAAGCCTTTTACTCAGTTAAGTGTAATGCTGAAAGTGAATCATCAAAGGAAGATAGTTTTGGACAGCGAATCTATATAGGCATAGTTAGGGAGAGCTCATGGTGCTGTAAGGACCTCTACTTAAGGAGCTTTTGTTGCTCAAGAAGTCCTACCCCAGAAATACCAGTGTGGATGCTAATCATCACTGATCAGGATCATAGTGGACACTTTTGCATATTTAGTGACTACCGTAATGCAATCAAATATATAACCATGATTTTGGGACGAGAAATTATAATGAGATATGGTAGCAAATTCTACCATTTAGAAATGCCATTGTAGCGATGACTCGATGAATTACAGAAACCAACAAATTCAGTAGCATATATCTCACCTTACCCTTGCTCCCATTGATGGACTCATGCTCAAGAGAAATATTTTATATACATTAGATTATATACATCGTATTTACACCGTTTATTAACGTGTGAGAGATATTAAATTATCTTATATGTAACTATAACATTCTTACGATATATAAAATAATTTTATGAATGAATTAGATAAAATTATATGTATTTTAATTAGACGAATAACGTGATTAAATGGAAAATATGATGCAGACCATGAAGGACAACTAAATTTTCATGCCAAGAAGAAGGAACCACCATCCCCCAATGCTATTGTTTATGGAAAGTTAAAAATTCCAAGATGAAAAACAACTCTATGCAAATGTCAACTTTAGTCCAATAGTAACACTACTGTCTGATCAATGTGATCATGCCATGTGTTTTAGGTCATTGTTTAACAATTTTAAGTGTATCATTGCAACCATAAATAAATAAAAAACAAACAAACTGCAAAGTTAGTAAACAATTTGTTGATAGTGAAACAATTATGATCAGGTGTCGGGTTAATTGGATTATAATCCGTTAGAATTGTGTAATGTTCTGTTAGTCAATTTGGTCAAATAAAATAATGCGTAAGTCTAGAAGAAAAATGAGATAAAATGACATTTCATAAGAAGGCAAATGTAGTTTACCGAGTAAAATAATAAACTAATATTAGGATAACCAGGGAACACCCCGTGTAGACTATTAGTCCGTTTTGTTCTGCTGCAGTACTATGCAATGGATGGGCCACTGCTATCTTTCCGGTGTTGCTATTTTTCACCAACAACTTTCGTGAGGCAAATGTAGCATTCAAGGGATGGAAAAGAAATCACGGGATGAATCAGGAATCATGGGTAGGTGAGAGAAACGACAGTCCTTCTCTCTCTTCGTGAGACGCTCCATTAATTGCTCTTACTTAGTGTGAAAGAGCATTTTCCTTATCTTTTGTTACTCTTTCAATTACGAAACCGTAATTTCAGCACTTAACCAATTCCTTTTTATCTTAAAAAATGTGAACATTCTAAATTGATATTGCCGTACTATCATAAAATTACGTATGAAACAAAGTATAATTATGTCAAATTGTTTGTATGTTTACAACAATAGTAACACATTTGCAAAAAAAAAGTATAATTCCATCAACAAAGACATGATCACGTTAACAAAACAAAGAATTACATTGCTTTCAATTAAACATGACGTTAATAAAACAAATACTTGCATCGATTTATAAAATATAAGAATAATAATATTATAACTATAATTGAGTAATTAAAATAAATAAAAAATTAGACTGTGCCTCTCTTTGACTAACTTTATGTTTGAATGTTTCCTCCATCCTCCATGTATATGCCAATTGCCAGCACAAATAAAAGGCGGTGAGGTTGATGGTTTTGTGTTAGCTGGCGGATCATGGGAACATGTTCTCTGTGGTTTGTATCTTGGAACCTTCCATGGTGGTTCTTCTACAGTTAATGAAATCCAAATTAAAAAAAAAACGAGATCTCTCGAATTAATTATGTCCATGAAGCTTTTTGGGCAAGCTAAATTCGGAATAAAAATTTTGTGGGAGTGTTTCTTGCTTAGATTATTCGATAAAAAAACAACATGATTTATTCCCTCATATGTTGTTGCTTGTGAATTCGTCAAGGTACCTAAAAGTGTATTATTATAATGTCGTGATGATGAGACTATATGACTAAATGGAGCAATACGAATTTTTTAATTTAACTTTCGCTTCGAATCAAATCCAAAAGATTCTTAGTTCTAACATGATCTTTCTATCCAAACGTATCAATTGAAGACTTTCTTTTTGGGAGACAAAGTCCTAGTATTAACGTTTGAAAAATGATGTTTCTACATCATTTTTAATATATATTATTTTTTATTATTTTTTAATGATTGTAATTAAGTAAGAAAAATTAATAAAAAAATAATATAATTAATGATATAAAGAAAAATATAAAAAGTGATGTGAAAAAAATGATATAAAAAAATCATAATTATTAACGTTTTACTCGGTTACTGTAAGAAATTTGAGTTTTGAGAAAAATAACGAGTGGTTATAATCGTGATAAAGACTAGAAGCTGATAAAAGTTTCATATTAGCATAAGTTCTTACTATTTATACTTTTACTAATCTGGTTGTATTTTAATTTATACGTGGATATCATGAACAAGTCATCCTAAATAAGATTATATTGCATTATATTTATTTTTATTTATTGTTATTTAAAGAAACAAGACGTTGACATTTAAAAAAATATAGTGAGACTATACTATAAAAAATGGGAAAAATATTATCATATATATTTTTTAAAGGTATATGCATTGTTGATACTTTTTTTAAATATGTCAGATTTAGTGAAAAAAATAATAATAAAATAAATATAATAAATAATATTAAAAAAAGTATAAAAAGAAGTATAAGTATTATTAATAATAAAAATATCAAGTTAAAAAATGTAGTGTGAGAAATAAAAATTCACAAAGATGCACGACTGCGGTGGGTATTGTTCAGTTTAATGTGGACTTGGAGTACGAAAGGCCTTTTATTATATACACAAATGGGCCTTATTAAAAAATTATTAATTAGATTTATATATTCCTTTTCAATTATGTACATTTTGTCAGATAAAAAAAATGTATATTGTTGTCAGTATATATATTTAGTATTTATATCAAAATTTTAAAATAATTTTTTTATGACTCACTTATGAGAATGAATAATATAAAACATAATAAATACGTACGTAATAATAAGTTTCAAATTTCTATTATTAAAATTTGAACCCGAATTAGTATATATACCTTGTCAAACTTTTATATTTTGGGAATACCTTCTCAAACTTTTAAAATTATATATATATATTTAAAATATATATATATATATATATATGTTACAAAAAATATATATATATATGTGTCGTTAGGTTATAAAGACACTAGATACCGGGTTATATAATAAAGAACGAAAAAATTAATAAGAAAGTTTGTGATGCAATTTCCTTTTGGGCCCTGGCCTTTTTGTTATATATATATATATATAAGATAGCGTAATTTTAAAAAAAAATGTGTTATAAACGGAGATCAAGGATCACTTATCTGATTGGAGGTGTTTTTACTTTGTGCAGCAGTAGTGGTGAAGAGGAGGTAGTGTACTTATAAGATATTCATTCTGATACTTAGGATTTATTTGATATATTATATTAAGTATGATAAATTAAATTAATATAATATATTATGATTTTATTAATTATTTGATGTAAACACTATATTGTATAAGTTTATCTATTAAATCTCTCTTATACATAAAAATGATGGATAACTTAATCAAGTCTTAGAAGGAGGAATTAGACTTGATAGAGTTTTGATGTATAAGTTCTTATAATGACTTTTCATTACAATTTTAAACACCTCGATATTTTCAAACCTTACGTGTTAAGCTTTATACTATCAAGTGTTATACTATCATGTCTTATACTATCAGGTCTAATACTATCAGACATTATTCTATCTTTCGTACTAAATCGACCCTCAAGTAAAAACAATATATTAAGAAAGAGGAGTATATTAGAGTATGTGCATATTTAAATGACTTAAAACTCCTATCTATAGAGTATTTATTTGTAGAATTAGTAGCATATGAAGAGATATTATTTTCATATAACTATAATTAGTAGTTATGAAGAGGATTTGATATATGAATAACGTTATTAAAGAAATATTATGTTAAAATATTATACTTATCATATTGAGTAATCAGTTACCCGTTAGATGAATAATTAATTATGAGGTTTATGATAGTTTAAGACCACATTTAGGCCAGTTACGTTAGACTCCTCATGTTCGGTTTGGATTTGAGATATAAACCAGTCTAAAACAAAATGCTAAAAAGTGATATTAAGAATAATTTGACATGTTTATTAATTTTTTTAATTGATGAGTGGTCTCCACTATTTTATTTCCTTTGAATAATTGTAATTAAATTTAGTTGAGTTCTATACAAATTTAGACCTGTTTTTTTTTAAGATGTAACATTCTAAAAAAACGCAATGTCATTATAAGTTATGATTTTTGGACAATATTTTTTTACTTTTAATTTTTAAATTTAGACTTAAGAACATATTAAATTAATAATCCCTAACTCAGTATACATATCAATCTTGAATATCTCTTAAAAAATCCAAGTAACCAATTGTATTAAAATTAAATCCTTGTATCATTGTCTTGCAAAACAATAAATAAACAAAGTGTATCAATTATGTTATAGTACAATTGTATATAGTATTTATTTATATTCTTATTGATTGTTAATTAGCCACATGCTTTCTTCACATGACAAGGGCTAGGTGTTAATATAAAATAATATATATGTAATTTATAAGTAGCATTTTTCTTGCCACACCTACCCAAAAATTATATTCCTCCAGATTTCGTTGTTATAGATTTTTTTTTATTTAGAATAAATTACTTATAATTAGTATTTTCACATCTTTGTTTATTGGTTAAGTATGTCAAAAGTAAGAAAACTCACCTCAATCAATATGTTCAGTATCAGGCCATTATTATGACACACCCTGATAAGTTTAAGTATACTATATACTCTTAATTTTTATTTACAACAATAAGTTTTTTTTTAGTAGATTTTTTTTTTCAAACCCCATGTACTGTTCATGCCAGAGGTTAAAATATTGTTCCTATTGAAAAATACTGTTCTTATCAGAAAAATCACCGTTTATACCAAAAAATTATTGTTTATGCCAAAAAATTACTTTTCATGTCAAAAAAGGGTATTGTTTACACTGAAAAAGGTACTGTTTATGCCAAAAAAATACTATTTATATATTTTAAATTTATACAACTCTGTAAATAATATCAATTCAAATTATATCAATCAATGTTGATATTTTTTATAAATAAGCTGTGTATACTAAATTTTTTTAAAACTATTCTTGTTGAAAAATTTTATAAATTTTAAGCGATAATATTTATACAATTATACAATTTAAAAAAAATGAAAGTGATCGAATTTCTTAAAATTAAAACTGTATTTTTTAAAAAATTTTTATAAATTTTAATTGATAATATTTATACTGATTATATAATTTAAAAAAAATTAGAAATGACCAAATAGTAGTTATATGGCAAAAGTAAGCGTAATTGATGACAATAGTGGTAATAGTATATAAAAAAATATATAACACAAAAAAAATTAAAAAAAAATTAAAAAAATACTTAACAAATTTTCTGTAATTAATCTAAGTCATTAATTTATTTTATGAATAAATTAATAGTTTAAATTATGAGGTGTATCATACACCCTCTTTTTAGAATTGGCCTCAGTATGATTATGATTGGGGACATGAGAATATTTTTACCCACCAGTGTGAACGGTTTCTTTTTTTTCCTGAGTAACGGTTTCTTAATTTTGTTTCAGTACTTAATTAGCACATCACACAATTATTTTTTATACTTGTAATTTGTTGGAGAATCTTCTTTAAAATCAATAAAACTATAAAATTATGCAGCAACTACTAATAAATGTTTGACACAAATCTTTACAGCATGTTTCAACACTTTTCTTTAGATTTAATTCGCTCCACCAATCTTTTGATTGGATGCAAAATGATAATAGCAAATTTCCTTTAAGATATAATAAAAACTATTTGGTTTGTTTTGCACTTACATTTAAGCTAATGAAATTATTAGTATTTTACACAATGATAATTCTCAAATGTACTTCATGACATTATAAAAAAAAAATTAGAAATGGAATTCTATTGGTGAATCATGTCCTTATATAAAAGTTCAGAAATTTCTTCGAAGAGTCACAACTCTTCATGCATAACTATCCTTTATGACATTTTTCTATTATCAAGAATAGATGCATCTTTTCAAGGAATTTACGTAGGTGTTTTGAGCACTCAAGTGCTACATCCATGGCGCTCAAGTGTGCACGAGGCAAATTCTGCTACACACACGAGTGCTTAATCCTTGCATTCCTGACGCTCAGGCGTTGAAGCCTCATAGAACATTGTTTCTTGCTCTTATCTTGCGTGCTCAAGCATCGAAGAATTTCTAGATGTTTTATGGGTTGTGGTGCTTAGGCACTTAGGCGCTCAAAAGGCATAAAGCAAACTTCAACCAGATGCAACCAATTAACACTCGAGCGTTGATATATGAATGCTTGAGCAGTGAAGTTGCAGAAAGCTCACCTTATGATTTCCATTAATTTAGAAATCTTTTCACATAATTACTCGTTTCATCATTTGAAATTGCAGAAGCCTCAACCTAAGCGCAAAAATTAGAGTTTTTCTAAATTCTCAGTTGTCTCTTCTGATTTTTTTCCTCTTAAGAACGTTCCTGTTTAATATGAGAGATTCTTAATTACATACAATTGTACCACATCATTCTTACACACACTTACAAAAAATTGAAGAGAGAGAAAAAAATGAGTCCCTCTAAATTCACTCATCATAAAAAATTATTTTTTTTCTGTAATTTTTTTATAAATGTGTATAAAGATGATGTGGTATAATTATGTGTAACTAATAATTTCTCGTTTAATACTTTAATAATTAATTTAATTGGTCTCTTTTGTAACAAAAAATGAAAAAACTTTGTCTTGTTTTCTATAATAAACATGATGCTTTGTTCACAACATGCCACAAATTAATGTTTGAAAGTAGATATATACGTTCAATTGCTAAAAACCTAATAACAAACTTCCTTTTTGGTAGGTACCTACTAAGAAACTTTATATTGTTCTATGAAAAGCAGATAGGGAGATATATAATTGAAGTTGCCCGTGTTTCACTACCAAAATCAAGCACCTGTTTCACTTATTCAAATGCTTTGCGTTTATGGTGTCATTGGTGGCGATAACTGGATATGGGATTCATTACAGTTTACAGTTAATAATTTTAATAACTGTGACTTATTCAGTTACTTAGCACTAGGTTTAAGTGCATCGTGGTGACGAAATCGAAATTCATATATGTGAATGCGCGTCGCAACCAAGGGGAAATTGAGTATATTGAGTATACTGAACTTTACCGCGTCATAGTTTGATAATATGAAAATGAAAAATAGTGGAGAGAATTTGTTTTTTATTTTCACTCATTAATTGGTATATTGTGAAAAACTAAAATACTTCTAACTTACTTTCATTTTATATGAGCGACTTAGATTTATAAATTACACCGTAAATGAGTTGCACTATATTTTTAACCGTATCACGTTTTTGTAAAATAATTCTTTAATCGAAGTTTTTATATTCTCAAATAAGCATATGTTATCTATTAACAAGGATTGGTGCAATAATAAATAAACTGTAACTTTAAGGAAAGTATTAATGTTTAAATTTTGAAAAGATAATTATTGACAAAATATTTTAATTGCAATAATATTCAATAAATTAGTCTTATAATAATATATGTGAAAATATTTTTGTCAAAGAAAAAAAAAGTTGACATTCCTTTTTTTTTTTTCCTATTTCTAATTCACATATTTCTTATATCCTTATTCCTTACTATGCGTAAGTTTACTGGGCAGTAGGTATCAAGCTGTCAACACAAGAACAGGAGCTACTTTGAATTTCAACTATACCTAACGCAAGTCTAACATATTTAATATTTCTTGACACACAAAAAAAAATACTTTTTCTAGAATAAATGCAGAATCAGTTTTGAAATTTCAAATAACTATTCACTAATCATATTTGTTAATTTTTTTATAACTTTAGATAAGGATTATACGAGAGGCTTTTGTTATTATCCATGGGCATTGGTTGCAATTCATTTTTATAACAATAATAATATTAAAATGGTCTAAAATATTATCAAATGCGACAAATAGATAAACAAAAACAAAAACCAAAAAAGAGAGAGAGAAAACCGCGAATGACCTAATTATGAAGTGTCCCAGAAATCAGATTTTCACACGTTGACATGCAGTACCATTGTACCATGATAAAAAAATAAAAATAAAAATCATTTTATACATTTTTTAAAGTGTAGAATTATTGACATCTTTTTTTAAAGATAATGATTAAATAAAAAAATTAATAAAATATATATATATAATAAATGATATTGAAAGAAGTGTAAAAAATAATGTAAAAATAATAATAATAAAATCAGAATTAAAGAAATAAATTGCCCATCGGAGGTTGTCAGGCTGAGACTAAATACGTGTTTGGAAATATTTAAAATTTTCTCATAATAACTTTTTTAGACAAAAACTGTTATGGGAGAAATTTAAGATGTTTGGATAAAATTATTTTAAATAAATTATAATCACATATTAAAATTTTTTGTATTAGAAACAACTGAAAAAGCTTCTTTTTCAACATTTTGCTTATAAGTGAAAGCAGATTATTTTGGAGTTATAATGTTTTACTAAATTAACTTCAAATATTATATAATTTAAAATTTTAAACCAACCATTTTATACTATTTTAATTATTTATTGTATAAAAATAATTTTTTTAGACAATCTAGACAAAATATATTTTAAAATTTTTTTTTAACTAACATATCTAAATATAAAATTAATTTTATTATAATTAATTATAAAAAATAATTATATATAATTGAATATTAAAATAATTTTTTTTTCACAATTAATCAAAACACGCCATAAAAATGTGGAAAGATGTGAATATGCAACAATGTGAAGGACATGTTTTTTCTTCTTTTTATTCTTTAGTATATTTTTATATTCAGTAGGTGTAAGATCAATTTCTTAAAATAAAAAGTAATAATCAAGCACTCTCTCTCTTGCAAGTGACAAAAAGGCGAGAACCTTTATATCTAAGAGCACATTCACTTATCACTATTGCACCTACTCGCACGTGATACATGTTTCTATTGTTGTTCATTAATAGAAGTGTACGGTATGTAAAGAATTCAAATATTTTAAAATGTATAATCAAATATTACTTAGTAATTTATGTAGAAGTGTTTTGTCCTGATTCTAAGACCTAGGCCGGAGGGGACCAAGGAGGGTTCGCCGAGGATCTATGAGAGAGGTGGCGCCGAGGACTTCTTGGGACCTAGGCTATAACAATTAGGTTGGGTCCTTTTGCAAGTTGTTAGTAGTAGGATTGTGTATTTAGGGTTGGAATGAAACAAGCCTCGCTGATGGTACACGGCGACATTCTTATAGACCTCCAAAATTGACCCAAGTATTTACTATGTCAAGGAAATCAAGGGATATTACTATGGATGAACTTGGACGGCTTACTTAGCGTGTGCGTGTGACACGATCCCCAGAATACCTTGCAACCGCTTGGAATCGTGATAGGCTTCATGCTGAAGACCTCAACCTCAGCTGATCACATGAGAATATCCCTTTATGGGTTGTTGCGCAAGGGTACGGCTCAAATTTGGGTCTATAATTGGGCTGGTCTTAGTTCTTGAGGTCTGCGACTTGGGCAATGGTCCAAAGTGATTTTATGTTTTTCCTTGCTTAGATTTTTGTTAAATTGTTTCAGTCCCAAAAAAAAATGTTTGATAAATGATGATGAAGGTTATTGTAAATTGTTGCAGCCCAAAAGAAAAAATAAAGAAAATATAATAAATTATCATGAGCATAAACATATCTAATATTTAGAGAAACAAAAGTTCTATCTTCTTTCTGAATCACCCATAAATATGCAAAATCTTATCAACATCTTTTTTTGGATAGATCTATATATAATCCAAATAAAAATCATTTCACTTCAAACCCACTTTTAATCAAAACTAAGTTTGCAAAACCAAATTCATCCAAAATTAATTTTTCAAATTATAATTCAAACATATACTAAATCCACTTCTTTTTTTACAAGATGCTAATTTTTCTTTTATATATATATATAATTGTAACAATTAGCTGCCAAACTTTACACATAATTTGGCATGTAGATTTAATTATTCCTTTTTAGCAAGTGCAGTGAAATTCTAACAATGTTACTTCATGTTTCAAGTCGAGTACTCCAGTAGTATAAGCGGTAAAAGTAACCGTTCGACCACCTTAACTCACTAAAATACGGGCGGGGTGGGTTGCCTTTTTAAAAATAGGTTAGTCACCCCGCCGGGTTCAATTCCATAAAAGATAAAATAAGAAAAATAGATGAGTTAATAGGTCAATCAGTTTAAACCTAAAAAATAAAAAAAATAATAATATACAATAAATACTATAAAAAAATAAATAATAATGATAAAAAATTACAAACCACATATCTAAAATATAATTTTTAAAATAATCTAATTAAATATTCAAACATAAATTATATAACATCAAAAAGTTTTTCATTTATAATATTAGTTATCATTTTTAAAAATACGAGTCAACTCCAGTAGTCCTCTCCTTGTACATGTGAGTTAAAAAAAAAAAAAAAAGAGATAAACCTAAAACGAGGGCCTTACTTATAATCCTCTCCTTGTACAGAAAAGAGATAAGAAAAAACGGGGCCTGACTTATTTTAAGTTCATTCCTAAATGAGTTTAGTTAGTTGAAAATTGATAATATGACACTTAAATAATATTTCACTCACATCTGTATATGATATATTTATTATAACTTGATATACATTATCTAAGAACAGTGAGCCACACTCAAATGCATCACAGTATTTTAAGTGAGTATCATTTAAAAAAAATACATTTTTGTTCCTGAATTCGTGATATGAATTAGTAGAATTACATATGCCCTTTTCCTGTTCACTCGAATAAAATTGGAAATCATAACTTATGGCTGGAAGCGAAAATTGTAATTAACTGAAGGAATCACAAATAATTAGGCAAGCACTACTTATGTGAAGCCTTATAATATTATAGAACAGTTGCTGGATAAACCAGTAAGGCAGTAACAAAGATACATAGTCAAGTACATGATTTAAGCATCCAACACGTCAAGGATCTTGCATATTGAACAAAGTTAGGGTGAACCATGACTCCCCGCTTTACTTAATGTACTTATGACGAAAAGGAAAAAACATGATGGACACATGCATACGGAGACATAAACAGATAAACTTATTTGTTTGCAAATTACAATATATTTATAGTGAATTAATGGTGACACGTTATTTTCTTCGACACGATCTCTATTACATACTTACATCTACATGCATGATTTCACTTTCCGTTACCACCAGCATATGATCCTGATCCAGCATGAGATCCTGCATACGAACCTGCTCCAGAGGAGCCTGACCCAGCATGAGATCCTGCATATGAACCTGCTTCAGAACCTGCTCCAGAGGAGCCTGACCCAGCCTCAGACCCAGCATGAGATCCTGCATAGGAACCTGCCTCAGAACCTGCTCCAGAAGAGCCTGATCCTGACCTTGACCCTGATGAAGAAGCAGAACCAGAACTTGAGCTAGATCCAGACCCAGACCCAGACCCTGCACCTGCACCGGAGCCTGCGCCACCCCCACCGCCAAGTCCAATTCCTATCCCAGTACCCAACCCAATTCCCACCCCACCCAGGTCCAACCCAAGGTCCTTTCTTGCAGCTCTACTTTCAGACTCTATAGCATTAATTGCAACAAGCAAAGCAACAAGAGCTAGAGCCCTCATAGCAGCCATTGCCACGGATCAATAAAAGCCAAAGGTCACTAACGCCTACGGAACACAAGGGTATGAAACTTAGTACCTATCTAAGCTATATCAGTGGTTGGAATTTATAAATTTTTATAGAGGTATATCCATTGATGCATGCTATTCATAGTTGAGAATAGCTAGTGAGGTCGGCAAGCATGTGTAAAGGCAGAGGAGGCGTGCGTATTGTGGCACCATAGAAAGTGGGGTGACTCATAGTCACACTTGCTGGCTTTGCAACAGAGACAAAACCCTTCTTTTAGTTTTTCTTTAGTAAACATATTAGAGGCGAGGTTATCCTATGAGTGGATGTGGATCCCTTCAGTTTCAAGAATGATTTTAGGGAGTGCAGTTTTACATCTCAACGTCCACAATTACTTGGTTTTTTATCTACATTTTTATCAATCTTTAAAATGATTATGAAGGGTTGAAATCCCTGCAATTTAGAAAAGAACTGCTGAGGATGCTGATAATCCTATTATAAGATAATGGTACTAATAAATAATACTATGAAAATCTACCAACTAAAATCAAACTTAAAATCATTTTTATTAATGATTTTTTTCGACAGTGACAGTTGAGCTTATTGAACACAATTTTATGGACTAAAACGCAGAATTTTGTAAGTGGAAATCTGTAGCAGAAGTTGGATATACATTAATTGTTATTATTGGGATGAGGCCTGGCCACCAATAGCATATACCACTCAGTCTTTCACAATGTATAGTGCCATAGTGGGATATGATTGGCACTTATCAAGATTAAAAGCTAGGAAAATGATGATGATACATTATTTTTCATCCCACACTTATTTTCACACTTATTTTGAATAGGTGTGATTAAGTGAGAATAAGTGATAGAAAAAAATAAATATGATAAATGATATTAAAAAGAATGTGAAAAGAGGTATATGCACTATTTGTAATAAAAAAATCAGAGTTGTAAAAACTATTATTGATTATGTTTTCTGAATTGTAAACCACTAGAACATGTTCAAGATGTTAAGGATATGAGGAGAACATTCAAGAAAAGTTACCTAGCTTTCTTAACTATGGAAAATGCACCCTTCTGTCGAAGTTTGGAGCCACGAGGCTGAAAATTTTCATTATTCTCTCAAAACCCAAATCATTGTTATGCTTAATTCCTTGGATAAATTTTCCAAAAGAATATATGACAAAAGATGTTTTCTCTTTTTTCAATACTTATCCCCTCTTTATTTTTCTTTTCCCAAAAAAAAAGTGTAAAGATTTGATAAAAAAGACGTACAAATAATTAATATTTCTCCAGGGAGTTTTATTATTTGCGCATCTTTTACTACGACAAACAAATCAGACGAGTATATATACTTGCTAGTTGCTGCTATATCGAGTGCAAACTTAAAGCACATTAAAGAATATATGTTGTGTGTTCGATAATATACGCAGCAACGACCATTTTTCTTCCAGTTAGAAAATGGAAAAGAAAGATTCTCTTTCTAGTTATATATCTAATTTCATTCTCATCGCAAACTCATGGATAGGAAGAACGAAGAAACAAGCTTTTGGTGTAGTGTCTTTGTTATAGCAAGCCCTTTTTATTGTGTATTATTGCTCCATGCACTACATACATACATCAACTGACCAAATAATGAATCGGAATATTCGCATCGATGAAGCTAAAGTGACTACTTTATTATTATTATTATTATTATTTTGGGTAACAATTGTATTTTTATTTTTATTTTCGAGCTAAAGGGCCTATCTTCCTCCAACCTCGTAGCGCAGGTGTTATTTGACGATGTCGGGGTTTCTTACCGAGCATGATAGCTTTCTAGTGTTTTTCTTTCTTTGGGCCTTTCGTCCCTCAAATCAAATCTAGAAAGTACAGACACGTTATTTTATTAGTGTGTCTTTGTGTCAGATATGTGTCCGATATCGATACATAACGACATGCACACAACACGTGTGGTTCACGTGTATAGATGTGTCTAATTAAAAAAATTATTTTTTTAACTCGGACACATCTAAGACACATCTCGGACACACCGCGGACACATATTGGACACATCCTATTAAATTTTAAAAAAATGCGTGAAAAAATGCACTAATATCACGACCTATCAATATCACCCGACCCACCCTCGGAAAAAAATGCAATGTGCTAATGATTTAAGTTTCAAGTGAAAATGCTGGTCAATTGGTTCAATTTTTAAATTATTAGTTTCTTTTCTAATTATAAATGAAGATACTTGTGTTACGTTGAGGAAAAATGTTTGGATTGTTTATAATCAAAAAATATATATATATATAGAGAGAGAGAGAGAGAGAGAGAGAGAGAGAGCTTTATTATATCCTCCTAATACATTCTCCTAATAATCTTCCTACTATCTAATAAAAAAAGTATTGAATAAAAAATTAAATGCAACCAATATCTTAAAAACATAAAAAGTATTCAATACTTTCTTCATTTAGTAATTAGGAATATTATTAGGAGGATGAGTTAGCCATTGATTAATTTTTATCATATATATCAATGGTTTGGATCTAAAATTTTTAAATGTGTCCCTATATATGATACACCCTCCAAAGGAGGGTGTATATTAGGATCAAACAAAAAAGAATAAGGGTAGAAATATATTTGTGGAGGTCAAGACAGGAGGTGTGATAATAGTCGTGGCTAGCAGGAGGTGATCACAATCAGAGCAAACCTAATTAAGGAATTATTTATTGATTTGAGTAGACTATGGACAAATATAGGTAGTGAATCTTCATTCATCAACATTTTTGGAATATACGTCGTCCAAAAAATCGCGATGCAGGGTGTAATCATATTGGAAAATGATGTTCTTACATCATTTTTTCAAATATATTATTTTTTATCACATTTTTAATGATTATGATTAAGTGAAAAAAAATGATCAAAAGAAAGTGATGTAATTAATAATATAAAAAATAATGTAAAAAAAGTGTGATAAAATATTATTGTTAAATATATTTCATATACAACCAAGTGAAACATTTAATTATATCATGTTTATCTGAATTTAAATAAAAGTTAATTTGAAGTTTTTCAACGGTTATTTCTGTAAAAAAAAATTAAAAAATAAAAAATTAATTTAAGTTTTTGATAAAAAATTTACCTAAAATTTAAAAAATATATAGTGTGATTATTTTTGGCAGATATTTCTATAAAAAATGCAAACTTTTTAAAAATAAAAAATCCGAGAGAGAAGAGCATTATGGTGATCATCTTGGTGGAAGTGTATACAAAGATGTGACTCCATATCCAAGCCCATCACCCAATATTCAAACCCATGACCAAAGATCCATACCCATCTTATCTTTTGCGGCCTTTAAAGTCTTGTTGAAGTCCTTCACGATGAAGGAGCTTCATGGTTGAGGAAGCCCTGCCTTGATTGACTGAAGTCATTAGGAATGAAAGTAAATGAGAATTTTCGTTGTGCAATTCATTCTGAACCCATTACCGTTTGAGTATGGTCTATTTTAAATGAACTATAATATCATGAAAGATAAATGGAATGTGCATGAATTGCATAGTATATTAGTTCAAGAGGAAACCAGACTTAAGAATCAAGAAAATCATTTTATCCATTATGTGAACCTTTAAGGAGTTGGAAAGAAAGCTTATGTATGTTTTGAATCAAATTTAACTGAAGTTTCCCATAATACTTGGTGGATTAATTCTGGATGTACAATTCATGTTTCTAAGATGATGCATAGATTTATTACAATCCAAACCATAAGCCCAAATGAGAAGTTTGTTTTCATAAGAAATAGAGTGATGGTTCCAGTGGAAAGTGTCGGGACTTACCATTTAATCCTAAACACTAGGCATCATTTAGATTTATTTGAAACTTTTTATGTACCTAGTATTTATAGGAATTTAGTTTCTTCGTCTAAACTCGATATTACTGGATACTCTTTTAGGTTTGGTAATTGATGTTTTAGTTTAAGCATACCTTTTATGATTAGTTCTAGTATACTTTATGATGGTCTATATAAATTGAATCTTGATAATTTATATGTTGAAAACTCTAATAATCTTGCACCATAATGTTGGTACGAAATGTAGTTTAGTGAATGAATGTTCTACTTATTTGTGGCATAAACTTTTGTGTGACATTTCCAAAGAAAGAATGGAAAGGTTAGTAAAAAATGGCATCCTTCTATATTTGGATTTCACCGACCTTAATATTTGTGTGGATTATATTGAGGGAAAACAAACAAAAGACAAAGAAATATTCCACGAGAAGCACTCAACTTCTTGAAATTGTACACACTGATATATGTGGACCATTTGATGTCAGTTCTTTCAGTAAAGAAAAATATATTATCACCTTTATTGACGATTATTCATGTTATGAATATGTCTATTTACTGCATGGGAAATCACAAGCACTGAATATCTTGGAAATTTATGTAAATGAAGTTGAAAGGCAATTGGACAGAAATGTGAAAATCGTAAGGTCAGATAGAGGTGGTGAGTATTATGGAAGATTTGATGAAACTGGACAACACTCAAGTTCATTTGTTAAGTTTCTAGAAAAGTGTAGCATTTGATTTGTGCTCAATACACAATGTCAGGTATATGACAATAAAATGGTGTATCAGAAAGACGTAACTGAATCTTAATGGATATGGTTAGGAGCATGTTAAGTAACACGTCTTTACCCTTGTCATTGTGAATGTATGCTTTAAAAATTACCTTGTATTTGTTGAATAGGGTTCTTAGTAAGGTAGTTCGAAAGGCACTTTTTGAACTGTAGACATATAGAAAATCCAATTTAAGGTACTTGCATGCTTAAAATGTCAGGCAGAAATAAGAATCTATAATCCACAGGAAAAGAAACTGGATGCAAGAATAATCAGTAGATATTTCATTGGTTATATAGAAAAGTTTGAAAGGTATAGATTTTATTGTCCTATCCATAGTACAAGAATTGTTGAAACTGAAAATGTTTGGTTCATTGAGAATGGTAAAACTAGTAGGAGTAAAGCTTCACGAAATGTAGAGATTAAGTTAGAGTACAAGTTCCTTACTACTTAGGAAATTGTTGTTCCTCATGTTATTGAATCGAATAATAATAAAAAAGAATAACAAATCAATGACCTCGAGGTTAACAATGAATTTATAGTAGAACAACCACAAGAAATAACATTAAAAAGATCCCAAAGAGAAATGAGATTTGCTATTCCAAATGACTATATGGTGTATCTACAAGAGTCAAAAAATGTCTTGGGAATTGATGGCAACGATCCAGTTTCCTTTTCACAAGCCATTAATAGTGATAATCCTGATAAATAGTTAGATGCCATGAAAGATGAGTTTAAATCAATAGAATATAATGGTATATGAGACCTTGTGGAATTACCTGAAGCGTGCAATAAAGTTGGGTGTAAATGAGTCTTTAAGACTAAGCGTGACTCTCATGGCAACCTCAAACGTTACAAGGTTCGTCTTGTTGCAAAAGGTTTTACTCAAAAGGATGACATTGACTATAAAAAAAACATTTTCACCAGTTTCTAAGAAAAATTCTTTCAGAATTATCATGACATTAGTATCTCATTATGATCTAGAGTTACATCAAATGGATGTGAAAAGCTGCATTTCTAAATGAGAATTTAGAGAAATATGTTTATGTGGATCAACTAATGGGTTTTTTTTTCAGTTGAGGGGAAATAACACATTGTTAATACTCAATTTTATCCATTTTCTTTTATTTTTGTTTTTATTTTTTAATTTGTTTTATTTATTTCAAAAGTAAAATACAAAAATGAATTTGATTTTAAGAAAAAAGAAAGAAAAAAAAAGAAAAAAAGGAAAAAGAAAATCACTAGCTTTGTTCTGTACAGTCAACCCATGACCCAATTTCCATCTCAACCCATGACCCAATCCTCTTCTCAACCCATAACCTAACTTTCTCATTCCTGCAACCTTCAAACCCCAACCTCCACAAAGAGCTGCATTAAACTGGATTAAAAACTTCTACAATTTCCTTTTCCATTTATCTTCCAACCGTCATAAAACGGAAAAGAAATTATTGCAAATTAAATGGTAATGAATCTCAAGCACAGGGGGAATAAAAAGGCATACATAGAAACTAAGAAGGGGAGCTACACAGATCAACTCTGACAGCCAAAAAACCCCTCACTCCAGCCTTCACCCTCACGGCCAAGCCTCACCTCTTACCTCTCAAAAACTAGCCAACATTTTTTTTTCTTCTTCATAATCTACCATTCTCCTTCACCTTCTACCATAATCACCACTCCACCCTTCATCTTTACCACCATCAACCTTCACTCTCAAAGAACCTCCCACAGCCACCATGCCCACTACTTTTCTCACCATTTTGCATTTTGCCTCCACGTACCACCACTCTCCCTCCTCCATAACCTTCTCAAATAACCACCTATTCCACCAATCAACCCCTAACGTGCCACCGCCGCCATCCCTCAGCCATCTTCACCTTCACCCACCATCCTAAACGGCCACCACGATCCAAACACACCATAACCACGAAGGCCACCAAACCCACACCATCGTCCTTGAGTCACCACCCAGCTGCCACTATACTAGCTCCACCTCATTGCTCGCGAACTAGTACCACTGCAACCCAGGCGTCGCAAATCGTCACCCCTACACCAGAGCCGACCAGCTCCAACCATTTCAGGCAGACCCGTGACCCGCCGTGCCACGCTCCGACCATACCTCGCACCTCCCTGTCCACGTGTGCCGCGAACCAGTCGTCTCCACGCAGTGCTGCGTTGCGCCAACCTCGCATCTCCCACTGCTGCGGCTCCCCGTCCAGCCTTGCACACCGTGAGCCCCTCCATTTTTGCCTCCTCTGTTTCGTTTTTTCTTCCTCAGTCATAGAGACAAAAAGTCTCTTTAATCCCTTTTGTTTCTTTAACTTTTACATTTTTTTATTCATTCTATTTTACTTTTTCTTTTCTTTTTTCTCTTTCTTTCTATGTTATTTATTATTTAGTTATTTTTTTATTAATTTGTATTTAATAAATTGGAGTTTATATTATCTGAATTTTAATTTAACATACTCGTGTTTTTTTGTTAATGTATTAATCAAACATTTAAAATTGGTCGATGACGAAAAAATTGAGAGAGGATCGGAGCACCGATCAAATACACTCTTTTCGATAATCTTGAGACTTTATATTAGATTTTGCCAGGAGCGTTGGCGAGGTCTAATTCTCACACTAAATTAAAATATTTTCGCCAACTAAAATATAACTTTTTTTATAAACTAAGATAAATTTCTTTTTGTAAAATAAAATATTCAAATAAAAGTGAATAATTTCATACAGTTTCAACATCATGATTGTGGTGAATTAAAATTTTATTTTTCATGAAGACATTTTTTTAGAAATTACTACAAAAATCTCATTGTGCCTAAAAATATTTTTTCTTGATTATAAATGAGATTTTATTTGGCCATTTACTTAAAAAAAACATTCTCTAACCTCAAACAAATTTCTTTGAATTAAAATTTATTCATTGAAATAATATTTTATTTGGCCATTTTATTTTAAAAATTACTTCTATTCAAAAAAATAAAAATTTGATTCATCACCTTTATATAATATGTTGTAGACTTAGAATTTGTTTCAAAATAATGGCTATTTAGCCACCCATTTCTGGTCTTAGTCATTTATCATTCTTGATATTATGCTTGACAAAATGAGACATGTTAAAGTAAAAACTAAGAAAAAATATTTCTTTTCTTTTTTAAAGGACTAATTTAATTAATCTTATAAATAACATTAGATTAAATAGGTAACCGTTCTTAAAATAGACGATGTAGGGTGCTAATACCTTCCCTACCTGTAATCAACCCTCAAACCATGAACTCTGAAACACAGACCATCTTTTAGGTGTCTAATTGCACCATTCCATTTAATGGATAAAGCGATTGGTGGCGACTCCCAACACTCCGAGGTCTTTTCCTCCCTTCGGGATGGTTGCGACAACTGGCGACTCCACTGGGGAGCTTAGAGGGTTAAGCCTTATTTTAATCTCATGTTATTTGCTCTTTGATTATGTTCGTATATTTTGTTTCGTTTGTTTATCTGTTTCATATTGTTGCACTTTTTTTTTGTTTGCATTACATGTATTATACTTCTGCATTGTGAATAAATTTGTTTGCATGTTTCCTCGCACACACTTGCATACACAAGCTCAGTACCCGAGTTCAGTACCTTGTAGGCTTAGATAGAGGGTGAAGTAGTATTGCTTTGAGAAACCTTTGGTCTCCGAACAGGTACTTGAAAACCTCTTACTCGAATTGAACTTTTTTCGCTTGTAACTTATCATGGGTGAGGATGGAGGACTCTTGCTAGCCAAAGTGTTGGTGACAACAAGGGGTAATTTGGGGACCTTTTATCTGATAAAGGTCTAGAACCAAAGCTATCACTTGCTGAAATAACCTTAGAGCTACCATGGTACATAGAACCCATCTTTTAGGACAGGTACCAAGCTTAGGACCATGTCTCCGCATGCATAATTTTACTCTTGTATTAGTGTACTTATGTTTGTATTTTTTTTTATCATATTCATAATAATACAAAAAACTGTCTCTACGACACCCATATAGGACTCGCTCTCAATCAAAAGTCATGGATGAATTGGGGTAGTCACAAGAAAAGTTGAGAAGTGAAGTAAGCCAGCTAAAGGAACAAATGGTCAAGGTCTTGGAAGTTCTGCAAGCTTTGGAAAGAACGAAGAACACAGAGGGGACTCCTTCAAGGGCAAATGATGATCCTTCAGCCACGCCTGCTCACCCGCCTGGCTTTATGCCAATTCGTTGGCAATATCCTAGCATCACCTCTCAAGGGGCCATGATGTCATTCATCATCTACTCAAATAATCCTGCATAAAGCCTTGTTACTAATCATCAAGAAACACATGCATCTTTATTCCCACTATATGGCTTTCCACCTAGTTATGTGCCACCATTAGCCACCAATACTCCTAAGGGCAGCGCACCAACAGTCACAACAACTTCAAACCCTCCAAACACTGCCCAAGGATCTCAGCCAAATACCAGTGAGATTCCTCAGTACCCTGTTTTCATTCCACCTTATGGCCTTCCCCCTGGTTTTATGCCGTCACAAATTACTAACCCTCTTGAGAGCGGCTCATCATTGATAATACCTACTTCAGGGCCACAAAGCTCAACTCCGGCCCAACCTCCTTTTTGCATGCCATAATTTTTTCCCCATAAGATTGCTGGTACTTCTCCGCTGAACCCTTCAACTGAAGGCTTTCAATCCAAGGAAAAACTAGATGTTCTTGAAGAGAGACTACGAGCTATAGAAAGAGCAAGTAGCTATGGCCTTCTAAATGGCTCAGAACTCTGCCTTGTCCCAGATGTAGTGATTCTCTCAAAATTTAAAGTCCTAGATTTTGACAAATATAATGGGACCACTTGCCCAAAGAACCATCTGACCATGTACATCCGCAAGATGGCTTCGCATGATCATGATGACAAGCTGTTGATCCATTTCTTCCAAGACAGCTTAGCTGGGGCAGCGTCTAACTGGTATACACACCTTGAACGTACTCATATTCGATGTTTCAAGGACTTGACCGATGCTTTGTTGAAGCAATATAAATACAATATCGATATGGCACCAGATAGACTGCAGTTGCAGAATATGGTTAAAAAGAAAGTTAAAACCTTTAAGGAATATACTCAATGGTGGAGAGAAATAGCTGCTCAGGTTGAACCCCCATTGACAGAAAAAGAAATAGTGGCTATATTCATCGATGCTCTCCAATCTCCCTTCTATGACAAGATGATAGGGAGTATGTCATCAAATTTCTCGGACATGGTCATCATTGGAGAAAGAGTTGAGGGAGGAATGAGAAGTGGGAAGATCGTTGAAAGTTTAATAGGGATGATTAGTGCCCCCAACATGGAAGAAAAAAGAAGAAAAAGCACATGTTATTACTTCCGATCAGAGAAGTTTTGCCCAAGGAAAACCTAGCCAAGCACCTATTAACCTTCAACCATGCTTCTAACCTCCCTATATACCTTGCAACTCATACAGTGCTAATGTCTCCAGAGTTCCATACCTTCAAACTTATCACTCAATGATCCATTATCATACACAACTTCTCATCCCAAACAAAACACTCGCTACCATGTCATCTCAACTAGCCCAACTATGGGCCCAAAACCCAAATACAAACCCACCAAGGTCGACAAAATAGGATAATGGAAGAGAAAAAAAAAGAAGTTGCTGGCCCGATTGGAAAATCAAGAACCTAAAGCTGAGGGGATCCCCATCTGTGACATTTGATAAAGCTTTTGAAGTGCAGTGACCGCTATCGAGGATTATCAACCCATCAATTATTGTGTCAATCCAGTGTGCCCTTGTTCCCTAGATGCAGAGCTGAACAATTGGGAGATCATCAGTTTTCCCTTGACCTTTGAGATTGATGCAAAGTAATTCTGTAATCTTATAATTCTGCCCAAGGCTTTAGGAAGATATGATTGAGAAAATAGGCTCACATGTTTCCTTTTCAATATTTACTATCAATAAATGCATTTTCTTGCCATTCTTTTAGTTTCTGTCCAACCATCACATTAACCTTCATTCATTACCTTTTTACTTGTGTGGATCTGAAAGTGATTTCTCTTGAAAATGACAGTGCTATGACCCCGTTATATGATTTTGACCATCCCATTAAAAAAGATAATGGTGACAATTGGGAACCCTCTCCTGAGGTAATGAGATTAATAGAACAAAAGGCTAAAGAAATTCAACCCCATGGAGAGTCAACAGAAGTGATTAATTCAGGGGCAGAGTATGAAAAAGGAAAAAGTTAAAATTGGCACTTCCATGAAAAAAGATGAGTGAAGCAAGTTGGTTAAGTTCTGATCTAATTATTGTGACATTTTCGAATGGTCGTACCAAGAATGGATCCGAGTATGGCTTCCCACAAAATTTTGCTATACCCCAATACTGAGGTGAAGAAGCAGAAATTGAGGAGAATGTACCCTGAAATCAAAGGAGGAAGTCACCAAGCAATTGAAAGCAGGATTTTTGAAAATGAACAAATAAGTAATCACTTATGCATTAACTTTTGGTCTCAAAATTAAAGTTTTGAAAATAAACAGTCATGATTTGAAAATGAAGATTGACCATCTTTCTCTATCTTTCACAATCTATAATATCCCTTGTTACCCCCTTTTGAGCTTGAAAATTTTCTTTAAAGAATCTCAGACAAGAATCACCCCTACACTAGGGGTTAAAAAAAAGAAAAAAGAAAAAAAAAAGAAGAAAAAGAAAAAGAAGAAAATAGGCAAATGATGAAATGAAAAAGGAAAAGTAAATGAAAAGTTTTAGTGTTCTTGACAATGCCAAAAGCAATTGACAAAGTTTGCTAAAGATCATTAGTCTCATTCAACCGTTAAATACTTGTTTGAACCTTATATTATTTCTTTCATAACCCTTAACCTTGCCTTGGCCATGTTATAAGTTTCAAAAAGTCCATTCTGATCAACGAAGAGTTGTTTTCATTTTCATTGACTTTAATTCTGAGAAAAAAGTTTCATGCTCTTATGAGTTTTCAATTCCTTGCTCCAAAATTAAAATAAAAAGAAAAAAGAAAGAAAAAAGAAAAGAAAAGTGGCTTGCTAGGCTGAAAACCTAAAAAGGCGACTTAGGTAAAAGTTAGAGTGACCCGCTAGGTTGAAAACTCAAAAAAGAGTGACCTAGGCAAAAGTTAGGGTCAAAAATGGTATCTGACACATCCAATGAAGTGGAGTTGCCTCAAGTCACAAACTGTGGCAGTTTGAGTTTATTAAGACCAAACTGGGGCAGTCTGAATTTGTCATCAAATGCTTCGATACACGAAGACTTGGGTCGAACTGGGGCAGTTTGAATATATGAAGTCTTGTCATGAAAAGCTCCCAATGCGTGAAAACTGGGTCAAATCATATTATTGGAAACAGACAAAGGGGTGTTCAAGGTTGCATACATGGAAAATTAGCACTAATCATCCTAAAGAGCATCACTGGAAAAGTTGGAAAACTCCACCCAAACATTTCTTTTGTAAACCTTTTAATTCTAATCCCTTTTGAATTGCTTTTCCTATACTTTTCCTTTCCATAATGATAACCTCTTTTCGCCGTAACCTATTGTTGATGCATTTCTCATGATAGACTTATATTGAGATGTGAAACATGTGACAATATTTGATGTGTGAAATCCACAAGTGTACGGTTTCGTCGTCAAGTAATAAAAGATCGAATCCACAGGGACTGAGTCTATGAATACCAATTAATTAATTAACTCAATTAAATTAAACAAAAGAGAGTGTGATTGTTTATTAAGAATAATGTAGTAACAAAACAATTAAATAAAAATCAAGAAGATAGAATTTAGAATAAAAACAGCAAGTTATCAAGAAGGGGGTTTTCAGGTTTAAGAAAGCTTCCAAGATTGGGATACCTTAATGATAAAAGACAAATCCTAATCGACAACCATTTTATTAAAACTCAAATTCAATTGAAGGTGAATTACCCAAAATTAGTTAATGTTCTCTTTCAAGATACAAGATCCGTGCCCAATTAAACCAATTCCTACTTTCGTGGTAATTGAATTTAAATCGAACACATTACGCTTTGTGGTAATTCATTAAATACTCGAAAGACTAAAACTACTCTCGTGATTTAGACATTAAGTTCAATTCTTATAGTTCCAACACTTAGGTTCACCTCTCAGTACGTCCCTAAATGCCTATGAGATGCAAATAAGTGGCCATCAAATTCACATGAAGAAAAGCAATAAGAATTGAATCAATGAACAATCGAGATTAATAAAAAGGGAAACAACGTCAATTCATCATTATCAATGTATCAAAGGGCATTGCCCAATCCTAGAAACAAATGTAACTACTCAGACATCAAGAAGAAAAAAACAGAATTCAAACTTAAAAACATCTCAAACCCGTAACAATCGAAGAAGAAGAAGAAGGATCAAGAAATCAAGCCTCCTTCGTACCTCCTTTCGAACTAGGTTTCAATCCAAGATAGAATACCCTAATAGCAATCGAACATCTATTTATAGCCTAGGGTTTTTATGGGCTAAAAGCCCCCAAAAGAAATAAAAAAGAAAACTAAAATCTGCTGCGCGCCCGAACCACGGCGTGGTGGCCACCACGGCCGGCCGTGGTTGGTTCTAAGTTAAAGGGATTCACTGCTGGTTTCAAACCACGGCCGTTGTTGAGTCTGCTTCAAAATTCTTCAATTTCCTGGTTCCCACGAGCCATGGCCGTGGTAGAGACCACCCCCCACCCCCATACCTTGCACCTCCCCCGTCCACGCGTGCCGCGAACCAGTCGTCTCCACGCAGTGCTGCGTTGCGCCAACCTCGCATCTCCCACTGCTGCGACTCCCCGTCCAGCCTTGCACATCGTGAGCCCCTCCATTTTTGCCTCCTCTGTTTCGTTTTTTCTTCCTCAGTCATAGAGACTAAAAGTCTCTTTAATCCCTTTTGTTTCTTTAACTTTTACATTTTTTTATTCATTCTATTTTATTTTTTCTTTTCTTTTTTTCTTTCTTTCTATGTTATTTATTATTTAGTTATTTTTTATTAATTTGTATTTGATAATTTGGAGTTTATATTATCTGAATTTTAATTTAACATCCTCATTTTTTTGTTAATGTATTAATCAAACATTTAAAATTGATCGATGACGAAAAAATTGAGAGAGGATCGGAGCACCGATCAAATACACTCTTTTCAATAATCTTAAGGCTTTATATTGGATTTTACTAGGAGCGCTGGCGAGGTCTAATTCTCACACTAAATTAAAATATTTTCGCCAACTAAAATATAACTTTTTTTTTATAAACTAAGATAAATTTCTTTTTGTAAAATAAAATATTCAAATAAAAGTGAACAATTTCATACAGTTTCAACATCATGATTGTGGTGAATTAAAGTCTTATTTTTATGAAGATATTTTTTTAAAAATTATTACAAAAATCTCATTGTGTCTAAAAATATTTTTTCTTGATTATAAATGAGATTTTATTTGGCCATTTACTTTAAAAAAACATTATCGACCTCAAACAAATTTTTATGAATTAAAATTTATTCATTAAAATAATATTTTATTTGGTCATTTTATTTTGAAAATTATTTCTCTTAAAAAAATAAAATTTTGATTAACTACTTTTATATAATATGTTGTAGACTTATAATTTGTTTCAAAATAATGGCTATTTAGCCACTCATTTCTGGTCTTAGTCATTTATCATTCTTGATATTATGTTTGACAAAATGAGACATGTTAAAGTAAAAACCAAGAAAAATATTTCTTTTCTTTTTTAAAGGACCAATTTAATTAATCTTGTAAATAACATTAGATTAAATAAGGTAACGGTGTAGGAGTGCTAATATTCTTAGTAATCAACCCCGAACCATGGAAACGCAGACCATCTTTTAGGTGTCCAATTGCACCATTCCATTTAATGGATAAAGCGATTGGTGGTGACTAATATCTTTTCCCCTACCCGTAATCAACACATGGTGTGTAAACTTAAGAATCATGAACTAAGCAAGCTTCCGACAATGGAATCTTAAGTTCAATGATACTATTGTATCCCTCATGTATTTAAGGAAAACATTATTGATCGGTGTATATTTAGGTGTCCAATTGCACCATTCCATTTAATGGATAAAGCGATAAGTAGCTATGTGATTGACGAAATATTCCAACATCCCAAGATTGTTGGGTTTTCTCAAAAATCCTTTTCAATTTTATAGAAAATGAATTTAGTAGGTATCATTTCAATTAAGAAGGGGGACAAATTTAATGTTATGACATGCTTTGATGCAATTATTAATGAATTATGGTTGTATAATTTTATTTAGGACTTGAAATTGTTGGCAATATTGCCAAGTCCCTAAAGTTTATTACTTACGACAATCTTGGTTGACAAGTACTAAACACATGGTGTGTAAACTTAAGAAATCAATATACGAACTTAACGAAAAGTAAGCTTAAAAGTATGGACAATGGAATCTCAAGTTCAATGATACTATTGTATCCCGATTTTCGAGTTTGTATACATGATTGAATATGAATGATGATAACAGGTTCTGTCTTTAACAAATACATTATTGTTATACCAATGATGTGTTTCCCATTTATAGGTCATGTCAAGGAGAAGACTAACTCTGTGGTACATGAAAGGAACTATGTCGATTAGATGATATACAACCAAGTTTATCTTTCTGATTTTGTATATTAATGACATCTTACTTCTAACGAATGATCTTGATTTATTAATATTTTGAACTTATCAAACTATAAATAATTTTTCTCTAATAACTTTGAAATAAAAGATATGTGATGGAAGTAACTTATTTTATTGTTTAATAAATAATTAAATTGATTGCTAAACTCTTATGGGTAAAAGAGAAAGAACAAATATTATTCTAACTTGATGAAAGTTAACAAAGATCAAAAAGATTGGATTTGTCTCAGAAACCCTATATTAATAAAGATATAGAAAATGAATAAATGACTAGTAGGTATGATTTCAATTAAGAAGGGGGACAAATTTAATGTTATGGCATATACTTTGAGGCCATTATTAATGTTATGACATGCTATTTTAAGTTTTGTTGCTAAAACTTTAAAATGCTTGCTGATAAGAAAAACAAAGAATTATAAACTAAAGTGAGTATACTTATTTTGAAAGTTCAGTTTTCTAAATTTTAGGATTCTACCAATCTCAATCATAGGAATGACTCTGCATAACTTTTTTTTGCATTTTTTTTTTGCAATGAGTAGTCTATAGCTCTGATTATGACTGTTCCGCGAAGAATTTCTAGGCTTATTATAAATTAACATAAAGCTATTTCCAGATGAGGTTGTTTTGAGGCCCAAATTCCACTATTTAGGCTGATTTTGAGCCGTTTTTCTAAAGTTGTGGACTCCTTTTTAGCTACCGTGAGGATTAAAAATAGTAAAAAAAAAAAAAAAGCTAGGCCAATTAAAGACAAAAGTGATCGGGAGATGTCACTTGAAAAATTAGTAGGGGGTTCTAGAGTAACACAGAAACATTTTATTTTGTAATATTAAATATGTGTCACGATAATTTTATAGGGTATCAATTTTTTTATTTTAATTATATTTTTAATATTATAATTTATATGTCACACATTTAATAATTTTCTTAAAAATATCTAAAAATCTCTTATCTGACGCAAGAAGGCTACATGAATTTAACCAACATTCAACAGTGACATCATCTTTTACTCAAGAAATTAAAATTGTCGCATATTACAAATAGAAATTGGAATCATGAAATAGACAGACTTGGGTAGAATCGTAGAACTAATAGTACAGTACAGGTTCAAACTGAAATACAAGAGTCTTCTTCACTAAAACGCACAGAGAATGGAGTCCATCTTACACGTTTATTGTTTTGGTACACACCATCTACTACTTATTTATTACACAAAACAGTCTTAAGATTTTCTATCATCAACCATATTATTATATATTCCTACATTTCCTTAATCACCACCGCCTTGACCGTAACCCTCACCATGACCATAGCCCTGGCCCGAGCCTGAGCCTGAGCCTGAGCCACCTCCTCCACCTCCACCGTAGCCGCCACCACGGCCACCTCCGCGTCCTCGACTTCCGCCTGAACCTGAACCAGCTCGAGAGCCTGCATATGAACCTGCTTCAGAGCCTGCTCCGGACCCAGACCCAGAACTGGAAGATGAAGATGCTGAACTTGACGCAGAGCTAGAACTAGAACCAGAACCAGAACCAGAACCAGCTCCTGCTCCAGAGCCACTGCCACTGCCACCTCCTATACCCAAGCCTAATCCTGCTCCAACTCCAAGTCCTATCCCACCAAGGTCCAAACCCAAGTCCTTCCTTGCCACTCTACTTTCTGATACCATAGCTGACATCAAAAGAAGCACAGCAAGTAGACAAAATGACCAAGATGCAGCCATTCTCTCTGTAATGTAGTTTGAAGTGGCAAAGCAAAGGTAAAGGAACTCTAGTATACAAGAGCCATTAAAGGGTTTTCGAGTATTTATAGCTGCTGATGGTGCTCTGGTTAATGGCATAGCATCAAAGTTGTAGACTATTGTGGTGAATAAATTAATTTATCTTTCAGGGTAGAAAGTGGGGGGTTTTCACGTGGCGTTCTTGTATTTTGATGGACAAAACCTTGTGGTTGACATGATTGAAACCGCTTGCACATCACAGGATTCAGGACAAGTGCCAATACAACACCGACCCATATGATGGCCACTCACCATAGTGGAGGATGAAAGGCTGTTTATTGTTGACTATGGTATTCTTTTGCTCTTTGAGGTTTAGTTGCCAGCTCTCATCGTCATGATCATGGGTGAGGTGTAGAGCTTTTGTTGATACTTGATACACACAAAGGTCTGGTTTTTATTTGCTAGTGGTGCGACTTTCCTAATTTTCGTATATAGTAGTGATATCAATTGTTGTATGATATCCAATTTGCATTGAGGATTTATTCGCGTTACTGTCTCACGAGCTTATACCTAATTAGGAGAGGATTTAAGAATGGTTTTCTTCTCATGGTGACATACCCGATGGGGACTTGTCAATGTACTGGAGGTCCAGTTTCTTTTGTTAGATTCATTAGTTAATGGCCATATGTAGCTTAATTGAATATATAAGTCATTATTCATTTTTTTGAATTGAACAAAAAATAAATGAACCAAAGTGGATGAAGCAATCTTAATATGTTGGCAATAAGAAAAATTTTAGTTAAAGTAGAAATTCTCTTTTAAGTTAAAGCACTCCAAGCCAAACTCTCTGGATTTGGAAGCCAATAGCCCTTTTTCCTTGTTTTTTAGTTACCTTTCTCCATGTTGTTGATACTGATTTTACTTTCTCTTTTTAGTTACATGACATGATGAAAGGCCATTGAAGTTGAAGCAAAACACCCTTATATCACTGTATGATCAATGACCCCACGAAAGAGGATGGCAGCTTATGACTCAGTCAAATCATACACGATGCCCTCTTTAGATTTCGTTTCCATTCCATTGTAACTTTACCATCATTGCAGTTCCGAATCAGACCTTTAAACCTTGCATGCCCTTTGAAGATTAGGTGTTTGCCACATGCTCTTCTTGATAGAGTTGTTATAATGGGTCGGTGCGACTCATTCAGGATGACTCACACGGGCCAATTCAATTTTTAGATCAGATCGGACTGGTCAAAGTTGTTATAAGCTAATAATTTGTTAGTTTGGGCCGGGCTCGTTAGCCTAAATTATTTTTTTTATAAATTTTATTTTTTATATTTTTAACACTTAAAAAATTTATCTTTATACTTTATCATTATATTTTTTTTTCATATTTTAAATATCAACAAACATAAAATAAAATTAATTTTTAAATACAAATATAATTTATATAAAAAAATAAAGATAAAATTTTTACTCATCATAAAAATAATTAATTATATAATTAAATATAAAATTTGTTAGTCTGATTTACTACGAATTAAATTAAAATCAAACTAGTTCAATCGAATTAAAATATATTTAAATTTTAATTTTTTAGTCAAATTCACATATTTTATTGCGTTATTCGAATTTTCACTAGATCCTTTTTAATACCCATATTTGTTTCATTTAAAAACTCTTCCACATTCTTTGAGCATCAAGTAATTTAGTTTAATACTACCAATTAAAAATGGCAGGGAAACAATTACATCGACATGATATGGTGAACTGTGAAGAGTTTTTGAATTTAATAATATGTAAATTTATCGAGAAAGTGTTGATGTGATTTAACATATAAATAAATTAACATTTTTTTAATAAAAAAAGAGAGTGCTTGTTAAATTTCTTTTTTTAAAAAGTGTTATTTAAACATACTAGAAAAGAGTTTTAAAATAACTTTTTATACAAAAAATTCAAGATAAAAAAATGGTTGCCCAATTTAAGGGCAAGAGATTCCAAGTTTCAACTTTTAAGTCATGCAATTATTACAAACAAAAGACAATAATATGAGCGAATTCCTATCGCAAATTTGTGGTAAAGGGATAAACTAGGAATCAAAATAGTTGCATGACAGAACATCTTAACCATAAAAAGTTAATGAGATATGCATAAGATAATTTTATTATTAAGTAAAATTAAGTGCCACCAAAACTTGAAGGTCGATTCTTTTACGCACACATATTGATCGATTCTTTCAATATATATATATATAACTGTTTTGATTGAATTTTTTATGTTTTTAGGTATTGCTATCGGCTAATAATTGCCGGAAAAACATTAATTAAGAAGTATTTAATATTTTTATTAAATAATTTTAATTACTAAAAATATATATACTTTTTAAAATCTTAATACATTTAACATATATATATATATAAAAATAATATCATTAAAAAAATTAATCTCTCATATATTAAATAAAGAATATATAAAAAAACCAAAAAATATATATTAAGTACTTTATTATTTATTTAATACTTTGTTATTGCTTAAGTAATTTCTTTTTCTTTAAAAAAAGGTAATTCCTTTTTCTTTTGTGTTTCTGAGAATTTCTAAATTGGTGGAGACTTCTTACGCATATTATTCTCCTTCTTTTTTCTGAGTGAGAGGGGTCCGAGGAGACTGGGTTGGCCTGCTCTGGCCATTGGCTTCATCCCTTTTTCTTCATCGACGGCGCCATGTACGCTATATAAATACCTCTCTTCTCCCTTCGCCGTAAGCTTCTCTCTCTCTCGTCATTACGATTTGCTTCAAGTTATCTTTTGACCCATCCCCAGTTTTTTTTTTTATGGGGTGGGTTGTTTCAGTTATGAACTGTGATGGTTCTTTTTTTTTGTTAAAAAATTATCTTTTGACCCATCCCCAGTTTTTTTTTTTATGGGGTGGGTTGTTTCAGTTATGAACTGTGATGGTTCTTTTTTTTTTTTGTTAAAAAAATTCTTAATTTTATATCTGCATCATTGATTTTTCATTCTGTGTTTTTTTTCTCTTCCAATTCTGCAATGATTTGTTAGTCTCTTCTTTGCTGGGTACATATAGATACGATTTATTGCTGGTGGGTATTCCTTTGCCAATTCGATTGGTATTTATTATTTATGTAAAATTGAGCTCCACGCTGTGCAGTTTTGAAAATTAAATCAAGGTCCTATTTACGACGAATGTTTCTGTATGATGTAAAATATTTGAAAGCTGTCAGTTTAGCTGAACAAAAAACTAACGAGATGGTTTTTTTTTTTTTGGAAAGATAAAACCAATGGCATTTTATACCATGACATTTACAATTTTTCTCTGAAATGAGTGAAATTTATTTCCCTTGTATGTTGTTACTCTATCACTTGCCAGTAGCTAAGAGATTCATACAACATAGTGATCAACCATTTACATTCTACCTCAGCTCCACCCCCCTTCTCTTTAAAGAGTGAAAAATATTAGCTTTCTTATAGTCTGTAATATTTACTCTGACCCTGAGGCTGAGGCCATATACTAATGAAACCATCTTTGGAGAGTTGTAGGAATTTATCTTTAGTTTTGAAAATTTGGTTATTAACGTGGATATGACTTTGTATATCCGCCTTAATTGTAGTGGGTATTTGCATTGCAGGTATCTTGGGGATATTTGGGTATTGATGTTTGCATAACTACAAGTTTATAATCTGATGAATGGCTGCTAGAGGCAAAATTCCGCCAGCGCTTGAGGGTCGCCCTAAGCAAGCTCCTGGGATGATGCGGCATGGTCCATTGCCTGGTTTAAGTTCTGCTTCTGGTCATCGTTCTCTGGAGTCCCTGCCTCCTCCTCAACTGTTGGAGAATAAAATTGCTGCTCAGGAAGCAGAAATAGAGCGACTTGCAGGAGACAACCATAGACTGGCAAATACACATGTGGCGTTAAGAGAGGCGCTTGTCGCTGCTACGCAGGATGTGCAGAAGTTGAAGTCACACATTAGAAGCATCCAGACTGAAAGTGACATTCAGATCAGAGTTTTGCTGGATAAGATTGCTAAAATGGAAGTAGATATTAGAGCTGGTGATAGTGTAAAGAAGGACCTGCAACAGGCCCATATTGAGGCACAGAGCTTAGCAGCTTCCAGGCAGGAATTGAGTGCCCAAATTCAACGAGCCACTCAGGAACTGAAGAAGGCCCATAGTGATGTTAAGAGTATACCAGATTTGCAGGCTGAACTGGATGGTTTAGTGCAAGAGCACCAGAGGTTACGGTGAGTCATGAAGTCTGTTAAGTTTGTTACATGCCTGTTTACACCTGCTTATTGATTAGAACTGATACTGGATTCTTCAAGGTATTTAATCCATTTTGTTATGTGATCTAAATGGCCTTTTCAAAAACTTGGTTTTTGACTAAACTCAATGGTGTTATTTGATTCATGTAGCCAGCCCCACTTAGTGGAAAAAGGCTTTTGTTGTTATGTTGTTGTAATGTGAGAATGGACATACAAAATTCAGTACGTTCAATAAGCAAAAGCTGCATATTTCCTACCCTTCCCCACCAAAAATAAAAAAAATGAAAAGTAAAGAAATAATCAAAGAAATTTATTGATGTTGATTTTTTCTCCACTAAGTACACTAATAGCAAATTTAGGACCCAAGTGCTACTGACACGTTGCAAGGACTATTCATCTATTCCTTTCATCAAACTATCTAAGCTTGATAGGATCAGACTGCATTCAAGATATGACATGTTATCTTTGAAGTGGGTATTATGAGTGGCATAATGGTTGAGTCTCCTATTGTTATGATATACGAAGGGTTAGACTGCCATGGGATGGAATGAAAATTAGTTCATAACTTTGATGCACATTGTATGAAGGACTCCTGAATCATTTGAGTGTGTGTTGAAGTGGCTTTCAATATCTATCAAATCATGCTTTAAGTCATTGTTTGCTATTCATGGGTGACATTATTCGCCTAAAATATTAAATATTTGTTACATATTTTCTTTGTTGCAGTTTGTTGCTGTTAATGATTTATCTGTTTTCTGATAACTTCTCTGGTAATTCTTTAAATCTGGTTGGGTAATAGTGCCACGTTTGAATATGAAAAGAACAAGAACATCGAGCTAGTGGAGCAAATGAAAGCAAAAGAGAAGAATCTAATAGCGATGGCAAGAGAAGTTGAAATGTTACGAGCTGAGATTTTGAATGCTGAGAAAAGAGTAAATGGTAACTTTCTGGCTGTTGTATGTCATAGTCTTTTCATGTGATATTTCTATACATATATGTTTCTGATGAATTCATACTTATATAAACAGCACCAAAGCTGTTTGGAACTGGTACCCCTGTAGACAGCAGTGGCACCTTTGTTGATGCTTTTGGGAGAGCTCATGGTCAGATGGCTGTTGGTCAAGTAGGAGAGAGTATGGTACCATATGGTGACAGCAATGGAGTAGCAGCTGTCAATAGTGCTGCTGCTACTGGTGCTGTTTGGGCAGGACCATATGATCCCTCAGTCGCTCGGAGGTGAAGTTGGATGAGTGACAATCAATCAGATTAAGCTTGACTTTAGCCTTTGCTGGTTACAAAGCATGGGGAATTGATGGTTTTTCTATGTAAGACTTACAGATTGGGTGGCTTTATCTGTAGTTCCTTTCCGTTTAAATTAATACAATTTTGTGAATTGTTGAATCAAATCTGCAAATTCGAATAGGGACTTGTATATATTTGGAAGAAGGCAAAGATCTTTTTCTCAAATAACTTATGGTAGGTGGAATTGAAAGTCTTGGCAAGCATAGCCTGTGTACCATGTAGTGAACTATATGTTATTAAAGTTTAGCCTAGAGGATGCAAGCCTATGTTTTGGACGGCATATGCAACATGCTAAGAATGTGATTTCCATCCAACATGATGAGACTGTTTGCAAATCATTAATGATACCAGCAAGTCAACTCAAATAATCTTCCCAAACGTTAGCACAAAATTGAATTTTTTATGAGACCGGCATTTGGCCTTCCACATCAAGACTGGTTTTAAAATCACAGCTCATGGTTTATTTTTTGGTTGAAAATAGGGGATCATGAGTTCAATTTTCCTTTCATACAAGGTTGGAGATTATCATTAACCTTCCAAAAATTGGATAAGGAGATTTTCATTAAACGACTATGTAAAAGATCTTCTAGTGTGTTGCTCAAACAGTCAGACTTAGCTGGAGTTGCCATGCCTCGTATCATCGTATGGGGTTAAAAATATATATATCTTCTATTTTCAATTTTTCTTTGCCCAATTTCTGGCCCCATGTATTAACACCCCCTCCCCCCATCCAAAAAAAAATAAAATCGTCTACGGTATGTTTGGTATAGGGTTAAAAATGAAGGCTTATTTATGAATTTTCCACCCTTGTTTTTATCCAACACCAAACTGATCCCCGTGAAAATAATTTTCCAACATAAAGTCAAGAGTCTTCGGACAATGGCCTCACAGTCTATGATATACGGGTGGGTTCTAATAAACTTGTGTAGTTTATTATTTATCTTGTATTTTGTGTTATTTTTGTAACATCCTACTCTAAAGAATAATATAATATTTAATTCTAATAGAGTAACACGTTATTAATAATTTCTAACATTATCATTAGCTTGTGTAAACTATAAAATTATATAATTTTGAAGATTATCTCCTTAATTAAAACATACAAAAGTTTTATTCACTAATTTCAAATATAAACTTCAACTTCTAGCATATAGACTTACTAAATACAAAAATCTATCTGAACAAATATACATTTTCACTCTTTTTAATTCTCTATTTCTAGATTTGGGGAAAAGTGATATTAAATGATCTAGAAAGCTTGTTGATGTATTTAACATATAAAGCAATCCTATTTGTCCATGGAAGTTCCTTGATTCTCCTCCTTCTCCTCTTTCCTCTGCTCACCCTCCTCATCCTCCTCAAAATAAAACGTTTTAAGCATTTGAATAACTCTTTTGATTTTTTAAGTCAATTGCCAAGGCCTTGCGTCAAGGGTGAATCAATTTCAAAAAAATCTCAAGATGAATATAAAATGGGTCTTGAAGGTTGCAAGAATAACTACATGGTAGACTTTTAAGCAAAGGGCAATTTATTATCAAAAAAGAGCTTAGAGAAAAACTTCCATCGCAAATTTGTGGTAAAGGGAAAACTAGGAATGGAGAATGATCCCATGACAGAACATATTAACCATAAAAAGTTTAATTTCTGCATAAGATAGATTTTATTCGTTGAATAAAATTAAGTGCCTCTTGGAACCTTAAGTCGGCTTTTTACACACACATATTGATCGATTTTAATCCTATATATATAAAAATATATATCACGTCCATCATGGATAAGATATATGATCTATTGGAGAGTATTGAGACCAAAAATATTGTTCGAAATAGCGGGTGGTGGCCAAGCACTAAAAATCTCTCTAGATGAAGCCACAAGAAACAAAGTCTTTGGGTATTTTGCAAGGATTTTGGTGGATGTTGACCTTACTAGCAAATTACCTAATGAGATTATGGTGGAAAGAAATAATATATTCTTTGTTAGTATTTTTGTATATGAAAAGCTTTTTATGTTTTTAAGTATTGCTTGTCAAATAATTGTGGTCAAAAACATATCAATGTAAGAAATTTAATATTTATTAAATAATCGGGAATAAAAGATATATACATCTTAAAAAGGGTAACACTACTTATGTTCCCAAACGAATGGAATAGCATTAAAAACAATGAAATGGTTGTTCGGGATCAAGTTAATGCTAGCTCAATAATCTTGAGTTTAACAAAAATGTAATCAATGATGTTTATTCTTGCTCTCAAGGATCTTTGTTATTGCTTCATACTATTTTTTTGCATTCTTTTGAAACTAGAAATATTGTTAATGTTGATCTTTTGAGATTCTGAGAATTTATGGTGGAGACTTCTCAAAAGGAAAATTCTCTTTATTTTTCTGAGTGAGATAATTGGGTTGAGTTTGCTGGCCATTGGTTAATAATGTTTGAGGAGGATACAAACTCGTTTTTGATGAATCTTTACATCCTTCGAATCTCTCTCTTTATCTACTAATTCTTCCCGGGAAGTTTTATCTTTTGACCCATCGACCATGTTTTTTTATGAGACTGGGTTTTTCTTATGACTACTATTAGTGAGACTAAAATTTAGACTCCAAATAACCCAATCTTTTGACAAAGAAGACCCCAGATTTTATCTAAATTTTGGGTGGGTTGTTTCAAGAAGATGGATGGTAGAAACTAATTTTTTCGATCAAAAGGTGACCTTTATATCTGATCATTGAAAACAATTTTCTGATTGTTTTGTCAAAATCACAATTTAATGATTTAGTAAGAAACAAGCTACTAAAGAAATTGTCCATCCAATTTATTGCTGGTGGGTATTCCTTTGCCAATTCGATATTTTGCCTAATTTATGTTTATTGAACGCTGTGAGGTTTTGAAAAAGCTTAAACTAGGTTGGTGTTAAAATGTTTTGCCTTGAAAACAAAAGATTTTCTATTCATTAGCTGAACCTGGATTCCCTTGATCGAGATGGTTTTTGGTCTTTCTAAATTTGAAACCAATGGCATTTTGTAAACACTAGACTTTCTCACAAATTTATGGTGCTTATGTGCTATTAATCTTCTCCCTTGTATGCTGATTTCTTTTTCCAATCAACAAGTTTCTTTTTCAATAACTAGGGAAAATCAAATGGTTTATATATCTACTGCAATCTAGCTTCACTACTTCTCTTTAAAGAGAAGATCCTTATGGATTGATTTGGCTAATTTACAACAAAGTTACAATGAGGCTGAGTGCCTTCATTGGTGAAATGCTATTTTAGGTGAGTTGAATCAAGAGGAGGTATTTTATCTAAAATTTTTGTGATGAATTTGGTTATTAACGTGGATATGCAATCTTACTCACATATTAATTAGGGTGTATTATACTTGGTCCAATTGTAGAAGGGATATTTGGGTAAAGAAGTTTGCATAGATACAAGTTTGTAATGATGCTTGCCTCTGCTAGAGGAATTCTATATCTGCTTTGTACTTGAGGGTCGCCTAAGAATGCTGGGATCGATCATTTTCCTATGCCTGGTTAAACCTAAGGAGAGGATCTCATCGTTCTCTATCCCTCTTCTTTCAACTTTTTAAAAATGTGGATTGAACACTCGATTGCCTGATTGGTCTCAAAGGTTTGGAAATAGACCTTTTGCAGGAGACAATGTCCATTCTTACTCAAAAACTTAAAGCTTTAAAGATGGAACTTAAATCTTGCTACGAATGAGACATTTTTGGAGATGTTCATCAAATTAGTGGATCAGACTATGAAAGGTTGTTGACATTCAATTCAGAGATTTTGCTGGCTACTCTAAATAGTTAATTAATGGAAGTGATAAAAGAAGCTGGTTAGAGTTAAAGAAAGCTTTGAAATTCCAAGATGAATTGAGGAAGGAGAAGTCTCGTTTTAATTGAGCATTCTTTTGGTGACAACGAGCTTCTTCCATAAAGTAACTAAAATTAGACATGCTTAAGAGTAACCAGATTTTACTTGAACTGGATGGTTTACCAAGACTGGAGGTTACGGTGAGAAGACATTGAACTTCATGCCTGGATTATTATATTAAAACTTATTTGCTTCGATAATAATTGTACTTCAAATGATTTGATTGATCTAAATGGCCTTATAAAAACTATGGTTTTTGAAAACAATTCATGCTATTTGAATATACCAAGCCCCAAAGAGGAAATTAGAAATGCTTTTGTTTTTCTATGAATGTGAGAATGGTGCTACGGTCGATGGGTTTAAGCAAAAAGCTGCTTCTTTCAACATTTTTGGAACCTTATTGAAAAGTGAGGATAATCAATTTATTGATGTTGATTTTTACTCGGGGTTACACTCTAGCAAAGGTTTAAATTCTAATTTAGTTGTCCTAATACCCAAATTCAATATTCCTTTCATCAAACTATCTGAACAATATAGGCCTATTGCTTTGGCAAATTTTGACATTTAGGTCATTACTAAGGTGGGTATTGATGACTGGCATAATGGTTGGCCCCAAAAATCATCTATTGTTAAAATCAAAGAGGTTTCATAAAATGGGAGGCAAATTAAAATGTGTTTGCATAACTTTGATGCACATTGTATGAAGGACAACAATCATTTGGAGGTAATTTAGCTTTGAAAATAGACATCAAAAAGCCTTTGATGTTTGGATTCATGGGTGACATTATTGCTCAAAGTTATAAATTCATTTTGGCTTTGTTGCAGTTTTGTTTTTGGATCAAGGCTATTCTTTTTCTAGACTATCCTTTTCCATCAATGGTCATTCTTTGGTTCTGGTTGGGTAATAGTGGGAGTTAGAATATGGGGAACAAGTCCTTCTTCTAGTGGAGCAAATGAAGAGGCAAAGAGAAGCATCTCCAAAATGGTGCATAATGGCAATTCCAACATATGTTAGAGCTGAGATTATACTGCTGAGAAAAGAGTAAATGTTCTTTTTGTTGATGACATCATGGTCTTTTCATGTGATATCTAGCTGAACTTGCATACTTATATAAACATCATGAACTTGTTTAAGAAATATGTAGACAAGTGGCACCTTTGTTGATTCATTAGTCTTGATAAGATGGCAAGTTCTCAAGTAGGAGAGAGTTTCTCCTAGAAGGTTAGATATGATATCAATTGCTCTGCTACTTTTGCTGTTTGGGAGGCTTCCTTCACTTACGCTCGGAGATTCCTATTTGGATGAGTGCCAAAATCTTCACCTTGACTTTAGCATTTGATAAAATTAAAACAAAGCATGGGGAAAGGATCCCTTTTATCTATCATGGAAGACTTCAGATTTATTAAATCTATTATTCATGGCTCCTTTATTTAAATTTCCATGTCTACTCATGGCCAATTTCTTGAATAAAATCCATTGACAAATGGACTCGTAATATTTGGAAGAAGGCGGAGATCTTTTCATCTAGAAAAATAGTATGGTAGCTTGGAACAAAGTTTGCTCTAGCCTTTGTAAGGTGGCTTGCATCTATATGTTATTAAAGTTTAATAAGGCTTGTTTAAAACTATTTTTGGGATTTCCGGCTAATATGTCGAGCAAGGTTCATAAAAAAAAAGATATAGATCATCTTATGTTAAATCCTCTATTTGCAAATCTTAAAAAGATATTTGCAAGTGTTCTAGATAATCTTCCCAAACTTATAGGAAATGGCTTTGATATAAATTTTTGGAGACAAATGGCTTCCTAACACATCAAGAATTGGTTGAATATCACAGCTCAGAGTTTACACCCTTTTAGGCTCTGAAAATGGGAGACTTCATCAAAAATCATTCTTGGTCCATTCTTTCCTCTCATAGCTTCAAAATATCATTCTTCCAAAAAATTGGATATTGAGAATTTTCAAAATTTAAACGACTATGTAAAAGATCAAATGGTTTGGACTCAACTTTCTCAGTTTGTTATCTTTCAAGAAGCCTTCTTGTTTCTATATCCTAGTAAGGGGTTGATAATTCTTGCAAAGTTATTGGAATCACTTTTTCTTGCCTCTAAATCTTTTGGCCCGGAGATTACTTCACAATAAAATGCCAATTGATGATAATTTATGGTCTAGAGGTTGTACCATGGTTTCAATGTGCAGCCTCTATGAAATGGATTTTGAATCCTCTACCCATCTTTTCCTGCAATGCAAATTTGCTAAGAACCTTTGGAATTGGCTTGGCAACACCATACAATGTTCTATTGATCTTCGGACGTCAAGTCCATCTTATGATATACGGGTGGAGCTCTATTACATGACAATATTTGTGTAGTTTATTGTTAACGTGATTTGGGTTATTTTTGCACTCTAGGAACATGCTTCTTTTGATAATAAGGCGGTTTTTACTCTCTAAGCCATCAATAACTGGTCATTAATAATTTCTAACCTCATTGACTTGTGAAATCTCTCTTCGGGGTCAATGTTTTGAGGATTATCTCGAGTTAACCATCACTTTTGAGGACTTTTTTTCTAAAAATTGAGGTCATCCTTGCAAAGCTCCAAGCATTAACAAGTTAACGGTACCCTCCCTATGTTCTTGGACTAAATGTAATACGAGATGGAGCATCTAGAGGTACCCGGGTTAGTCGATTCACTTGTGGAGGCCTCTTTAGAGATCATAAGCGATTTTGTAATATATTCGGTTGATGATATTGCGCCTAATCTTGGTATTACTTATTCTTTACATGGTATAGAATAATTGTTAGGTATTTGATGATGGCTATTGAATTGGCCTTCAAAAAAGGATGGACATAACTTATGGTTAGAATGTGACTCCCAGTTAGTAGTTGATGCATTCAACAATGCAAAAGAAGTTCCTTGGAAGCTTAGAAACCGTTGGAATAATTGCCTTTTTTTATCTAGGCAAATGAATCTTAGTTTCTCACATTTTTTCAAGAAGAAAATACTTGTGCGAAAGAATCCATAAATTAGCATCACTCGGTCTTAACATTCGGGATTTCTTTTGGTGGGATTCAATCTTTTCAATTTTTATTAGGGAAACTTTAATTCTAGTTTAAGAAATAGGTTCAAATAAAAAGGTTTAAATAATTGTTCTCCTTTTCATGGGTTAGGTTCTTGTCCCCCATGTTTTTTGTACTTTCTCTTTATTATTTCTTTTTAATAAATTTTGGTATCCATTTCAAATGATTGGTTGGAGTCAGGGTCAAATGCATCTTTTTAGGATGCCTTACCGTCCTCCAAGATGATCTTTTCGAATAAGCATACCTTCTCGTTTAAAAAAAAAATATTCTCTATTTCTAAAACTATATCTGAGAGTTCACATAAAAAAAATATTATTTGAGAAGTAAATTGAATTTTTATATATATATATATATATATATATATATATATATATATATATATATGTATATATATATATATATATATATATGTATATAATACGATTTAATTCTAGTTTAAGAGTAAGTAACTCAATATAAAGAGCGATAAATCTCAAAATTTATCTTCTCATCATTAATCAACATTTTTCTTTTCATAATATCTTCATCATTTATCATTATCAGCATCATCATCATCTTATTAACATCATTTCTTTATTATCTTTTCAACATCATCTTTATCAGTGTCATTCTATTTCAATACTCTCAATCAAATGTGCATCTTTCTCTATGACAATGGGTCGTCTCCCAAAGTCCTCTGATTATGACCACAATAAACTCTAATCAGGGCATCATCCAATAATCTCTAATCATGGTCACGATACTTCTCTTCTGCACATTGACTCATTTTTATCCATGAGATGACATCTAAAAAAAAAAAGAAACTTTATTCATCATAAAGAAATATTGTTCATAATAAACTCATAAAATTAAACATCAGTATGTAAAAGTAAGATTTTTTCTTTTAATAAAGATCAATAAGTAATATAAAGAATAACTCAAAATAAGGTTAGTCAGATAAAAGATTGATGAAAAGAGAATTAAAAGAGCAATTGTAATAAAAGAAATATTCACGTATAAAGGACAATATTATTTTTAATATCTGTATGAGATTCATTCGAATAAATGTATAGCCTATTCGAATAAATCTCTTCAAATCCAATTTTTGTAAAGCTTAACTATGCTTATTCAAATAGAAAAAGATTCTATTCAAATAAATCAAATGAAAAACACATTTTATAAAGTATTTTTAAAAGGATTTATTCGAATAAGTCAGGTCTTATTCGAATAAATCAATCGAGGTTCATGTTATAGAAAACCAATATGTCACTGTTTTATCAAGATTAAAATAGAGTAAAAGAAAGGGAATACAAAGTGATTGACTAGGAGGTATGGTTGGAAGAAATAAAGAGAAAAGGGTGGTGTTTTCATCACTTGCTACTTATTTTGCAGAATTAAAATAAATTGAGGGAGAAAGTGGGATTGAGGTTGAGAATGGAGAAGTAATGTGTAGAAAACAGAGCTTGCTATTTCTTGTGAATTAGGTGGGTGTGTTGTGATGAGATTGAGAGGGAAGTGGGCTATTTATAGAGCTTCTCATGTAGAAAAATCTCCTTCCCATAATCATAGCTTTCAATCCTATTTTGACACTTGTTCTTGATGACTTCACTAGGCTTACATCACCATCATTAAATTCTTGAACACTTGTTACATAAATCACCATCCTTCTTTTGTTTGTGTGACACTTGGTCGTGCTTCATCATACTTGTTCTAGATCTTACTTATGTAACATGCTTCCAAGATGAACACATGTCTCTTATAATCATTACTTCAAAGTCCAAGTCTTCCCATAAGTCTCTCCTCTTGCCACTTGTCTATGCTTGTTTCATAAGCTTGGTTTTTCACCATTCATCTTCATTATTTTCGTGACACTTGTTTCTTTCAATTATTGTTTTCAAATCCACTCTTGACACATGTTGATGCCAATCATTACTTTCTTGGTCAAGATTTCAAGAGTCTTTCTTTCATGGCACTTGTCTTGCTTACCTCACCAAGCTTACTTCACCATTTTGGTTCCATTGGAACTACTTGAACAAGGAAGAACAGAGCTGAATGGATTTTAATTTCCTATTCTGTTACAGTTGACATACTTCTTTTTTTTTATATCTGCTATGTTATTCAAATAACATGGTTGTTATTCGAATAACTTGCTTTGTATTTGTGTGTATTTGTGTACTCAAGAGCTTGCTTATTCGAATAGAAGAAATTCTATTCAAATAAGGTGACTTATTTCCTCCTATATATTTCCACAATCAGATACTCTATTCGAATAACCATCTGGTTATTCGAATAAGAGGACTTTTATTTGAATAGATATTAAAAATTATTATATCATACTTTGTAATTATATAATATTTTTAAGAATGTTACATGTGGCTTATTCAATAAGCTTCAAGATTTTTGTTAGTCTCGAGTCCATTGCTTGACACTTGTTAGCATACTTATCTTACGTTGCTTAAAATACAATTGCTTCTTCAAGAAATCTTGAGATTTTTCTTCTAATTGGCTTCTTCAATAAGCTTAAAGATATTTATTCCAATGGCTTTTTTTAGAAGTCTTAAGATTTTTCTACCAATGGCTTCTTCAAGAAGCCTTCAATAACTTTTTCAAAAAGTCTTGAGATTTTTATTCCAATGACTTCTTCATAACTTCTTTAAGAAGCCTCCAATAACTTCTTTAAGAAGCCTTAAAATTTTTATCTCATTACTTAGTGTTATTCTTATTACTATTTTGAGGGTTGTTACAATTTTTCCATCTGTAAGGGTTTTCAAATAGACTTATAAAAAACTTATTTTTAAGGTTTTTTTAAAAGATTTTTTTTAAATAAATAGTTTTTTTGTAATTAAATATAATATTTAAGAAGTATCTAGAGCTCATTTGAATGTGTTTTTAGATTAAAAAAAGATGCTTTAAAAAAAAATTAAATACTTTTGCACAATTTTAACATGTTTAGGTGGTTTTTTTGAAAATAAAATTAAAAAAACACTGAGAAAAGCTTATATTGTGCTTTTAAAAAAATGGATATTGGAGCTTCTAAAAAAAAGACCTTTTTTTTTATCGTGAAAAGGTTGTTGTTCTAAGTAATTTTACCATTAGAAAAAGTCATTTTACATCCAAACAATAGTAAATCTAAAAAGACACTTTTTAAATACTGCATCTAAACATAAAATAGTTTTTTTTCAAAGACCTTTTTTAAAAAATCACATAAAAAGATTTTATTTTAGAAATTCATCCAATCAAACCTTTATATTAAAAATAACTAATATTAAAAATCACTTATTCTTCCACTTGTTTTGAAAGTCGAGGATCACTAAATTTTAAAATAAGTGGTAATTGCACTCTCTTTTTTGTTTTTTGTTACTTTTTCTTGTTTTTTAAGATTGCTTCCGAACATACTTTTAACATTTGCAAGTACTTATTTTTTAAAAAATAAGTAAATCCAAACATTGTTATATAAATGTATTACTTTAGATAATCTTGATCCAAAACTTTATTTTTGTTTAAAATTTTTTTATGCATTTTTTGGGCATACGTAGGTTTAATTTTTCTTTTTTTGGGTCGAAGTTATATGATAATCCTTAGTTTATCTCAAATTATTGTTTTGTACTTAACTAATGCATGAGATAAATTAAAAATATATTATAATAAATAAGAAAAAATATAGAAACTTAACTTAGATATATGACATCCTGGATGATTTAGATGAATTTAATTAAGTTATAAAAAGTAGAATCTATAGTAAAAATTACTTAAAATCATTTTTTGGTTTTTGTTAATTGACTTTTTGAGAATAAATGATATCTCAGATTTGTAACTTCTTATTAATAAATATTTCACTAATATGACCATGATGTGTGAAACAACATCATATTTGTTCTTGTTTTGTATGCATTTTGAGCATTTTAGGCATTTTAGTTTCCCTTTTGGTTTGTTTTTCTCTTAGAGAATACAACTCAAGTTATGTTTTTGGTGACATTCGTCAGATTAATGTGATCTATTGGCCTTGGAATGAATGGAAGCTTGCATGATTGAAGTTGGAGCTTTATGGAACTAATTTAGGAAAGATAAGACAATTATCTACAACTTTCATGTCTTAGCTCAAAATGATCACACGTTTTGGATAACTCAAATCTGGAGCCCAAGCAAGTTATGTTCTGATTAGTGACAGCTTGACCTTTGTATACTATTCATGACATATCTCGAGCTACAAGTTGTCAAATGAGCTAAAATTTTGATGGTTGATAGCTAAGATCCAAATCTACAACTTTGATGTTGAGCACTTTTCAGATTCGAAGGTCTAATGGGTCATATTGAGCTTGGAAGGCCATAAAACCAACCATTATCTGGCCGTGGTATACACTCACGGCCGTGGTTTGAAACAGTCGACAATGAAATCTCAACTGAAAAATCAACCACGGCTTGGCCGTAAGCTACCACGGCCGTGGTTCTAAGTACTCAATCAATTTTAGTTTTTGTTTTTATTTCTTTTGGGGGCTTTTAAAAATAAAAATTTATTAGGTTATAAAATAGATGATTATTAATTGTTTTTTTATTAAACATGGTATATTGACTTTGATTCAAACCTAGTTCTGAAAAGGTTGCAAAGAATTTTGGGTTCTTCATCTCCTTCTTCTTCTTTTCTTCCAACAATAGTGGGAAATTTAAGTTTGATTTCTATTTCCTTCTTCTGCATTAAACATAAAGTAGTTTTTTTTACTTTTGTTTAAAAAGGATCACATAAAAAAGATATTATCTTTGATCCATTGATAATGATTAATTAAACGTTATTTTCACTTATTTTATTAATCTTGATTGTTCATTGATTCAATTTTAAAATTGCTTTTATTCATCTTTTTTGTTTTTTGTTACTTATTTCATTGTTTTTTAGGGACGCTTGAGAGGTGAACATAAGTGTTGGAACCATTTGCAAGTAATTTTTTAAAAACTTAAGTTCTAAATCACATTGTTAGTAAATGTTTTACTTTAGAGGAATCTTGAATTCCAAAACGTAATGAGTTCAATTTAAATTCAATTACCACGAAAGTAGGAATTTTTAATTGGGCACGGATTTGGTATCTTGAAAGAGAACATTAACTAATTTTGGGTAATTACCTTATGATTGAATTTAGATTTAATAAAATTATTGTCAATTTTTGTCTTGTATCAATGTATGAGATAATCTTAAAAAAATATTATAATAAATAAAGAAAACCCCTTCTTGATAACTTGCTATTTTTGTTCTAAATAGTTTTATTGATTTTTATTTAATTGTTTTGTTAAACATTATTCTTAATAAAAATCACACTCTTTTTATTTAATTTAATTAATTAATTAATTAATTAGTATTATGATAATCCCTGTGATTTGATCTTTTTTATTACTCTCAATAAATATTTCATTTATATGACCTCTTAATAAATAATTAGTTTATATAACTTCAGATAATTTAAATTTTTTATTTTAATTTTTTTTTTAATATTAATTTTTATGTATTTATTTATTTGAATATTTTATCAACTTATTATTAAGATTATATCTAAAAGAATTTATTATATTTTCTTAGTTTAAAAAAAACTTAACAAATTATTAGTTTCTTCATAATAAATTATATTTAATTAATTTTACTATATTTTCATGCAAAATATTCACTATTATGTAATGTATATCTTGAAGTTTTATAAATAATATAAAATAATTATATATGAATAAATATAGTAATTTGAAAGTGTAATTAATTAATTTATGATAACAAGATACATATATAATAGATATGATATTAGACATCTACGAAAATTTTAGAATTTTAAGATCAATCACCAATAAAAATAATTAATAATGTGGTCAACTAAAGATAAGTGAGAATTTTTTTTAAATTTTTTTGAATATGTATTAATATGCAAATGTATATATGTCAAGGTAATTAATATGTGATTATAAATTTCTATATTTGTATGCATAAGTAATAAATTTAATTTAGACTTAGCAACACATATGCACATTCCTTTTAAATTGCAACATGAGAGGCTACATGTCAGTTATTCGGATCATGTATTTGTCATATGACATATTTTTAAACATGTTATTCTATGTCACAATGACACATATCAAAATATAAAGACATATACATTCTCTTTATGTATTATTATATATAATTATATGATTTTGAGTGTTTTATTAACTTATTATTAAGAGTATACCAAAAAAAATATTATATTTTATTTGTTTAAAAAATACTTAATAAATTCTTATTTTTTCATCATAAATTATATTTAATTAATTTTACTATATTTTCATGCAAAAATTTTACTCTTTTGTGATGTATATATTAAAGTTTTGTAAATAATATAGAATAATTATATATGAATAAATATAGTAATTTAAAAATATAATTAATTTATGTGACAAGATACATATATAATAGAGATAATATCGAGATACTTACGAAAAATTTGTGATTTTAAAATCAATCACTAAAAAAACAATTAATAACATGGTTAACTAAAAATATGTGAGAATTTTTTTTTTTTTTTTGAATATGAATTAATATGCAAATGTATATATGTCAAGATAATTAATATGTAATTATAAATTTTTATATTTGTATGTGCGACCAATAAATTTAATTTAAACCTAATGACACATGTGCACTTTCCTTTTTAAATTGTAACAAGGGATGTCACATGTCAGTTATTGGGATCAAGTATTTGTCACATGATAAATTTTTACACATGTTTCATGTCAGAATGACACATATCAAAATATGAAGGCAAGTACCTTCTCTTTATTTGATTATATGATTATAGAATCTTTTTGAATATGAATTAATATACAAATGTATATATGTCAATGTAATTAATATGCAATTATAAACTTCTATATTTGTATGCGTGAGTAATAAATTTAATTTAGATCCAATGGTACATGTGTGGCTTCCTTTTAAATTGTAATATGATATATTACATGTTAGTTATTGGGATAATGTATTTTCAAATGACATATTTTTAAACATATTATTTTATATAAGAATGACACGTGTCAGAATATGAAGACATGTACATTCTTTTTATATATTATTATTATATTATAATTATATGATAATTATATTATATGATTATATGATTTGAAAGTTTTATCAACTTATTATTAAGGGTATACAAAAAAATTTACTATATTTTCTTAGTTTAAAAAAACTTAATAAATTCTTAGTTTTCTCATAATAAATTATATTTAATTAATTTTACTATATTTTTATTCAAATTTTCTACTCTTGTGTGATGTATATATTGAAGTTTTATAAATAATATAGAATAATTATATATGAATTAATATAAAAATTTGAAAATATAATTAATTTAGGTGCAATATATATATATATATATATATATATACGAGAGATATGATATCGATACCAATGAAAATTTTGAAATTTTAAGATCAATAATCAATGAAAATAATTAATAATATGGTTAACTAAATATATGTATTTTTTTATTTTTTTTATGAATTAATATGCATAGTTATATATGTCAATGTAATTATTATTTGATTATAAATTTTATATTTGTATGTGTGAGCATTAATTTAATTTGATCTTAAGCAACACATGTATATCTTCATTTTAAATTGTAACATGAGATACCACATGTCAATTATTGAGATAATGTATTTGTCATATGATAAACTTTTTAATATGTTGCTCCATGTCAGAATGATACGTGTTTGAATATGAATGCATGTACCTTCTCTTTTTTATTATTATATTATATTATATTATATGATTTTTTAAATTTTTTTGAATATAAATTAATATGCATATGTATATATGTTAATGTAATTAATATGTGATTATAAATTTCTATATTTGTATCCATGAACATTAATTTAATTTAATCCTAGCGACACATGTGTATCTTTATTTTAAATTGTAACATGAGATGCCACATGTCAAATATTAAAATAATGTATTTAACACATGACAAATTTTTAAATATATTATTTCACGTTAGAATATACACATGTCGAGAATATGAAGACATGTACTTTATTTTTATATATTATATGATGATTATATGATAATTATATGATGATGATTATTATGTTATATGATTATATTATTTGAATGTTTTATCAACTTATTATTAAGAGTATACTAACAAAATTTATTAGTTTAAAAAATACTTAATAAATTATTAGTTTCTTCATAATAAATTATATTTGATTAATTTTATTATATTTTATTTAAAATTTCCTTTTTGTGTAATGTATATATTAAAGTTTTGTAAATAATATAGAATAATTATATATGAATTATTATAGAAATTTGAAAATATAATTAATTTAGGACAATATATATATATATATATATATATATATATATATATATATATATATATAATATAAATGGTATCGATACTTACGAAAATTTTGAGATTTTAAGATTAATTACTAATAAAAATAATTAATAACATGATTAACTAAATATAGGTGAGTTTTTTTTTTTTTAATTTGTTTGAATATGAATTAATATGCATAAAGGAATATATGTCAATGTTATTAATATGTGATTATAAATTTCTATATTGGTATGCATGACCATTAATTTAATTTAATCCTAACGACACATGTACACATTCCTTTTAAAATGTAACATGAGATGCCACATGTCAGTTATTGGGATAATATATTTGTCACATTGTAAATTTTTTTATATGTTGTTCAATGTCAAAATGATACATGTTAGAATATAAAGGTATGAATATTTTCTTTATATATTATATACGATGATATAATGATTATATGATGATGATTATATTATATGATTATATGTTTTTGAGGTTTTATCAACTTATTATTAAAGTATACCAAAAAAATTTGCTATATTTTTTAGTTTAAAAAAATTCTTAATAAACTTAGTTTCTCGTAATAAATTATATTTAATTAATTTTATTATATTTATATGCAAAATTTTCACTTTTGTATAATGTATATATTGAGGTTTTGTAAATAATATAGAATAATTATATATGAATTAATATATAAATTTAAAAATATAATTAATTTAGGTGACAATATATATATAATAGAGATGATATCATATATGTATGAAAATGTTGAGATTTTAAGATCAATCATCAATAAAAATAATTAATGACGTGGTTAACTAAAGATAAGTGAAATTTTTTTATATATGAATTAATATGTATAGGTATATATGTCAATATAATTAATATGTGATTATAAATTTTTATATTTGTATGCGTGAGTATTAATTTAATTTAATCATGACGATACATGTTTACTTTTCTTTTAAATTATAATGAGATGAGATATGTCAGTTATTGAAATAATGTATTTTTCACATAACAGATTTTTCAATATGTTATTTCAGTATCGAAATGACATATCAAAATATAAAAATATATATCTTCTCTTTATATATTATATGATACGATTATATGCTTATATAATGATTAAGTTATATGGAAATAATAAATGGGCCAGCCCTGGTAATGGATGGCGTTGTGGTATGTAGAGTCCAGCATAATGGGCCAGCTTGGAATCCAATTGGGTTATACTGTTATGCCTATTTTTTTGGAAATTTTAATTTGGGCCTAGTAGAAGACCCACAGTGACTCACCCATTATTTGTTAATTAAATTGCGCTTTCCTTCCATTCCATGTCTGAACTTTTGATTGTATAGCCATTTGTTGATCGAAACTCACCTATGGCGGAGGTAAGCTTCATTTTCTCCGACTCTAGTTCTCCTGGCTGAATTAATAATTTCTTTCAATAAATTTTTTACATTTTCATACTTTTTGTTTTCCTTTTCTTATTTTCGCGGTTCATGGTTGCGATTTATTTCGCTTCTGTAATATTTTTAGGTTTGCAGATTCATGTTATTAAATTAATATTAATATTCTTTTGCTGATCTATGGAATCATTTGACCACTGGGCTTTCTCCTTTGAATAAGTTGTGGTGGAAACCTTCGTAATAAAGATGGTGAATTGCATTTTTTTTTTTATAATACGTGAAGGGAGTAGGAGCATTTTGGAATTTTCGTATGAAGGTGGTTGCTAGTTAATATTGTGATCGGACTCAACCGTTCAAGGTTGTTGTTTGAGCCAAATAATTGAGATTATAAGAAAAAAAATAAAATAATAAAAGGTGAGATGGGAAGGGGGGTGAGAGTGAGAAGAGAAAATTATTCCAGGGAAAAACGAAAAATTGCATTCGCTGGATCAGACTTAGGTCTAAAATTGCTTTTTATAAATAACCATATTCATTGGCAGTTTATTGGTATGTGTCTTCTGCCTTTGAGAATTTTTTTGATTCCACCAAGAGTATTCGCATTATATTGCTAGTTTGCTACTTATGACTATTTTTCACCTATATCTTGGTTATTACGCCCAGTTGCCATGTGGCAATTAAACTACATTTTAAAAAAAAAATTCTGATCCTGTCATTTTGGTTAACTATCTAAAGTTGGTTTCACTGCAAAGTTGGTTTCACTGCAAAGTTGGTTAACTACCCTATAACACAATTGGCATAAGATTCTTAATCAAGATGTGTTTTTGCCACTGTTGACATTCACACAACACAAGTCATTCTTCATACTTGAGTTGGCAAGCATATGGATAATATATTTAAGCATGCTTATCTTCATTGCTTAAAACTAGAGAGTCCGATACAAGATCTCACTCTAGCATTCTGTTGAAATATATTACATATCCTATTTTGAGTTTGAACTTTGATGTGACAGGTTCAGTATCTTTATATCTTCTTCTTTGGACTTTTTCCTCACGCAATTGTTTTGTTACTTCCTGCTAGATTGAGCTAAAAACAGCACCTGTTGATTTTCGTTTTCCAACAACTAATCAAACGAGGCACTGTTTCACTCGCTACATAGAGTTTCATAGGTGGATTTCCTGACATTGGCTATCTGGTTCAGAAAAAATTGTTTCTAGAATCTTTTATTAATCATTGATTTTAAATACAGGTGCTTGGCAGCAAAAGCTGAAAATTCAGGTGAATGTGAGAGATTTGCTAAATATTACCGCTCCCTTTGCCCCAGTGAATGGGTAAGCAACCTTTAACTTATTGGATTACTTGAAACTGACTGCAAAAGTACTTAAATGTAAACCTTGATGTCATAACTAAAGTTAATGCGATTTGTGGTGGTCAACAGTTGATGAGATTGAGTCCTTAAGATCGGCAACTTTTAAACAATTAGGAACTAGAGAAGTTTTTCATTGCGATTGGAATCAATGAACTCCCAGTGCCCATGTGTAGTCTCTATTTGTACTGCATGTGAATCCCCCTTTGCTTATTTACATTACAGCATGCATCACTAATCAATGCCATTGTTCATCAATGTTTTTACAAGCTAGTCTACATCCTTTTAATGGAAGTTGTTTTCTAGCAATCATTTGTTGATATATTGTGTTGGTTTTGGACTGCTACTGTGCTACATCATTTGTTTGCCTTCTATAATCAAAACTCTGGAAGATTCGTTGTTTTGTGTAGTAATTAAACATACTGATAGATGACATTATGTAATTATCAAAAGAAGAAAAATTGTTACGCAATATGGGGGAATCCAATGTTCAAGCCATTTACCCTGGAAAGATGGGAATTTTGTATTTTATGGGTATGAAAAAAGCTGAAACATGTGCTTGAGAATGAAACCTCTGATTTTGATCTCCAATCAAAAGTCATTTCGCCCTTTAGATTCTCTGTTTCTCTCAACTAATATATGTGTGTCTGCAGCTTGCCAAGAGATAATAATATGGGACTCTTCAGATATAGGTCAGATAGACACTCTTTGTAGTTCACATACTGGGAGGTCTGAGACAAAGGCTAAAAAAACAAAGAAAAACAAATATGTACATTTCAGATATGATGAATGTTATTAATCATGTTTATCTGGTGGTTTGGTTTATTTGGTGACTTGGAGTCATAATTTAATTATCTAGAACTCTAGAGAGGTTAAGGCATTCCCAAATACACGAGGGAAAAGGAAAAGCATTGTTTTGTCTGCATTTATACTCGGGTAACCCCTTATAATTCTGTTTATACTGTATATCTAGTGCATGAACCATGCTCCTGCATCCATGCTTCAAATGTGCTGAGCTATGGTGGATCTATGCATTTTGTCTAAATGTGTAGACTTTTGTAGTTGGCCTCCACCCTCCCCTCCCCCGCCCTGGTCATTTTTCCTAAGCAAGGATCTACTTAACTACATAACTATGTCGTATGTAGTCTAGTTCTTTGGGATATGGCATGTTAGAAACATTTTTTTTTATCAGCAAATTGACTTATATTAGTGTTGAGTCTTGACTAATCATGGCATTAATTTTTTTTCTCCCAGTATATTTTATCTTCAAGAAAGTCGTTTACTTGTTCCAAGAACATAAGTTGCTTGAAAATAATCTTAATTCCTTGCACTGGCAAGATTCTAGTTACATAATTTGAATTAATGAAATTGGTTAAGTGATCTCTTTGATATCTCTGCAAATATGCTCAGATATCAGTTCCTTTGAACCTAAGATGCGTAACATTTGTTTGTGTATATAGTTGTTTGTGTTCTTATGTTTGTTAGGATTAGGAAAGTGAATTTGCTTGGCATGTGTTGTATATTCATCAAAATGCCCGCCTTGCTAATTAATCTCTAGATATTTATAGAATTGCTAATATATTTTCCCCACTTGTGCATAGAGCAAATTATATATCAAATTTTGTCATAAATTTGAAGGAGTGGTGTTATACCACGTGAAGGTGGTTCCCAATTTGTAATACACAGCATCATCACTAAGTCAAAGTATTTGTGTGCTTAGATTAGTTTATTTTGTGGTCAAAACAGCTTATAGCTTTTGAAAGAAAAAAAAAGTGATTATTCTCTCAAAAATAAGCAATTCCAAACATGGACTTAAAAACCGTTACAACAGATTGGATTGAAGTATTCTTTTTGATTTGGTAACCTCCGTTGTTGGGTGGGTTAGCATTTCACTATTTTAAATTTTGTTTGGATTAAATTGTGGCAGGTTGAAAGGTGGAATGAGCAGAGGGACAACGGGACTTTTCCAGGACCTCTTTGAAATCATATCTGTGCCTTGGATATACCCTTCTGAGGCATTAGGCATGTGAAGTCTTGAACATTCTGTTGGTTTATTTTCTTTTTATATTTGATGATCTTCACCGTGTCATTGAGGATCAATAAGGCAGTTTATGGATATTCATTGCTCCAAGTGGACAAATTGCTGAAGCCATTTTGATTTTAAATTGATATAGTGTTTCTGGCTATGGTATTATTTTCTTTGTTCAGAACTCCATCCCCACAAACTACCCACCCCCACCCCCACTTGGTAAAGGGAAAGATTACTCGTTAATTAAAATTAAATATATATTTTAATATGTGATGTGATCTAATAAAAATAAATGTGATAAAGAATGTATTTTCAATATTCTCTTAAAAACATAAAGTAAAAATAACCATTAATTAATGAATAAAAAAATAGATGGCTGTTATTAGTTATCAGAAACTTGATAAAAAGTAACAATATACATTTCTAAATTACAAAACAAATCCTGTAATGATTTTTAACGAATTTGCACAAATTGTACAACCACCTCTGCGAAAGAAAAGGGGTGGTTCGGCTTCCCTTGTGGACTATGGTTCGATTGTTCCATCGCATAACCCAAAAGGGGTGGTTCGGCTTTCCTTGTGGACTGTGGTTGTGCCACGGCAGTTTCGATTGGGGAAGACATATGAAGCACGAAAACGGACCGAGAAAAGGGAGAAATACATTAAATTTAAAAACTTTGGAATATAACACGAATATGACATATATATATATATATATAATTTTGATTATAAACATTTTAAATACAACTATTCAATGACAATACAAGTATCTTTATTTATAATTAGAAAAGAAACTAATAATAATTAAAAATTGAATTATCGAACCAGAATGAAATTCATTTGAAACTTAAATCATTAGCACACAGTAAACACAATGTATTGAGAAAGAATAAAAGATTTTTTCTAAAGATGGGTCGGGTGATATTGGACTTATGAGTCATGATATTAGTACACTGTCACACAGTAATTTTTTTTAAAAATTTTAATAGGTTGTGTCTAATATGTGTCATGATATGCGAGATGTGTTCGAATGATTGAGTAAAAAAAATAATTTTTGTAATTAGGCGATTTGAAAAAAAATAATTTTTTAATTAGGCAATTTAACGCGTGAAACGCGATGAACACTCATCGATGCGGATATCGTTAGTAAAATGACGTGTCCGTGCTTTCTAGGAAAGAACACTAGGTTGACGGTGGGTGGCGATTTGGTGCAGCGACTGTCCTGTGCACTAGGTTCGTGGCCCATGGGTGGTGCGATGGATCGCGGTCACCATTTTTGTTGATCTTGCACCTTTTGCAAATTTTGTTTGCCAATCCAAATAAAAAATCATAAAATTTGAGAATGAAATATAACAGCAGAAAAAAGGAGTAGAAATTGAAAGTAGTGAACTACTAGTGATAATTGTAAGACGAGACCTTATAGATGAAAGCTTCAAAAAGGAAACAGCGTCACACAACCCGTTCCATGAATGTTGTATTTTTGTCTTCACTTCAAACTTCAAACTTCAACCAAATGCATTTGCACTAAATCAAATCTCAAAACTCTCTTCTTGTTCACTCATTTTCTGTTCTTCGGAGACCACGAATCTTTGCGCTTAAGTTCAGCTTTGCAACATGAACATGCCATCATCTCAGTATCACAAACTTTCTGTCAGCGCACGCCAACTGTTCGGTGTTTTGCATTCACATTTTGTGTGCAAACGTGGGCATATAATTAGGGGAGAATTATTTTGAATAAACGATGTTAACCCTAAAATGATTTCTGAGTTGTTGGGAAATTGCCTTGAATCCACGTGTGGACAGTGGTAGAAACCAGAAAAAGTGGGGAATAAAGGAGAGGATGAAAATGCAAAATGAAAAAATTAAGGGTTATTTTCCAATATCTTAAAAATTGGTAAAAAAAAATAGTTTAAAAAATAGGAGTATCTATAATGATCATATCAGGTTGATTCAGGTTTAAAGTATAAAAAATTCAAATAAATAAAAAATAATCGATTTGATTTTGTTTGAATTTTATATTTTTTTAATTGAAAAACCAAAATCGAATCAAATTGATGAAAATCGAGTTAGTTTGAGACACGGTCCATGAGTTGGAGTATTTTCGTAAAAATATAAATAACATTAAAAATAATGAAAACAATGTCAAGTTAAGTTGAGTTAGTTTAGGTTCATAACATTAAAAATAATATATATATAAAAAAAAACTTTAATAAGATGGAGTTTTGTTTGGTTCAAAGTTTTAAATCATGAAAATCAATAATCAAATTAAGGATGACAAAGTTATATAGAACCAAATTAGGGATAACAAAATTAAATTCGTCGAGAATTCGCAGAGATTATATGTAATGGATACCTATTTAATAAATAGAAGTAGGGTGGGATTTATAGTATCCCATGGATATCGTAAACTCGTAAAATATATCTTTTTATTTAATATATATAATATATTATGATTTTTTTTTATTTTATATTTGAGATATAAATGATATATATATATATATATATTATTTTACAATGACTTTTTTATTGAATGAGCTTATAATGATAAAACTTGTTAAAAAAATATATCATTAATATAATAGTTATTTATATAGACTTATTATTACAAAATATAATTAAATTTAGTATGTTATTTGTAATATTATTTTAATTTTGTAAGAATCTTAAATTGTTGAACAAAGTTATAATATATGGTGTTAAAGTTTATTTTATTTATGTTTTTTTGTAACTTTTAAGATTTTATTTAAATTATTAACTATCCACAAATATCTATAAATACCCACATACTTGTATAAATCACAAATAGATATCCGTGATGGGTACAGAGGCAGAGAAAACACTACTTACTCCACCCGGTTGACATCCCTAAACTAAACCAATATTGATTAATTTTGATCATATTTTACCCAATCAAACCCAACTACCTAAACCTTCAGATTGAATTTTTCAAATTTGTCAAATTGTCTAAACTAATTTACAGTCCTAATCCATACTCCTCACATATTTATGAATTATGAGGATATTAAAATCCTCTTTCCACTAACAATGTTAGAATCCTCCCTCTCTCTCTCTCTTGGTGCCTTTATTCCAACTCCTGCACAACTATTTTTTGCAACTTGATTTAGATTTAATTTATATGTATTATTATTATAAATTTTTTACACTATTAATTAATTATATATTACTATATTATTAATATTATTTAACTTTTATGATAACTACTTTAGAAGTCACACACATGATAATATATTATTGGTTAATTGTATCAAAATAATATATTAAAATTAAACTCCTTAATTTATATATATTTGAATTAATTTATTTTATATTTAAAATTTTATAATCAAAATGTTAAAAAAAAATTATTGTTTTTGGTCTTTGACTAATGTATTTTTACATATATTACTCCGAGACTAACTTTCAAATCGACAGCAATGATTATGTAAAACTTTTCTCAAAGTAATGACTTCATAATTCAATCTCTTGATATTGTAAGTAAAGTTTGCTCATATCGCAGTTCACTTTAATTGCGTCCAACTTACTCTTGGGTGAAAGAAATTTTGACTTAATACAAAGAAAATGTCAAAATAAAAAAAAACACAAAAAACTTCTTCCCTTATAGCTCGTTGCTTATACAATAAATTAGGGGTGTTTATGACTCGTCTTTGCCCAACAATTTGTCCTAACCCAAAACTAATTGGGTTGGGATCAGATTCTTAAGATTTGACCCAATGTATTTTTGGGTCGGGTTTGGGTCATATTCTGAATTAATTTGGCCCGACTCGATATAATATAATGCCTTAAAATTGATTTATTTTTTAAAAAATTATTAATAAATTATAAGACTTTTGAACATAAAAATTAATACATTTTACATAATATGATAATATTTTTATATTGATATAATTTATTTCATAATATATATTATAAAATATCTCTTAATTTTAGCTTTATATTTATAAAATTTTATGACTTAATTATGTATATGTTTAATATTGTACATTTTATATAAATATTGGGTCAGCTCAACTAATCCATTGAACATTCCTATAATAAACTATAATATTTGAGGAGATTTTAACTTGTAAGTGACGCTGAATTTCACTTAGAATATTTTTGATATTATGATGGGAAAGAAAAAGAAAAGATATATATATTAAATAAGAAAATAAAAGAAAAGAAAAGAGAGATGGAAGAGTTATTACTCTCCGTATTTTCTATCATCCAATAAAAATAAAAATAAATATATTATTGGATCCACAAAATTCTTCCTTTCCCTTTTTTTCCGACTCTTCTTTTCCTTTTCATCCAAAATATACATATCAAACATACCCTTACATATAAAAATAAATAAAAAAAATTGAACACTAGAATATGACATTTGCCTAGGACAATGTGTCATTGTGAGTATAACTCATCATTTTCATATATCATATGCTAATTTAAAATAAATGTACCATATATAAAAATAAGTAGAGTATCGTGTAGACTTCATATTTTTTAATGTTCAAATAACGGAACCCATAAAAAATTAACAAATACCAGTTTTATCTCGGAAAATATCTTAAATTTTAATTCCGACTCTGCTAATCTGCTATCCCCAAATAACACGCAGACATGTATAGTTTTATAATTGGAATGTGAATGCACTAAAAAACTTGTCTTAATTTGAATATAACCGACTCAAACACTAGAAAAAGGTGCATTTGGATCCCTGCAGTTTAGAGAGAGAAAGGAAGAGTTGATTGTCTGAGGGCGGCTTGTTTACATGTTTTTGGTGGTATTTCTATGTTCTGTGTTTGTGTTGAAGGTTATGTTCTATTTATTTTTATCCCATTGTAACTCTTTTAAATTATCTACCAAAGAAAATGGAAATCTGCCCTCCATCGCATAAGAGAAAATAAGTAATCTATTATAAATGCATAATTATTGCATTAACATAAAAAAAAAGTAGTTTTTTACGTAGTAAAATAATTGAAAATTCCATGGTATCGTGCCGTAAGTGATCACATGCTTTCAGCGGCCACCATTCACCAACACCCGTTAGACATTTTCAGTATTTGACACACATCACAGTTATCATTGGTCGGTAAAAGAAGAAAAATAGAATTGTAGTTGTAAACACACTCTGCTGCCAAGTGCCACCTTAAACTAGACTTCGCAGCCGGCGACCAGCAGGACATGATTGCTGCCTCTTCCAGCTGTCTGCCTACAGGGAATTAAGCGAAGTATTTTCAAGTTTTTCATGCAAAAAGGAAGGGGGGGGGGGGGAGTACAAAATTTTACTTGCAAGAATCACAGATGAAGAGGATGGCTTTGTATTGGAAAGATTTGATTTCTTTGTGCCTTAAATGGAACTCAGTGAGAAGATGTAATCTCCCATTAATTACATATAGCTTGTGTAAAAAGTACAAACTTAGCACAAATGATTTTCAAAAACATAAAATGAGCCACAATCAACAAGAATAACAAATCCAAATTAACTCCCCTTTGCCTTAATTTTATAAGGTGTCTCAAACTCAAATTTTGGAATGGAAGTTCCATCAACAGAAATCAGACTCCAAAGCATGACACTCATGTTTAATTGCTTCCGGAAGCATACATTCTCTTTGAATTTTTTTAAAGTTATTTAGATTAATTTTTTATCTTGTCTGTTGAATTCTTTAAAATCTGTAACTTGTATTATTATTTCTTTTGTATAAGTGATATAAAAATCTTGAATTTGTAAAATTATTATTCTTAATTTCTATAAAACGTTTTCACAAAGATGTTATAGTATACTTATGAATATTTCATTTGTTGTTTTTATTAAAATATTAAAAAATATAATAACTTACTTGGTTACATTTTATGATTATTATTCAATAATGTTAAAAATTGTTACACATTTAGTAAAGAGCTATATAATGCCTTTTTTTAATTAAAAAATGAAAGGAAGAGAAACAATGATTGTCTGAGGGTAAGTTTTGTTTGAACATCCAAAAAAAAGTTGTAGCATTTCATTTCTTTACGTACTTCTTTTAAACCCCTAGGAGTGTTATGTATTCGATTTTTAAAAATGTTAGACTTTAAATTAGATTTATTTTTTTTAATTTGATTGATATTATTCTCATTATTTTATTTATTTGTATTATACATAAATTTTGTAATTTAGCTCTATTTTAGGCAAGTCATTATTGTCATTATATAATGTAAATCATATGTACAATATTATCAAGAAAAATATTATAAATTTTTTTTCAAGTTCTTTCAAGTTATATTAGCTCCCGAAAAAGTCTCTGTTGTTTCACATTGCGATCGGCCTTTTTTTTAAAAAACGGCCTTCATTGTTTGAGTTTTTTTGGCGGCCTTCATTCATTGCCTCAATTAGAAGATATGCCTCGACTCTTCAAATGAATTGATGAAGTTACATAATTAGTAAAAATGAGTAAATCTCATTGACTCTCTCAATTAAAAATTTATGATGGTAAGAATTTTTGTTTTCAATCGTTCAATGCTTCGTAGCGAGAATTTATGGATTTTGGACTCGTGCTACTTGATCATATGACCTTTTATTCACCACCTCTATTATCTTATCAACCTTTTTCTAGTAAGCATTATAAAGTGATGGCTTCAAACCTCAGATGCGGGTTTTATTAATTAATTTCTCTATATAAACAATGTGCTTCATGTTCCTAAGCTTTCCAATAATTTGATTTCCATTCATAAACTTAAAAACTTTTGTAACCTTTTTTCATTCTCATTGTGTCTTTGGGATCTTGTCACGGGAGGACGATTTTTAAAAAAATATATACTATTTCCTTAATATGCCGCCTAATGGTATCCGATTTTGCTTCTTTCTGTCATAAAAAATATTATTGTTGCTCAAATTTTAAGCGTTTGGGACATATTTCATTTTCTTTGCTTAAGTCTATGTTTCCGTCTTTATTTTTAAAAGAATATTGAGTCTTTTTTGTGATAAAGTTGGCCAAACACCATCGTGTAATAGTTTAATAAAATTTTTGCACTTTCGATGTTTGGGGTCCTGCATCTATCTCTAATATTTCGTGCACTAAATGGTTTGTTTCTTTCAATGATATTGTACTCGGGTAACTTGGCTTTTTCTAATGAAAGAGGTGTTTCAATTGTTTGTCCACTTTTACCACATGATTCAAACCCAATTTGGAAAAATTAAATGCTCGATAATGGTCATCAAGTACTTAACCAAAATTTTTACATTTATTAAAGAGCATGGCATTGTCATGAATTTATTTTTATCTCGGCAAAATGGTTCTGCGAAAGGAAAAAATTCTTGGCTTGTAACTCTTTTAATTTATCTACCTAAGAAAATGAAAATCTGCCCTCCATCGCATAAGAGAAAATAAGTAATCTATTATAAATGCATAATTATTGCATTAACATAAAAATAAAAAGTAGTTTTTTACGTAGTAAAATAATTGAAAATTCCATGGTATCGTGCCGTAAGTGATCACATGCTTTCAGCGGCCACCATTCACCAACACCCGTTAGACATTTTCAATATTTGACACACAGCACAGTTATCATTGGTCGGTAAAAGAAGAAAAATAGAATTGTAGTTGTAAACACACTCTGCTGCCAAGTGCCACCTTTAACTAGACTTCGCAGCCGGCGGCAGCCAGCAGGACATGATTGCTGCCTCTTCCAGCTGTCTGTCTACAGGGAATTAAGGGAAGTATTTTCAAGTATTTGGAAAGGAATGCAAAAAGGCGGGTGGCCGGATTGGGGGGGAGTACGATGGTAAAATTTTACTTGCAAGAATCATAGATGAAGAGGATGGCTTTGTATTGGAGAGATTTGATTTCTTTGTGCCTTAAATGGAACTCAGTGAGAAGATGTAATCTCGCATTAATTACATGTAGCTTGTGTAAAAAGTACACACTTAGCACAAATGATTTTCGAAAACATAAAATGAGCCACAATCAACAAGAATAACAAATCCAAATTAACTCCCCTTTGCCATAATTTTACAAGTGTCTCAAACTCAAATTTTGGAATGGAAGTTGCATCAACAAAAATCAGATTCCAAAGCATGACGCTCATGTTTAATTGCTTCCGGAAGCATACATTCTCTTTGAATTTTTTTAAAGTTTTTTTTTTTTGATCTGTTGAATTCTTTAAAATTTGTAACTTGTATTATTATTTCTTTTATATAAGTGATATAAAAATCTTGAATTTGTAAAATTATTATTCTTAATTTCTATAAAACGTTTTCACAAAGATACAAGTTATAGTATACTTATGAATATTTCATTTGTTGTTTTTATTAAAATATTAAAAAATATAATAACTTACTTGGTTATTTCATTTTATGATTATTATTCAATAATGTTAAAAGATTGTTACACATTTAGTAAAGAGCTATATAATGCCTTTTTTTAATTAAAAAATGAAAAGGAAAGAGAAACAATGATAATAGTCTTGTGGTTTACTTGTAAGTTTTGGTGAAGGGTTGAACATCCAAAAAAAAGTTGTAGCATTTCATTTCCTTTCCCTTTACTTCTCCTTTAAACCCCTAGTAGTGATTTTGTATCTCAATGTTTTAAAAATCAATCTAAAGATTTTTATTAAAAAAAAAAACAAAGAATCGATGACAATGATCTTGTGATTCTATCTCATTTGATTAAGACATTTACTCGTACGTTTTTGTGAATAGTTGAATGCCAATAGAACTTGGAACATTATCTTTTTTTCTTTTTTTGCTTCTTTTTAAAAACTCTTAGTAGTGATTCTCTAAATCAATATTTTAAAAATTAAATCAAAAATTAAATTGACGAGACCTCTAAGTCATACTTAGATTGATTAAATTGATTAAATTTATTATTGAACTGTGATTCAATTGTAGTTAAATCATATAATATTTGAATCAAATACATAATTGATTCATAGTCAATTGATTCAATTAGTTGAACTAGTATGATTTTTAAAACATTACTCTATGTTTATCTTAATGGTGAGACTTTTCCTAAATCCTAACAGGGTCTAGTGAGCAAAAAAAATCTCACATCTTTAATTTATTTGAAATTGAAACCAAAACAATTTAACAAATATTTATACAATGTTAAGATTTTATTTTTTTATATTTGACTAAATATCTTCACAAGTATTATTATAAAAGTAATCCTTTGGCTTTTATCACTTTTACTAGAATTAATTTAAAAATACAATATTACAAATAAATGATTTTTTTAAAAAAATCCATTTCTAATGTGTTATGATTTCAGTAAATATGATTTCCTTTTTATCAACAAAAATAATCAAATAACAAAAAAGTAAATAATAATATTTATGAAAAAAAGTAAATAATTATTATACCACGGTGACTTGTATTATACGTAGTACGTAGTATAGATGTCGTGGAAGCCACGTAGGCGGTGACAATAAGTAGTGAAGCAAGTCAAGCAACCAACTGGTCAACCCACAGACAATGTCTTACGGGAATTCAGTGAGATTTCACTTCAATTTTAATTTAATTTAATCAACCGACCGGTGGCCAAGTGGTGGCTGTATGTTTGGTACAACAAAACAGTACAATAGTCTCGTGCGGATTAATTCCAGATTCTATAAAGTATGGTGCCTTTCTAACCTAGTTGCAGTTGGTGACCTATTCCTACTTTTTAATTTCTCTCTGTTAACTTCAAAAAAAGTGATACTTTTTAATATCAACGCACTTTCGATTCCATTTACAAGATTAATGCTTTTGAAGAACGTCTGTAACATGAATCAACATCCTCCGCAATTTTGAAAAAACGTTTTGAAAAAATTATAGGGAATCTCAACTTTTAATTTAATTTTAATAATATTTGGTAACTTTAATATAGGAGAGAAAAAAAAGTTTGTTTTAATCATTGGATCTTAACTCTGCATCCTGCAATTTTCTTTGAATTTGCAGGGGATCCATATTCTTATAACATTTGTTTTTCCGAAAAATATATATACTAGACTGTGAGTTATCATGATTCTGCACAAAAAAAAAGTTATTGACATGATACGACTATAGTTTGAATAAATTATCTTTTTAATTTTAATTAATCTAATTAGATGTATCTTTTTTTATGTTATTAACATAATTTTTTATTAGCTCACAAACAATTGTTAAAAGAATTTTTTAATTTGAAAATAAATAAAATATATAAACAACTATATATAAATTATTAATTTAATATTATCCTTTTTGATATTTGGTGCAAATTCACATAACTATGACAACGACAAAGAAATTAATTAAGATATTTGATTGCATTAACTAAAAATTAAAAAAGGTGATCATTATTTAAACAAGACCAAAAAGACAAACAAAAACATAATCTTTTCAAAATCAAGAGGACAAAAATGCAATGAAACACATTTCTTTTAGATACTCGTAGAATTTTCTTCAATGCACAGTTTGTTTGTGGGAGATACTAGCCATTTTTTTGTTTGTAGTGTTTGCAGTGTTGAGGGCACAGCCCCAAAACAAAAAACAAACACTAACAAACCCCGAAACCATCAACGGGCAATGCCAATAAAGAGGTAAAATGTGGTTGAAAAAGACCATTTCAACAATTTCTCAACAACTCGCCACATAAAAATTGTGTAATCTAGATCATTCTTAAAAAAAGAAAGAAAGAAAAGGATAAAGATGTCTAATTTTAAAATTTAGAATTGTAATGATGTATACTAAATTCCAGATAAATCAAATATTTATAATGGAAAATGCTAAATGCTATGATTCAAATTCATGAAAGGTATATGAGTGTATCGTTCCGTGCAGAATTAGTCTTACTTCCAAAAATAAAAAGAGAATATTTAAATTTAATATATAGAGATCGATTTATATTTTAAAAATACATTATGCATAATTGAATGAAATATTAACCTTATAAATTGTATTAAGTTTTATACTTTTATAGAAGATTTCAATTAAAAAGTGAAGTAACTGAATTGGGAAAAAACGCGTGTAAGTGGCGAAATCGCGTATTATAACGTGAGATCTTTTCTTGGCCATAATAATGCATACTACACCGTGTAAAATTCTGGCACGTTTTTTCCTTCGCAACTTCCTTCTTCCGCTAGTTTGTTTGTTTTGTCTTGCTGTCCTTCTTAACAGTTAAAACAAAACAAAGCAAAACAAAACCCCAGATTATACCTCCCTCAAATCTCAACTTTATTATTATATATATCATACATAACCCTCTCTCTCTTTCCGTGCCTCTTCATTATTCATTACTTTCTCTTATCTCTCTCGTTGGGTCTTCCAATTCATCATCAATATTAATTCATCTAAGATGGTTCGATTCAGCAACAGCTTGATCGGCATCCTAAATTTGCTGACCCTCGTCCTCTCCATTCCCATTCTGGTAGCGGGCGTCTGGCTCAGCAAACAAGCCAACACAGAGTGCGAGCGATGGCTCGAGAAACCCATGATTGCCCTGGGCGTCTTCCTCTTAATCGTCTCCCTCGCTGGTCTCATCGGAGCCTGTTGCCGCGTCTCCTGGCTCCTCTGGGTCTACCTCTTGGTCATGTTCTTGCTCATCGTCCTCGTCTTCGCTTTCACCATCTTCGCCTTCGTCGTCACCAATAAAGGCGCTGGGGAGGCCTTGTCTGGTAAAGGGTATAAAGAGTATAGGCTTGGTGATTACTCCAACTGGTTGCAGAAGAGAGTGAACAACACCCACACGTGGAACAAGATCAAGAGCTGTTTGCAGTCTGGTAAACTCTGCTCCGAATTCCAAAGCAAGTTCCTCAATGACACTGTCGACAAGTTCTACACCGAGAACTTATCGGCGCTTCAGGTATTCCTCGAATTCAATTCTTGAATCTTGATTGCTTTTTTTCTGGGTTGTTGTCAAGATTTGACCTTGCAAGTGTTTTGTTTGGGATTGGGGGTCTTAATCTTTGAAATTTTGCTAAATTACGTGATGGGTATGATACAAATTTCTCTGGTTGCACGTGTTCAGCACAGATCTGGTTCTGAATTCGAATCCTGTTTTTGCTCAAGTGTTCACTTGTGAGTCATGGTTGAAGCAAGTTTTTTTTATGATTTCTTTATAATTTGCTTGTTTTTAAGTAGACCATAAACTTTTAGTTGTGGTTGGGTTTGTCTTGAAATTAAGAGACATCCGTGATGATAGTATTATAATATAATATATGAATCTATGCGTGGGCGTGGAAGTGGCTTTGCCCCTTGGCCCACCCACCCTCCTTTAATTTTTCAGTCTCCTCGCTCCTCTGAACGTGAGTTTCAATTCAAATAGATTTCTGGAAAAAGGTGAACATTCGTCGAATCAACTTAGCGAGAATGTGGGCTGGGGACTTGGGGTGCTATTTTTATATCTTTTTTTACCTGAATGAGTAGTCAAGGTTTCTTTTTAAAAGATGGTCTTTTTAACTTGGATTGGCTTTCCGCCTGAAAAGGCTGAACTCTTTTTTTATCATGCTTATTTCCAATGCATTTTTTGTCGGACTTTTTGTGTTATATATTTTCGTCAATTTTATAACTCATCGATGCTAGTGCTGCTGCGCTAAAAGTTAATTCACTTTTTATTGCTCTTGAACTTAACATGTTTATTGTGCACTTCTCCGGCCAATAAATAAATAATCTTTGGTCCTTCGTAGCATTGGGGTATGGCTATTTTTTTAAAATTTTATTTTTAATATATTGTTTTGATCAATTTTGTTAACCTCTCTGAGTTGGATGATATACACTATACAGGACTTTTATTTATTTATTTGAATATTTGAATAAATGAGAGTAAACTTGCAGTTATAGATTTTGTTTTCCTTTCCCTCCTATTGAGCATAAATAAGAGAAATGTTTATTTTCCTCTCAAAGCTCAGATCATGTATGCATTTGGCTCACCTTTGTTATATCAAGCTAGTAGTGAGGATTTCTAGGCCGGTGTTCAGTGAGCAGCACTTAGCTGATATAGCTAGATCCTTGCATGAGCATGACGAGTGCTATCACCCACTTCCTCCTCCTGACTTAGTATGATGGTGACTTGTAGTACAATGTGCTTTGGACGAATGTTTCACAGGCTGATTTAAACTTCAAAGGATATCAACTGATGCTTCACGTAAATGAGTGCAACTTATTGTGAATACTATACTTAATGGATTTCTTACGATTAAATTTGTTTGTCTGACTCACAAGTACTGATGTTTATAGTATTATGTCATGTTAATCATTTGGTTTCTTTATGGCGTTGCCTGGTTTGAGTTCTATGGTTTTTTGTGCTGACCAACTTAAACATGGAAAGAAAATAGCACTTAACATAGATATTGTCTCTTGTTTGCTGGCATGTAAGTACTCATCTTAAATACCATGATCAGTTATTCGGTACCTAAAACTTCATTTGTCTATGACTATGGCAGAGGTTCTGCATTTGCTATTGGTTTTTGTTAATTTGTTAGCTAGAATTGCAACGAGCTGAATTCATTCTTAAACCTGTTGATCTCCTTTCCTTGTTTTCAAAAAAAGATTCTAGAATGATTGATGTATGTGTTCTGTGTGTTTCCAGTTTGCATTGAAGCTGAATGGCGCAGCTTCATTTTTATTATCTGAATTTTCTGTGCTTCTGGTTTGTAAATTTTGGACGCCTTATGAATTTCCATTTTTGTTTTTGTGGATATTTTATGCAGTCTGGATGTTGTAAACCATCAAACGACTGTGGTTTCACCTATCTGGGTCCAACTAACTGGACTAAAACAGGAAATGTTACTTACACCAACCTTGACTGTGATGCTTGGAATAATGATCCAAACGCTCTGTGCTTCAATTGCCAATCTTGCAAGGCTGGCTTACTGCAAAACCTTAAGACTAACTGGAAGAAGGTGGCTGTTGTCAACATCATATTCCTGATCTTCCTGATTATTGTGTACTCCATTGGTTGCTGTGCATTCAGGAATAACAGGACGGACAATTGGAAGACATATTAGGCTCATTAGATTCAGTATTATTATCATGTAGATGAGTAGGTCATTTGGTTTATATGCTGGACTTTTTTGGGGGGTTCTACATATATATACTGGATTTTATACTGTTCTCAATACAGTCTGTTATTTTCATTGTAAATTGCCCAATTTTATATTGCAGTTTCCTGCTAACATCTGTAGTTGTTTGGGTATGGTCTTGATCACATCTTCTACTCCTAGTTTGATCACTTGTGTTGCTGATGATTCTGATGGACGTTAATGGCTTAGAAATATTACTTTGGACACACTGCATTTCCTTCTGTTCCCACACCTTGAATTGCCCGGTGCTGAAAATTCACCACTACTTAATTGATTGCCTAAAAGTATTTCTGTTTATTGTGTTAGCAATTCGAATTAAGCATGGGACATGAGTCGTGGCTGCCCTTGATCACACTAAATAAAAATATCATTCTCTCACATTTGTGGTAGTAATATTGAATTATTGATGCCTGACCTCATTGGCCTTTGGATAAGGGAATCTGTTATGAGCTTGTGTCCAAACCAGTAAGGAGTGAAGTTAGACCAAGTAATTGCCATGGTGCAGCACGCATTTTTTTTCTACATTTCCGTCATTGGTCGTTTGAAGGAGATATACATTTTTTTGATAAGTGAAGGAGATATACGTTACCAACGTTCCTTTTTCTTTTCAGAAATTTGGGGATAAATATGAAAATGTGGCTGAGGTGTGACATAGGACTTTTAAAGGGATAACGACGTATGGTTCCCACTGTTCTCGTCCCAACTCCTTAACCACTAGGAAAATGTTCAAATAACAACCACTACCAGATAATGATGTGTATATGAACTTCATGTAAAATGTGATCTTTAAAAATCAAAATTCCATTTATATTTAAGACAAATTTCAACATAACTTGTGAATGTTTTTCAAGCATTCCTCTTTTTGAGGTTTTCAATTCTTCTCACATTTCAGATTTAGGAATAAACACGTATGTATCACAACGAATAGATCATTAATCCCATGTCACGAGAATGCTGATGGTTTCAACTTATTTAGAATTATTATTTTTAGAGTACGAAAGTGCAAGTATATAAATCCTAACACTCCTTATTTTTATAACACAATGGCGGAAAGAATAAATTGCTTGGAAGAAAAATGAAATTAAGATTTCTTTTTCCTAAGACATATTATCACTTTTAATAATTACCATATAATTGTCCAGACCGTAATCTTGAATTTATTTTCACGTTCTCTTCAATAGAAATTTTGGTGAAAGAAATTAGGCCATGTTTCTTTAAGCTGCCACTTGTTCCTCTTTTGGTTTCTTCGATTCTGAAGTGATCAAATTTCACCAAAACTATCATTGGTTTAGTCATCACAGTTCCATCTTGCTCTCTGCTACATGTTCTGATTTATCTGACAGAAGCGGTTCTTCCAAATCTATCTTACTGCTTATCTCATTATCCTGCAAGTTTGATTGTGCCTCTTGTTTAATCCCTTCAAACTCTTTGGCTTTACCCCACAGCACAATATATAAACCAGCGATCACTCCAATAGCCCCTATCAAACTGAAAATGAAGTGAAAGTAGCCTTAGAATTATGCCATACCGCGCGCATATGATTAGGAACCATTTATAAAAAAAAAAAAAAAAAGTTGATGAGGGAATGAGTGAATTGCATTAATATTGTTTGAGTTCTTGATGCACTGAGTATAACATAAATAAGAGAAAAATAACTGTGTATTATTACCTTCCAACATATAGCTCTTCCTGTAGGAATGTAGCAGCTATCAAAGCTGTGACGACTGTTGCTAGAGGGTTGAACATTGCACAGTACAGGGGACCTCTTTCTGAGATGCACCAGGTTTGAACCAAGAAGCTAACCGCAATTCCAAGTCCCTAAATCATAAAAATTACCAGTTGCTAACAGTATCAGTACGTATGTACTATACAACTATTGATTACTAATTGAACTGTTACTGGGGAGCTTGTGACTTACTGCATATAAACAACATGAAAATTCTAAGGGTGAATGTAAAATCCATTCTTGAAGATCCTGCTCAAAGAGCAGTGCAAATATGACTGACTGTATCATTGCAAAGAGACACATCCAAAAGGTCGATAATAAATGGTCTGGGCAGCTTGAAGAAATTGGTACCTGTTGTTGAAGTCAAATCAGATTTCCATTGATGAACAATAAGATCATAAGAGATTTTGTTGCTATTTACCTGCATGATCATCCAACATGACCAAAATACACTACTTGCCAAGAGCAATAGACAACCCAGCAGCCAATTCTCACCTCCACTGGCAGTGAGATGTTTAGAAGGAAGGAACTCCATATGTAACAGCTTATGTCCTTTGATCAATGCCATGGTTAAGGCTCCACTGACGCAACACATTGTCCCGAATATCTTGGCGATGCTTCTCAAGCTTCGTAGATCAAGTTTCTCAAATCTAACTCATTCAAATACGAGAAATGTTATTCCAGCACGTTAAGTAAAGACAACAAATAATGAGCAAAAAATATAATTAAATGATCAACAAGTCACATTCACATATTTCCTATCATTTACTGTGATAGATTGTTAATTATATTCTGTTTGAGTTGAAGTGATTCATGATTTAAATATTATGTTTGTCATACTTGCAAACTGCATATACTTAGTGCCTAACTGGAGATAAGAGCAAATACCCAACAATTGTTGCAATTACAAAAGTTAATGCGGGTATTAGATTACTCATCGCAGTAGCTGCCGTAGAAGATGCATAGTATAAACCTTTAAAATATGCATTCTGATTTGCTGTTACGCTGCATGTAAAAAATCAACTTCGGTTAAGTTTCATTATTTTTTGTTAAAAATAAATAGCTCAAACAACAGCAGCATATAATTGAGTTACGAGTGTTTTTTGCAAACTGTACCCAATGAGAGAGGTCGCAAACATCAACAAGAAGCTCCTTAATCCCAGTGAAGCCTTTAAAGATTGTCTCCTGCTAGCAAAAGCAAGCATATGTTTGAGTAGGTGAATGAGAAGAATGAGAGTAAAAGCTTTAAGAGAGGGAGAGGTTATCCAATTATTACCGCTTAGGGGAAAAAGCCATAGGCGCCAATGCTAAGGTGGCTATGCCTTGCCTGTACGCTACAAAGACCGTGGGACTCAACCCATCTAACAGAGCAGCTCTTGTGAAGATGGCAAGCGCTGCATAATGAAATTGTAACCCTATCATACCCATTGCAGGAAGATGGCCATCTAAACCACCCATGTTTTTTTATGGAGTCTAATTTAAAACAAAGTAATCTATTCTCCAACCTTTATATATATGTATATATATACACGAAGGGTACTTGTAATACATTCTCTATTATACTTTTTTTAATATATTCTTTTTATTAGACTATATCACACATTAAAACACATATTCAAATTTGATTATACATTAATCAAATTAATTATATATTAATTTAATTGATTACATGTTAATCGAGATTGAATATGTATTTTAGTGTGTTACATAATTTAATAAAAAGAATATGTTAAAAAAATATGATAAAAATATATTCTTAACATTTTTTATATAAATATATATACTAAAAATAAATTTAATCGTAAAAAATACCTATTTTAAAAAAGATTTTACTTAACTATTACTTTCACAGTTTCCTTGGGTGAGCAATTACTATTACTATATCGAAAAAAAAAAAAGACGTGAAAGACAGGTTTAGTAGCATCAACCTGTCTCGATTCAAAGGTTTTCTGTTTGTTTTTTTACAGTGAGTGGAGTAACCTCGGATCTCCTAAACTATACTTTTTCCAACAACAAAAAAAAAAAGAATATATGAGATTCACCCAACAAAATGAATAAAGATGATATTGAAGATATTGGCACATTGTCAACAAACAAATTAATGTCATGTTCTTGTCAAAAAGCTACGGAGGGAAGACAAATTCATATTGAAGTTAAAAGTAAGTCAAAAACTATATTTACTGCATGAAGACTTTTGTTAATCTTTGATGGTTGTAAGCTGTAAAAGTAAATTTCCTATATGGCTATAAATAAGTACCAACCAATCTTGTAATTGTTGAAGTATGTGTAGCATTTTTTTTGCCTTCAACTCTCGTAAACTTTTAATTTCAAAAATCAAAAGTTTTTATCAAAACCTTTCGTTTATTTTCTGGTGAAATTATTGATAAATCAAGTTTATAAGATTTAGATTGTTTTTATTTAATTATATTAATTTTATTAAAATTTTAATCAAAGATTATCAATTTAAATTATATCATTCTTGATATATTTATTAGATAAAAATATTTAAAATTTCAACTAATATCCAATCTTGTCCCAACACATGAAGATAGACACATGCACGCTTATGAAGAGGTATCAAAGATAAGCTTCTCCTTTCACAGATATGCGGGGAATGGGGACCATGGAAGGGCAAAATAGACCTACATACATAATAAATAAATAAAAGTTTCTAGTGGGGAAGGGAATAACTCGACCTAACTTATGATGCTGAATATATCATTTTTTGTTCTTTTAAAGTGACAAAATTATAATGACATATCATACACAAATGTTAGGTGAATATTGCCAATTGCCACTTGGTGCAGACGACAAAATCCAATCAGTTTCATCAAGAAGATAGGATTTCCACGGCAGTGCTGGCCACGTCAAAAATCACGGCCTGGGACAGATCACAAGAGTTCAAGCTAATCTGTCACTCACTCATGACTCATATGTAGAAGGTTTTATTAATTAACTATGTTTCAATTATGTTTCTTTACCGGCGTATGTCTTTTTCTTGCGCGGTGGCAGTTTTTAGCATACGACATAATCAAATTCGGCAGAAGAGAGATTGTGGTACACTTGAATTGGCTTTTAATGTAATGTAGATTAATAAAGAGGTCTTCAAGATGATTTGTTTCTGATGTTAAGAAAACCAGACGGCTGAGGATCTATGGAAGGAAGTTTCTTGAAGAAGCCAGTGACTTGGGTTGTCATCAATATTTTTAACGTTAACTCCAATTATATGGTTTTGATTTGGAATGCGATCGTGTCAGACTCCACAGCAATAATGTTCATCTCACATGAAATGTCAGACAAAAGACAATCTGACCAGTTGTTCATGAGTAACGCTTAGCAACCCGCATGCACATGACAAAAGCGATGTTGCTTTGAAGCACTAGAAATAGATTTATAATTGTGAGTTTTTAACCTAAAATTATTTATAATGACGATGGAATAGGTAAATTTAGCGGAATAAATGACGAGATGAAATCTTAATTCTGATATCATGTGAAATTTTAATTTAAAATTAATTAATATCAAATAAAATAACTCAACAAGTATATAAATCACTAAAAAAATTAAGGCTGTGGGATTCTAATATTAGTTTCTACTGGATTAGTGTTGCATCAAATAAAGTAATAAAAGGATTATAGCATTTTGATAGCAGAACCAAACTGCCTTCTATTTTTGTATTATTTGAGTGCTTAAGTGAAAAGTTTGATATTTTCTTGAGGGCGAATGTTATTATACACCTTACTAGGTTATGGTGTACTATACACCTTAAAAAATTACCTGTAATTACAGGTAATTTCCTTGACAACCAATTTTTTTTCTTGATACTTTTTTTAACCTATCCTTCTCGTGCCACCACTCCTTCTCTGCCACGGTTGAGGAGTGGTGAAGTGGAAGACGCGCTCCTAGAGGGGCTCGTCGACGGCGAAGGTGAGGGCGAGGTTGTCAACGGTGACGGCGAGAACAGTAGTGGAGTTGAAGGGAGTGTCATGGGTAAAGTTTGGAGACCTGGAGATCTTCTTCTCGGCGCCGTCACTGGCCTTGTAGATGGCAGCGAAGGTGTTAAAGAAGTGCTAGAAGAGGATGTCATCGGCGATAACATGGTTGACAATGCAGCCGTTGAAGACACCGTCGGTGAGCTCGGTGACTAGACGGTGGCGAGGGGATTGTGGTGGCTGAAGTAGGAGATGGTCATGTCCTAGGCAAAGAACTCCTTGAAGCTAGCGGGAACATCAACAAGGGTTAAGTTAAGGACGAAGTTGACAGTGAGGTGCTTGGCCTTGGCATGGATGAAGTCGACGCCGGTGTCGTTGCAATGGATGTGGATGTAACCGACGGGTCGGTGGAGAGGCGGTGGAGAAGGAGTGTTTCAGGGAAAGAATGAGGTCGTCGAAGGAGTAGGGTGGGGCAGTGAGAAGGACACCCCTTTTTTTTTTTTACACCATCAACTGGTTGGTCCAGTTTTAGGTAATTTATTTTTGCCATTGATTTTATCTAATATTAAATCAATGACTATAATTCAAGGTGTATCATGCACCTTTCTTTTGTAGGGTGTATAATAGACAACGCTCTTTCTTGAGTGACTGAAGTGGATTGGCTAAATACTTAAACCAATACTACATTGCAGTGTCAGTTATTTGTTGTATAGTTGAAAATGTTAAAATGAATAGTTTTATTGAGCATGTGGTCTTAGGTTTGATCACAAAATTTAAGTGTATGAAAATAATATCATTAAAATAGATTTTCGCTTAAACGTTTGACTATACTCGAGATTAATATCTTACTTATCGAGTGAGAGATACTTTAAGAAAAAAAAAAGTTGAAAGAACTAAATTGTATTGTCTTTTCAAAGTAAAGAGAAGTATCTATAAGTTTTTTTTTAAATGGGGGTTAATATAAATAGGTAAAATTAATGGAAAGTTGGTGTAATCTTCTATTGCCTTCAATTAAACCCCGCTAAGTATGACCCTAAAGAGTGTGCGACTTTGTTTACCAAAAACTAAAAAAGTGCAGATTTGAAGAACAGTGGTGCTATATACCACGACAATTTTTTATGAAAGTGTTTTACAAAATGACGCGGCTGATGATAGAATAGGGGAAAAAAACAATTTTGATTGCATAATAATTCATGGGGTGGTTTAAATGATAAAAAGCACATCACTTTTCATTTTGGGGGTTGTTTCACGAATTGCTTTTCGTGAGAAAGAGCAATTCTCTTTGGCTAAAAGTTTCAAAGTTGAGGGCCTCAAGAAATTTCGAAAGTCTGCTACTAGTTCATTTTACTTTTAGTTTTTCGCACTCCACAAGGTACAACGAGTCAACTGCAGAGCACAACAAGGGTGCAAAATTTCCATTGTTATTTTTGGGTCTTTTTTTCGGAAACGTTTTAAATGCTTCTAAAATAATTTTGAAATTTTGAGCATAAATGCTCCATGCTTAAGAGACATTGATTGGCAAGAATTTTACATATATGACAAAAAATTATTATCTGTAACCTATTCAACAAGTTATAGTGTCAAGATTTTTTTTTTCATTCTCCTCCTTTTTTTTTCTCTTTTGTCGAGTCAACACCATTGCTCTTCGAACACTCCCTCTGCTTCAAGCTCGCGTTCATGGCTAACAACCTCACAATCCTCGATGCTGCATTCAAAGACAAAACTAAGAACGCCAACATTAAGTTTTGCGTGGTGGAATTTGATGTTGGGCTTGGGAAGCAATGTGCATTGCTACTCCACATGCTTTCGATGTGTCTGAATGGGAAGCTGGCGACAGTGAAGATTGCTACGGTGGCAGAGAACGGCGGCGACGAGAGGTTGAAGGCGATGGGCGAGATGCTGGATCGATAAGCGGTGCGACTCAAGATTAGATTCGAGTTCAAAGTGGTGAGTCACAAATTCACCGAGTTAACTCGTGAGTCGCTGGGTTGCGACTCAGATGAGAGCGTGTCCACAGAGAACTCACGCAACGAGCTTTATAGGATGCCCGACGAGAGCGTGTCCATGGAGACCTCATGCGACGAGTTTCTCCGACGTGTAAAGGCACTCGTGCTGCTTATGGTAACGCCGGTGAAGCAAGAGCTGAACACTAATATGATGCCGTTTGATATATTTATAGAACTATGGTGTTGTCTATGCTCAAATTCCAACTTTCTTTACCAAGCAAAGAGTAACTCTAGACAAAACCATTTTTTCAAGCTTTGATATACCTACTGCTTCTCTTCAAACCTTTTTAACGGTGGTGGTCGTGGTGAGAGGTGGTCAACTAAGGAGGTGGCGTTGGACAGTGACATGCGGTGGGGTAGAGAAAGTGCAAAGGTGGGGAGAAATATTTAGTTGAAGGGTTAAAATTAAAAAAATATATATAAGGAGTCAAAAAGTAAATAACAGAAGTGCTTTTAATAAATATTCATAATTTGTTAAAAAATAACAGAAATAGTTCCTCTTCTTCATTCTCAACTATAGATTTAAATCTCCTCAAAATCAATGACTCCCAAACATAAAACATATGCTAAAAAATATTTTAAGAACATGTTAAACATCTCCCTGTTTTCTTGGCTGGAGTTGCTATAATGCTTGATAGGCATGGTGTTTAGGTGAGTTATCAAAGTATTTATTAATATTAGTTTTACAATAAACATTTAAAATTTTATTAAAATAATAGTAAGAAATACTTGATGATTTATCTTAAATACATTGTATTAATAATGAAAAAAAATAGATGCGCATAAAACAAGAAAAAAATTCTTAATATGAACCATTTTCTAGTTACCATATTAACCGTGTATTATCTTCTATTTTAATAATTTTAATAATATAATTAAGGTATCATACAATAAATAGTACAGACTAAGAATTTGTTTTTTTTCCCTCAAAGAACATCAAACAATTTCTCCGTCCGCAACCTATCCCTTCTAAAATCTCCATATACATCATCACCGTTCACCATATAATCAACCCAACCCATGTCGGTGGTACATGTGGCTAAAGATTAATGGTAGGTTTGGTATCCCATATTTTAGAGGAAATAAAAGGAAAAGAAACGGAGAATGATGGAATTCTTATTAAAGGAAATTTTTTGTGGGTCATATCAATGTCTACTCATTTATATATATTTTTATTTTTATTTTTATGAAATCAAATAAAAAAAAGAAAATTTTATTTTTTATTAGGTGGTATCAAATTAGAGAAGTGATAATTCTTCTACTCTTTCTTCATTTCTTTTATTTTCTTTTTTATCATATTCATTTTCTTTTCTTTATAATATCAAACAGACTATACAGAATAAGACCAACATTAGCACATCAATTTATTTATAGACAACGTGAATATTAAAAAAATCTTGTGTAGCTTTAGAGTATTATACTATTTTAATAAAAACATAGCATGTAACAGTGTATAATAATATAATTATGCATATTATTAAATTAAAAATAAAATATTATTAAAATAGATATAGATAATTATAAAATTGTTAAGAATATTACTCTCAAAATATATAAAAAAATCTTATGAGTATTTTGCATAGATTCATATTTTCACTGAATGTAAAATTTTTATTAAGTTGTATTAATTATATTTATAAATTTTTGCAAAAAAATTAATTTATAAAATTCACAAAATAACATAATGAGGTGTTGTAAGAAAAAAAAAAAGTTCAAAGGTAGCAGTTCACATTTAAATGACCTGGCATCTATTTGGCATGACACATGTTGTCGGCCCAAATGGTATTTCGTCACGTGTAATGATTAAAATATTGAATTGGGTTGGCCAATTCAACCGAAAACTAGTGAACTAACCATGTATTCCATCTATTTAAACCTTAAAATCGGTATTTCTAAAATTCAATACAAAATCGGCAAAATCGAAGAAACCGGTGTAAACCGGTTGCGACGGTTCAAAAATTTTTTTAGTTATCTATCTTTGAGCGTGGTGCTGTACATAGAGCCACGTGGGCCACACCTCTGCCACTTAAAATATTTTAAATAACAATTCTAGCCAGGCAATGGATGACCTGCATTTCTATATTGTTGGTTGCTCACTTCCTTTTATTAGTGCTTAAGCATGGAGTTTTCGTGGGACTTGGATGTTGTTTACAAAATATGCAAAGGTTTGAGAGTTGAGAGTCGAACGTCAATCCTCTAGATTAAAACTTATAACATTCATCACAATGTTATATATATATATATATATATATATATATTTATTTATTTATTTATTTCAATTCAACCATATTGTTCAACTATTAAATTATAAATTATTTTTTTATTAGTTTAATAATTGACCTAATTTTTAAAACATTCGTCACGTGACTGCTAAAATAATCCTAAGACCTAAGATGGCCTAACGAACTTCGTTATGTGAGCTTTTCTCGCACTAAGAGAGGTAGAAAACGGCCAATCCGCTCCGTCCATCTCCGTTTCTACCTTCAAAATATTGAACTCAATCAAGTAAAAAAATGACAGGTTAACGGATTAACCCAATAGATTAAACCCGTTTTGTCACCTCTATCTGCACCACAATATATTGCTATTATAGTTGGGTATTAAATAAATATATAATTGTCACTATATATATATATATATAATATAATATATATATATATATATATATATATATATATATATATGAGAGGGAATCTATTTACACTTAGTGTAAGTAAAAAGATTTACACTTAATCTTCTTACCATTAAATTCATTTTAATCTAATGATTCTAAATCATTTAATTAAATGATGAGAGAGAATAATAAATATTTACATTAAAAATGAGAGAGAATTAATAAATGTGATTTTAATGAAGAAATAAATTTTAGTTATTAAGTTATTTATTAACTTAAAAAATTATATAATATTAAATATAATTTATAATATTTTTATTTTTATTTAGTATAAGTTATTTTTATTTAGTATAAAAGGTTGATAGTTAATTTTTATTAACTTATTTTAAAATATAATAAATTAATACATTATATAAAAACAAAATATAATAAATAGTTAATTATTTAATATAATTTATAATATTTTTGTTTTTATTTAGTTATAAGTTAATAAACTATAACTAATTTTAAAATTATATTTTAAAAATTTTTAGAGTTATTGCCTTCTTATATTAATATGTCAGATAATTTTATAAGTACATATCCAAACTCATCCATCACTTGCAGAACTCTGGTGTCACCAATAAACAAATGGTTTGGATGCCTCTCTTTTTTAATTTGGTCATTTTTATATTTTACTAATAAAAAAATATATTAGACGTAATTTGATTTACTTTTAGGTGTTAGTGAAAGATTTAAGTCGAACATAACATTTAGTAAAAAGGTTAATTCTTTATCATTTGTTCATGATCACGAAAAAAAAGAGCATAATGCTCTCTGAATAAATTAGTTTGAATCCTTTTATTTACTAAAATTCTTCATTTTTTTTAATTTGTTAAAATAAATACACTTTCAAACCTTTAAATGGTTTTCAGATAATTATAAACCGTACATTATCTGCCCTATTTAATCCAACCATTTCAAATCATTTTGATAATTTCTATTTAAACGTGTCGTGTGTAGTGTTTACTAAATATTTTTATTTAGTATAAAAGTTGATAGTTAATTTTTTTAACTAACTTTAAAATATAATAAATTAATAAATTATATAAAAATAAAAATATTATAAATTATATTTAATATTATATCATTTTTTAAGTTAATAAATAAACTTAATAACTAAAATTTATTTCTTCATTAAAAGCACATTTATTAATTCTCTATCATTTTTAATGTGAGTATTTATTATTCTCTCTCATCATTTAATTAGATAATTTAGAGTCATTAGATTAAAATAAATTTAATGATAAAAGATTGAGTGTAAGTCATTTTACTTATACTAGGTGTAAATAGATCCCCTCCATATATATATATATATATATATATATATATATATATATATATATATATATTCATTTAAAGCTAATGTACATGATAGTTAGTGGATATTTATAATAGTTATGAAAATTTGATTATTTTAATAATTAATTATTGTATAATTTTTTTTGTTATAATTAATTATAATAGAATTAATTTTATGTTTAGATATGTTAGGTGAAAAGTGATTTTAAGTTAATATATTTTGTTTTGATGATATAAAAAATTATTTTTATACATTAATTATCAAAATAGGTATAGAATGATTGAAAAAATTATTTGATTGATTAAAAATTATTTGATATCTTAAAGTATAGAATAATCTCAACAACTTTTTATAAAAGTGTTCAACTTTTAGCTTTGGCTCCAAACTAGAGATGAAAACAGATCAGGTCAAGTCAGACTTTGCCTTAAACAGGCCTGACCTGTATCCCAATTAAAATGCCTGAGTCTGGCTTGTGAGCCTGTAATAAATTGATTTTTAAGGTCTAGTCTCACCTTTTTAAAAGTCTAACCTGACCTGAAAGTCTATTTAAAGACCTATTTTACAATGAGACTTTTAAATAGGCTAACAAGCCGACCTTTAAATAGGTCAATAAACCTTTACATAGGCTAACAGACCTACATTTAAATAAGTTAACATGTCTTACATAGACTAACAAATTTATCTTTAAATAAGTCAATATGCTTTTACATAAGCTAACAGGCCTAAACCTTGAAATAAGTCAACGAGTCTACTCAAAGCCAATAGGTCTTTGTTACAATTTAATACTCACTTTCTAATTTTATAAATGCTCACCACTTTCTTATTTTAGTCTTTGGTCGATGTGAGACTTAGAGATATACCAAGTTGCACACTTTTTTACTCTAATCTTTCAAGTCCCACATCGACCAAAGATCAGAATAAAAAAGTAGTGAGTATCTATAAAAGTAAGAGGTGGGTGTTAACTTATTATTTTCAATTTAATAAATATATTACATTAAATATATTAATAAATTTCTTATTTCTATTCTAACTTTACTAACTTAATTTTTTTTGTTACCGACTTTTATTAAAATTTAATTAAAATATATATTAATATATTATAATAAATTAATAATTAATTATAATTATAATAATTATAATTATTTTATAATAATAATATATATTATATTATATATAACTAAATAAGTCCTGGCTATCCTATCGAGCTTAAAAGATATATTAGATGGCGAGACTTGATCTTTTTAGTTAAATATGCTTTTAAAAAAGCATTGATCTAACCTATTTAGTAAACAGTGTGCTCTCAAAGTCTCAGTAAGTCATAAAGCCTGACGCAAAGATGGACCTATTTCCACCCCTAACACCAACAACCTTTTTCTCCCATTAAAAGCTGTTGATTTTTTCTTTCCTTAAACTCAAACACGTTGCATGATGTGTGCAACAGCTGAACCAAACATGCTCTTAAAAAGATATTATAAAGTATATAAAACAAAGTTAAATTAATATTTTATAGTGTATGAAATATTGTATAATAGAATCTATTATATAAATAAAAAAATAGTATCTATTATTTAATTTGAATGTATTATCAATGTAAACAAATTATATTATTATTCAATTATGTATTATCACATTACAAAAAATATTTTACTTTCATAATAATTATCTCAAAAATTACATATATAATAATGTATAGTTAATTGATAATATAAAAAATTTTAGACTGACATTACATTAAAATTAAACCCATCCATTATATATATATATATATATATATATATATATATATATGTATGTATAAAATTAGCTCCTGAAAGCATTGGATGCTACATATGATAAATTGTTGACATGACTTCCTAAAAATAAATGTTCTTACTTACATATAATTAGGTATATAATTAAAGATTATGAACTTTATGAGTCAATATGGTGTTATTGACTAGAAAGCACGGACACGCCATGTTATTGGCGTGTTCACGTGTCAGACACATGTCTGACATGGACACATGATGACACACATACGATACGCGTGTCTCACGTGTCCAATTAAAAAAATTATTATTTTTGGCTAGGACACGGCTCAGACACGGTCAGGACACACCTCAGACATGGCCAGGACACATCTCAGACATGGCCAGGACACATTGTGGACACGGTCAGGACACACTATGGACACATATTAGACACAACCCATTAAAATGTAAAAAAAAATATTACTGTGTGGTGGTGTACTAATATCACGGCTCACAAACCCAATATCACCCGACTCACCCTCAAGAAAAATCTTCTATTATTTCTCAATACATTGTGTTCACTGTGTGCTAATGGTTCAAGTTTCAAGTGAATTTCACTCTGGTATGGTAGTTCAATTTTTAATTATTGTTAATTTCTTTTCTAATTATAAATGAAGATACTTGTATTGCCATTGAGGAGTTGTGTTTGGAATGTTTATAATCAAAATTATATATATATATATATATATATATATATATATATATATATATATATATATATATATATATATATATATATATATATATATTTATGTCCGTGCTATGTCGGTGTCCTAAAATTTTTGAATTTAGTGTGTCCCTGTGTCCGTGTCGTGTCCCGTGTCCGTGTTCGTTTTTGTGCTTCATAGGTTATTGAGCTTACTTGAATGAACCTATAATCTATTATTTAAATATTTATATTAATCTAAATTTTAATTAAAGAGTAATTATTATAATCCCTTAATTTTATGTCACTAAAAAGAAAGTTACTAACGAATAACTTTCTAACAATTTGCACAAACTTATCTTTATTCATAATTTATTACCTTATAATTATAAAATAATGTTTAAACACTTTTTAAATAAAAATTATAAATGTTATTATATAAGCGACGGCACTAAAAGACTAAGTTCTCTTAAATAAAGCCACATATCTCCCAAACATTACACATTTTGTTACTATATTTAAGGGTATCGGCTGGGTGCGTTGAGTAGGTTCTGTAGCATTTTTTAATTTGAACTACTCATTAGAGTAGTGGGTTAGTCAAGTTGAATCGAGAATTTTTTTTCCCTCAACCTAACACAACCCTACCTATTTAACAGTTGGTTGGGTTGAGTCGAACATGTGAGTCTGTCATATATTTTAAAAAAAATCCTGAAAATTAGTCGAAATACAAAATTAAAAATTTGTTGCATATAATATGTCTTTAAACAAAACAAATCACATATTAATTCACATAACTGATCTTACACAAACATAATAGATCTCAAATAAACTAAATACATATAAATGCATAATAAATTAATGAGTCTTAGTAATTTAAGTTTGGAATAACCTAAATTAAGCTAATAAATCTCAATATTCATAAACAATAAATTACTCTAACCAATTGAAGTCAATATCATTATATATACCATGTGGAAACATAATCATTTATTTCACTCTTTATTTTTTCAAAACGTGTAGTTCTTGAGATAAGAAGTTAAGTATTTAGATCTTTTTATTTGAGAGATTAAGAATTTGGGAGTGAATGACCGAAATAGTAATTTGTGAGAATGAATGTACCGTCTGCGTCATTTCACTAAATAAGTTTTTTTTTCAGTGGTCGTTTAGCAAGAGTTAAAAATTGCAAGTAAGTGACTTTTTAATCACGACTAAACAACTTTTTTAAATTTTTTTAAAAGTTGGGTGATTGGGTACCTATAAGTTGGACATTTACAAATCTGCTACTCGACCCACAAGTTGAGAGTTAGGGTATTTTTCAACTCGACCGAACTCATAAACCCTATCTATATAACCCATTTTATGAGTTGAATTAAGTAGAAACCTACAAATTCACATATTGACCCGATTTGCTTGACACCCCAACCTATATTAGTGAAGAAAAAAATTATTCTTGAGACATTCATTCATCAAAACCGTGCATTTACTTTATTAAGAAAAGGATAATAACACAAAAATTTAAGTACAGATTTCATACAAATATATAAACAGCCATTGATTATGGAGAGAGAGAGAGAGAGAGAGAGAGAGAGAATTGAATGGTGATGATGTAATCTTCATATCTCCTTGATTATGTTTCCTTAAGTGCATGTGAATTGTTCTTGTTTGTTTTGCGTTTTTTTTATGAATAAAACTTAATTCATTTTTTTTATATCTATTACATTCATTTCATCAATCAAGTTATGATATGTGTATACTTTACATTTATTAATGTTCTTTCCCCTACATTTTTAAAAAAAAAAATTACACACATGACATTGCTTGATCGGTGGAACAGATGTAATAAATACAAATAAATTAATCTAATTTTTATCCTTTTTTTATACATTTTTCTTCCTTTTTTTTTATTTTTCACATTACTATACATGATTTTGTAAGATTTCACTAAAATATAACATGAATTATGTTATATTATTTTTTATAAATATTGTTTAAACATTTATAAAAATATAATTGTTAAATTTTATCATTTTTTCACATGATAAATATAAATTTTCATTTTATACATTTAAATTATTTTTTTCTCTAGTATAAAATCATGTTAAAATATTCTAATGCTTTTCATATAACATAAAATATATTTTTTTGGGGGGGGTTACAATGGAGGGCCTAAGCCCAAAGGAAAAGAGAACAGCAAACTAAACTAAGCATCGCGGCATTGAGACCCCTGATCTATCAGTAAAAAGCTGGTGCGATAAACCAGCAGGAGGGTTATTTTTATAACAATGTAAAATGGCCCAGCCCTTGTTTGGTATTTATAATTTCGTTCTAAATAAGACATAAATCTAACGAAAGTAAAAGTCTTTTTTGCTTTTTTTGCACGGGCCTGATTTGTGGTCACTGCAGGTCGAAGCCTTACTGTAGAGGCCTGATAGTTAGCTACAAGAAACTAGGACACATAAAATATTGTTTGGTCACAGACTCACGGTGCTTTTGGATGAGGGTTTTTTTTTTAAAAAGGGGCCAACCGTCCCAGGGCCCAAAATAACGAAAAAGTACAGAAAAGCAAATCTAGGAGTATGCACTCCCACAGCATAACGAATCATTAGCCCCCTAATGTCAACAGAGGGGTCTTACCACAAGCCACACAACCTTAAGGCAGGATAAAAAAGAATACTGAGGTTGCCATGAAATCTGCGGAAAAGTTTGCGTCTCTCATGGTAGAATAATTATTAGATAGACACGATCTATTATAAGTATTTAAATTATTATTTAATATATGTAATATAATAAAAATTATTATAAAATTATATTAATTTTTAATAATATTTTTATACATATTAAATATTAATTTAAATACCTAAAAAATAATATAATATATTATATTTACTTAAGAATTTCTCCGCTTCAGTTGCACATCCCCATCCCTCTTCAATAAATCTATTGAATTCCTGATGATCTGAGCACATCCCAATCTCTTTTTAATAAATCTCTTAAATTCCTGATTATCTAAACACATCCCAATCCCTCTTTAATAAATCTCTTAGGCTATGTTTAGTGCACATGATAGTAAGTATAAGATAAGATGATAGGATAGTATAAGGTATAATAGTATAATTAATAGGATAAGATATAATCCTATCTTTTGTTTGATAACAAAAGGATAAATTAATTGATTCACAGTAATATTTTTTTAAGACCAAAATATCATTTAGCATAAAAGTTAAAATAATTAAATAATAATAATAATAAAGTTTTATGGTGGTGGTGGGGGGGAGGCGGTGGTGGTGGTGGGGGGTGGCAAGCGGTGGTGGTGGTGGAGGGGGTGGTGGTGATGATGGTGGTGGAGGAGGTGGTGATAGTGATGGTGGTGGTGGTGGTGGTGGTGGTGGTGACGACAACGGACGGCGGTGGTGGCGCACGGCAGAGTGGTGGTGGCGGCGGCGGTGATGGTGGAGGTGGTAGTGATGGTGGTGGTGGTGGTGGTGGTGGTGGTGGTGGTGGTGTGGTGGCGGTGGTGATGGTGGTGCGGTGGTGGTGGGCGGCAATGGTGGTGTTGGCGGCAATGGTGGTGGTGGCGGTAATGGTGGTGGTGGCGGAGACAGCGGTGGTGATGGTGGTGGCGTGGTGGTGGTGGTGGTGGTGTGGTGGTGCGGTGGTGGTGAGGTGGTGGTGATGGTGGTGGTGGTGGTAGTGGTGGTGGTGGTGGTGGCGGCAAAGGAGAATAGTGATAAAAATAAAATTGAGGATAAGATTAGAGTAGAAATCCTATCATGTCTTATCATGTACTAGAGGAGGGGATAAAGTTATCACCTTAGAATAGGATAAAATTACTTGACCTGATTTCATTATACTATCAATTGAAAGCACCAAATATTGAATAAGACCTAATAATATTAATTTATATTATTATATATTCTTTATACGATGTACCAAACGTAACCTTAAATTCCTAATGATCTGTCTAATGTGCTCTGGTAAGGTCGTCTCCTGATTGAGCATATTAATTAGCAACCGCTGAAGAGTCCGTTTCATGAATAACCTTGCGGTATCTGGACCAAGCTAGATTTAGACCCTCCTAGGCAGCCCAAACTTCGCAAAGGTGTCTCCAAAGTCCAAGAATCCTAGAGAAACCGACAATCCAAACACCATAGTGATCTCTAATCAAGTCCCCACGCCCAGCTGTCTTGTGAATTAATATAAAACAACTTACGTTAAAATAATTAATTTTGACAAATTTCATTGTAAGATTTTCATTTTTAAATTATAATTTCATTTAAGTATTGAAAACAATTTAAAATTATAATAAGCTTGTGATCCATAATTTCTGTCCGATACACTTTGACTTTTATGGTGTACAGAGTCACCACGTATAGCATTTTTTCTCAATAACTGTAAAAATTGAGGAAATAGATATTTTCATGTAGGTTATATAGGTAAGCCTCACAAGATAATCTGTTATCATCTAGGTTATAGAAGTAAAGCTTAATCCGTTGAGAAAGTTTCAGTCACCCATTCCTAAAAAGAATTTGGGTGTCTTGTGCTCATGCTCGAGTGGTGAAATTACGTATGGATGCGAGACTTTATATGAATTTAGAAACTGATGATAAGGCGTTACACATTTCGAAAAATAAAATAGTTGAATTTTGATACATTATTGATGTAAAAGTGTCATTTAATATTATATTGATACTTTATTTAATAAATTTGACTATGTCAAGTTGTTAATAACTTAATAAGATATTAAACTCATTAAATGATGTGTCAATATATTATTGAATGTAAATATAAATTATTTTTATATTAACAGTGTATCAAAATTAAATTTAAAAAAAAATGAGACATGTAAAGGTGATATATTTATCGTTTTAGAGATAAATTTTTGTTTCATTTTAACTGTCATTTTAACAAACAAGTTAATTATTTAATTTTTAGTTAAATTAAAATTTTAGTCCCTATACTATACATCTATTTTCAATTTATTTCTTATAATTTTTTTTTCTTTTCAAATCAATTTTTATACTTACAAGCATTTTTAAAATAGTCTTTACTGTCAATTTTATTATAACACTGTTAATTTAGTCTCAACTAAATATTTTATAAAAAAAAGTATTTAAAAGAGCAAATACTGAATAAAATAGTAAATACTCAGAAGAAATAAATACCTAAAAGAGCGCACTTAATTTAATAGGAGCATCTATTTGATATTTTACATATAAAGGAGCATATGAAAAAGTACATATTAGACAAAGAAATAACTACTAAATTAGTTAACTGATAGTGTTATAACGGAAATTGATAACATTGACTATTTTTTGAAAAAGTTTAAAAAGTGTGATGACTGATTTAAAAAAAATTATATGAACTAAATTGAAAATGAATGAAAAATAAAAATATCAAAACTTTAATTTAATCTTAATTTTTTTTTCAACTTTATCCTCATCTCTTAGTATCTCCATAAAATGAAGTGGAAGAGTATTATGGAGTGAAATGGTAGTTTAGTCAAATGTAATTGTTTTTCCAATGGTTGAGCATTGTGTGTATACTAGCCACATGTTGAAGGTCTAAATTTGAAATAGTATTAGCACTGAGTAGGGTGAGATTTATGGAACCATGATAGATTATCTCCTATACATTTTATAACATCTATTTGACTAAAAACATGTGTATAATAAAAAGCATAACGAGAGAAATAAGTATACAGCTAACAATGCTCTATAACTTGTAACTACACTTTACTTTCTTGACGTCGGCATAGATGAAGGAAGTGCTTTAACAAGAATATAAATGTGGTGTAAGGCGCCTAAAAAAGGAAAGGAGGGGAGGCTGAACTTTCTTGAACTGTCTTTAGATTGTGACTAGCCTAGTGATATAATGATTTCACAAATCTCCTAACATTCATCACATTACTCAACTTATAATATCATACCATTGAATTCATGATAGGCCTAAGCTGATGTACTTCATGGTATCAGCCTCAAGATATCACAACGAATATGCGAGTTTTTCTTTATTTATCATGTGGATGTGATAGGAGCATGGTCCCCGTCTAGAACTCAAGTTAGTTTCTGACTTTCTGCAACTAAATGATAAAGCCAGTGTCTACTCACACATGAAGAAGCGAACAAAAAAAACTAGGCAAAAACATCACCCACATGTTATCTACGAGGAAAGGTTTTCATAGAAGTAAAAGGTGTGGTTGTGGTTAAAAATAAAAAAAGTATAAATTACACAAACCACCCTTGAAGTTTGACTAAATGTCTCTTCTACACTTTAGCACGTTCCCGATGGCATGGTCAAGGCGACAGAACCTGTAGTCCAACTTCAGGTATGATGATAGCTCCTTCATGGGTTCGAACTCGGGCTTTCCCTAAGCGTCTCCTTCAACTGCGCCCCCTTGTCAGACTTATATGCTGGTTGATGGTGGAATGGAGGCTGAGTACTCTTTGTAGTTGATGATGAGCAACCAATGCTAGAGGTGAAGGCATTGGGAGGAGGGGGACGATGATGGTTGAATGAGAGTGACGAGTTGTTGAGAGCTTGGGACTGGAGGGATGGTGGGAGAGGGGGATGGAGATGGCAGGTGATCGGGATGTGGCCGGGGTGGAGGACGATGAAGATGGCAGGTGGTTGAGACGTGGCCAGGGAGGAAGGCAACATAGACCCTTTTATAGGTGGGTTGGGTTAACCGTAGTTGGGATTGAGTTAAGGATGTGAGAGCAAACCATTAATTGAAACTAACCAATGGTTAGTTTGGATGGGGATACTAATAAAGCTGTTAACCGTAACTCTTGTGCAGGGTGGAGTGCAGTTTTTAGATAAGATTGTGGTTTAGTGTCATTTTGTCAAATTTTAAGGGTGATTTGTGTAATTTATAAAAAAAAAAAGATTTGTCAAAGAGTGACTTAAGAGTCCTTATTAAAGAAACTAAAAATAGAACTTATTAAATGAAATGCTAATCATTTAATTCATTAGAAGGGTAAAGAAAAATTATTTTTCAATTTATATTTTTTAATTTTAATTTCTTAACAAGTACTCTTGACGCTATTAGGACACGTGTTACCAAAACAAAAAAAAAGGTAACAAATTTGTTCTCTTTCCTTGAGTTAAAGAAATTGAATCGGTTACATATGTTTGTTGATTTGAGTGAAAGATGTTTAGGTCTTTTAAGTATAAAATTTTAGATTTAATTATGAGACTTATATGTATAAAAATAATATTATTAAAATTTTTTTTATTTAAATATTTAATTGTATTTAAGATATTAATTTTTTATATATAAGGTGAAATATACTCTTTAAAAAAAAGAATTGAATCAATTTTATCAAATAATAATAATAATAATAATAATAATAATAAATTGAATTAGTTACCTCACTTGGCAGTAAGGTGGGGGCACTGTCCGTAATGAGGTTGGTGGGGTCTTCTCATCTTAAGCTTGTAATCTTGGCCTTTGCATCGTCACCTTAACGCAGGCCAGTTATGGGGAATGTTATATGGTGTCTAGATGGATAGGCTGCTGGGTGTTCGGAAGCTTGTTGAGACAGATTCTCTTGCTATTCGTGTTGAGAAGACGCAGATTCGCATGGGTGTGAAGCTACCCGTGCATACCATAACCTTGTGCTGTGCACCATAAACCAACTTGCTGCGGATTTTGTCAAAGTTGTTTGGAGACACATTTATCGAAAAGCCAACACCTGTGCAAGCCAGGAGATTGGTTTTCATGCTTTTTCTAATGTACTGATTGAGAAAAAGTTTGAAGTGAGTTTTTTTTAAATAAATAAATAATAATATATTTATTATTGATTTAATTAAGATATTAATTTATTAAATAATTTAAGAGTAGATAAAATAATTTTTTTATATTTTTTTAAAAAAATTAATAATTTTTTAATATTAAATAAAAATATTAAATAAAAAAGTATTTAATAAAAAATGAATATATTTAATGTCTTAAAAATATAAAAAATATTTAATATTTTTTCATTTAATATTTAAAAGATTAATAAGAAAATTATATAAGAAAATTTAAAATTATTGTAGACAAAATATTACTTATTTATTTTAGAAATAAATTTATTTTAAAAGAGTTTTATTTTTATTAATAAATCATTGCATGTTTCTAGAGGACACAATAAATGCATATTTTAGGATAAATTTTTATTATTAATTTTAAATTATTAACATAAATTTTATGTAAATTTATTTAAAATTAATGGAATAAATTTTTTTGAAGCATGCATTAATTATGCTCCAATAAAATATTAGAATTTCTGCTCCTGTATCTTCCTTCCTTGCTATTTAGGGATAATTCTGCTATAACCTTTGATAGGCAGTATGGTAGTTGGGAGAAGTTCTATTGTGCTCTTGTAGTAAGGATTTTCTTTCTCCATGAAGTATTCCTACTACTTTCCCTTGTTTACTCCCATTCTCTCTCTCATTCTTTTTTAAAATCTATGGTCAAAAAGCTCTTTGAAGAAGAAAGAGTATATAAGAATTTTTTTGGTAGGTAGTTCATTTTGTTTTATGGGTCGTTTGACCCCGTTCTCTCATAAAAAGAAAAAAGGAATCAAACAGGAGAAATTATTTTTTCCTTAGAGCAGCAATAAATGTTTGTTCTAAAAAGGAATAAAAAAAAAAGATTTTGCAACACCCACAAAGGATTTTTCAAGATAAACTTGTTGAGAACACTTGTTAAGAAATTCAAATTAGGAAGTTTTATATAAAAATTAGAGTTTTTCAATACCTAATGTATTAAATACTTTACATTTAATAAAAAATTTCTTATTTTAAATTATTAAGAGCATTTGTTAGAAAAATCCAAAAAAAAATGTAGGATCTATGAAGATCTTCACCATTAATTTTAAGTATATTTATATAAATTTCAAATAAATCAACTTAAATCAATGGTAAAAATATTGTTGAAACATACATTTATTATTGTTCCAAGAGTTTGCTAAATTCTTATATAACCATCCCATCTCCATTCTAAAATGCATCCACGTCAATCTAAATCATCATATTTAAGACTTATGGTTTTGTGGGTTTGTCTGTCTGATGGATATCTTAAAAGACACTTATTAAAGAATCAAAAAATAAAAAAAAATTAAATGAAATGTTATGCATTTAATCCATTAGAAAGATAAAAAAATTACTTTTTATTTAATTTTTTATTTTTTTATTTTTTAACAAGTGCAATAAAAACACTTATTAACAATTTTTTTCGCTTTTTGGTTTAAGATAGAAAATTTATTTTTATCATGAGAAATTATGAAACAGTTTTTGTTAAGGGTGTTAATTAGGTGAGTTGTGCAACATTTTTTAGCTTGACCCTCTCGTCAGAGTAATGAATTGTGTCAAGGAAATTTTTTTCTCAATCCAACTCGATCTGCTCAAGAGTGGGTTGAGTTGAGTCAAATTTGTGAGTCCGACATATGTTTAAAAAAATTTCTTAAAAAAAGTTAAAATACGAAATTAAAAATTTATTACACATAATATGATTTATATAAACATAACAAATCACATATTAATTCACATAACTAATCTTACACTAACATAATAAATTTCAAATAAATTAAATACACATAAGTACATAACAAATTAACAAGTCTTACTAATTTAAGTTTGGAATAAAGTAAAATAAGCTAATAAGTCTCGATATTCATAAATAAAAAATTACTCTAATCAATTGAAGTCAATGTCTTCACATATATCATGTGAATTGATATAATCATTGACTTTATTCTCTATTTTTTCAGGATGCTACAATTCTTAAAATAAGAAATTAGAGATATAGAATATTTTATTTGAAAGATTGAGAATCTAGGAGTGAGTGACCAAAATGATAATTAGTGAAAATGAGTGTACTATTTATGTGTGAACGTTTTTATTTTTTGTTAAGTTTCAAAGTAAAATAATGTCATTTCATTAGATGAACTTTTTATTTTTCAGTAGTTGTTTAATGATTTTTTAAGTGTGACTAAATGATTTTTTTAATTTAAAAAAATAGATGAATTAAGTACTTGTGAATTCAATATTTTCAAATTCGCTATTCGACCCACAAATTATAAATTATGATATTTTAACTTAATTCAATACATAAACTCAACTTAACCCATATTTTATAAATTAAATTAAGTCAAAATCCTCATATTTATAGATTGATCAATCCACTTAAAACCCTAATTTATAATCACTTTATAAGAAGGACGTGGGGGTGATTTCCACCGGTCATTCTAGTTTTCTTTTTATTATTTAAATTTCTTTGTCCAATGAAGTGCAACGAACTGATTCCACTTCAAATCATAATGAATTCGTAGGCAAGGTGTTCGTACTATATAGCAATGCTCTTTTATTATTATCATTTAACCAACGCGTACGATATAGACAGATGGGATTTCTCTTTACTTGATAATATTTTTTTAATATTTTATTATTGTTATTTATTTATATTTATTATATATAATTTTAACTATTACACCATTTTATATTATCTATTTCATTTTTTAAAATTATTCCACTACTTCTCTTATTCTTTTTTAACTATTGTACTATCTCTCTTATTATTATAATTGCCGCTTCTTCTTTTCTTTTGAATTATAATTGCATATAGGCAAGATGCAACTTTCTTCCTCTCTCTTACCCGTTGCAATGGTTCTCTCTTGATTTTCCATATATTCCAGCGGTTTAGGATTCGTTTGTTGTTGTTCTTCACCCAGCAAGTGCTTGGATTTGTAGAGATTTGAAGAAAGAACCTAACTTTAGAAGTATAAAAATAGCCCCACGATGCAACGATTAGTTGACAACGTCCTCGCTGTCCCTAAAGAGTAAGGTCATGTTACCATGGGGTGTCTGTATTTTTTTTTTTTGTTAAATTAAATTATGAGGTCCTTGAAGAAATGATTCAATGATATATAAGAACATGTTTGATCACTTTGTCGTGTTGGATTAGCTTAAGTTTTTTGCTTGGTCCTGGATTTGCTTTTTTATTGGTTCCTATGGATGTATTAGCTTAAGTTTTTTAGCTTCAGTTTTTTTCAGCCCATAGATATTAAGCCCCTCCTCGTGCACCTAACTGTAACCCTTCAGTTTTTCTTTCTTTATCTGTTTTATGTGTTTTTTTAATTTTTGTGATTTTTATGAATTATTTGAATTATTTTATTATTATTTTTAGACTGTATGTATGTTTGAAACGGGCTCAGAAAAATAAAAATATTTCAAAACCAAAAAGTTTTGGATTGTTAATGCGGGGCTGGAGGAACTTACTACACCTAAAATCAAAAATAATTTTTAAAAATTTTTTTTATTTGAGTTTTTGTTCTGTTCCATTATCTATTAGATAATGTTATTACCCATTGTATAATGTTATTATTCATTGGATAATAAATAATAGTAACTTTTGTCCATTAAATAATAACTTCTGATAATGATCTAGATGGATGATTCTAGACATAAGCCTAATCATCTTCTCTAGATGCTTCTCTATGTGACTCACCTTGGTTGAACCAATTACAACAAGTCAACAAAAATGACTATGTGTGACTCATGGTGTGACTTACCCTGTGACTCACTATGATGACTCTTTGTGATGCACCAATGGATGGCAAGCTTGGAGTAGAAATTTTAATCTCCACCCTTGATGAGGTTCACGGCCAAGATCTCTTGGAAGAACTTGACTGATCAATTTGGTTTCTTCTTTCTCTTAAGCTTATCTTGTTTAGTTTTCAAGAAGCAAATATCAAAATTTATCACAAACTCTCTCATTTTTCTCTCCATTGAACCTCACAGCCACCCCTCCCTAAACACCTTTCAACTTTGTTTCATCCAAACTAAATACATATATTGAATCCAAACACCATTTCAAGACACTTTCTAATTTGGAGTTTTTCCAAAATCATTCATCTTCAACCTCTTTCTTCAAGCTCAAAGTTTGATGGTTCTTAGGTGAAGTTTTGATCTTCACTTCTAAATTTATTTCAAAGTCCTAAACCATGATTTTGATCCATGGTTATCTTATCTTTAGCCTTAAATCTTAATATTTGTATGTTTGATTTGTTTTTTTAAGGAGCTTTTTGTGGTAGGAGTTCTCTAAGGAGGCAACTAAGGAGCTCTTGGAGCATCAACTTAAGGTAAGAGAGAGATTAATCTCATCAACCAATTATGGTGGTGAGGAACGAAATATTTGTATTTGTGAGTGAGAAATTCATGTGAGGATTTATTCACTCAATTGTGTGATTATTGGTTGTGCTTGTTTGATTATGTATAATTATATGATGTTGATTGTATGCATGAAATTACCATGATTGCTTATTAATTATATGTGACTTTATTGCTTTGATATTATGCATGAACTTAATATAGTAGAATTGTGATGACTAGAGTATGTTGTATGCTATAAATTGTGCTAGAAAGGAAAAGAATTTTGGTCCCAATGACCCTAGAGGCTCACGACCTTCATGTCCTCCAAAGGGGAATCCAATGCAAAAATAGTTTATTAAATGCTAACCTAGAGGATTTAGTGATAAGAAATTTAATTAAGAGTTTACAAAATAAAAATAGAAATGAACAAATTTTATTATTTAAAAAGGTGATTTTCGGCCATGGTATTTGATAATAGGGTGGAGAAGTAATTTGGAGACTTAAAGTATTTTATTTAAGATGATTTTTAATAAGTTAAATGGAAAATGATTTTATTTAAAATTATAATAATGCAAATTTCAGGGTACATATCAGAAAATATTACTTAGAAGAATTTTAGTGAGAAAAGTTGAAAAAAGAATATGAACAAAGTTTTTATCATTTGAAAAGAATTGATTTTGGCCATAAGAATAGAAATGGGTTGGAAAGATAGTTTGAAATTCAAGGTATTATCTTTAAGAGAATTTTTAGCCAAGGAAATAGAAAAAATATTTTTGGAAAGGTTTGATTAAATCAAAATAAATGTAGTTTTTATGAAAAAAGTCAGAAAATATTATTTAGAGGAGGTTTAGTAATAAATGATGGAATTAAAACCCAATTTTTATATTAAATGAGAGAAGTTTTAAATTGAGCTTAGAACATTAAGATAATATTTTACGCGATTAAAAATATGTAGAAAACCTTTTACGCGATTTAAAAAAGATGATTTTTAGCTACATGATTAAGAAAACATTTTAAAATCTTTACGCGGTTTGAAAACCTAACAAAAGTGTTACGCGATTGAGGAAAACAATGGAATGCTGTCGGGCCGACGTACTGGACCCAGAGACGTCAATGGACAGTTTAGTCAGTGGTGGCTTGTTTTCGTGAAAAGATCATGTTGTTAATAATTGTTGAATTATTGATGTCATTTGATCATGCATTGTGAAAGTTGTTGCCTAGGAGATGAATTACACCTTACTGCAGGTGCGAATTGTGTGTGGTGATGGTCTATGAATGATCTTGGGGGCATCGGGGTGCGGTAATTCCACAGGTGGCCAGTTGAATAGCGCTACTGTGCCATGGTTTTCGATGCAAATACACCGACGATCTCGACGAGACGCTGCTCTATTCACGATTTGGCGTAGAATGTCTTGTATAAAGTCATGTTGCGCATATTAAAAATATTATAGCACTTGATTTAAGGCTGATGAGATACAGACATATCTTATGGATCATTCTCTCTGATGGTGTGTTAGCTCCATGGAGTAAGGGTCAATTCATTATGCATAAGTATGGTCAGTGTACATATTGTTGTGGCATAGTTAGTATACTTATTTTTGTGGTATGATCAGTATTCATATAATGTGATATATATATCGTTAAATTATATATTAGTTGATAACATGATTATACCTATTATTCTGTGATATTGTTGTATATGAGTGACATTATTGTCATTATTGTTTCTATGATGCCATTATGGTATTGATGTAGGAGATCTCACCTCTTTATTATATTGTTATGTTTGTTCTGTTCTATATTTATGTTTTGAGAAGCCTGTGATGGTAAAATAGCAGAATCTTCAGGGTTTTATTAGACTACAGTTTCATGGGGATATAAAAGCGTGGCACGTCCATTGGGACACGGGGCGCATTCAGTATGTTTTGAGATGTTACTTTGTTTTGGAGTAGAACTCGACATGGAGTTGTTACCTTTTCTGTGGATGCTGCTGTTTACTTGGAGTTTTGTATGCCTGTTGGAGAGTTATGGGGTGATCTTCATAACATTCCTAGGGAAGATTCCGAGGTGTCGACTGCTCGGACTCCTGCCCGTAGTGACATGCTCCGACTAGGGAATTTGTCCGTTAGGGATCCCGAAGAGGATCTGGAGGAAAATCAGATTCAGGACCCTACTCTTTAAGTTTTTGGACTTGAGTTAGGTTCAGTTTTGATATGGTAGGTATACATATTATTTGGAGTACATAAGCTTTATGTATTTAAATTATTACTAATTTATGTTATGTACATAAAATGTATATTATTCAGTTTTTATGTCTTGCGCTTTAATGTTCTGTTAAGTTTGTGTGATCAGCGAAAATGAATTTTATAACTAGTAAATTTTGTAATATTAAATATTTTATAGCTTGGGTAACAATTTAAAGGAGTTGGTTTGAAAATGTAATGTCCCAAGGAGGGTGTTACACTAACCATCTACCATATCAACTTAATTAATTAATTAATTAATTAAATTACAAAATACTAACAATGTACTATAATTAATTTTTTTATACAAACATATAGAGTTTAATACATGTGTTTGTTTGTATTTTTTATGTGTAAATATTAATTTTTTATAATATTTATACTTTAATTATTTACATTTAGTGTAATTTTCATTAATTTTTAGATAAATATAAAAAACAAAAAATGCGGATTGACCACTAGTATATATAAGATAAATCAACTCATTTATTTATTAAAAAATAAAATTAACACAACTGAAACTTACATAATTAATCGCAAAAGAAGGAAATTAATCAAAGTTCAGATAAAAGAAAAGAAAGAAATTAAATTTAACTTATTTAATTTTTTTGAATAATTAATTATTTGATTTTATTTCATATAATGTAACAAAAAATATTGTTCTATATATCATAAATTATTTCTCTCAAAAAACCAAATTATTGAATGAAAACAGTAAATGAAGACTTTATTATACCTCTAATAACATAAATAAAAAGTTGTTTACTTGTCACACCGACATAATTATTAATTGATGTTCGATGTTCCCTTAATTTCTTGCTTTATTTGTTTTCACAAGAAATTTTTAAGTGTCTTTGATTTAGGACATTTTTTTTTATTTTGTACTATTAAATAAATATTATATTAAATTTGTGATTTTTTTATTGTTCATATAAATTATATTTTTAATACTATATTCAAGTATCATTAAATAATAATTAAAAATATAATTTATATAAAAAATAAGAATAAACTACAAATTTAACATAACATCTATTTAATAATACAAAATAAAAAATATTTTATTCTAAAAATACTTAAAAGAGTTTTGTTATACTTCTTAATATATATTTTTAATAATTCTCTTATTATTTAATAAAAAATATTAAATAAAAAATTAAATATAATTAATATTTTGAGAATATAAAAATATTAAATATTTTTTATTTAATAATTAAAAATTATTAAAAAATGAATTAAAAATTAATTATTTTTTATTTAAAAATTCCTCTTCTCCGTGTATCTTCCTCTTACTTTCCCTGAAACAAACAGGAAAATAATTATTAAATGAGATCTGTTACAACTTCTACAAGGTACCAATCAAATCATTACTCCTTTTCCTTTTTATATGTATTGTCGTTTTTTTTTTGTACATTTATATGTATTGTCGTTTGTGGATAATAACATGAGATAAACAAGCAAACTATTTGGAGAAATTACATGGTATATACTGTGAAATGAAATTGAAATAAATTTCAAACCTTTATGGTTTGTGGACCATCCTCAAGCTTGTTGAAGAAAACTATTACATTCATTGGCATAGAATGGCCTTATTCAATTTTGGCGAAAACAAAAGGAAAAACTGATCACGTAACTTCGTTGTCTGAACTAAAAGCATCATTTATTTACCAGTTGCACTATAATTTATAACAAGGTTCATAATTTTTTAGAACTTTCTAAATGCGTAAAATTTAAACTCATGAAAAAGCACTTATTGGAAAGAGTAACTTTTGTAGCCTGAGTAATAGTTGCTATCACACCCAAATATTATGAAAAAGTCTCCTAAGAACAAAAAAATAAGAAATTTTAAATTTAATGCATCATTATTATTAGTGTCAAATTTTTTATATTATTAATAATAATATGTTGACATATCATTAAATTATTTCAATATTTAGTAATAATTTAATAATATATGTTAAAGTCTACTACATCACTGCCTCAATCTTTTAGGTGTAGTTTATATATATGTTGGATCACTCCAGTTAATGTCAATTGATTTTAGGTTAGAATCTCACATGATATCAGAATTAAGATCTCATCTTTGTTTTCACCTACTTCGCTAGACTTGTTTGTTTCTGCCTATTCTGTCCAAACATATGTAAAAGGAGGTGTTAAGAGTCTCACATCACTTCTCTCAATTTTCTGGATACAGTTTATATATCTGTTAAACTTGGCTTTAAGTTAAAATCTCACAATATATAATTGTATGATAGTATAAAAAATTTCACTAACAATATATTAAAATTAAATTATTTTTTAATTACTTAATTCTTTGTAATTTGTTACATTATGTCATTTTTTTATTTTTTATTTATATATATATATATATATATATATATATATATATAGAGTGTACGATTGAATTCATCTTTTTTTTTTTTTAAATCACGAGTCATGGCTCAATTAAGAATCTATGTTTTATGTGTACAAACTTTACTTACAATATAGTGGATTGAATACGGAGTGAGGGTTAGTCCTCCGCTGTAAAGCACCTAAAAAAAATTCGTCTTTACCAAACCCACTGATGTTTTAGCTAATTATGCTTACTGCTCGTTGTAAATTACAAAACCAAATTATATATTTCAAACCCAAACGCACAAACGAAACCATTCTAGAATCTTTAATTGAGGAGTTTCCAATTTGAATCATGTCAAAAGCAATCGAATTCCCTTCTGTTTTTTTTTCTTTTATTATTTTTAACTGAAATACAGGAAATCCATTCCAAATGAAAATGTCATAACAGTATAATACATCAAGAAGAAATTTGGATCGACGTACACGTTGCACCAAACCAGACCCTCAACAAGTTGCATGACCCATCTCGCAAGACAGTGGGCAGCAACATTTGCCTTTCTAGGAACATAGGCAAAACGTTCAAGCCTAATATTATCATGTATAAGCCTCAATTCAGATAAATCCACAATTCCCAATTTAAACTTTGTCTTAACAAACTTCGCTGATCTAATAAAGGAAAAATATCTAAAAAATGAAGATTGTTTGACTTCGAAGCTGGAAGGAGTTAAAGCTTTTATCGGGTGGATAGTTAAGGCAGCTCATAACTGTACCTGCATATCATTTGATCTCTTTCGCCTATCGTCCTTTTTCCATGTTATTTTTCTGAAAACCAAATTGATGTTTAAATTATTTTATCAATGGTTGGATTTAGTGATAAACGAGTTGTCATCCTAGAAAAATGATTAAACTTTAAATTTTGAAAAGTATAATTGTTAGAAGGGTTTTTTAACTTTGATAATACTCAAGAAGTTAATCTTATAATAATAAGATAATGTTCTTTTAAAGTGATTATATCTTTAAAATAAGTAAATAAGAATATATTTGTTATTAAATTTTAATAAATTAAAATCACATTATATTTTAAATTAAATTAAGAATAAGTACATTCTTAAGAATTATTTGATTTGTTTTTTATTTTCATTTTCACGTAATATATTTTCATTAATAATTATAAAATTATCACCTTATTTTATTTTATTTCCTATTTTCAGAATTTTGTTGAGGAAATAGTAAAGACAAATTTAAACAAAAAAATTATTTTTATTATTTTCTTCACAAAAATTTAAAAACATAAAATAAAATAAAAATAAGATGATACTTTTGTAATTATTAATAAAAATAAATCAATTAAAAATAAAAAATAAATCAAACAAATCCTTACTTTTTTACTTTAAAAGTAAGTTCATTTAAAAGAACTTTTTCCATAACAAAGCATATGGGAATACTATCTTCAAAGATTAAAAAAATAAAAATCCCAGACCATTCAGGATGAGATTCCTTATTCAACTTGTTTTGAGTTTGACCTCGTGAATTTTTGTGATTTTTTTTTGGTAAAACAAAAAAAAAGTCTTTTAATTTTCAAGATATATATACAATTAATTATAACAATTACAAAGGATTAAGATGTCATAATATTTATAAGGATCAAATAATCTAGATCAAAAGCACAAGAAGAGAACTAAATGATGAAGTAATCCACCATAATTGCCAACATTTCTTTTTAAGTTTTTGCATCATAAGCATCATTCAGTACGCTAATATATTTCTAAAAAGTAAAATCTGAAGAGTTAAAGTTTTACATTGATATAAAGCCCAGGACAATAGAATACATCATAGAGAAAAGAAAAACAGAAATCGATTAAAGCATATTATTTAAGAATTATATGAAGTAAAGGTCATTTCTAATATACACCCTCCAAAGGAGGGTATATGATATACTTTGCGATCTAAGCCATTGATTTAATCATAAAATATATTAATAACAAAGATCAAGTATAGGAAACTTGCTAAGCAAGTTTTTTTTTTGAAAATTTCTCTTTTTTTTTACGCACCACCACCACTGTCGTCGCCGACCACCTTTCATATATTTTTTTAAAATCCCTTATCCACTCACATGGAGAATTCTGTAAGAGTTTTTTTTAAAATATATATTATTATGTGTAAATATTATTAATTAAAATCTGCATGGTTATTTATGAAAAAATATAAAGACTAGTACAGTTTTAACTAGTATTATTTTAACTGGTATTATTTACATAGTTGTACAACTTAAAAAATAAATAATATAACCTTAAAACAAGGCGGTGGTCGGGCAGTGGTTGGACGGTAGTCGGCGGTCACCGACGATGGCCGATGGTGGTGGACGGTTGTCGGCGGTTGTAACATCCCAAAAAATAATAAAAGTACATAAAAATGAAAGTAAGTCATCCTATTTGAATAACCAGATGGTTATTCGAATAGAGTTACTGCTGTGTAAAAAGACAAGAGAAAATCTGTCACTTTATTCAAATAAGCATTTTGCTATTCGAATAAATAGGTTATTAAGAGCATATAAACATTAAGACAAAATTGAGTTATTCAAATAAGTATAACGTTATTCGAATAAGGTTTCTAGTATTCAAAAGTTGCTGAAGTGAATTAATAGAATAAATTATAGGATATTCGAATAGGAGATTTTCCTGTGCAAATTTATAGAAGGAAACCTGTTACCCTATTTGAATAACACTCCTGTTATTTGAATAAAGTGACCAATATTTGTAAAATGGGAAGACACATCCCACTGTAACAAGAATGAAAAATTAGTTTCATTCAGTTCCTTTTCTGGTTGAAATTTTAGTTTCCTTCAAGTCATTCATGGAAACAAAGGAACTAAATTAATGAAGTGAAATTGATAAGATTGATGAAGTCATCACCAATAGGTGTCAAAGAGGAGCGACTTGGAGTACTTGACTTAGAAGAAGACTAGGAATTTTGAAGAAACAATGGATTACAAGGAACAAATGTCATGTAAGTGATGAACATGAAGGGTGAAAGGATCAAGTTAAACACGTTGGAAAATTCTAAGAAGGAACCAGTTTTCAAAATACTAATTATGAGTGAAGTAAGCTTATGATGTCAGTAAGACAATTGTCAAAGAATGAATGAAAATTAGAAGAAAAATCTCAAGGCTTCTTGAAGAAGCCATTGGAAAGAAATATCTAAATGCTTCTTCCATTGGAGGCTTCTCAAGGAAGCCATTGGAGGATTCTCGAAGAAGCCATTCTACATTAGGAGGAAGCAATGATTTCAGGAAGAAATGGCAAGCAAGCACATATGGTATAGCATGGTTATGACAAGTGTCTAACAATTTAATAAGGGATGACATAGGCTTATGAGATCAGCATGGACATGTGTTAAAGAATAAATGGAAGAACAACAAGGCTTGATTCATAAGTCACTCCACGAAATGATTATAGGAAACAAATGGAAGAAGAATTAAGGCCAAGTGTCCAAGCATTAATTAAAGGTGAGATAATCAAGTTATGTTAGCAAAGATAAGTGTCAAAATCTGATCAAAAGCCATGACTATCAAGGGAAAGAAGTGATGAATCTTGGCTAAAAGGGAGACAAGTGTTTAAAATTGATGATAGGAGAAATAAGCTTGTCATGTAAGCAAGAAACGTGGCAAATATTGGATGAAAATGAGGAAGAAACCAAAAGACGTAAAATGATTACGGAGGAAGACTTTGAAGAAGACTTAACCTCCTAGCATCATCCCTTACGTAACATAAGCTCAATTTGGCTCTATAAATACCATTCCTCCTCCCATTCATGGACAAACCAACCAAAACTCACAAAACACTCACCCTCTGTTTTCTACAAACATCACACCTTCACATCACCCACTTCTTCATCACATTCAAATGACAAAACTCCATTCTTTACACCTTATTTCTGTTACCCATAACTCCTAGTACACTCCCATAAATCCATATTCACGAACTCTGCTTTAAATTTAATACAATAGTGGCTTTGCTGGTGGCTGGACTGATTTTGGATCAGTCTATTCGAATAGAGCTTGTGCTATTCGAATAGATGGTGTGTGAAATCTGTAAGTGTACGGTTTTATCATCAAGTAATAAAAAGATCGAATTCACAGGGACTATATTTATGAATACCAATTAATTAATTAATTCAATTAAATTAAACAAAGGGGATAAAATTATTGAGTGATAAGAATGTAGTAACCAAGCAATTAAATAAATAAATATTAAAGTACAAAATTGAGAACAAAAATAGCAAGTTATTAAGAGAGGTTTTTTAGATTCAAGAAAGCTTCCAAGATTGGGGGTAACCACAATGATAAAAGACAAATCCTAATTGACAACCCTTTTATTAAAATTGAAATTCAATTGAAGGTGAATTACCTTAAATTAGTTAATGTTCTTTCTCAAGAGACAAGAACCGTGCCCAATTAAACCAATTCCTACTCTCATGGTAATTGAATTTAAATTGAACTCATTACGCTTTATGGTAATTCATTAAATACTCGAAAGGCTAAACCTACTCACGTGATTTAGACCTTAAGTTCAATTCTTATGGTTCCAACACCTAGGTTCACTTCTCAGTACGTCCCCAGATATTTATGAGATGCAAATATGTGGCCAGCAAATTCATATGAATAAGCGCAATAATGATTGAATCAAAGAACATTCAAGATTAATAAAATGAAAAACAAAGTCAATTAATCATTATCAATATATCAAAGGGCATTGCTCAATCCTAGAAACAAAAAGAACTACTCAGACATGGAGAAGGAGAAACAAGAAAATATATTCAAGAACATCCAAACCCATAACCAAGGGAGAAGAGAAGAGGAAGATGAAGATCAAGAGCCTCCAAACGTGCCTCTTTCTAACTGAAATTCGTCTAAAATTGTATTCAGAATATCTATTTATACCCCTAGGGTTTTAACTGGCCTAAGCCCCCCAAAAAAATAAAAAATAAAACTTAAAAACTGTCTCGTATTGCAATCCATGGTCATGGAAAATTCCACGGGCTGGCCATGGATCTTTCTGCCACAGGACAATTCTGCATAGGCTTGAATTCCACGGCTGTGGAACATTCCACGGGATGGCTGTGGAATTCTCAGGAGTTTCTCTTTTGCTTCTTCAAGCTGCTACTCGATCCATGACCGTGGGGAATTCCACAGGCAGGCGTGGATCTCTCTGAAATTAGCTTTTTGCCCCTGTTTGCTATCCGTAAAGCCCCAACTTCAATCATACAAGCTTTCCACCCATTTCAAGGTCAATTTAGCACCAATCCTACACAACAATACCATAAACACTGCAGTTATCCGAACTAAAGGAAAAACAAATAAAAAAGAGAAATTAAAATGCCTAAAAATGCATGCAACACATATTAATAGACCATGATAGAGAGCTTCACAGTTTTGATATTTCGCATGGTTTATTCGAATAAACCATGTGTTATTCGAATAACAGATTACAAACTTAAGTTTCAGAAACAAGCTATTCAAATAAACTCATGTTTATTCGAATAGATTCTTTTCAGAAAAGTTCAGATATAATGTGTTATTCGAATAACATTATGGTTATTCGAATAACAGACACCAGAAGACTAAGAATTGAGATTTTAAATGTAAATGATTTTATTATCATTTTAATTTTCGTTCAACTATGATATTTCTACTAAGTTATTTATTACTTATTCAGACTGATTTTATGATTTATTATCTAAATTGTTTATTATTCAAATGGATTATTAACTCTTTTCATATATGATATTTTATTTGAAGATTTTACATGAAATATTATCATGATGATTGTTTTATGATAATGTTATTAAAAGAGTTATGGATAAACATGAATTAATATGTCAAAGAGAACTATTGCGGTCGTGATGAGAGGATTAAGGGACGCCTTAATCAATCAGAGATTATTATTGTGACCACAGTGAGAGGATTAAGAGACGCCTTGGTCAAATTATTGTGACCATGGTGAGAGGATCAAGGGATACCTTGGTCATTTTTAATGATTGTGGTCATAGTTGTAACACCATAATATGAATTATCGTAAAATAAATAGAATATTTCAAAATAAATCACTTTAGATATGTCACTTCTAAAAATACAGAAAACAAAAACTCATAATAACGTACATAGTCATTATAGAGAGTCACGAATAATAAAAAATTCATATGTACAACTGTCATTGGCTAACACGTCAAAAAGTATACATAAACTTTTCTTCGAAAGTCTGATTCCTTACAACTGCCTCTTGGTGTGGTTACCCCTGGTAGTATGTTGGAGGTGTAGGTGGTACTGGTTGCTGAGTTCCCAACCTCTCAAGCACTCTAGCAGTTATTGTTGCTCGCTCTCTTATTGCATTGGCAGTTATAACTGCCTGCTCTGTTTGTTGGGTCATGGCATTAACCATTGCCACCATTGCAGTTGCCACATCTGTGCCTTTGTTCCCAAAGTTCCTGTTACTGCTTCCACACAGTTGCCCTCGCCCTCTTGCTGTCATAGTTTCCTGTAAACACAGAACATCACATATTGAGGTAGCTAATCTCAATATCATGTAATGTGCAATAGTAGCTAAAACAGTCAAAATAAGGCAGTCATACAATTCAGTCAAATATCTCACACAAGAGATAAAAGAAATGCACAACACAAGGAGGAACTCCTAAACATACCTAAGCATAGTCAGTCCAAACCCCGACTCAACAGGATGAACTGCTCTGATACCATAATGTAACACCCTAATACGAATTATCGTAAAATAAACAGAATATTTCAAAATAAATCACATTAGATATGTCACTTCTAAAAATGTGGAAAATAAAAATTCATAATAACGTACATAGTCATTATAGAGAGCCACGAATGATCAAAAAGTCACATGTACAACTGTCACTGGGTAACACGCTAACAAGTATACATAAACTTTTTTATACAACTAGAAATATACACATATACAAACTGATCCACAAAGAAACAAAACACTAATCTAAGCCTTCTGCTTCTTCTTTTCCTTGCCCTTATCCTTTTTAAGGACTTTACCTAGATTTACATGGAACACACAGGGGTGAGAAATCATAATTTCTCAGTATAAGTATACTAATACCAGCAATTAATCATTCATAATAAATAATTTAACTGAACACCATAAACATATTCGAGGTAAAAGAATATCCAATAATTAATAATATCAAATAATCACTCATACAATCCTAAGGTATTATCGAACAAGCAACCAAACAATAAATCGATTAAGCCATGATAAATGCCCATACAAGTGTCAACCATGCAATGCTTTATATTATGAAGTATGATTATGCTCAAACAAAGTCCACATATTATGGATGTGCAATGCTAATGTAGATTTTTAAGTTGAAAACACAAGCTATTTACTTATTTTTCTCAAGAACTGCATTCCTTGTATATACTAAGTAGGATAGGCCTCCAAGCCTTGACACTACCTGGTGATGTGTGGACTAGCTCCCTTCACAAAAGTAAGAGTACCGACACCAACTCCATACACCGGTAACCCTGACCATACAAGTAAACACGCAAGGAGAATTTGGATCTAACACCTCATTCTCAGGTCATATGGTTGTGCACACCATCTAAGGTCACAACACATAGAAAAACAAGTAAATACTAGGTTTGAAAACTAAATATCCGATCCATATGTTTAAATACTATCATATAGTAATCTTGGCATCACTTATCCAACAAAGTAGCAAGAACCATGTAACTAGCATTCTCATACCTAAAACCTCACATCATCACTTCATAAGTGATTTCCAAGACAACCTCATATTGTGCAAGGTCTTAGATACATTCCTAAGACATTCTATCTCAAGACTTGCCTAAGTTTTCACAACTTTTAAACATATATGCTAAGTAGTTATTCTCTCCAAGAATTACCCCTTTAGTGCCTCAACACACTTAGGAAAACATATATAAGTGATCCCATCACTTACGAAATTTCAAAACATAAAAAGTGACACTTTTAGAGTTTCAGAGTCTCACGCTGTGGCACAAACCAGGGCACGCTGTGGCGCCTTAGCCCTGGGATTTCAGTACTGGATGTAGCATCACTATCACGCCGCAGCGCATGCTGCATTTTCCACCTTGCGTCGCGGCATTCATAGCAGAACTCAGATTCTGCAAAATTCTACAGAACCATAGTACTATTCCATTGGTTTTTCTCCCAAAATTCTAAGACTCCAAGTTAGTTTCTAGGTGATTTTAAGTTCTTAACAAGTTCACTAACATGAAGGAAACATAAAACATCAATTGATTTAATAAAAAATGGATCAAAACATTAAATCACTCATCCAAACCCCTAAAATCAACACATAGAGCATTTTAAGTCCAAAATAAGGATTCTCAGTTTCTAATCCAAACTCTTGGCATGGACAAGTCATAAACACCATTTAAAACTCATCCAAGCAAGAAAAATCACTCAAAACACTACAAGAACTCAATTTGACATATTCAACCTCAAATAAACCTAGCATGGAAAAAGAGAACAAAAGTAGTTTCAAGAGTCAAAAACCCCTACCTTGTGAAACAAAGCTGCTACAGATGATCATAAGTCCTCAAGTTTTCATTTCCCCTTTGATCTCCTCTTCTTTCTTTCCTCTTCTTTCTCTTGTTTTCCCTCTTTTTCTCCTTTCTCTTTTACTGCTACTTGTTCTGTTTTCCAGCTGTGAAGAGAAAAGAATGAAGTGAGAAAATAAGAGACTAAGAGCCAAGTAAAAAGGCAGAAACCATGAATAGCTAAGGACCAAGTATTATAACATTGATACTTTCTGATTTGCTAAAAACACTCAAATTTAACTAAATCAAGTTTTCTTAGTTCCAACAACTTTAAAATAACTACTAAGATTCATTGAAAAAGTCATTTTACCAGTATCACAATTTTTCATATCTGTGACTAGTCAATCCAGTATTAAAACACACAATCAGTATGCCTAAAAATACAAAACGGACTCTGATTATTCCCAAACTTTAACCACATCATAGAATATACATTTATGACTTAGAAATAAGTTATCCACATTTATTTTCATTAGCTAAGCCATTTAAGCTACTTTTCACCTTTCGACTTACAATAAAGTGCCTAAACTAACTCAAATTATCACAAAAATTAAACAGGCATGTTAAACAAGTATTAAGCTACTTTTGTAAGTATTTACAAGTCTAACATGTTAAAGAGGATGTTACAATGGTGAGAGGATTGGGGGACGCCCTAATTAAATTATTATTATCACGGTGAGAGGATTAGAGGACGCATTGATCAAGAGAAAAGAAGCACATTTGTTTAAAAGTATAAAGAGAATAAAGAAATGAAGATTTTGAATAATGATGTGAAAAGAACATTCAGTTATTATTTTCTTAAGTTTCAAGTTTCTTACTCTTTTATTATTAAGTTATTTTAGTTTGAATTTAATATTTTAGTTAGTTACCTATTGTTATGAAGCTCTTTTCAGTATGAGATTATTTATCTATTTTATTTTTCTTCCAACTTATTTTTAAGAGAACAAGAGAAATTTTGAGATAAATCACTACTTACTTTATTTTTATGAAGTAAACTTATCAGAAAATATTTATATTTTTACATCACCTACTATTCTATTTCCCAAATAATTATTTATTTATTTGTGGACTCTCAGTTATGGGTTTAGAAATAGAGCATGGTAAAGGAAGGATAGTAAATTTATATTACACGTTTTTGCATATTTCTACTAAGATTTTTATCTCACTCCTTATGTGGTGTAACATTTCAGATAATTCCAATAGTAAGAGTTTCGAATAAAAGTCGTGAGTGACTAATTATATAAATCTTCAGAGCTAAAAGATTATGTCTTTACTACTATTTTTGGGGACTCTTGAGTAGATATAGTATTGAAGTCATAACTATGTAAATTTGTAGCACTATGTAAAGGCTTTTGAAAGCCTCATTTGTAATAAATTGGAGCTTGATTTAGAAAAGTCTGCATAAATAATATTAACTTTTGAAGGGTTTAACCTCCTTAGTGTAATACATTTTATCGGATAAATTTTCGGATGCAAAGCTAGAAGATTGTTTCTTCATTATTATATTATGGAATTATTGTGTCCACCCTTGAATCAATAGATGTAGTACTAATAAAAAGAAAATTTATAAATATGTATTAGTGGCACCTTGAAGCCTAGTGTAAGCATTATTTGGAAGCAATAGTGTTAAATTCTATTGTGAAAAATATTGTACTTAAAAGTTAATAGTAATAATAATAGTTTTTTTTTGTGTAACGTTAAGTTTTAAACCGCACTAAACCATAGAAGAAAATTAACTAAAATTTATAAAAAGGTAGGACGTTACAGCAGTGGCCTGGGCGGTGGTCGACGGTGGCCGATGGTATCCAATGGCATAATAATGGTGGTGGTGATATTTAAAAAAAAAACATAAACCTAAAAAAAATCTATAAAAAAAAAAAACTTACAACAATAAGTAAAATAAAAGGAATATAGTATACCCTAACTTAGTAATGTGTACCATTAATTACAACGGCCTTGAAGTAAAAAGGAAGATGCGCATGATGCAAAATCTTTAAAAAAATGTTGTGCCAAAGTGGAAGACAATCGTTCACTTTGCCATCAAAGCTATGTTTAGTCTAATGAGGTGAATTGATTCATGAAGTTAATTGTATTTAGTAGAATAAAGCTTGATTATTGCTGTTGTGAGTGAGGCCCTGAATGATGTACTATCTTCATCGGGTTGAATGCTATATGTATCTGTCAAGGACAAATATGTTTCCACTGTAGCTAGTGCTTGGGAAGCTGTACGATAATAATGAAATAAACATATAGCCCTACGTTTACATTAATTCACATAACCACTCTTACTAGTAATGGGTTCATAATAATTGGATGATTTGAATTTGAATTGATGTGCTTTATTAGTAAGTAATATATAATTTCACTATATTTATTTAAATTAATAATTTGTTCTTATCTTGAATACTATCTTTTGAATATTTAATAACTTATTCTTAAACATTAAATTTATATTTTAATTCTTCTTATTCTCTTACTCTATTTTAAAGTTTTTAGAGATATTTTTGAGAACTTTATAATACTTCAAGTTATATAATAAACTTTTTGAGATATTTTATTATTTTTAATCTCTATTGTAAATACTTGCGTGGGTGAAGGATTTCTCTAATAAATAAAGATGTTTCTACACATAAAAGTAGATGATCTTGAAAGTATAAGAAAGACTCAATGTTTGTAAGGATTTTTACAACACTAATTGAAACTTGAAGAATAGTAGAAACTCTTAAGTGAATGATATTAGAGATTAAATGTATATTACAAGAGTGATTAAATCAGTATAAATCTTATTTGTACTATTCTCTATCCGTATCTCGTTACTTTTAAGCTTATTTATTAGCTTTACATACTTTTTGTTCTATCTTCTACTCATTCACTTTTTCAAAAAACTTGTGTAAAATTTTTTTGTTATCATAAATTCATTTATTATATAAGAAAATAACTTCAACAAAAATAAAAAAAAAGATTTGTTTACCAAAAAATAAAATTTTAAAAGCTCAATTCAATTCCTTCTTGAATTTTGAAGTCACTTGATAACATGAACGAAAAAGATAGCCATTTAGTATTTTGTGGAAACTGAAGTCAATAGGAGACAATAAAATCAATTAAATATCAGTTAAGTGAGATAATAAATTATAAGAATTAAAAATTTTAGAATTAGAAAAATAAATAATAGATAATCATATAAATAGATTTGAAGACTTGAAAAGTATTACAGTAATAATTAAGATAGGTTTTTAGAAATTTTAAACCATTTAAAAATTGTTTTTAAATTTTATAAAACATTTAAAATATGTTAAATGGATAATAAATATAGCAATTAAAAATTTCTTTTGATAAATAAAATAATTAAGAGATATACATAAAAATTTGAAAATAATAAAAATATCCATGGGGAATGTAAACCTCCAACTATTAAATCACCTCATTCTGCAGTCTGCACTGCAGCTTCTTTTTACAACAAATAACCTCATTAGCTAGCTTGGCTTGATGCAACGGTGGTAAACAGGAATTAATGCGATAGGAAGTGCAAAATGATCTAAAACAAGCACAAATGCGAGACTGACACTCAACACATCAACCATCTTTGTCATTTGATATGCTTTGGAAATCAATTTTACATTATAATGTTTCATGAATTTCTCATAAACTCTATTGTTAAATCAAAAGGTATATTTCATTTTTAATTTGAAATATATAGAATATTAAATTTAATTTAACTACAGTTTGTCTGATTAAGAGTTTAAATCAAATTATCCATATCATGAGGTTAAAGGGGGTTTGGAAGAAAAAGAGGTTTTGGAGAAGCGCAGTGCAGACTGTAGAATAAATCTGCAGAATGTACCGCATTTGTTGTTTTATTTGAGGTTATTTGGGGTTTTGAAGAAAAAGGGGTTCTCGGGAGGTAAGAGAAAGGGGTGGGGTGGGATGCTCGTTGTTGGGGAGAGAAAAACAAAATTAGAGTTGAAAAAAGTGTTATGTGATTATTTTTAATGAAATAATTTAATTATTAGATAAAAATAAAATTAACGGTTAAAAATGAGCGTAAGAGAAAAAATTTATACTGATATAAATTGATTCTCTTTATATATATAGAGAATGTATTTGATGATGAGTTTTATTATAAGATGTGATAGAAATGAATTTTAATTATTAAATTTTATATAAATAGTCAATATTAAAATATAAATGTATGTAATTTTTTTAAATAGTCACATGATTTTTAAGTAACTTTTAATATTGATCATCTATGTATAGTTATATAGTAAGATTTACTTTCTTACTCTCTCATAATAAAAATTTATCTTCATTAGATATGTTACTTATATATATATTGTTTTTGACCCAGTACCACATAGGGTAAATTATTATTTCTATTTAATTTAATTAATCTCATTATATAAATTTAGTTTTTATATATTTATTACTTTGTTGAAAATAAACATTTTAATTAAGAGTCTAAATTATTATATAAACAATTAGGGTGTGTTTGTTTAATTTTTTTAAACTGAAAAGCGTTTTCTTAATTAAAAAAGTGACTTATAAAAAATTTTACAGTGTTTTTGGGTAAGGTTTTTAAAATAACTAGAATAAAAAAATCAAATTTCTAATTATTTTATGAAGCTACATTAGTATCTTCTAAAAAATAGAAAATATGTAAACGAAAGAGAAAACTCATTTAAGAAAGTGGAATTTTTTTTTTTAAACAAAAATATCCTTGCATCATTTCAAATGGAAAATATTATCATACATATCTTATAAAAAATTACTTTTGAAATTATATCCAAACAATAAAATAGGATTTTTCATAAAAAACTAACAAAAAAAAAGCTTTTATTAAAAGCTTATCCAAACGAATCATTAATTGATCAATATCTAATCTAATAATACAAACAATACAAGGAGCATAACTACTAAATAAAAACTAATAAAGTATAAAAATTATTGAAATGAAATTTCAAAATATATTTATCAATTATAATATATATTACTCAAAATCTCTTTCCATACATTCTAATGGTTGTTTTAAATTTTATCTATAATTATAAACTATTTATTCAAAAAATATTAAAATATATGATAAGCATTTAATTTAGCTTCATTTATTTTTTAAGAAAATCGAATCTAAATAAAAAAATAAAAAATAATTTAAAATTTATCCAACAGTAAAGAATAAAAGACAAAACTAATGAAGTTTAATTCAATTTCAATTTTTCAATTTAATTAATCATTTAATTAAAAAATCAAAAAATTATACACCATATATTTCTTTAAATTAGTTATAACCATTTTTATTTAAAAAAATAAAATATTATCAAGTCCAATATTAATAATACCTTTTAAGTAATAACATTTTTTTAATTTAATACAAATATTTTTTTTACCATTTTAGAAAAAAATAAATAGTAATATGTTTTACCATTTTTTTATCCACCAAATTTTATGGCTAGGTCAATTCGCCTAAAATAAAAAATAAATGATGGGTTGATGAGTTAACCCATTTTTTGCGGGTTAAATGAATTAACTTGTCAAGTTTAACTTGCTTTGACATCTCTACTTTCAGTAACAAGAAAAGAATTATTTAGTAGTTAAATTACATATATAAAAAGTATATATGTACACATAAATAAGAAACGTATACTATCACAAAAATATATAATGATCTCTTAAATTTTCACATTCTTTTAAAGGCTATATCAAAATTATCATTATAGTAAAATTTTTATCATCATTTATAGTCACCTTCTTTTTTATTTTGTATTCTAAAATATATCACCGACAATATCAACTTGAGATATAAATATAACATTATAATTTGAGTATTAACATTTTATCACTTAACAAAGTCTTGGAAGCATTAACAAAACTATTATTTTATTTGATAATAAAATAATTATTTAATGATAAAAATTACTAGTTTGAAATCACCTATTTATGTAATAGGGTTTTCCTATACTCTTTTTTGCATTCACACATGATACACATACGAAAGTCAAAAATTTGCTTGAGGACATTGCGTAAACTCATCATATTTTGTTTTATTAATATATTTATATTGGATATGTAATGATAACAATATCATCTTCAGTAAATGTATTGAAGTGCTTATAACAGTATTAAATTTTTTTTAAAAAAATGTGCCTACTATAGACAATATAAATATTAAAAAATATGATATTTTGATATTAAAATATAAATGTTTTAATATTAAAATATTATAGTATTTTATGTAAAAAATAATGTATTTAATTCTTAAATATTTTTTATAAAATACTTTTATTTTATTATTAAATATTAAATATTATAAAATGTTTTTATAACAAAATATTTTTTATTTAATATTAAATATTAATTATTAAATATTAATACTGTTATTAAAATAATGTATTTTAATTATTAATTATTTTTATACTAAAATATTTTTTAAATTATTTCTTCATCCACACATGCCACACATGTGAAAAGAAAAATATTTTATAGGAACTTGATAGTGAAATGAATAATATTAGCTCTTTGAATGAGAAAATGACATATCACATATGGCCCTTTAAATGAGAAAACAATATATGCTTCCTTTAATAAGAAGAAGACGCATAATTTTTATCTTATAGTTAAAGCTTTGAATTGTATGAATAGTAGATAATAGATTAACCAAAAGATTAAGATAACGGTAGGTTTTCTTCACTTCTGCTTTGTTTGGATGATGAGAGAAAATGGAAAGAAATAAAATTAAAAGAAAGAAAATAGAGAGAAGAGAAAATGGATAAAAAAGTGAGTTTTCTCTTTATGTGTTTGGATAAAGAGAAAATAGGTGAAAAGAAAATGATATTTGTATAAAAAAATTAAAGAGTAAAAATTATAATTTTATAAAATGATATATATATCCTTATGGTAATGAAGTATAAACATATGTTATTTTTTTAAGCTCTAAACTTCTTTTATAAATTAGATAAATAAATAATTTTACAACAAATATTTATTACAAAACTTAATTTACTAAAATCTAAATTATAAAATTTGATTTAAACTTATTTGGTTGATAAAGAACTGTAATTAGTATTACACTTATGTAATATTTTTAATATATAACTAAATTTAAAAATTTTCATTTATAAAAATTATTTAAGTTTTAATTTTAATATAATTTTTCTTTATTTTTTCTAAAAAGCACCTCGTGATCATCCTTTCCACCTCTTCAATCTATATCCCTTCCTAGTCATACTTACTTTTCTTGTCCACGACGCTTCCTCCCCCACCCCATTTACATTTATTTTTTGAACCCATCAATCTATCCATTACACATGAGGTTGTTCAACCTTCACCACCCACTGCCTCCGCCTCTATTAATGTAATCAATTACCTACCCATGCACGTTTTTCTAGATGAGTAGCTGCCGCCATTCTTGGTTGAGGAGAAAATTAGGACAGAGTTGTAATTTCATAACTTTAGTATTTCTTCTTGCCATTTTCTTCGCATATTGGCGAAGAAAACTTTCACGTGGGCTCTACCTACATTTTTTTTCTTTCTTGCCTCTTTTCTCTTGCTATCCAATCCACCCATTTTCTCTTCCCCTGTTTTCTTTCCTCTCATTTTCTCACGATCCAAACAGAGGCTTAATAAGTGTCATATGCCTTGTATTTATAACTCATTAATGAAATATAACAGTTAGGAAGATTTGGTGGAGTATTTAATGCACCAAAAATTAGCTGTTGTTGAATTTTAGATGTGTGATAATTGATTATAATGATATAATAATCGATTACCAAGCTTAAAAACGAGTTATGGGCTTTGGTATTCACCTGGTAATCGATTACAGTTTGTTGTTATAATCAATTACAAGGGCAAGGTAATGTAATCAATTATCATGCTTCTAATTTGAGGAAAGAAGTCTTGTAATTGATTAAGGATTATCACAAGTAAAACTTGTAATTGTAATGGATTACCAACTCCTAGTAATTGATTACCAACTGTTGGTAATTGATTATGGGGCTCTTATAATGGACTATGGTCATTCTAAAACCAAATCTTGAGCACAAAGAAGTCTTGTAAGGATTACCAAAAGTAAAACTTGAATTTTTTGAGGATTCAAATAAGATTTTCACAACCCAAGTTTAGAACATGATTTTATGCAAAACAACCTAAATTTTTCAAAACCAACAATCACTAACTTAAATATTTCATAATGGATTTTTCAAAACCTTTTTGAGCTTATTGAGATATCCAAGATCACTTCTCACAAATAAGATTCTAAGTCCTATAAATCTATTATCTTGAAGCTTGCCTTGGACTAGGTCTTTCACATTGTTTTGATATCATCAAAACCTTCATGAAATAAACATTCACGCTTCACTATCTCCTCACTTCAATGATTGGATCGTCATCTCCCTCCATCTTAGGTCTTATCAGTCAAACATCTATATATTTGTCCTCTCCATCATTCCTTCCACTTAGTCTCCATTGTTCTTAACATTTGGTGGCTTCTCTTCTGTATATTAGCGACGTCTCTTCCCTCATTCAGTGGTACATTATCCACTGTCTCATCGTCATAACCATTTGCTTTGCTGCTTTAATTTCTCATTCTTCATACTTGATGAGTTGAGTATGACTATCATCTGTCAAATGGGGCAATACTTTAATACTCTTTGAGTTGGCCATGGCTTGACGCATCTTGGTCAAATCATATGTTGTCATGAAAATGCAAAAACTATATTCCATTGCTTAGGGGATTGTAAGTTTGCTGCCCAAATTTAGCTTTTGTTAGGATTTTTAAACATAGAAGGGTTTGTTGATACCCAATTTTGTCTATTTTCTTTTATTTTTGTTTTTGTTTTATTTATTTATTTAATTTAATTTCTTTAATTTCATTTTCCACTTGATGAGTTGAGTATGATTATCAAATAGGTCAAATGGGACACGGTTTTATTTTCCATTTGCCTTCCAAAATCGAAAATGAATTATTACAAATTAAATGGTAATCAATCTCAAGCAAGCAGAATGAGAAACTTGGCAGATTGAGTAAAAAGAAATTCTCACGCACAGAAATTCCCCAAATAGATATAAAAACATAGAGAAAATTCCCACATGAAGATGCAAAAACTATACTTCCACCCATAGCAACCCCCAATTTAGGGGATCCCCATCTTAACAACAACCTTTCTTCATCACCTCCAACAGTTACCCATAGACACCGTCCTCCCATCACCACCCAAAGCAGAATAACTCACAACATAGCCATCTTCATCCTTACCCGGTTGCGGCCATTATTGTAAGTTTGCTGCACGACCACCGTGAGTTGTTTGTTAGGATTTTTTTTATTTTTAAACATAGAAGGGTTCATGTCTCTAGATATTTATAACTAATTGTTTTCTTCTTAACCTAGAGCGATTCTCTTCTTTGTGACACTTGGCAGATTTGGTGCTTTCAAAATGCTATGGATTCTAGACAGCAAGTTGTGCCCAGAAATGTGATTATATGACGTATTCATCAATCATGGGAAATACGTTTAAAGGTCTTTGGTGCCTAGCAAACCTATATTTGTTTGATGGGTGGCTCCGTCTTTGGGACATATATATCAAAATCAACGTAGATGGAAGTTACTTTGAAAATCATAGCTTAGCTAGTATGGGTGGCTTATTGAGGGATAACATAGGTTCATAGATAATTGGCTTCTTTGTAGCATGGGTTATCAGAATGTCATCTGTGAGTCATACTATCTTCATGCTATAAGCTTAGTCAAAGGTGATCTTTTGTCATTTCACCACTACAGAGCTGTGATTCTCAATATTTAGAATTTGTTGTCAAGGGCTTGACACTTGCAAGGATAATTATGTTTACATGGAAGGAAATGATCCTGCGAAGCTTCAAGCTCTAATGGTCTTCAGATTTAGCAATATCCACCAAGTGGTTTACAAACTATTGTTGCTAGCAGACTTGGCTGGAGGAGGTTTGTTGAGATAGTCCTTTTGGTGTTTTTTCTTTGGCAATTGTTCCAAAAAAAGAATAGAGTAATGGTTTTTTTTTCTTTCTAAAATCTAGTCTGATTCTCATGATTAATTTGTTTGGTTATGGCGATAAGTTTTTTTTCTAAAATTTGTGCCTGATTCTCATGATCAATTTATTCGCATGTAACAATGATTTTTTTCATTTTTTTGAAAATTTAAAAAAAAAACTTTGCTTTTAAAGTTATCTTATGGATCATAGAGACCAAGTTATTAAACTTGGACCGGACTGGCCAACCAATAAACCGAACAATAATCGGTGAAAATTGATCTAACTCAACTGGTACTAACTAAAAATGGTGAGTTGAAACTTATTTGTCCCGATCAGGTCATGCAAATTATTAAAAAAACAACCTGTTGGCCAAATTATTAAAAAAAAACCTGTTGGCCAACATTACTCTACTCCAACCAGCCTTGTAAGTTGGGTAAAATAAAAATATAAGTAATCTAACACACCACTCAAACCTAATGAATAGGTGAGGCCCATAAAGGCTCCAGGTGTGAGATGCATACAAAGGAGCTACTTGCAACTTTTATAAGAAAGCACAACGCATCTGTTCCACAACCAGACGATGTGGGACTCCTTCAAAAGCTATATTTCACTTCCACTCCAACTTGACTTTCAAACGTCAAAATGTAATATGTAATGTTGTATAGGTTATTATTGTTGTTGCTTCAAAAGATATATTTCACTTCCACTCCAATTGCACATACAATTTATAATGAGCATGAAATTATTTTTATTTACTATAGATTATTGTTGTGGCTTTTTTTTTATAAAAATTGACACCTAATATGTAATATTGTAATAGATAAACACAAACGTTCAATCTTGCTGGAAAAATGACATATGATACTTATATAATTAAATATTTATATATTTATTTAAATATATTTGATTCAACCGGTTCAACCAATGACCTAGTGGTCGAACCAGTGACCCGATGTCTTAGCCGAGTCAATTATTAAATCGAGTTTAATAACTATGGTAGAGACCTAATTTGGGATTACTTTGCTTTCTATTTTCGGGCTTCTTTCCTATTTCTTAACATGAGTCTTAAAATCATATCTTAAACTCCCTTGACAAGATCATGACAGATGAATATGAGAGTTGTGTTTTTTCTTTTCTTTTCAATTTATGCTTATGTTATGGTATTTGGAATGATAAACTCTAGCTTATGATTGAATCTAACTTGGCATTGACGATTCTTTACTACCATTATTCTTGGATATATTGTAAGTTTCTTATTCTTTGATTATACTATGTTTTATTTGTGTACTAACCAAATTTTTAAAAATATATTTACAAGTAATACTCTTTTGGGAAGTTATACTATAGGAAAATCAGGTGTTTTATTATAATTTGTTTTAACTCCATTAGTGTTTATTTTGACTTTTTAAGTTCTGCGTTCTTTGCTGCCATCGGAATTTGAATTGGTAATACTCTATTTCTATTTTTTTTGGATTCTAACCAAATTTGTGATTGTATACTGTTAGATTTTTTCTTTCTTCTAAATCAATTGAATATACATAGTATAAATTTTGGATTCAGGTGCGTTTTGGGGTCCTTTGTTCTAGATGTAGTATACAAGATTATGAAAATTACCTTTTATTTAGGGTTCTTTTCTTATAGATATATCTGTTGATATATTTTCTGGTTATAGTCATTTGTAGGTTTCTGAGCTTTTTATGGTGGCTATAGTAGAGGAATATGGTGCAGGGGTTGTTGAAGGTGTTTGCTTCCATAAATACGTTTTTTTTTCGCCTTAAAACTTGCTTTGGTAATACTTCCAATTTTGATGTTTTTGCTTCTTTAAATTTTTTATTCTTCGTTCGTTCTTTTATCTTTTTTTATACAAAAAAATGGTTAAGTCTACATTTGCCTTAGGGTTTTATTTTCTCTTTTAAACTGATGATGTTTTTGTCATTATGTGTGCTGCTATAATTTCCACTCACCTACCATTTAATTTCCAATTAGTCACCCACTTTACCTTTAATGTTTTTGTGAGTCTCTAGGCCTCTTAAAAGACTCTATTGCTTTTAATTTTCACTTTCTTTTTCATTAGTTTTTTTTACAATTTCTATTCCACTCACATAATTATTTTTAATGTTTCCACTTGAATCTCATTCTCTTCACTAACCAATTTTACCATTGTATCTCTTCGTATACTTGACTAGCTTCATTTTATTTTGTATTCTCCTTCTCTTTTTTTTTAATCTCCATCATTCATTTGCCTTCATATTTCTATCATTTGTTGTTGTTTTCTTCGTTCTTCTTTTTTTTGAAAAAAAAATCTTTCATTTATTTGTGTTTCTCACCATTTACCTATATTTTGCGGATGATTTTTGTAAATATGGATGTTGGCAGTGCAAGTGTGACTCACAAGAGCTATTGATGGTTCGTAAAGTTGACGAAATCACTATCGCTACAAGGTGCAATTTTGCATATTAGGTTAAGGGTGTGGAAAATGGTGGCTTGCGATGGGTGTCCAAGGGCTTGGTGTGGCGGTTGGCGAAGGGTTCCATGGTGGTTGGTCATTTGGAAATTATGGACTCTGTGTGAGATTTGTTTATGTGCTTGGTTTTGGGTCTCTATGTGTGAGAAATTGTGGTCTTTATGTATAGAATTTGTTTATCCAATTTTTTTACATTATTGTATTTACTAGTTATGCTACCTGTGCATTGCATGGGTCGTTTAAATCAAAATATACACAACTATGAGTTTTTTATTTAATAAATAAATATTTAGTACATGTTTTAATTAACTTATTTTGCTTTAAGAAAAGTCTATAGTCAAAGTATTTTAAATAAAACAGTTAGTTAAAAGGCTTTTTAGTACAAAATAAATCAATCCAAACATACTTAGAATCTTTTAAAATAGGAAAAAGTATACAAAGATAACCTAAACTTTAGATCAATTGTAAATAGTCACCCTTAATTTTAAATTTGTCTCAATTGACCCCTAAACTTTTACTAATGTTTCAATGGGTCCTTTTAGGTGTTAACTCCCTAACAACAAACTAATCCTAGTCGTCCATCTTCATTAAATCTCATCTCTTCATTAATTTATTTTATAAAAACACATTTTATCTAATTATCTGAATTTTTAAGTGAATCATTACCCTATTTCAGCAGATCAAAGGAAGTTCATGAAAGGCTTCATCCAATCTTTCAGCAGCGATAATAACCCTAATGTCAACAACGATAGAATGAGTTTTTATAAAATAAATTAACAAATGGATGAGATTTAATCAAGATGAATTGCCAGTATTAGTTTGTCGTTAAGGAGTTAACACCCCTTTAATAGAAGGATCTATTGAAATATTAGTGAAAGTTTTAAGAATCAATTGGAACAACTTTAAAAGTTGAGGGTGACTATTTGTAATTGACCTAAAGTTTGGGGTGATTGTGTACACTTTTCTCTTTTAAATATAATAGAGAGATTCGTATTTATAATTTAATAAATATATGACTCAATTTTGTTTTGTTTACTTATAACAATATTTAGATGATTGCTAATTTAAAAAATATATATATGAAAGGTTAAAATATTTAAAAAAATAAAGAAAGATATGAACTAGAGAAATGAAAATTAAAAAAAGAAGAAATAATTTAAAAGAATTAAAAAACTAAATTTAGGGAAAATGCCACGTGATAATTGTAGTGGAAGAATTTTCATATTATTATTAATATAATAATAATATAAAATGAATTAAAATGGTATGCACTGTGAATGTAAAGAGTTTTACATTAACATTCATTAATATTTTCAATACTTTTGCTTTTATTTTAACTACTGGGAGAGAAAAGTACCAATAAATACTAATTTGTTAAAATATAAGTAGATGTAATGTAAAACTCTTTATACTGACAATATATATTAATTAAACTCATATAAAATAATTCAAGAAAACTTAAAATTTGCATAAATGTTAATCTCAAAATGTATTAATAAATATTTTTTTTACTATAATCTATATATATATAATTATGACATATCTTACGCTAAAATCAGTAGCATAAATAAAATATAAATATATTATCAATAAAATATAAAAAACTAAATAAAATTATAAATATTATTTAAATAATCTTTTTATTAGGAATTGTAAGATTAAAATTAAAAGACAATAGAATTTATAAATAAGAAACCAAAGAGTACTTAGAGAGCATTTTATTAATGTGTATTTTTATTTTTTATCTATTTAATACTAATTAATATTTGTAAAAAAGTATATATTTATTTAATTTATTAAAAATTCATACACTTTAATTTCTATTTTTTAAAAATAAATAAAAAGTAAAAACAGAAAGGTCTGAAAAAATGAAAAGTCATGAATGATATAATTAAGGAGTGGAATGAAAAGTAAAAAAATTAATTACTATTAAAAAACTTTAAATATAACAATAAAAATATATCAATGAGGGAAATGAAAAGTCAATGGAGTTATATTAAATAAAAAACTAACGATTTAGTGGAAGAACTTTAATATAGATTATAGATAGATATATAAGTTATAAATTATAGATAAAGATGATTGTGAATATTCAATTTTGTTTGGATCTTGAAATTTTTTTTATAAAAAAATTAAAAAAGAAAATAAAAAAATTAATTGATAATTGTTCACATTCTTGGTTAAATCCTCTAATTATGTTTTAGTCCTTTTGTCACTTTATCTTATTTTGAATGTAAAAAAAAATTGAGTAAAAATAAAACAACAAAAAAAAGAGAGATAAAAAAGGGGGAAACTCTAAAATTTAAAAAAACAAATGAAAATCTAAAAAATAAAAAAAGGGAAAAGGAAACAATTTGAAAAAAAAAACTAAGGTGTCTAAATTCATTGTATCATTAAGTCCCACATGAGAGAAAGTATATAGATTCATTGTATTACTAAGTCCCACATTAGAGAAGTCATGCTCTTTCTCTCCCCTTCTCCTATATAAAGGGGTGATTCTTAATTATTTTAGACATCTCAAAAATTACACACTTGATCTTAATACTAAGTATAAGAGCTCGAGAACTTTAGTAATTTTTTTTACTTGAGCTTAATACTAAGTATAAGAGCCCGAGACCTTAGTATTTTTTTCCCTTGCAAGTGGATTGTTTTTCAAGGTTGATTTGAAGAGAACACGTGGGGTTCTGTGTAATAACTTCTTTGAGCATAACAATTTTTTTTAACGCCTTGGAGGTAAGCTTGCTTATTTTATTATTTTTTTGTATTATTATTTTTTATATATACGTGTTGTTCATTTTAGCTTATTCATTTGTTAGTTTGATTTGTTTATTTATTTATTTTTTGTACATTTTTTAAAAAATTAATTCAAGAATAAATCAGGATTAGCTGAGTTGTGACAGCTTGTTAATCCTGTACCTTTTAGAATTTTGTAAGTTGTGACAACTTGATGATTCAATTTTTTTTCGAAATAAAATAAATCACTAATCCATAAAGATTCAAAACTTTTTTTTAAATAAAAAAATTTCATTTAATCATAACAAACTTGATAATTAATGGATGACGTCTCTAGCGTGACGCCAAGTTTCATCTATTCAATCCTTAATTTGATTAACAGAGTTACGACAACTTGTTAATTCAAATTTTCAAAAATTATTTTTTTTAAAATTAAAATCAACCAACCCACAATTATATTCTAAAGAACTACGTGACTTTGATTTTCTCATTGCAGCCGGGGATACGTAAGAGCAGAATTTCTATTCTGTCAAGCCAAAAAGTATTTTTTTCATAATTCATTTATCTATTTCATTTATTTCTTTTACAAAAGGGATAAAACAAATATTTTCAAGGATTATTAAAAATTTACATAATTAACTTAAGGTATCGTCTTAGGATGGGTGTGTTAGGGGTGCTGTGGGATTAAGTTTCCACCATTCCCTACACATAACCGACTCCCTAATTCAATCTAGTTTCAAAGACTATTTTTCTTAGGTTTTTCAATTTTTCCTAATAAAAAATAAAATTGGTGACGACTCCTAAAATTATTATTTTTTAATTTAAGTTATTATCCCGCCGCGATCAACGGTCGCAACAAATGGTGACTCCACTGGGATACTTGAGAGTCAAGCCTATATATGTTGGTTATGCGAATATTGTGATCCGTATGTGTTTGTCTTAGCCTTTTTCTTTTTTTTTTTTTTTTTTTTATTTTTTATTTTTTATTACTTTTAATTTTAATTTTTTTATTATATAAACCTTAGGATAGAAAACTTTTGGAATTTGTTTTGTATATGTTTTGTTTTGCAGGATATAAGTAGTCTTTAGGATTGTAAAGGTTTGTACGCTTCCTACACCCACCACACTTACACGTATAACACACACATCCGAGTGGGGCCCTATACCTGGGTCTGAGTGAAGCCTAAGTTAGGTAGATGTTGCGTAGTGGTAGTCATTTTGGATGTACATCCTGTTTGGTTATCGCGAAAACCTCATCTAGAGTGTGTCTTTTTCATGAATATCCCACACCTGGTGGTTTATCCACTATTTCGTGGTCAACATTCTGAAATAGGACTTAGCTCTAGAAACCTTTAGAATAGAAGAGTCACCCCATGAAAGTTCTCATGAATCAGAAAGACTCTTAGATCCTTAGGATAGAATTCTCAAGTTTAAGGTAACCCCATTAGGACATAAAGGGAGCATATCTTTTGTGAACATCCAATTTTGTTCGGGCCTTGAAAATTTTATTTTAAAAAAATTAAAAAAAGAAAGAAAGAAAATAATTAATAATTGTTCACATTCTTGGTTAAATCCTCTAATTATGTTTTAGCTTTTTTGTCACTTTGTGTTATTTTGAATGTAAAAAAAAAATTGAGTAACAATAAAAACAACAAAAAAGAGAGATAAAAAAAGGGAAATTCTAAAACTTAAAAAAATGAATGAAAATCTAAAAAATAAAAAAAGAAAAAAGGAAAAAATTTGAAAAAAATAAGGTGTCTAAATTCATTGTATTACTAAGTCCCACATTGGAGAAGTCATGCTCCTTCTCCCCCCTTCTCCTATATAAAGGGGTGGTTCTCAATTGTTTTAGGCATCTCAAAATTTACACACTTGGGTTTAATACTAAGTATAAGAACTTGAGAACTTTAGTAATTTTTTTTTACTTGGGCTTAATACTAAGTATAAGAACTTGAAAACTTTAATAATTTTTTTTTTTAACTTGGGTTTAATACTAAGTATAAATCCGAGTTTAGTAATTTTTTTTTTGCAAGTGAGGTTGCTTTTCAAGGTTTGATTTGAAGAGAGCGCGTGAGGCTCTCATGCAATAACTTCTTTGAGTATAATAACAATTTTTACTGACTTGGAGGTAAGCTTGCTTATTTTATTTATTTTTGTATTATTATTTTTTATATATACGTCTTGTTCATTTTAGCTTATTCATTTGTTAGTTTGATTTGTTTATTTATTTATTATATTATTTATTTATTTACATTTTTTTAAAAAGTAATTCAAGAATAAATTAGGATTAGCTGAGTTGTGACAGCTTGTTAATCTTGTACCTTTTAGAATCTTCTAAGTTGTGACAACTTGATGATTCAATTTTTTTTCTTCGAAATAAAATAAATCACTAATCCATAAAGATTCAAAACCTTTTTTTTTAAATTTTATTTAATCATAACAAACTTGATAATCAATGGGTGACGTCTCTAGCGTGTCGCCGAGTTTCACATATTCAATCCTTAATTTGATTAACGGAGTCGTGATGACTCATTAATTCAAATTTTAAAAATTAATTTTTTTAAAATTAAAATCAACCAACCCATAATTATTTTCTAAAGAACTACGTGACTTTAATTTCCTCATTACAGCCAAGGATACGTAGGAGCAGAATTTCTATTCTGTCAAGTCAAAAATTATTTTTTCATAATTCATTTGTCTATTTCATTTATTTCTTTTACAAAAGGGGTAAAACAAATATTTTCAAGGATTATTAAGAATTTGCATAATTAACTTAAGGACAGGTGTGTTAGGGGCGCTCTGGGATTAAGTTTCCACCCTTCCCTACACATAATTGACTCTCGAATTCAATCTGGTTTCAAAGACTATTTTTCTTAGATTTTTTAATTTTTCCTAATAAAAAAATTGATGACCTTTCCTAAAATTATTTTTTTTAATTTATGTTGCTATCCCGCCGCGATCAACGGTCGTGACACCTTTCATTACCTTTAGATTTATCATATCTTGTGAGTTGTTTAGTCCTTTAATGTGACAAACTGTACTTGTATCCCTCTTAAAAAGAAAAAAATTCCAAAAGATGAGGTGAGTCACTATTAAAGGACCAACAACTCGCTCATTTATTATTGCATCACAAGTCATCATTCTTCACATCATGTTTTCTTTAAAAACCATGTATTGATAATTCTTATATGTTAAATCCAGGTTTGTTGGAGGACTATTGAAACTAAGTGCCTAAGGACTAGCAGTGAGTATCTTTGATTAATAATGGAAAGTGCCATGAGTTCAGATCACAATGAGGCAATTTTGAAAAAAACCCTGTAACTTAAGGCTAAGAAAGTTGACACAGAGAGCTTATTGAGTTTGGGCCGAATGTTGAAGAAAACACAACGTCTAACCTTCGCCGTAAGATATGGTAGGATCCTAAATCTGTTAGAAGTGGATGTGCAGGTAGAAGCCATCACTGTATTAGCCCAATATTATGACCCACCGTTACGTTGTTTCACATTCCAAGATTTTTAGTTGGCCCCTACTTTAGAAGAATTTGAGCAGATCTTGGGCTTACCTTTGGAAAAGGAAAATCCATACCTATACATAAGCCACTATGCATCCATGTCAACTATAGCAGATGTCTTGAAGATTCATGTAAAAGATTTGGAGAAGGCAAAACAAAATAGGAAAGGAACAGAGGGGTTTCCAAGGAAATATTTAAAAGAGCACATACGTTACCTGCCCTAGGAGCCGTAGTTCCTTATTTTTAGAAGCAGAGTTGGAAAAGGTTCACCAGGCATATGCAGTTTTAAAGCATGCAAATTCTGAGATAAATGATGCTATTGAAAAAGCAAAGAAAAGGCAAAGGACAGAGTAAGATAGTATGTCAAAAATTAGAAGATGTTTGGAAGCTGCAAATAAGGAACTAGGGCTCCGAGGGCAGGTAACGCATGTACTCTTCTAAATATTTCCTCGGAAACCCCCCTGTTCCTTTCCTATTTTGTTTTGCCTTCTGCAAATCTTTACATGAATCTTCAAGACATCTGCTATAGTTGACATGGATGCATTGTGGCCTATGTATAGGTATGACTTTTCCTTTTCCAAAGGTAAGCCCAAGATCTGCTCAAATTCTTCTAAAGTAGGGGCCAACTGAAAATCTTGGAATTTGAAATAACTTAACGATGGGTCATAATATTAGGCTAGTGCAGTAATGACTTCTACCTGCACGTCCACTTCTAACAGATTTAGGATCCTCCTATATATTGCAGCGAAGGTTAGACGTTGTGTTTTCTTCAACATTCAGCCCAAACTCAATAAGCTCTCTGTGTCAACTTTCTTAGCCTTAAGTTGCAAGGTCTTTTTCAAAATTGCCTCATTATGATATGATCCCATGACACTTTCCATTATTAATCAAAGATACTCACTGCTAGTCCTTAGGCACTTAGTTTCAATAGTCCTCCAACAAACTTGGATTTAACACATAAGAATTATCAATGCATGGTTTTTAGAGAAAACGTGATGTGAAGAATGATGACTTGTGATACAATAATGAGTGAGCGAGTTGTTGGTCCTTTAATAGTGACTCACCTCATCTTTTGGAATTTTTTTCTTTTTAAGAGGGATACAAGTATGGTTTGTCACATTAAAGGACTAAACAACTCACAAGATATGAATAAATCTAAAGGTAATGAAAGGTATGCTCCCTTTGTGTCTTAACGGGGTTGCCTTAAACTTGAGAATTCTATCCTAAGGATCTACGAGTCTTTCTGATTCGTGAGAATTTTCATGGGGTGGCTCTTCTATTCTAAAGGTCTCTAGAGCTAAATCCTATTTCAGAATGTTGACCACGAAATAGTGGGTAAACCACCAGGTGTGGGACATTTATGAAAAAGGCACAGTCTAGATGAGGTTTTCATGATAACCAAACAAGATGTACATCCAAAATGACTACCACTACGTAACTTCTACCTAACTTAAGCTTCACTCAGACTTGGGTATAGGGCCCTACTCGGATGTGCGTGCTATACGTGTAAGTGCGGTGGGTGTAGGGAGCATACAAACCTTTACAATCCTAAAGATTATATGCAAAACAAAACATATACAAAACAAATTCCAAAAATTTTCTACCCTTAGGTTTTATAATAAAAAAATTAAAATTAAAATTAATAAAAATTAAAGAAAAAGAAAAGGGTTTTTTTTTTTGATACAAATCGCATAACCAAATGTATCTATGGTATTGGTTGGAGTTCGGGTGATCGTGGGTTGATCGCGGTGGATATTTTTTTAAAAAAATTAAATTAGCCTTTTGGATATTTTTATTAGGAAAATTCAAAAACCTAAGAAAAATAGTCTTTGAAACCAGATTGAATTCGGGAGTCGGTTATGTATAGGGAAGGGTGAAAACTTAATCCCACAATACCCCTAACACACCCTACCTAAGGGTGTACCTTAAGTTAATTATACAAATTCTTAATAATCCTTGAAAATATTTGTTTTATCCTTTTTGTAAAAGAAATAAATGAAATAGACAAATGAATTATGAAAAAATAATTTTTGGCTTGACAGAATAGAAATTTTCTCCCTGTATCTTTAAGGAAATCAAAGTTCTTCTTTAGAAAATAATTTGGGTTGGTTGATTTTAATTTAAAAAAATCTTTTCCAAAATTTAAATTAACGAAAGTCGTCCTCCAGTTAACCACTAAGGACCAAATCTTCCATTTCCACCATTCAAATCCACTATTATCAAGTTTGTTATGATTAAATAAAAAAATTTCATTTAAAAAAATGTTTTGAAGCTTTATGGATTAGTGATTTATTTTATTTCGAAGAAAAAAATTATCAAATCTTGTTGGTGTAGCCCTAGAACCAATACAGTTTTCATTGGTATTTACATTATTCGAACCATTTTATATAAAGGTATACTCATTTAATGTTCTTTTTTGAAACCATAATAAAGTCCTTAATTGGTTGATGCCATAGGATATCAAGTGGATGACTTGATCGTGAGATCCTTTTGTTACAACAACCAATTTACACCCCTACTAAAGACTATTATTAATTAGGCAAAATAATACACAGACACAAAATAAATTTGAAAAGTTTTCACGGGTCTAATGTTTATATAATAAAACAATTAAAATTAAAAGTAATAAAAAATCAAATAATGAAAAAATTAAGGAATTTTAAAGTCATCAAAAAGGGTAAACAATGTGATTATAAAGGATAATATTGGACATAACCAACATGTATAGGATTGACTGACTCAAGATGGGATTTGTCACTCCTACATAATAGGAGCGATACCATTGATCGATTGGTGGGATAACAACTTAAATTGCTCAAAAATAATAATTTTGGGAGATATTGATCTAATTTTATTTTTTATTAGAAAAAAAAAAACCTAAGAAAAAGTCTTTGAAACAAGGGTGATTGAATTCCATGCCTTGTGTTCAATCTAGATATCTTGACAAAGGACTGGAAACTTTATCCGGAAACATTGATCACTAAGGTTATGTCAAATCAAGGCGACATTCTTATTACTTGAGTTAATTATGTAAATTCTTAGATACCACTCATCGCTTGTAATAAAAATTTGATTTTAATATTTTTGTAAAAGAAATAAATGAAATAGACAAATAAATTATGAAAAGATAATTTTTGACTCGGATTCAAATATGGGCGGAATAGAAATTTTGCTCCTACGTATCTAGGGTTGCATGCCTTACCTTGAGGAAATTAAAGTCACGTAGTTCTTTAAAATAATTGTGGGTTGATTTATTTTAATTTAAAAATAATAATTTTAGAAAAAAAATTTAAATTAGCGATAGTCGTCGCGACTTCAGTTAATCAAATTAAAGATTGATTGCGGACGTTGGATGTTCGTGAAGTTTGGTGTGGACGCTAGAGAACATATTGATTATCAAGTTTGATTATGATTAAATGAAAATTTTTAAAAAAAATGTTTTGAATCTTTATGGAATTAGTGATTTATTTTATTTGAAGAAAAAATTGAATGATCACAACTTAGAAGATTCTAAAAGGTACAGGATTAACAAACTGACACAATTCAGTTAATCCTGATTTATTTTTGAATTAATTTTTAAAAAAATGTACAAAAAATAAATAAATAAACAAATCAAACTAACAAATGAATAAGCTAAAATGAACAACACGTATATATAAAAAATAATAATAATAAAATAAGCAAGCTTACCTCCAAGGCATAAAAAAAAATTGTTATGCTCAAAGAAGTTATTGCACAGAGCCCCACGCGTTCTTTTCAAATCAAACCTTGAAAAGCAACCCACTTGCAAGGAAAAAAATACTAAAGTCTCGGGCTCTTATACTTTGTATTAAGCCCAAGTAAAAAAAATTACTAAAGTTCTCGAGCTCTTATATTTAGTATTAAGTTCAAGTGTGTAAATTTTGATATGCCTAAAACAATTGAGAACCACCCCTTTATATAAGAGAAGGGGGGAGAAGAAGCATGACTTCTCTAATGTGGGACTTAGTAATACAATAAATCTAGATACTTTCTCTCATGTGAGACTTTGTGATATAATGAATCTAGACACCTTAGTTTTTTCAAATTTTTTCCTTTTTCCTTTTTTTTTTTTTAGATTTTCATTCATTTTTTAAGTTTTAAAATTCTCCTTTTTTTAACTCTCTCTCTTTTGTTGTTTTTATTGTTACTCAATTATTTTTTTTTCTTCAAAATAAAATAAATAACTAATTTAATAAGATTCAAAACCTTTTTTTAAAATAAAAAATTTTCATTTAATCATAACAAACTTGATAATCAATGGGTGACGTATCTAGCGTGGCGCCGAGTTTCACTTATTCAATCCTTAATTTGATTAACGGAGTCGCGATGACTCGTAAATTCAAAATTTCAAAAATTAATTTTTTTAAAATTAAAATCAACTAACTCACAATTATTTTCTAAAGAATTACGTGACTTTGATTTTCTCATTGCAGCCGGGGATACGTAGGAGCAGAATTTCTATTCTATCAAGCCAAAAATTATTTTTTCATAATTCATTCGTCTATTTCATTTATTTCTTTTACAAAAAGGGTAAAACAAATATTTTCAAGGATTATTAAGAATTTATATAATTAACTTAAGGTACCGTCTTAGGACATGTGTGTTAGGGGTGTTGTGAGATTAAGTTTGCACCATTCCCTACATATAACCGACTCCCGAATTCAATTTGGTTTCAAAGAATATTTTTCTTAGGTTTTCCAATTTTTCCTAATAAAAAATAAAATTGGTGGTGACTTCTAAATTTTTTTTTGTAATTTAAGTTGCTATCCCGCCGCGATCAACGGTTGCGACACCTTTCATTACCTTTAGATTTATCCATATCTTGTGAGTTGTTTAGTCCTTTATTTGTGACAAACTATACTTGTATCCCTCTTAAAAAGAAAAAAAATTCCAAAAGATGAGGTGAGTCACTATTAAAGAACCAACAACTTGCTCACTCATTATTACATCACAAGTTATCATTCTTCACATCACGTTTTCACTAAAAATCATGCATTGATAATTCTTATGTATTAAATCCAGGTTTGTTGGAGGATTGTTGAAACTAAGTGCCTAAGGACTAGCAGTGAGTATCTTTGATTAATAATGAAAAATGCCATGGGATCAGATCACAATGAGGCAATTTTGAAAAAGACCCTACAACTTAAGGCTAAGAAAGTTGACACAGAGATCTTATTGAGTTTGGGCCAAATGTTGAAGAAGACACAACGTCTAACCTTCGCCGTAAGATATGGGAGGATCCTAAATCTATTAGAAGTGGACGTGCAGGTAAAAGCCATCACTGCACTAGCCCAATATTATGGCCCACCATTACGTTGTTTCACATTCCAAGATTTTCAGTTGGCCCCTACTTTAGAAGAATTTGAGTAGATCTTGGGCTTACCTTTGGAAAAGGAAAAGCCATACCTATACATAGGCCACTATGCATCCATATCAACTATAGCAGATGTCTTGAAGATTCATGTAAAAGATTTGCAGAAGGTAAAACAAAATAGGAAAGGAACAGAGGGGCTTCCGAGGAAATATTTAGAATAGCACATGCGTTACCTGGCCAAAGTTGAAGACTGGAGTGCTTTTTCAAATGTGCTAGCCCTCACCATTTATGGCGCTATCCTCTTCCCAAGTAATGAAGACTTGATAGATTTTACAGCAATTGATATCTTCCAAGCTCGAAGAAATGATGCCGCAAATCTTGTACCAGCCATCTTTGCTGATGTTTACTATACTTTGAATTTCTGCCATGAAAAGAAGAGTAAGCGAATCTCATGTTGTCTACCGATGCTGTTTGTATGGTTCGAGACTCACATGTTCAAGAGGGGCTACGAAGAAGTTTGTCCTATTACAGACCTCAAGATACTCAAGTTGAAAATCATGGACGACCGAGAATAGGCTGAGGAATTGGCCAAGCTTGAGGAGAGGAAGATTGTATGGTACTCGCGGTGGAAAGAATGGCAAACGATGGTCTATTAGTGTGAAGGCTTTCCTAATGTTCCTCTCATGGGTACTCGGGGGTGCATTAACTACAACCCCGCCTTGGCATTGCGACAATTAGGCTATCCCATGATGGGGCCACCCTCAGAATTGGAAACTACTCCTTTTGTCTATGATATGCAAATGGAGTGTACTAAGACACTTAGGAGAGTGCGAGACGCTTAGAAGAAAGTTATTAGAAAGGGTAGAGAGCTAGGAGTCAGAAGTTGTGGGGCTAAAGAAAGTTACCAGCAGTGGGTCAAGAATCAGGCTCAGGAAGTCAAGTTACCCTTCAAAATCATAGCAACCTCTATAGTCAGTAAATCTCTGCCTCTGACTCCAATAGAAGATGAGGAAGTAAGAGAAAAGCTAGCAGAAGCAGAGTTGGAAAAGGTTCGCCAGGCATATGCAGTTTTAAAGTGTGAAAATTCTGAGAAAAATCATGCTCTTGAAAAAGCAAACAAAAGTCAAACGACAGAGCAAGATAGTATGTCAAAAATCAGAAGATGTTTGGAAGCTACAAATAAGGAACTAGGGCTCCGAGGGCAGGAAAGAGATAGGGCTATGGCAGAAAATCAACAACTTAAGGAGTTGCTCGTAATTGCAAAGCAGCACAGAATAATGCTCTTCAGCAAGCAGATAGTATGAGGCAACAAGTGAAGATGATGTCATCAAGATAAGAAGACATGATCAAAATTGAGAGATTGCGCACTGTCAAGGAGATTGCAGGGTATGAAGCAGCATTGCGACGAGGACAGGAGGACTTGCAAAAAATGATAAATCAGGCAAGACAACAAGACAAGGACATTAATGGATGGAAAGAAGAAGTCCATTTTTGGAGAGACCAATTCTCGAAATTAGCAGGCCTAGCCAACACGGCGATCACAGACATTCCATATTATTTAAAGGTGGCTAATCAGTGTTAATTTTGATGCATTTTTAATGATTAACTGCTTGTAATTATGATAGAGTTTTAGTCAGATACTTATCATTATCTTCATATTTGCAGGATTGAAAGATTTAATGCAGTTGGACAAAAACAAGCGAAAATACCGAGTTTTGAAGTCAAAAGAGATGCATTCTGGTTTTAGTAGGGTTCCGTGTCTGCTCAGAAGTGATTAAAGACTTAGACAGGGCCCTGTCTAACTTGAAAATAGTTCCTGATAAGAGACACGGCCGTGTCTCATACTTACATGGCCGTGTCTCCTAAATCAAGCAGAAATGACAAAAAAACATGAGACACGGCCGTGTCCCTTGGACACACGACCGTGTCTATGGGAGACACGACTGTGTCCCCTGTAGAACCTCAAATTGCCTATAAATAGGCATCAGAATGCAAAAAAGGGGAGAAGGAGACGGGAGAGACAGCAGACAGAGAGAAAGAGAGCAGAGGGAGAGAGGGAAGGCTTCCTCTCTTCACTGAGAGGAGGAATTCCTCTCTTCACACTTTCACCTAAGTAAAATATAACTTAATTACACATAGACAAGAAGAAAGAAAATAGTATGAGGCAACAACTGAAGACGATGTCAGCAAGATATGAAGACATGATCAAAATTGAGAGGTTGCGCACTGTCAAGGAGATTACAGTGTATGAAGCAGCATTGCAACGGGGACAGGAGGACTTGCAGAAAATGATAAATGAGACAAGACAACAAGACAAGGACATGAATAGATGGAAAGAAGAAGTCCATTTTTGGAGAGACCAATTCTCGATATTAGCAGGCCTAGCTAACACGGCGATCGCAGACATTCCATATTAGTTAAAGGTGGTTGATCAGTGTTAATTTTGATGTATTTTTAATGTTTAACTGCTTGCAATTATGATCGAGTTTTAGTCAGTTACTTATCATTATCTTCATATTTGCAGGATTGAAAGATTTAATGCAGTTGGACAAAAACAAGCGAAAATACCGAGTTTTGAAGTCAAAAAAGATCCATTCTGGTTTTAGCAGGGTTCCGTGTCGGCTCGGAAGCGATTAAAGACTTAGACAGGGCCCTGTCTAACTTAAAAATAGCTTCTGACAGGAGACACGACCTTGTCTCATACTAACATGGCCGTGTCTCCCAAATCAAGCAGAAAATGATAAAAAAACATGAGACACGGTCGTGTCCCTTGGACACACGACCTTGTCTATGGGAGACACGGCCGTGTCCCCTGTAGAACCTCAAATTGCCTATAAATAGGCATCAGAACGTAAAAAAAGGGAGAAGGAGACAGGAGAGACATCAGACAGAGAGAAAGAGAGCAGAGGGAGAGAGGGAAGACTTCCTCTCTTCACGAGATAAGGAATTCCTTCCTCTCTTCAATTTTTCTTTTTCTTTTTTTCTTTTTCTTTCTTCTTGTCTATGTGTAATTAAGTTACATTTTACTTGGATGAAAGTGTGAAGCTCTTGGTAATGAAATAAGGTTAGATTCATTTCTTTCTTGCACTTAAATGATTTATTTTTTAAGTAGTCATTATACGTATTGTATTTTGTTTTCAATCAATTTAGAAACTCTCCTTGTAAAGTGGAGTTCTTGATTTATTGCAGACAAGATATTAACACAATGAATGCTTGATCACATTTATGAGTGGTGGTGTTAATAGATGATTAAAGGAATTATAATATAATTACGTATATAATTTTTAATGAACTTTGAACGTTGTATTTTCCGATTGGAACCTCCATTATGTGTGGATTCTAATTGAGTTATAAAAAGAATTAATCTTGCCTTTATTTTATTTACCAAGAGTGAATTTCCTAACCAAAGTAAGTTTTTTTTTTATTTGTGACAAAATATTTGCTTTACCTTAATTAATTTTCTTCATCAATTCCCTGTGGATCGACCTCGGACTCCCGAGAATTTATTACTTGAAACAACCTGCACTTAGGTTTGTAACTTTTAATTCACATCAAGTTTTTGACATCGTTTCCGGGGACTTAATTTGAAGAACAAATTTCTGGTGTAAATATTTTGTATATATTTTACTCTTTTAATAATTTTTTTTCTTTTGTACATACTAACTTACTAACTTAGTGGGAGAAACTCTCCCTTTTATTTGTACATACTAACGTACTAACTTAGTAGGGAAACCTCTCCCTTTTATTTTCAGTAATTTACTAACTTACTAACTTAGTGGGGGAAACTCTCTCTTTTATTTTTTGTATTTTACTTTCTGTACTTTACTTTCTGTACTTTAAATTCTGTAATTTACTTTCTGTTAATACTTATTTGGTGGTTAGTTTATACCACACTTTTGTAAATATATATTTGGTGGTTGATTAATACCACACCTTTGTAAATATTTATTTGGTGGTTGGTTCATACAACACCTTTGTTAATATTTATTTAGTGGCTAGTGTATACCACATCTTTGTTAATATTTAATGGCAAGTTTATCGCCTACTTGTTATTATTGTTGTTATTATTGTTATTATTATTATTATTATTATTATTATTATTATTATTATTATTATTTATCATGGCGGGTTTATACCGCCTACTTGTTAATAATTTTTTTCTTTTTACCATGGCAGGTTTATACCGCTTACTTGTTAATAATTTTTTTTAGAAGGTTGAGCTCTGTATATATTTTTTTCTTCCTATTTCTTCTTTTCTTTTGTCATGTGTAGTTAAATTTGTGTGTTTCTAGGGTGAAGACATAACTTGATTTAATTGACATGTATTAAGATTGGAATTTTAATTAATTTTTTTATTCAATTTGAGTGCTTATTATGATTCTTAATGCTTTTATAAATTGCCCACTCATAAATTGATCTAGTGAAGTGTATGTAGAATCGGAAGGTTTGCATATGACTTAGACCATAAATAATAAGTGTCATGATTTATAATCATCTAGGAATAGAGGTTATAGGTTGTGTGGGAGAATTGTGGTATTTTTCATGAGAATCCACAAAGTAAAGGTCACGCCTTTAAGAGTTAAGGTTTAGACCAAGGAATTGAGTTTTAATAAATTATTGGATTCTCCCCATCAATTGAATGATTAGAAACTAATTAGAATGAAGGTCCCAAAGCTACTTTATTGTTATGATAAATTATTGAATCAAGTGAAGTCAGATCCTTAGTGTTTTAATTTCATGTGTTTACATCCTTAATGTGTTTGACATTCATGTGTTTTGTTCTCTCTTTTCCCTCTTAATTTTATGCGTTTTAGTGTGTTTTTATTTTTGTTTTTATTTTTATATATATATATATATAAATTTGGGTCTTTAATTGTTTTGAATCACTTTTCGTTTACACTTACAATAGGCTCACATTTTGATATCACACCTATCAATGATTCTTTTCCCGATAAATTTTTATTTACTGTCAATTCTAAGCCTTGGTTTACTAACATAATCAATTTTCTTATAACATGAAAGATCTTGCCTTAATTATCTTGATCAAATCATTCGAAGATGTGTGCCCAATAGTGAGGTAGGTAATGCCATTAAATTTTGTCACTCAGAAGCATGTGGTGGTTACTTTTCTTCAAAGAAAATAGCTGCGAAAATCTTGCACTGTAGATTTTATTGGCCCACTTTATTTAGAGACAGCTATACATTTTGAAAAAAATGATGAAAACTGTCAAAAATAGGGTTCTATTTCTAAGCGAAACAGGATGCCTCTGAACCCTATCATTGTCATTGAAATTTTTGATTGTTGAGGAATTGAGAAATGATGCATGTGAAAGAACAAAGATTTATAAAGTTAGAGCAAAAACTTTTCATGACAAATCAATTTTGAGAAAAACTTTTGAAATTAGTCAAAAAGTTTTACTTTATAATTCTCGTATTCAACTATTCCTTGGAAAATTGAGATCTAGGTGGCGTGGCCCTTTTATTGTCAAACATGTGTATCCTCATGGGGCCATAGACATTGAGAACCTTAAGAATGATAGTGTATTTAAGGTCAATGGACAAAGACTCAAAACATTTTTGAAAAACCAAGTTTTTGAGTTCTTTGTGCCCTCGGTTAAGTGGCGGATAATGGTACTCCGTGATTTTCAAGTCGGTTTATTTTTCAGTTTTCCATAATAACTGATTCCTTCTCCTTCAAAATGGATGTCATTCTCTCAAATCTGAGAAAGCATTTCCCTTCTTTTCCTCTAAATGCTCTAACAAAAATCTACAAAGTTAGGTGTGAAAGACTGAGACAGTTAATGCACAAGGGCATCCCAAAAAATATTTGCTGGATAATTGAAGCAAAGGTTCATTTAGCTGGTGAATCTTTAGATTCATTTTGTCCCATACATGCCGGGTCTTAGTAAAAGTTATTTTTCTTAAAGGAGAAGAGCAAAAAGAATGAAAGTTTGTTACAAGTGTGTGCGATGGAATTGTAACACGCGGTGTCATTCTTTGGTGATGGTTTCCGTAAACAGAGAAAATAAAATTTTCTTCATTAAGAATGTATTGAGTAAGGAATCATTAGACAATATTTTATTGACTCTTGAGATGCATTTTTGGGGATTTGTGCAGTGTGAACTTCTTAATTTGTGAAATCTCTTTAAGGACGAGCAAGAGCGTTACAGTCTTAGGAATCTGACTCGAAAAGACCATAGGAGGTGTTCAAGCCGTTATTGGACGTAAAACCAGAGGAAGATGTGAGCCACAATCACAACTATATGTATATATTATTTTTTTCTAAAAAAAAAGTTTCTTAATTTCAAACTTTTTTGACCAGCCAACCTTTTGTGTAAGGTTTCTTTCGTGTAAGGTTTCTCTTTTCAATAATTGTAATAACAGGTAATATCTTCTATCATTTACCTATATATTTTGACATTGAGGACAATGTTGTGATCTGGTTAGGGGGAAGGATAGTTGTGTGAAATAGTTGTGTAAAAAAAACTAAAAAAATTAGAAAGTGTGTTTATTAATATATTTGTCAGTAATTTACTAACAGTTAAACCAATTAAGGATGACAGAGTAAGGAGTAAATTTTGCTCTGGAGGTAATTTTACTTTTGAGACGCATCTAGATTGGAGTAGTAACTATTTCGTATAGAAGTAGCAAATGGATTCAAGGGATCATGACATGGTTGAATTGTCTGCTTTCTTAAATTTTACATGCTTGGTTATGGATGTTGAATTGATAGATTAAGAATGATGGATATATGCCTTATGAGATTTTGAGCCTATCGATGAATAAATTGAACATCTATACCATTCTCTTTTTTCTTGTGTAATTTTTTTTTACTTATGAAATTGTTACTCTAGAACTTGCTTTGATTCTTTTTAAGGCTACATTTTCACATGCATACATAAATATGATTGAGACATTTTTCTTGAAATAGCTACTTTGACCAAATAGCCAACCTTGCATATTTTCCCTTGTGTACCCCCTTTGAGCTTATTTGACCACTCCTTGTTTCTAGCTCATAACGTGTCTTAAAAAAAATCATATTCTTACCTAACCTTAGGGAATAAGAGAGCATTGGCTTTGTTATTGGTTGAGTTTTGTTTTTTAATAAGTGTGGGGGTGTGTGTGCAAAATGTTCCTAAAAAAAAAGAGTTGACCACCGCTGCAATTGAAGAATGCACCTTGTGACATATTCATAGTTAGAATGAGAGTGGATGCTTGGAAACAACAGGAAGAGAAGGAGAATGTTCAGGCCTAACAATGAATTCAACCTACCAATTTGGCATTAATCTTCAATAAAACATTAGTCAAATATTGGTCATTGTCCTTTATGAGAAGGAAGCAAACAAAGAAGAAACTAAGAAACCCTTGGGAAATTTAAACTGAATGTTCTCAAACACCTTCTCCACTCTAACTGTATCATAATGCTCTTTTATTCTCTTTGGTATTTAACTTGCCATATCCATATTACCCTTCTCCTTTACCATAGCCCCATTACAACCTTGAATAAAACCCTCTTGGTTTTTGTGTGCATGTTGTTTTTGAGTAGTGAAGAAATAGAAGATAAGCAAGCTTATGGTAGTGCAATTATTCATGAGTTGAATAAAGTGAAAAACTTACCTTTTAAACACTTGAGAGATTGAGAGTGAATTCTGTGAGGATTTATCATTCTTGATTCATTCTTTTCAACTGAAGTTTCCCTGCTTGTTGGTTTGAGGTGCGAAGAAATGTTACATCATGAATGTTTTGATCCCTTGAATGTCTGGTTGCACTTCTTAATTCATTGAATCATTTAAAGTTTTTAGTTTTTGAGTCTGTGTCATTTTTCATTGCTCCCTAGTTTTTGATCTTTTGTGTTTTGCTCAAGAGTACAAAAATTAAGTATGGGAGAATTTAATCAGTGTTAATTTTGATGCATTTTTAATGATTAACTGCTTGTAATTATGATCAAGTTTTAGTCAGATACTTATCATTATCTTCATATTTGCAGGATTGAAAGATTTAATGCAGTTGGACAAAAACAAGCGAAAATACCAAGTTTTGAAGTCAAAAGAGATCCATTCTGGTTTTAGTAGGGTTCCGTGTCGGCTCAAAAATGATTAAAGACTTAGACAGGGCCCTGTCTAACTTAAAAATAGCTCCTGACAGGAGACATGGCCGTGTCTCATACTTATATGGCTATGTCTCCCAAATCAAGCAGAAAATGACAAAAAAACATGAGACACAGTTGTGTCCCTTGGACACATGGCCGTGTCTCCCAAACTTCTTCAACACGTTATCTCCCAAAGTCAAAACTTGCAGATTAAGCATGAGACACAGTCGTGTCCCCTGTAGAACCTCAAATTACCTATAAATAAGCATTAGAACGCAAAAAAAGAGAGAGAAAGAGACAGGAGAGACAGCAGATAGAGAGAAAGAGAGCAGGGGGAGAGAGGGAAGGCTTCCTCTCTTCACTGAAAGGAGGAATTCTTTCCTCTCTTCAATTTTTCTTTTTCTTTTTCTCTTTTTCTTTCTTTTTGTCTATGTGTAATTAAGTTACATTTTACTTGGGTAAAAGTGTGAAGCTCTTGGTAATGAAATAAAGTTAGATTCATTTCTTTCTTGCGCTTAAATGATTTATTTTTCAAGTAGCCATTATACGTATTGTATTTTGTTTTTAATCAATTTAGAAACCCTCCTTGTAAAGTGGAGTTCTTGATTTATTGCAGACAAGATATTGGCGCAATGAATGCTTGATCCCATTTATAAGTGGTGGTGTTAATAGATGATTAAAGGAATCATAATATAATTACGTATATAATTTTTAATGAACTTTGAACATTGTATTTTCTGATTGGAACCTCCATTATATGTGGATTCTAATTGAGTTATAAAAAGAATTAATCTTGCCCTTATTTTATTTATCAATAGTGGATCTCCTAACCCAAGTAAGTTTTTTTTTATTTGTGATAAAATATTTGCTTTACCTTAATTAATTTTCTTCATCAATTCCCTGTGGATCGACCTCAGACTCCTGAGAATTTATTACTTAAAACAACCTGTACTTGGGTTTGTAACTTTTAATCCGCATCAGTGATGGATAAGATGGTCAATCCTCTTAAGACACTGGTAGAGATTAATGACTTCATTGAATATTGCAAGAATCTTATCGGACAAATGAAGCAGATGATCAAGGTGCATTCGTTTGAGAAGGATAAATTAGATTAGACAATGATGTATTCCAAACAGAGTGGAAATCATGTACTCCTATCAAATGATGTTGATGTTTCTTTTTCGATTGAATAAAGTATGCCTTTTTATTTTTTTGATCCCGTGTTTTACTAAAGATCCAATACTTTTGAACGAGACGTTCTAAGTAATGGTCATGACAAACAAACTTTTGAACGAGACGTTCTAAGAAATAGTCATGACAAACAAAGATCAAAGATACTCACTCAAATCTGCTCGGCACAAATTAACAATGGTCTTTTAACAAATCAATAATAATCATGGTTATTTTTAATAAATTGTTCTTTGATTGGTCACAGGAAATTTAGAGCCATTGCACGACCAAGGAAAGAAAACACCAATCAAACCCGTGTTCACAACACAAGGGCTCGAATAAGGTTGCTTGCAACAATGACAGCTGAAAACGAAGGCAGGAACCTAAGTTTGGAAGTAGATGAAGTGAAAGGAAGGATGAATGAGATAATAGAATCTCAAAGAAGAATGAAGGAAATGTTGTTAGCCATGAGGGAGACCCTCACCTTGATGGGGGCAGCTGGAGGTACAGGAGTAACTGGGGCACATTCGCACCCACTGAATATCACTTCCATGAGGACTAACCCTAGGGTCACTACTGAGATACCTTCTGTGGGAGGAACCTCAAACATTGCATCAGTAGTGATTCCTATTGGAGAAGGATATCATTCATTGGAAAGTACTCGAAATGAGGCCCATGGTAACACCGAGTTCATGTGGGAACCGCCATATATGTCTATTCCAATGCTAACTGAATTTCCTGCCGGTACTGGGCACGCAACCATTTAGAATGATAAGATGAAAGAAGAGTGGATGGAAAAGTTGGAGGATCAAATCAAGGCAATCAAGGGTCCTAGCACCTACGGTCCCCTTGGGATAAAAGAATTGTGTCCTACTGCTAACATCATCATCCCCAAGGATTTTACAATCCCAGAATTTGTCAAGTATGATGGGAGCACTAGCCCCTTTTTCCATCTAAAAACTTATATTACCAAAATGTCCATTTGGTCAGAAGATTGGAAGTTCCTAGTCAGCTTCTTGCATGAAAGATTGACTGGGCCTGCTTTGGAGTAGTGTATCCAACAGGACCTTTCGAAAATCTCCTCTTGGGATGACTGGGCAAATTTGTTTATGGGACAGTATTAGTGTAATTTGGATACAACCCTAACCTAGGAGCAGTTGGGAACACTACAGAAGTAAAATGAGGAGACATTTAAGCAATATGCCCAGAGGTGGAGAGCTCTCGCAGCTCAAGTGCACCCACCGCTAAATCTGATGGAAATGTGCTCATACTTCTTGGGGACTTTAGGAGCTCCTTATATTGGGACAATGATGGGCGTCATTTACTGAGACTTTGCTGATTTAATTACTGTTAGAGAGAGGATTGAAATTCTGATAAAGGCTGGAAAATTGTTAACTGGCAATAATGAAAGTAGTTTCAAGAAGGGGTTTCCCCCTAAGAAAAAAGAGCCAGAAGTGAGCTACGTGCAAAATTTGTAACCTTTACAACCCCGATATTCGCCATTATACCCTATATACCGAGCACCCCCATATAACCCAAACACTTACCCTTCTTATCAGACACCTGCACCGTCCTATCTACCTAGCCTAACCGCCCCTCCCACGAATACACCTCAAACCCAGCCACTCCAAATCAACAATGTTCCTGTACCTCAACTATATGTACCAACTCGCCCAATCTGTACTCAGTACCCAACTCCACTTCCATGAAATTTCTCAAACTACCTACAACCTCGACCAAACTCCCAAAATCAAGGCCGTTTTCATCCCCAAAACCTACCCCATTTCCCAAAATTATCTATCTCAAACATAAATTTATTCCAAAGGTTGTTTGATGCTCACCTCATCTTAGGGAATCCTGTACATCCCCTACAACCACCATTTCCAGTGTAGTACAACTCGAATTTAACTTGCAAGTACCATATGGATATCCCAGGGCACTCAATCGAAGACTGTGAGTCTTTTCAGACTACAGTAAAAAAGCTTATTGCTTGTGAAAAACTGGATATTCAAGAGTAGGTTGGACCTAGTATTGTTAACAATCTAATCCCTAATCATGGTGGATGGAATGATACGAATGCCATGGAGATGGAAGGACCACCAATAAGAAAGGTCATGAGCTTGCGAACACCAATGACTCAAATATTTGAGAGGTTGAAGAAAACAGGTTATGTTATCACCGCACCAGCTTCATCAGTGAAAGAAGAGGAGAGGTATGATGAAAAGTCAAGGTGTGTTTACCATTGTGGGGAAACATGACATGATATCGAGAACTGTTGGGACTTTAAGGTTCGAGTCCAGGGATTACTCACTTTGGGAATAATACAAGCCAGACAAGGGGTAGCTTCCTCTAAAGAGGACAGTGTAGTAGAACGCTTTATGCTGAAGGTGCCACCTCTCAACTAAGCCCCGACGCCAGGGAAAGTAATTGTGACAGTCAAGAAGCCAATGTCGTTTGCTTATAATGATACTTATTCAGTACCGTGGAATTATGAAGGTAAGGTGGAAACGAAAAGAGTTGGGGAAGAGACTTCAAAGCCTCGAGTTGCTGAAATACTCCAGGATGAAAGGTATGTGACTAATATAGTGACAAGGAGCGGGCAATGCTATGGCCCAGTAAAAGTAGCGAAGAAAAATAATGTTAAAGAATAGGGTAAGGAGGAAAGTTCAAGAGAAAAGGAGAGAGGGAAAGAAGAGGAGGAAGAATTCTTGAAGCTTATGAAACAAAGTGAATACGATGTGATGGAATAGTTGAAGAAGACTCCAACAAGGATATCTTTTTTGTCACTCGTTTTGACATCTGAGTTGCATCGAAAAACGATGCTAAGAGTACTGAATGAGGCTTATGTCAAACCTGATGTTACCCCTGAGAATGTTGTCAGCATGGTGGACCCGGTAAAGTGCGTCAACATGATCATATTTATGGATGAAGAGATCACCTCTCGGTCTGAGAAAAACCCGCGGGCCTTACACATAACCCTTAAATGTAAAGGGTATATAATTGCAAAGGTTTTGATCGATGGGGGTCTGCACTAAATATCCTACCGGAGTCGACTCTAACCTCATTGTCAATAAGTGAGGATGAACTGTCACCTTGAGAAATAGTGGTGTGAGCCTTTGATGGAAACAGGAGAGGCATTTTGGGAGAGGTGACGTTGCCGTTAGAGATCGGTCCAAGTAATTTTTAGGTATTGTTCCAAGTTATGGACATTGAGCCTGGTTACATTATGCTACTGGGGAGACCATGGATTCATGCTGCTGGTGTTGTTCCTTCTACACTGTACCAGAATGTTAAATACATTGAAAACGGGTCGATCATTACTATACACGGAGAAGAAGAAATCATGTTGTCAAAATCAGTTTCAGTGACGTATATGGAAAGTGTAGAGAAAGATGAGGAGAATTTGTGGCACAACTTTGAGATAATTGAGACTGGACTTGGTGAGAATGGACCCTCAATGCAAACTGTGAATCAGGTGGTGTCCTGAATTATGACTAATAATGGGTACCATAAAGGAAAAGGCTTGGGCTTAAAATTGCAAGGAACTCGGACACCGATTTCATTTCAAGAAAAACTAGGCAAGTTCAGGTTGGGGTACGAAGCATCTCTGGAAGAGAAAATAGAGAATATGACTTTGGGAAAAAGGAGTGATAAAAGGCGAAATGAAGTATATTCCTCACCTGAGGGAAATGTTTTCGGCACCAACCGAGGTAATCATGCCTGAAGAAGTCATTCGTCCCCAATACCGTCTCACTATCAATGCATTGCATGAAGAAGGCCTTAAAGAGTGCAAAGCAATCCAGCCTTTCACTGAAGAGGAGTCGTTGAATAACTGGCTATCTGAATCAATGATTGATGTTATTGCTTCCAAGTAATTGTCTAGTCATGCTGTAACAAGCAAATATTTGGGTCTAGCTATGTTTTGATCTTATATTTATGTTATTTGAGACAATTAACTAAATAAAGTTGCATGTTTATTCAGCATTCCTTTGTGTCACTCTCTTTGCTTATCTTTGTTAGTTTTATTTTTCCTATGTTTCTATTAAAAAACAAAACAAAACAAAACAAAAAAAAGTTCTTATTCTTGCTTTATCATTTCTACTCTATCTTTCCAACTCCCCACAAATTACTTTCCAGGGATTTGAGTTTTGTAGAAAGTTCGCCTCATGAAAGGGACCTTGAAAACTCGTCAGTTGATTCCCCTACAACGTTTGATGAAAAGGATCCTGGATCTGGTGAAGAGGAAGAGATTGTCGAAGAATTTGAAAAAATACTGAAATACTCAGACAGGAAGTTTGATGTGGACAATGAGGTAATAAAAGTAATTAACATGAGAACGGAAGAAGATAAGAAGGAGTTGAAAATAGTAGATAATCCTGAGCGTATAGAAATGATGGCGCTGCTGAAGGAGTTCCTTGATATGTTCGCATGGTCCTACAGAGATATACCTGGATTAGACCCTGAAATAGCGTCACATAAAATTCGATTATATCCAGATGCAGAAGTGAAAAGGCAAAAGTTGAGAAGAATGCATCTTGATATATCACTAAAGATCAAAGAAGAAGTGACTAAGCAATTAGAAGCTGGATTTATAGAGGTGTCAAGACACCCACAATAGGTAGCGAATATTGTGCCAGTACCAAAGAAGGATGGGAAGGTCAGGATGTGCGTGGATTATAGGGATCTAAATAAGGCCAATCCAAAAGATGATTTTTCGCTCCCCCATATTGATGTTCTTGTTGACAAGACAACAGGAAATCACAAGTTCTCGTTTATGGGCGGGTATTCTGGGTATAATCAGATCCCCATGGATGTTAATGACAAAGAAAATATGATTTTTATTACACATTGGGGAACCTTTTGTTACACAGTAATGTCCTTTGGATTGAAGAATGCTGGGGCTACCTATCAACGTGCTATGGTTGCATTATTTCATGATATGATGCATAAAGAAATTGAGGTTTATGTGGATGACATGGTAGCTAAATCCAAAGAAATGAAAAGCCATGTAGCAGTCTTGCGGAGATTATTTGAAAGACTTAGGAAGTATAAGTTAAGGCTCAATCTTAATAAATGGGTTATTGGAGCATCCACTAGAAAATTACTTGGATTCATTGTTAGCAGAGAAGGAATAAAGATGGATCCGGATAAGGTAAAGGTAATACAAGAGATGCCTCCTCTTAAGACAGAACGTGAAGTAAGAAGTTTTCTCGGGAGACTTAACTACATCGTTAGATTCATTGCTAACTTGACCAACACCTATGACCCTATATTCAAGTTGTTGAAGAAGCATTAATCGGGTGAATGGGATGAAGAATGTCAAGAAGCTTTTGATAAGATAAAGGCTTATCTGATGAATCCTCCTGTGTTGGTACCCCCTACAGAGGGTCGTCCTTTGATATTATGCCTAATCGTACTGTCAACCTCAATGGGGGCAATGCTGGGGCAGCATGATGAATCAGGAAAAATAGAGCAGGCGATTTATAACCTAAGTAAAAAGTTTAATGACTGTGAAGCCTGATACATGGCAATGGAAAAAACCTGTTGTGCGCTAGTATGGACCTCAAAAAAACGACTAAGGTAGTACATGCTCTATTACACCACTTGGTTAATCTCCCGAATGGACCCTCTTAAGTACATATTTGAAAGCCCTCATGTCTCATTAAGGGTTTCAAAATGGCAAGTGATATTATCAGAGTTTGATATCAAGTACATGACTCGAAAATCCATCAAAGAAAGTGCAATTACAAATCATTTAGTTGAAATGTGGATAACTAATGACATTTGAGTTCCCTGATGGAGAAATATTGATGACAGAAGGAGAGGAAGAAAAAGATGAGTCTGCATGGAATATGTATTTTGACGGAGCAGTCAATATGTATGGTAGTGGCATATGAGCTGTTGTTGTTTTGCCAGTCAGAAAATAATACCCAGTTGCTATCAAGCTGGATTTTGAATGCACTAATAATGTTGCGGAATACGAGGTCTGTGCTAGTGGTTTTCAAGTGGCAATCGACTTGGGGATTAAGCAGTTAAAAGTATTCAGAGATTCGACACTTATCATTTATCAAGTGAATGGTGAATGGCAAACTAAAGACCCAAAGTTAGTGCCCTATCAAAAGTATTTGACCAAGTTGACTAAGAAGTTTGAAGAGGTGACCTTCTCCCATATGGCTCTAGCCATGAATCAGTTTGCAGATGCTTTGGCCACTTTGGCTGTAAAGACCAAGTTGGATATCTACAATAATGTTCAACCCATCCAAGTAAAGGTATATAGTGAGCCCGCGTATTGTGCCAATGTAGAGGGTGAGCCAGATGGTAAACCTTGGTATCACGATATCAAGCAGTATATCCAGCATAGAGAATACCCAACTGGGGCAAGTGAGGTGAATAAGAAGGCTATCCGCTGGTTGGCAATGGCCTTTTTTTTGAATGGGGAGGTTTTATACAAGAGGAGCCATGATGACACCTTGCTTAGATGTGTGGATGCTTGTGAAGCTCGTTTAATCATGACTGAAGTCCATAAATGGTCATATGATGGTGCAAAAAATTCTAAGAGCGGTTATTATTAGTCTACCATGGAAACAGACTGCATAGAATATGTTTGAAAGTGCCATAAATGCTAGATATATACAGATCGAGTCAATGAACCTCCATTCCCATTGCACAATATGGTATCTCCATGGCCTTTCTTGATATGGGGAATAGATGTCATTGGGCTAATTAACCCCAAAACTTCCAACGGTCATTGCTTCATTTTGGTGGCAATTGACTATTTCACCAAGTGGGTAGAGGCGTACTCATATGCCAATATCACTTAAAAAGTATTTTTAAAATTCCTCAAGAGGGATATTGTCTACAGATATAGAATCCTAGAGAGGATAATAACAGATAATGCTGCTAATTCAATGGTGTTGAGATTAAAAAGTTTTGTGAAAATTTCAAAATCAAACATCATAATTCAGCCCCCTACAGGCCTCAGATGAATGGTGCGGTTGAAGCTGTAAATAAGAATGTCAAGAAAATTGTGGCTAAGATGGTTGTGAACTACAAGGACTAGCACGAAACGTTACCCTATGCTTTGCACGTATATCGTACTAATTTACAATCAAGCACTGGGGCAATACCTTTCTCTTTGGTATATGGGATGGAAGTTGTCTCTCTCATAGAAATTGAGATTCCTTCTTTAAGGATTTTGATAGAGGCAAAGTTAGAGGAATCTGAATGGGTGAAGACTCGGCATGAGCAGTTGAATATGATAGAAGAGAAAAAACTGGTGGCTATTTGTCATGGACAGTTGTATCAAAGCAAAATGGCCAGAGCCTTTAACAAAAAAGTTCGTCCTAGAGAATTTTGTTCAGGAGATTTAGTACTGAAGAAGATTCTCCCTAATCAAGAGGATGTCAAAGGAAAATAGGCTCTGAGTTATGAGGGTCCTTACATAGTCAAGCGAGCATTTTCAGGAGGGACCTTAATTTTGCAGAATATGGATGGAGAAGAATTGCCAAGGCCAGTAAATACTGATGTTGTCAAGAGATTCCATACCTAAAAAATAAAATAAAAAAGAAGAGAAAGAAAAAAGAAAACTCGTTAGGTTGAAAACCCAAAAGGGCAGCCTAAGCAAAAGTTAGAGCATTTTTTTTTTAAAAAAAAGGGAAAAAGTTCGTTAGGACGAAAACCCAAAAAAAGGCGACCTAAGCAAAAGTTAGGACAAATAAATAGGCAAAATCTCAAAGAAAGAAGGTTTGAAACTTCAAACTGAGGCAATTTTTATTCTGCATTCAATTGGCCATACTGGGGGAAAAATGTCTGAAAAATTAAATGAAAGATATGTTGAAGAAAGTAGCAACAGAGACAGTGGTTGAATTATCAAACGGTTGTAGGGAATCAATTGAATGAGGAACAAGGAGCCAAAATTAGGGCAAATTTTCTTTTCCTTGCAATTTCTTTTGTTCCTATGCTTTCATCTTTCAATTATGTGTTTTACCAAATATTCATGTACAATCATATTATCAAAGTAATAAAAAGAAGTTTGTTCATTCAACAAATTTCTATCCATTCATGAATGCATGTTTAACTCATTAAGTTATGTCTCAAATAAGATAAATTTAAGGTCAACAGTTTGATTCTGACATTTCTACAGTAATCCTTCAATGATTGAGTTAGATTAAAAGATCTCAGTAGCTCAAAGTATAGTTTGCAATGTGACATTTAGTTGAAGTGATTTGTTACTAAGAAGGAAAAGAAGAGTCGAAGTAATTAAGAGGATTCTGAGGTAGCCAAAGGGTCTGATGAAGAAAAACAGGTGAACAATGGTTTGATTGGTCAAAGCTTTCCAAAATAATTGCTGGTTCGAATGATTAAAAGAAGAAAAAGAAAAAAAAAAGGGGAAAAGAAAAAAAGAAAAGAAAGAAAGAGAGAAGAAAAATAAATGAAAAAGAAGGAAATAGAGAAGAAAGAGATTTTAAGGCATTGTCTAACTGTCATCGGCTCCTTACATTTTAAGTTTTTTGAGTGCATCGGCTCCTGTCTTTACTTTTGAGAGCATAGGTTCCATGCATTTTAATTTATATCATTTACTTTTGAGCGCATCGGCTCTCGTCATTTACTTTTGAGTGCATCGGTTCCTGTCTTTTACTTTTGAGCGCATTAGCTCCTGTATTTTACTTTTGAGCGCATCGGCTCCTGTCTTTACTTTTGAGTGCACCGGCTCCTGTCATTTTATTTTTTGAGCACATTGGCTCCATGCATTTTTATTTTTTGTCAATTCTTTTAAGTGCATTGGCTCCATACATTTTAATTTCCTGTCATCAGCTTCATGCATTTTAATTTCTGTCAATTCTTTTGAGCGTATCGGCTCCATGCATTTTAAAATTCCTATCATTTTCTTTTGAGCGCATCGGCTCCTTCCATTCTAAATTCCTGTCATTCCTTTTTAGCGCATCAGCTCTTCGCATTTTATTGTTCTTGCATTTTGTTTTGCATCTTATGCATTGTCGGACAAAATTCGAGTTTATGTCTTTACTCATTCCTTACAATGATAAAATGAAAAATTACAATTATTCTTTTTATCTAGTAAGAAACAAGTAAAGAGAGGCAACTGTAAACACCCAAATTTGTTTGGGCCTTGAAAATTTTTTTAAAAAAAATTAAAAAAAGAAAGAAAAAATTAATTGATAATTGTTCACATTCTTGGTTAAATCCTCTAATTATGTTTTAGCCCTTTTGTCACTTTGTCTTATTTTGAATGTAAAAAAAAAAAATTGAGTAACAATAAAAACAACAAAAAAGAGAGATTAAAAAAGGGGGAAATACTAAAACTTAAAAAAATGAATGAAAATCTAAAAAATAACTTAAAGTACCGTCTTAGGACAGGTGTATTAGGGGTGCTGTGGGATTAAATTTTCACCCTTTCCTACACATAACCGATTCTCGAATTCAATCTGGTTTCAAAGACTATTTTTCTTAGATTTTCTAATTTTTCCTAATAAAAAATAAAATTAGTGGCGACTCCTTAATTTTTTTAAATTTAAGTTGTTATCCCACCGCGATCAACGGTTGCGACAATGACTATATCATATATTTAATATATACACCCTAAACCTTAAAATGTAACATTTCAATAACATGTTAGGCTTGTATAGGATTACAGAGGTAGCCTAATATTACTCGATTGACATGCCTGTGAAGTTTCATGACAAACTGAGTTAGTTTAGGTACTTTGCCGCAACATAGAATGTGAAAAGTGACCTAAAATGGTTTAAAAATGGCATAAATTGCCTAGATGAGAGAAATAAACATGGATAAGTTATTTTCAAGTCATAAATGAGTTAAGTAAGATGCAGTTAAAGTTTGAAAGTAAACTGAGTTCGTTGGGTATTTTTAAGCACACCGAGTAAGTGTTTTGATACCGAATGGACTTAGTGCAGATATGAAAAATAATGAAAATTATGAAATAAGAATTTAGATGAATCCTAAGATTTATTCTAATATTATTGGAAATTAGGAAACTTGATTTAGTAAAATCAAAGTGATCTTAACAGATACGAAATTCAGCAAAATAACCAAATTACCTTTAATGCTCATCTTTTAAAAAGTGAGATTTTATCTCACATTTCCATCTCTCTCATACCGCTATGCTGCTGAAAATAGAGAAAGAAAATGAAGAAGAGAAAGAGAGAAAAAGGAAGGGAAGAAGAAGGAAATCAAAAGATGAAAATCCAAGATTGAGCCAAGGGCATTCTTTTCTATAACTCTATCTTTCTTTCCTTGTATGTGCTGCCAATTTTGGTGTTGATACTTAGGAGCATGATTGAGTCATGCATTGCAATAAAAAGAATGAGAACGTCCGTTGGAAATGATGAGTTTTTCAATGTTAAATGAGATTTCTATGTTTGATTTTCATCCCTTTAAGCTTATTGATGGCTCGTTCTTTATTTAAGAAGCATGGTGATGAGGTTTATGTCTTTGTTTTTCATGGATTTTAGAGTATGAAAAATAAGTATTTTGTAGGTTGTGGATGGATCTTTGTTATGAGATTTATGAGTTAGGAATGAAATTAGATGTTACAATATGATTGTGATGTTGGAAAACATATAGGAACTAATTTTAGAGGTCAGAACTTGGTTGATATCCAAGATTATGCAGAACACGTTTCTGCATAATTCCCTGACAGCCCTTGATGTTTGTTGCATAACTTGAGCTAAAATATTGAAATGACTTGATTCTTGTTGCATGTGAAAGCTAAGACATAAGGCTTCATGTAGTAAAAAGTTCATAATTTTTGAACAACCCAATTAATCCCAATTTTGATTTGAACCCGAGCCAAATTCTATAGAAAAAGTAATCTGGTACCTGTTAAACTAGATTGCATAATTTCCTACTCTGATGTCGTATTTACACGAGACCAATGGCATTTGAAAGCTAACATGTAAGGCTATTTGATTGTAAAAGTTTAGAATTTTTGCACTCTTCATTTTTCCCATTTTTATTTGAAAGTCAGGTCATTTTCCGGTAAAACAGAGAATGCCCTATTTTAGCTTCTGCATAATGTGGTATAACTTTGGCTACACTTATCCAAATGAAGTGAGGTTTGTGACATTTGAAAGATATGAAGGAAGGCTATTTTCTTATAAAATTTTAGAATTTTTGAAGTTAGAATGCACTTTTGGCGCACTCATGAAAAACAACATTTTTAGGCAAAAATTTAGGTGTTTTTGAGTTGGTTGAAACCCTAGAAACTTTAGTTACTTCTTTAATAGTTAAAGTTGAATTATGAAAGTGTAGTAGCAATGTGTTTGCTCCTTTAGGGGTTAAACTTGAATTATATGCTCCTTTATTGAGTTTTGAAATGAAATAAATACATGATATTTGATGTATGAATGTAATGGTTGAAATCACTTATAAAGTAGCCCACTGTATGTATTTAGTATGGAATGAATGATTTTGTCAAGCATAGTAATGGGAAGCATGACAATGAAAAGATAAGGGTAGATTGAGGTTGAGTAAGTCATTCCCTCTCTACAATGTATAAGTATGAATGAAAAGCTTGATAAAAAAGGTTGTGCTTCCCTATTATGCAAAGAGAACATGATTATGTAATATGAAAGAAGAAAATGTTTTTAGTACTCTTGCATGTTTTGATTTCAAACTTGTTATTTGATGTTTTCATGTATTATAAATTATAGCTTGGACTAAAGGGCTCCAAGTGCCAAAGTATTAAATGTTGGGTAGTGTAAGGAATAAAAGGGCGTCCTGCCTACCCAGAATAAATCAAGAAGCAAAAGGGCTTCCTGGAACAAACGGGCTTCCTGGAAATATTCAAATAATATGTGTTTACAAAGAAAAAATCCTTTAAAAATCATTGTATGAGCATACTTTAGGACTTTCATTAGGCATAATCATACATTATCATGCATTGCATAAAATGAAAATTGTATAGGCAATTGTCTTGTTTTCTTAAAATTAAATTAATGAAGATCAAGGTTGATACCTAACTTGAGAGTGTTCCGAAAGGATGAAATATAGAGATTATGTTGAAGTATGATAATTGATGTGGATTATTATTAATTTATGTTTCATTATGAAAGATGAATATATATATGATGTAAGTTATGTATACTTAGTGTTAATACTTGAATTGAATATGATAAAGAACTGAATTTGAAACTATGTGATCACTTGGAGTGTGCAAATGATTTTCATAAAGGATAATAATTGAATCTCTGTTTCGGGAAGAGAGAGGATCAGCTTTGGCCGATTGCCACCTCTCTAACTTATACATAGGTTTTAAATAAAGGATGTGTTTGTTCCCGAAACAGTTGGATTTATTGTGATGTCATATTTTTAAAATATACTACTGAGAATTGTTAATTCTCACCCCAGTGCTTTCTATTTCCATGATAAATTCAGAGGAGGATCCAGGAAAGCGCAGGATAAAAGGACCGAGTCTTAGTGTCGCGACCGGGATCGCGGCGGACGCAACAACTCATAAGGTTTTTTTTTTAAAAAAGAAATAGAGTCGCCACCAATTTTATTTAAATTAGGAAAAATTGGAAAACCTTTCTTGGAAATAGTCTTTGGATCCAGATTGGATTCGGGAGTCGGTTATGGATAAGGAAGCGGGAACTTAATCCCACAAAGAAACCTAACACAATGGTTCTAAAAACGGTACCTTAAATTGATTGTGCGGAACTTTATAACTTTTGAAAATGTTTGTTTTATCATTTTAAAAAAAAATAGATAAATAAAAAGGAATGAAAAGAAGATTTTATGAATCATCTAGTCGTCGCAACTTAAATGATTCCAAATCAAAAAGATGAAATTAACAAGCTGTCGTAGCTCAGCTAATCTCATTTTATATTTTTTTCAACAACGTTTAATTATTTTATTTTTTATTTTATTTTTATTTTTTAACAAAACCAAACAACTAAAAAAGAAAGAGTAGAAGAAAAAATGATAAACAAAGTTAACCCGAAAAAAATAACCAACGTGTTATTGTTATTTATCTATTCTACCCAAACTCAAAAGAAAGCCTTGGGTCAAAAAAAAAGACAAAATAACCATGAAGCCCAACCCAGCACAGAAACCTTTTTCTCGTTATAAACTCTTTTTCTTAAAACATACATGTTACCTTTCTAGAAAAAAGGAGAAAATAGAAAACAGAGGCTCGTAGCCTCTAATAAGAAAAAAAAAAAAGGAAAGAAAAGGCGTCGTGTCGTATTGGGAAGGATTTGGGGAGGTCGACGGTCGGTTGGGCGTTCGATTCTTTGTGATCCGACGGTCGGTGCAGTGGGGGTTCGGTTTCTATCATCCGACGGTCGGATCGAGAGAGGGACTGGTTGGGTTCGACATGGTCGGTTGAGATGGATTTGATTGTTAGGAGAGTGGTGAAGGTTGATGTGGGTTTACGTGGGGGCCTGGAAATAGTTGGTTAGAATGGTGATTCTGGAAGGTAGATGTTTAGGAGGTTGAAGGGAGAGATTGGGCGTTGGGTTCGACATGGTCGGTCGAAGGGAGAGATTTGGTGGGGGTTCGACGGTCGGTTGAAGGGAGAAATTTGGTGTTGGGTTCGACACATCGGTTGAAGGGAGAGGTTGGGTGTTGGTTTCGACATTCATTTCGGTTGAAGGGAGAGATTTGTTAGGCTCGACGGTCGGTTGAAAGGAGAGGTTTAGTGTTGGGTTCGACGGTCGGTGAGGAGAGATCGGTATTGGGGTCGACGGTATTCGAAAGGAGAGATTTGTCTCTTGAGGTCCGATGGATTCTTCGGATTTGATTGTTCTGGGATTTTGTGGTGGTTGCACGGTGAAGGGGTAGGAGATAATGGATAGTGAGATGAAGGAATGGATGGATGAGTGGTTTGTCGGGAGTTGATGGAGGGGTGGTGAAAACGTATGATAGTTTTGATAGGTGATGGGAGGTTGAAAATGAAAATAGTGTCGGAATGGTGAGGATGGAGGGGGTGTCGGTTTTGAGTATGCAAATGATAAGGGAAAAATGGTGGTTTCGATGGGTCTTTTAAGAGGATGAGGGTGTGAACATATGTGCTTATGAAGGTATGTTGCACGAGAACAAAAGCAAGAACAATATGAATAAGATCAACAATCCTGCCCATTAAAAAATGAGTGCAATAATGACAAAAGTCAAGATGCATAAGGAAAGAAGCGAACAATATACCTCGAGTTTCAAAAACAAACCTAAGTTTCTTTCTATTCAAATTTTTCTTTTTACAATCTCACTTCTCACTCTTTCTCAATATCCAGTTTTCTTACCAGTAGAAAACAATAGCTGCAAGTGAGTTCCAGATTTTTAACTAAGAAGAAGAAGCGTAAACCAAGAAAAATTTCTCTCTCAAAAAACTGGAACCAACAAAAAACACCAACTCCTCCAAAAAGAAATCCCCCCCCTTTTCTCTGATTTTCATCCTTTATAGAAGCCTGGATCAGGGGAAAATGGAGGCTTCCCCGATTCTTGAGCCGAGTCTTTCACATCTCCAAAAATCGCATCCTCGCGCCTTGAGCTCTGTCGGTACACTTGGGGGTGGCGGTTGCTTGTGGTTCCGTGTTGAGCTCCCATCTTCTTAAATCTTCCATTTTTGTGCATATTCACTCTACTCCAAGTAATATCCAATTTCTGAACCCGCAATCTACCCAAAATTGCATCCTCGCGCCTTGAGCTCGGTCAAAAGAAGAGGAGTGATGGTTGCTTGTGGTTGGATTGTGGAGCTTTTAGAAGTTCGTTGGTTAAAACGAATCACAGGGGGAAGAAGAACCGGTGGGCTAATGCTCCTGCTCTTGGAGTTTGAGTGCTTTGCTAGGATCACAAAAGAGAGAGAGGGGTGACGGGTTGGATCCAGGATAAGTGAGTGGATATGGGTCACGAGGTGGATCAGGAAGTGAGTAAGCCCAATGGATCCAAGCCCAAACCATTTCTCCTTTTTTTTTGCATGTCTTATTTATTTTTATTTATTTTTATAAAAGCAGAATTACCCAATTTTTCTTATTGGTCATTATATTTTTTTATTTTTATTATTATTTTTGGTCCAGACAAAATTGGGTGTTCACAGTTGCCCCTCTTTACTTGTTTCTTACTAGATATTAAGAATACCCATAGTTTTCCTTATTATTGTTGTAAGAAACGAGTAAAGACGTGAACTTAAATTTTGTTTTTAAAGTATGAGATTATGTGAATGGGCAAGGCAAAGACGCCGATTGAACACCAGCGAGTTGAAACATGAATTTACGAGTAGTTGCAACATCGTTAATCGCTGCGAAAGGTGAAACTTCAGTAAAGCGAGCGTCATTGCATTGTCATGCGAGCCGTCCATTTTTTTTTTTTTTTGAATTTTAAAAAGACCTTGGGTGACCTTATAGCGGAAGTGGTAAAAAACGATGGCTTTTTAATTTTAAAACGATGATCAAGCTTGGCCCGAGATTTAAAAGACGATGGGCTTGACCCGAAATTTAAAGGATATGGGCTTGGCCCTAAATTTAAAAGACAATGGGCTTGGCCCAAAATGTAAAAAACATAGGCTTAACCTGCACTAATTTAAAAGAAATGGGTTTGGCCCAAAATTTAAAAGACATGGCTTGGCAACTGGAATTTAAAAAAAGTGGGCTTGACCCAGAATTTAAAAAACAATGGGCTTGGCCCAAAATTTAAAGAAATGGGCTTGGCCTAAATTTAAAAAAATGGGCATGGCCCGAGTTAAAATTTAAAAGATAGTGGGCTTGGCCCAAAATTTAAAAAAAGTAGCTTGACCCAAAATTTTAAAAAAGAGAAGTGAGCTTGCCTGCAATTGAAAAAACTTGGCTTGGCCCAAAATTAAAAAAATGGATGAAATAATTTAGAAGACAATGGGCTTGGCCTAAAATTTAAAAGATAATGGGCTTAGAATTTAAAAGACACTTGATGGGCTTGTTTCCGAAATTGAAAAAACGGTGGCTTGGCCAGGAATTGAAAAAACAATGGGCTTGGCCCAAAATTAAATGGCTTGGCCCAAAATGATCTTTTGTTTTTTGTTCTTTTATAGTGAAACTTAGCGCTAAAGCGAAGACGTCACTTTTCACAAATTTGCGATTCATTGAGGATGTTGCAATGTACCTTTAATGCAACTCAAAATCATATCAAAAGATTGAAAATATTATACCAAAACCTTTTTCTCTTGCATACCGATGATTGCTTCCTCGAAAAAAATTGATCTATCAAAGAGAGAAAGAGCTCTTTAAACCAGGGCTTATCAACTTGTTGCAAGTTCTTAGGATCTTGGACGTTGGGGTAGCTTTACTTCCAAGTTTGGCTCGATGCTATTTACCCACCCTTTCTCTTATTCTTCTTCTTCTTTCCCCTTTTTTTTCTTTTCTTTTTTTTATTTTATTTTATTAAAAGGCCTTTGAACCAACGACTTTTGGAAAGCTTTGACCAATCAAAATCCCTCTGTTCACACGTTTTTTATCATTGGACGATAACTTCAATCATTCTTACTCATCCTTTCTTTCCCTTTTCTCCTTCTTTCTCTTTCTTTGTTTTCCACTTTCAACTCTCCTTTCAAGAAATGGGATGAACCATTGCTTGTGATTCCTTGAGAGAAAATTTTGAGTGTTTAACCTTGTCTTTCATATAATTGATTCCTGCAAGCTTGATAACTTGATGTCTGCGTTGCTACTTCCTTCAAACATCTTCTCCTCGATCCTTCAAATTTTATTTATTTATTTATTTTTTTTTCCCAAGATAAGCTAATGAATGCAAACAAAATTGCCTCGTGTCCCAATTTTGATTAACCAGCAATTCAAAATTGCCCCAGTTTGGGTGCACCCTTCAAGGTGTTTCAGATCAACTTTCTTTGAAATTTTGTCTATTTATTTGCCCTAACTTTTGCTTAGACCGCCCTTTCGGGTTTTCAACCTAACGAGTTTTTCTCTTTTTTCTTCTCTCTTTTTTTTGCTCGGGTGCCTCCTCTTCCATCAAATGGGACTCTCCAAGATCTCTTCAATCTGAATTGCTCATTAGAGATTACCATTAGATGGTCAAATCATAGTGTTGTACTCATGTTCACCTTATCCTGAAGCATTACGTTTGTACGGCATGAACTCAAAAAGTACAATGAGAGAAAAGCGAACAACTTCCAAATTGTTCTTGGAAGCTTGACTACGAAAGGGTATTATTTACAAATGGTACAAACACAAGAAGTAGAATAGCAAGAAAGCCAAAAGATTTTTTTTTCAAGTATGGACGTGATTGATCTTGGACTCGACAAGTTGAACATCATGACTACTATTTTATCTTTAAGGGTATATACGAAGATATGCTCTCATGTAGGAAATAAAATCGAGGAACTTGGCTCGAGTATGTCATTTGTGAACAAAAATTGCCCCCATTGTAGTCACGAAGCTACACCAATGTAGGTCAAATTGAACCAAAAGAAATTAAAAGATCTAGGTGAATAGAATAGAGGAGTAAATTCCCCTAGTGACCAAAAGATTTGAAGTGTAGGGCCAACTTGAAGATAAAAAGGGTAGAAATTTACTCGGTGCAAGTCCCCCCCATGATTTTTTTTAAGAGCAATGAATTAGATACGTAGATGAGCATAACCTTTGTCTCAAAATTAAAGTTAATGAAAATGACAACAACCCTTCATTGATCGAATGGACTTTTTGAGGCTTGTAACGTGGCCAAGGCTAAGGGTTATGAAAGGAAAGATATAAGGCTCAAACAAATGTTTAAGGGTTTGAATGGGACAAGGATCCTTGTTAAACTTTGTCAATTGCCTTTGTACTTTCAAACACACTTTTCTCTTTAACTGCTTCTTCATTCCTTCCTTTTTTCTTTTCATTTTCTTTCATTCGCCCTTGTCATGGCTTACTTCATCTCATTTTTTTATCTCTTTTCTTCTTCTTTTTTGGTTTTTTTGTTGTTTTTTTTTTCTTTTCTTTTTTTTTCCATTATGCTTCAAAATAGCCACTATGACAATCGACCTTTGCTTTGTGTCATCCCATAGTATAGGGTGATCCTTGTCAGGGTTTATTAAAGAAAACTTTCAAGCTCAAAAGGGGACATCGAGAGATAATGAAAAGATGAATTCTTATGAATGATAGAGAAACATGGCCAATCTTCATTTCAAATTTTGATTGCTTATTTCCAAAAAAAAAATTTTAATTTAGAGACAAAAGGACAATGCACACTAATTGATCACTTATTTGCTCCCTTTTTTTTTCTTCTTCTTTTTTCTTTTTTTTTCTTTTTTTTTTTTTGCAAAGGGCACATGCACACGTAGGCTTTATGACCACTAAAAGTTTTCTAAAATGAGAATTCTATGGGATCCGAACCCAAAAAAAAGCAAGAAAAAGAAAAGAATGAAAAGAAAGACATGGCGAGGACATGAATGTCAAGAACATAGGAAAAGGAAACAAGGTATTGTTGAAATCCACTCAAATCCATTGCATTAATGCTTCAAGAAAGTTCACATAAGTTCAAGCATTACAAAAGTTTAAGATGACAATCATATCAATTAATGCCTCAAATCACCCATTACTCAGAGGTTTCGAGTTCTTTTTTTTGGGGGCGATTATGGTATAGATTGGATGAGCTAGGACCTATGAATACGGCGAAGGAACTTGGTATGATGTTTGGTAAGTATACTATTGACTTCTAGCTCTTCCTCCCTTTCGGTTCACCGTTTAGGAAAACCACTCTTTATATTTCCAACATGTAACTTACCGATCTTGCAAGCTTCTCAATCATTTCCCAACCAAAATTAGGTCGAGAAAAATCCCCGTAGGCGCCCCCGCCATTAGCCCAATGAAAGGTACTCCTAAGGTCCCCATAAAATAAGAGTTCATTTCGACGAAGTCAATGGTGGTTGAACCTGGGCTGCCAACATTCTCCATCTTTGAGCGTATTGCTTGAAAGTCTCATCATTGTTCTTTTGCATTGCCCCCATGTTCGAGATTCTAGGGTAGGTGAAAAGTGTCGATGTTGAATCGATATTGCCCCAAAAATAGACTAGTCAGATCATAGAATAGAAGAAATCTTTGAATGGTCAAGTTGCATGTACCATTCCAAAGCTGACCCGGTCAGGCTCTCATGAAAGAAAATGATTAGGAATTTTTGATTCCGTGACCAAATGGCCATTTTGGTGAGGTAAGTCTTCAGATGGACCCAACTCAAAATTTTTTTTGAAGAAAGACTAGTGAAAGGAAGAAGATATTCGAAGTAATGAGTTGTCTAAACAAGCAAAAGGTGTTGTTTATTTCTTTTATGTTGAAAGGAGAAGTAAAGCATTGATAAATGAGTTTGAGACGATTAATGGAAGCTACTGGTATAGCGATGAATTGGAAGAGATTTAGAGTGACCTCTTTGGATAAATATTTCCTCGAGAATAAGAAGAAGATAAGAAAGTGGAATTCTTGAGTTGAAGTGAGGTAGTATATCTATAAGATAATATGGATCAGTGGTTTGGTGAATAGTAATGAGTTTATTTTGATGCTTAAAGTAAAATTATGAATTAGTGAAGTTGAGTTGTGGGTTATGAAATTTACTAGAGATGGTACTTGTAATATGTTGAGAGGGCTAAGATGGTGGTAACTACTATGAGAGAACGAGTTGCTATTATTAATTAGATTTTGATCGGATGGAAGCCAATCCATTACTACAAATAGGATCAGGATTCCCATGATTATCTAGAGCTTGAAAAGATGAAGTAGTTGTTAATTAGAAAATGATATAATATAGTGATAGTCAAGAAATAGAGTGAATCAGTAAAGTTTCCAAAAGAGTAAAAGGTCAGATGTCGAAGTTAGATCTCAACTTCTATAACATAAAGAAGATCAAGATTCGAGTTAGAACATAGGGCCAAAAGTGTACAAAAATGAGGAAAACAATATGGAAGAAAGTTAAGTTTGTTAGGCTAGTTAGTATGTTATACATGCAATAAAACTATGATATTATATGAAGGAATGTCCATGGAGGATTGTTTATCAAGATATAGAGTAGTATGATCTCTCAATCTGTTTTGAGGTAAATATTTTTGAAGGTCACAACTTTCGAAGATCTAAATGGAGTTATGTTTTCTGACTATATAATTGTAAAGGTATGTTTGTAAATATAGAAACATTCATCAGAGTTGTTGTTGAGATTCCATTTCTTTTCTGCATGAGATATGAGGTTGTTAGATACTTGTAGAACTAAGATATTGGTGTAGAATTGGAAGAGCAAGAAAGTTGTCATCTTGAAGTTTTTGACTTATTTTTCTATAGTACTCTTTTTGAATCAGATCGAGTGGTAACCCGAATAGAATAATATAGAAAGTTGCAAGTTTAAAGTATCAATTGGTAGAATTTTCAAGTTTTCAAAGATACATCAACTATAGAAGGAAAAGACAATTGTGTTTTGAATGAGATTCTTATGAGCCGCATATATATAACTATTATGTTTCTTCAGATGGGAGCTTGAGGTTCAAAGGCCTTGTTTTATGTAACACACTGACACACCCGTATTGATCTCTAGGTGATGACAATATTTTAGTTGTTAAATTGTTGAAGAGAGGAATGTAAGGAATTTTGGGATTAATGTTCAAGAAGCTAATTTTTTTTATAGAAAATTTGGAAAGGAAGGATATTCTTCCGTAGATGAGAGGGCATATCACATTTTGTCAAATAAGACAATGTTTGAAGTTAGATCTTTATTCATGCATGCTTACATGTTGGCTAATGTGGACAAGTATATGGCTAGGGTTCTTTCCATTTTGTCAAGACCCTAACACTCAAAATTGACTTGGTAACTATAAAGGTATAAACTATTGAAGTTGTATACCGCCATGGTGAAAATTGTAACATTGTACGTGATAAGGAGAAATTATGTATTCATACGGACGAAATTGGGTTCATCTTAGAAGATTTGGAAATGTTTTGCTCTTGCAATGTGTCGGAAGGAAGGGACTCAAAGAATAAATAAATAACTTAAGAAAAAATTCCTAATTTGGTTGAACTTTTAAGACAACGAGCAAAGCAGAAAATTGGTGGAGGAGTTCAATAAAACTATTGGAAGATGTACGTATTTATGTAATATAAAGTGAAGTAAAGTTTGGATAACTCTTCAAGTTTTCCTCTTACGTTAGGCTCTACCCAAACGAAAACTAAAAGTGTGTCAAGTTTGAATCTGGATTGAAGGAAAAGAAATCAAAATTTTTGTCAGGCCTATGGAGATTAGGGATTTTTCTCACTTTAGTCAAGAAGTGTAAAATTGTGGAGCCTGAATATTCTAAGTGTGGAAGAAGATAAGATGTCAATGAACCTTGTTTGGTATGTTATATATGTGATCAACTATGACACTATGTCAGTAGAGGCAGAAAGTTTGGTTAAAATTTGGAATATACTTTAAGAAGGCAAGAGGAAGTTCAGTCTTCTAATTCGTTACAAAGTAACTCTCCTTAGGATAAAAGAATATGAACATGTAAGTTTGGTTAAAAGTTGGAATAGTTAAGATGGATACAATAAAAGGTAACTGAGGTGGTTCTCTAAATTTTTAGTATAGAAAACTACATTTTGGGGACAAAATTTTTAAAAAGAGGGAGAAATGTAACATCCTAATAACATGTCAGACTTGTATAGGATTATAGAGATATCCTAATACTATCTTGATATGCCTGTGAAGTTTTATGACAAATTGAGTTAGTTTAGATATTTTGCCGCAATACAGAATGTGAAAAGTAGTTTAAAATGATTCAGAAAATGACATAAATTGCCTAGATGAGAGAAATAAACATGGATAAGTTATTTTCAGGTCATAAATGAGTTAAGTAAAATGCAGTTAAAGTTTGAAGGTAAACTTAGTTCGTTAGGTATTTTTAAGCACACCGAGTAAGTGTTTTGATACCGAATGGACTTAGTGCAGATATGAAAAATTATGAAAATGATGAAACAAGAATTTAGATTAATTTTATGATTTATTCTAATATTGTTGGAAGTTAGGAAACATGATTTAGTAAAATCAAAGTATTCTTAACAGATATGAAATTTAGCAAAATGACCAAATTACCCTTAATGCTCATCTTTTAAAAGGTGAGATTTTATCACACTTTCCCATCTCTCTCACGCAGCTGTGCTGCTGAAAATAGAGAAATAAAATGAAGAAGAGAAAGAGGGAAAAAGGAAGGGAAGAAGAAGGAAATCAAAAGATGAAAATCCAAGATTGAGGTAGGGGGATTCTTTTCTATAACTCTATCTTTCTTTCCTTTTATTTGCTGCCAATTTTGGTGTTGATATGGAAATGAGTTTTCAATGTTAAATGAGATTTTTATATTTGATTTTCATCCCTTTAAACTTATTGATGGCATGTTCTTGATTTAAGAAGCATGGTGATGAGGTTTATGTCTTTATTTTCCATGGATTTTAGAGTATAAAAAATAGGTATTTTATGGGTTGTGGATGGATCTTTATTCTGAGATTTGAGTTAGGAATGAAATTAGAGGTTACAATATCATTGTGATGTTGGAAAACATCTAGAAACTAATTTTAGAGGTCAGAACTTGGTTGGTATCCAAGATTATGCAGAACATGTTTCTGCATAATTCCCTGACAGCCCTTGATGTTTGTTGTATAACTTGAGCTACAGATATCGAAATGACTTGATTCTTGTTGCATGTGAAATCTAAGACATAAGGCTTCATGTAGTAAAAATTCTAGAATTTTTGAACAACCCAATTAATCCCAGATTTGATTTGAACCCGAGCCAAATTCTGCAGAAAAAGCAATTTGGTACCTGCTAAACTAGATTGCATAATTTCCTACTCTGAGGTCATATTTACATGAGACCAGTGGCATTTAAAAGCTAACATGTAAGGTTATTTGACTGTAAAATTTCAAAATTTTACACTCTTCTTTTGTTTCCAGTTTTATTTTAAAGTCAAGTCATTTTCGGGTAAAACAGAGAATACCCTGTTTTAGCTTCTGTATAATGTGGCATAACTTTGGCTACACTTATCCAAATGAAGTGAGGTTTGTGATATTTGAAAGATATGAAGGAAGAATATTTTCTTATAAAATTTTAGAATTTTTGAATTTAGAATGCACATTTGGCGTACTCATGAAAAATAACATTTTTAGGCAAAAATTTAGGTGTTTTTGAGATGGTTGAAACCTTAGAAACTTTAGTTGCTTCTTTAATAGTTAAAGTTGAGTTATGAAATGTAGTAGCAATGTGTTTGCTCCTTTAGGGGTTAAAATTGAATTATATGCTCCTTTATTGAGTTTTGAAATAAAATAAATGCATGATATTTGATGTATGAATGTAATGGTTGGAATCACTTATGAAGTAACCCATTGTATGTATTTAGTATGGAATGAATGATTTTGTCAGGCATAGTAATGGGAAGCATGACAATGAAAAGATAAGGGTAGATTGAGATTGAGTAAGTCATTCCCTCTCTACAATGTATAAGTATGAATGAAAAGCTTGATAAAAAAGGTTGTACTTCCCTATTATGCAAAGAGAACATGATTATGTAATATGAAAGAAGGAAAGGTTTTTAGTACTCTTGCATGTTTTGTTTTCAAACTTGTTACTTGATGTTTCCATGTATTGTAAATTATAGCTTGGACAAAAGGGCTCCAAGTGTTAAAGTATTAAATGTTTGGTAGTGCAAGGAATAAAAGGGCGTCCTGCCTACCCAGAACACTACAAGGAATAAAAAGGCTTCCTGGAACAGGCTTCTTGGAAATATTCAAATAACTAGGGGTGCACAACCTGACTAGGGAACCCGCGGACCCGACCCGACCCGACCTGACCAGACCAAATATATCCAGGTTGGTTCGGATAATTGGGTCTGTTCAGGTCAAACCCGATAAACTCGTCCGAATATCGGTTTGGGTAACGAGTTTAGTGAACTAACCCAATGACCCGACCTGATGACCCGAGAAAACGATGTCGTTTTGCCTATATTCAAGCCCTCATTTTATTCTTTCTCATTTTGGGTGCACAACCCGATTCAGTGACCCAACCAACCCGATTACCCAACCTGAACCAATCCGATTCTAATCGGGTTAGTTCGGTTCGGGTTACTCAATTTTTTTTCCCAAAAACTGACCCAACCCAACCCGACCTCACCTAATTGGTTTGGATTTTTTTCCCCTAAACCTGACTCAACCCGTGATCACCCCTACAAATAACATGTGTTTACAATGATAAAATCCTTTAAAAATCATTGCATAAGCATACTTTAGGACTTTCATTGGGCATAATCATACATTATCATGCATTGCATAAAATAACAATTGTATGGACAATTGTCTTATTTTTTTAAAATTAAATTAATGAAGATCAAGGTTGATGCCTAACTTGAGAGTGTTCTGAAAGGATAAAATATAGAGATTATGTTGAAGTATGATAATTGATGTGGGTTATTATTAATTTATGTTTCATTATAAAAGATGAACATATATATGATATAAGTTATGTATACTTAGTGTTAATACTTGAATTGAATATGATAAAGAACTGAATTTGAAACTATGTGATTGCTTGGAGTGTGCAAATGATTTTCATAAGGGATAATAATTGAATCTCTGTTTTGGGAAGAGAGAGGATCAGCTTTGGCCGATTGTCACCTATCTAACTTATACATAGGTTTTAAATAAAGGATGTGTTTATTCCCGAAACAACTAGATTTATTGTGATGTCACGTTTATAAAATATACTACTGAGAATTGTTAATTCTCACCCCAATGCTTTCTATTTCCATGATAAATCCAGAGTAGGATCCAGGAAAGTGCAGGACAAAAAGACTGAGCCTTAGCAAAGCAACTAATGTAATTATATTAGTTTTGTATTTAGATTAATGGTTCTATAATTAAATTAATATGAATAGCTCTTTGTAATAGTTTGTAATCTCAGACATATCAAACAGATGTTTAGTAAATAGTAAATTTTCAGAAGTGTAAAATGTCTTGCTCTCACTTTTTTTTAAAGGTTTTCTATATTTATTCGTAAATAGTTATTATACAGGTTATGTATTTACGTTTAAGTCTAAAAGTGATATACTTAATTCTATTTACTGAATGTACTCAGAGTATACTACAGTATCTAGAATTAGGGTGTTACATAAACCACCATGGCTAATTTACAATTATAAACCAACAAATGATGAATAATTTAATTCTAATTTTTATCATAATACATAACAAAGATATATGTGTGCAACGTACGAGTAGAAATACTAGTCCTTGTCAATATTGAAACTCTAAAGGGGTATGCTACTTTGGTCTCCTCTTTTGGGTTTTTGTTTAATGTAGGTTACCACTCCAATCTTTTGGCAAGAGCCCTTATCATTTTTTTCCTGTTTTTCTAGTATTTTTTTTAATAAAACAATCCAAATCTTTTATATCAATTACCTTTACACGAAGAGTTTGATTTTGAGTTTCTCAAATGTATTTCACGTTACGATAGATATAAAATTTCTAGTTTTAATTTTTTCAGGTCAGTTTCATGCTTTGATATTACATAATAGTAAGACTTTCAGATCTACTGATATAAGAGATGTGATACTCTCTTCATATGGCAGCACATTATGTGTCAGTCACTACAGTCAAATATGCATCGTCACCGATAGTCTATGGACTAGGAGCAAAACTACATATCATGAGTTAATTTTAGGTGAAGATTGTATCTATTTTTTTCTTCTTAATAGATTTATTGATTTTTTCTGAAATTGTAAGTACCATTAGGCTTTTGATTGAATGAATCTTTAATTTATTGTAAAAAAAAAGCTCAGAATTTGTTAAGAAAAAATTACATATACTTTTTCTTAAAACATGGTGACTTTTATGGTAGACCTTTTAAGTTTGGATCCATCAATGAACCCTTAAAAAATTGGTGATAGCAGGTTTTTTTATTTTATAAAATTGGCTCAATATTTTTTTTTGGGCATGAGTCCTACAAGAATATATTATTGTAGTTAAGTCCTTTTACCTAAATTAGATTTGTAGGTAGGCCTAGTGGCTATGTGGCCATGAGGGCGCGATCAACGACGTAGTTGGATGGAGTTCGTGGATAGTGGAGCTAGGTCAAGTTTGATTCTAGGTTTGGTGGGTCTAGGCAGTTTGGGTTGTAGGGATGATGGAGCTCATGGCGGCTTTGGTTTGGTGGTGGGTTGTGACCCAAACCAAAGATGTTTTGAGGTTTGTGAGCTCAATCATGGTGGAGGCTTAGCTCATGGTGGTTCGGTCTAATGGGGGTGCCACTGTGGGTGATGAGGGTGCTAGGTTCAGTCGTGGATGGGTATGGCGATGGGTCGGTTATGGAGGTGGTTAGGTTCGAGGAGGCCATGAGTGATGCGAGATGAAGGTTCTGGCTTGGTTCTTTGACTGATGGTGGTAAGGGGATCGACGACGGCTAGACATGACGGCTTCAAGTTGGTGACGATTCGAGATGAGGTGGTTTGAGGTGTAGGCTATGGAGATTGGGTTCAGATGCTGAGTTTTGAGCTGGGTGATTTGGGTTTTCTGTGTAATTTTGACATTGAGTTTGTGTTTCTTATTTCACAAGTTGTGTTCTTAGTCAGCATGGAAGTTTTTAATCTCCATAGCCACTGTCTGATAGGAGTTTGTGTGGTTTTTTGATATTAAGTTTGTGTTTCTTATTTCAGAGGTTATGTTGGCTATGGATGGATTTTTTCCTATTAACAATCAATTTGTTTGGTTGATCAACCCCATTGCAATCGAAATAATGTGAATCAGAGATGATAGAAGACGATGTGTTAATGGTTGAGTTTAGGATCTAAATTAATTCTGTATATTAGGAGTTTTCTGAACAAATTCATGTACTAAATTGTAAAGTCAAATTTCTCATTTTTTAACTATTCAACAGATACAAAGTAAATAGTCTAGATCATTCATCTAAATATATTTCTACTCAACGGCTTAAAATATCATGACCATTGAATGCTGCCTTAAAACATAATTGCCTTCGCCTACCACGTATTTTTTTCGTGCACGTGGCAGTTAAAAGAAACTTGGACGGAACAACAATCAGGATACCATATAACCCTCCCCTAACTACATTATTGGGCGGCTTCAAAATGTTTCCAAACTCGTGTAAGTTGGACCAGTTTTTTCTCACTGATTAGTTGGTAGAGAAAAAGAGAGAGGAGCTTTGCCATTGTCAGTTCACCATTCTCAACTAACTTTCTGTCCTCCAGGTTGGGGCGCACCAGGCGGGTCAATCGACAAAGTGAAAACAGAGTACAAATGTGTAAGAATTTAATATGATTAAGTAAGTCACATACTTATGTTTACTCTGAAAGATAAAAACTTTTTTATTATTTGAGAAAAAATATCATATAAGAATTATCATTATGATGAAGTTAAAAACTTAACTCATGCCTGATCCAATGACCTTTGCACACCTTCTTTAATAACTTGAAAAACTCTTTTATCATTTTTTCTCTCTGTCTCACCATATATCTAAGTTATTGGTTCTTCTTGATTTTCAAGCAAATCTTCTTGGTCTACAAAAAATTTTACTTTCCAAATTTTTCAAGTCTTAATAGATATTTCAAATCTTATTAATTTTTATAAAATTTTAGGAATTATTTCTTATTCTTAATTTAGATTTCTTAAATTTTTAAAAATACACTTGTTAAGAATAAATATATGTAAAATAAATTCTTACCTTATTAAAGTACATGAGTTATTAAAATAATTTTTCTCACATTAAAGAAAAATTATTACATATTCTTAGAACACAATAAATATATAATTTAAAATATATCTCTACCATTAGTTTTAAATTAATAACTTAAATTTTATAAAATTTTATTTAAAATTGAAGAATTTATTATTGATATCAAAATAAAAAAAATTTAAATAAAAATAAGATATTTAATAGATTAAAAAAATTTACTCTTTTATTTAACATTTTTTATTTTAATATCTTTAATAATTTAAAATACTTATTAACAAAACCCTAAAATCAACGACAAAGATGCTTTAGCATACTATAATTTCGCCACATTAAATTTCTCCACTGTTTCACCATTAGTTTTTCGCAGCATTGTCAGGAAAAAGCGAAGTTGGAGTATTGAAATCATCCAGCTAACACGCATATGTGCCTTACTTACCATCTTTAATGCCAATTTTGAGCTTTTCAATCTCAGCAGAAAAATTTAAAGACTGTTGTTCTGTGCTTCAAGAGAAGGGAGAGAAATTATAGATGGGAATAATGATAAATATATGTTTTAAGAAGATTTTATTAGAATAAATCTTAACTAAAGTTTCTTTAGTGTTTGTGGTGTTATTTTTTAATAAAAATATGATATATATATATTTTTTATAATTTATTAATAAAAATTTAAAAAAAAAATAATTAAATGATTAAATTTAAGATATATATTATATTTTTATTAAAAAATAAAATATGTATTATATTTTTATTAGAGAATAGTATTATAAATATTTAAAGAATTTTATTTAAATTTTGTCCTTTTTATTATTGACTTATGATTTTTTTAAATTTATGTGAATATATTTAAAATTAATTGTAAATATTTTTCTAAAACATATATTTATTATTACTTTAAAAACATAAAATAATTTCTCATAAAAGCAGAGGGGAAGAGTCAATTGTAGTGAAGCTCAATATGTTAAAACACTTATTCATAAAGATTACAAATTCAATTCTTGATTTTTCTTCACTAGAAGTGCAACGGTGAGATTTCAACAGAATAAAGGGCACGTTTACATTGAGATAACATAGAGATTTTTTGAAACAAAGCCATAGATTTTAAAATTTTATGAAACAAAGTCATTCATAAACAATTACTCAAATTGATCGTTATCAGTAATTTTCCGTTGACTACATTGAAAAAAGATAAAGGAGCACGTTTGAAAACAGCATTTTGAACGGACCCATGACCGACCTTTATCTAAGAACTGAGAGGCACTGTGTCACTGTCAGCTCCCAACCGTATAATGCATTTACTTCTCCAGCTGTGCCAAGTTACAGGTTACAGCAGCAGAACGTGTACAGTCAGTACACCACACCACTAATGTAATGTCATGGCGTGTCTTGTCATTTACGTCATTTAATTTTTGTGTTAATTATAATTAATATATAATTAATTGAGTATAATATTGATCCACATATTTAAAGTTGAAAAATTATTATATAAATTTTAAATATTTAAATTACATATACTTGATTAATTGTATTATTGATTATAATATATTATAATAATTAATTAATAATTAAGTAAAATAATTATTTATCAATTAATAATATAACTGATGAAGTGTACCTAATTTAAATATTCTAAATTTATTCAATAATAATAATCTTTCTCTAAATGAACGATGTACTGTAAGAACATTATATAATTATGTAATATCTTACATAGGCGTAACTAAGAATATCGTGGATCCGGTTCTCCGATTGGTTTCCCTCTTCCATTGTGCTCTATTACATGCCAGGTGAAATGGATGAAAATCTTGTCTTATATTTGTGTCTCCATACCAATAGAAAATTGATAAAAAATACGGACATGTTATTTTATTGACGTGTTTACATGTTAAATACGTGTTTAACATAAATATATTTTGACACGCATATAATACGTGTATCTCATGTATTTAAGTGTGTCTAATTAAAAAAATATTTTTTTTATTCAGACACGGTTCAAACACAATCAGGACATATCTCGAATACACTATAAACACATATTGGACATAACTCATTAAAATTAAAAAAAAATACATGTAGCAGTATACTAATATCACGGCTCATAAGTCCAATATCACTCGACCCACCTTCAGAAAAAAAAATTTATTTTTTCTCAATACATTGTGTTTACTGTGTGCTAATGATTAAGTTTCAAGTGAATTTCACTTTGATAAGATGGTTCAATTTTTAGTTATTAATTTCTTTTTTAGTTATAAACGAAGATGTTTGTATTGTCATTGAAGAATTATGTTTAGAATATTTATAATCGAAATTATATATACATATGTCGTATTCGTGTCCTAAAATTTTTAAATTTAATGTGTCTCTGTATCTGTGTTCGTATCGTGTCCCGTGTCCGTATCTATATCTGTTTTCGTGCTTTATAGGAAAATTGTCATCTTAATTAAAATGCCACGTCATTTTTAATACCTATCCAGCCGAGACTTAAAACGTTGCAACGCCGTTAACTTTTCTTTGTCAACCCTAACATAATTTGTAAGTATTGCTGCACCGCTTCCTTATTCTTCAATTCGCTTGCTGCACTGCTTTCATCACCGAACAAGTTATCTGGCTTGTTTGAACAATTCGCAGAGAGCTTTTCTTCATCATTGCATTATTTGTCGTGGCTTGTGCTATTCAAAAGCCAAAGGTGCTAATTCTTTCTAAATAATATATCTGGTTCAAGCTTATATTGTCATTAATATAATTTGTCGTGGCTAATATGGTAGAATTTATTGGATGAATTAACTCTAAATATAACATATATAATAAAATATATTAAGTATTAGGATTATTTAAAAAATAATAATGATGAGATTGTCATAGTTAAATTTTTGAAATTAATTTCAATAAAGAACAGAAATTATTTTTATTCTATAACAGTCATTTAGTGTCAGTATTTTTTTTTATATATAAAATAATAGTATAAGTTAAATTTATCTATCCTAATAAGTTTATATATATATTCATAAATAAAATTTACATATAAATAATATTTAATAATAATAGATTCAATAATAATATTAATCATAATTTTAAATTAAATAAAATATTCTTATAATTTTTTTACTAATTAATTTAAATTTTATAAAATTATAATATAATGTATATTATTTTATAAGATTATCAGCTTCATGTACCTTTCACCTCCATTCGTCATTCCACATCAGCAATATATCATTAGGATGGTGCCAAAGAGGTACATTTGGATTGATTTGGGTGCCAGACCCGTCAATTATGGCCACGCCATCTCTGGTGACGGGGTTATTCCCCCTGCGGCGAGTTTCACCCCTTGGCTGCCCTCCACTCGAAAGGCCTTCGTTGCGGATGGAATTCACTAAAATTTCAACGATGAAGAGAAGCAGCAAACAAAAGTTAACGGCGTTTAAGTTTGGTATGGGTAAATGTTAAAAATGATATGACATTTTAATTCAGTTGTCGATAGAAATTTTCTATTGGCAGGACAGACATTGAGACACGAATACGAGACAGAACAGAAGATTTTCATCGAACTGAAATATATTATTAACTATTATATTCTTACATTAAATAATATATACATTCTTTTTACATCTTATTTAATATTATTTATTATATATATTTTTTTATTCATTATTTTTCACTTAATTATATTTTTTAAAAAATATATAAATAATATTTATACTCTTTTTAAAAATATAAAACGATCATTTTCATATATTATACATGAATCATATAATTATTCCATATATTAATTAATAATATTTTATCTCAGTGAGAAAAAGACAGAGGTGGGGGGACTCACTAACTGTATTGGCCTCAATTTATGATACGCTACGCCCATAAATAGGTGGGGAGAGTAAATGCTTGTAGTTGTGGCTCAAACACACAGGTAGAGTTTCCAATTAATAAAGGATAAAGGGACATTTTCATTACAGAAGCCAACCTCTCCGGCCATTGGTTGTTCCTCCTTCCTGATATTCTGTTTGTGTATTGGGATCTTTTCTGGTTGCTGCTCTAGGCTGCCATAGTTTTTTGAGCTCTATTGGGTTTTAGTAGTCCAAAAATAAAATAAATCTATATATACATATACGTATATATACCTAGAAGAAAGGAACTATAGTGTTGAACATAAATTTGACAAGGGAAAAAGGTAAAACGGATAGAAGAAGATTTTAAAGTATCTTAGTTACTATCTCGTGCAGTGAAATGGGTGCTCCTTTATCAGCCTGGCCATGGGAGAACTTTGGAATATTCAAGGTATAGAATATCTAGCTATGTGATGCATCTTCATGCTTCTTTAATCTTCCTTATGAAAACATTTTTAGTGGTACTGACAAAGGCTATGTATATAATCTTAAATTGTTTTTCAATGGATAGTATCTGTTATATGGACCATTTGTGGCGAAAGTCCTGTATGAAAGGTTCTATGATGAAGAACACTCTAACTCCAACCTGAGCTGGTGCCTTCATTTGCTCATACTATGTGGTCTCAGAGGTCTAATTCATGTGCTTTGGAGTTCTTATAGTAATATGCTTTTTCTTACTCGAAATCGACGGATTCTTCAACAGGGGGTTGATTTCAAGCAGATTGACAAAGAATGGGACTGGTAAATAATTCCCAATTGATTTGTTTCTCTCTCCCTTTTTTTTTTTCAAAATTATATTATGCTGAAGATGGTTTCATACATACATATATATGATTAGTATATTGATTAGTGTGTTTCCTATATATTTTTTTTAAACAGGGATAATTTCTTGATTCTTCAAGCACTAGTTGCCTCCATGGCCTGCTATATGTTTCCCTTTCTTCAACATCTTCCTTCCTGGAATGTAAAAGGTCTTATTGTTGCTCTGATGCTCCATGTGGGAGTCTCAGAACCACTTTATTATTGGGTGCATAGAAAGTTTCATGGAGACTATCTTTTAACCCATTACCACTCACTTCATCATTCATCTCCAGTACCAGAGGCATTTACTGGTGAGAATCATAATTACCCATCTTCATTTTAAGAAGCTTCCTCGTAGATACTGATTTTAGTGGACTTGATTGTTCAAAAGGAAGACTAGTTGCAGAGATGTTTATTCTGTTCAAATTTCATAGTATCTTAAGATTCATTTCCAGTTACTTGTTAATCTAACATTGGTGATTGAACATGACTTGTCTTGCTGCAGCTGGAAACGCAACAGTTTTGGAGCATCTTGTTTTGACAGCAGTCATTGGAATCCCTATCCTTGGTGCTTCTGTGATGGGATATGGATCAGCAAGCTTGATATATGGTTATGTTTTGATTTTTGATTTCTTGAGATGCTTGGGCCATTGCAATGTTGAAATTGTTCCACATCAGCTGTTCGAGACATTTCCATTTCTTAGATATGTGATATACACACCGACGTAAGTTAATTATTTAGAGCTGATGCACCCCACGAGTCAGAAGCACAAATCTCACTTACTGACAATCACATTTAATTGTCAGACTTGTCATGTCACTGTCAAATTCTTAATTATATATAATTATATAATTATATCATGTTATCTTTATATACATTTACAAAAAATTAAAGAGAATAAAAAAATAAAATTTTTTAAATTTATTCATTATAATTTTTTTTTTAATTTTTATAAATATATATGAAAATAATATGATATAATTATATGTGACTAAAAATTTCTTCGTGACATTAGAAGGCCGCATTGATTTCTGTATGTTTTATTGGTGGGACAAGGGAAAAGCATTTACTGTGTGGACAAAATGGAAATGGATCATACTTGAATAGATGTGGCACTCTTAAGTTCTTTATGGCATATTTGGATGTTGGGAGGGGAAGAGAAGTAAAAAATAAAGGAAAATGGGAAAGAAAAGAAAATGAAGGGTTAACTAATAATTTTTTTTTCTGTGGAAATGATTTTTCTTCCTTTTATGTGGATGTTTAGGCTCCTTCAAAATATTTAAATTAGAGGAACTTTGAAATGCTCATAAAAAATGAAAAAAAACTGGGGATTTTAAGTAATTACATGAAAACCCTTTATTTCCTATTTCTCTTTTTATAAAACTTCCAAGCAACGTGAATGTTTTCCTAAAACCTTTTATTTCTCTCCCTTCTTCATACAAACATACCCTTGGGGGAGAAAGCAGGAGAGGAAAATAAGGACTAAAGTTAACAGTCTATGATTCTCTTTTGTGAGGAGAGAAAAGAGAAGTTGAAGCTTAAACAAATGGTCCACGAAAATTCAACTTCTGTAAGTTTTGGGCCATAACCACGTAGGAGACAATTAAATTATTCGAGAACTAAATTACTAGCTTCCTACAGATTTTTGGCCTGAAGCCTATTTAAATTTCTGCCACATATATAAGTTCAAATGTGATTCCAAAACTTTTTATTCACATCCATTTCCCAAGTAGTTGTATTTATTGATTTGCTTTCTATGCTATGCAGATACCACAGCCTACACCACACTGATAAGGACACTAATTTCTGCCTCTTCATGCCTCTCTTTGACGCATTAGGCAATACGCTTCACAATAATTCATGGCAATTACACGAAAGATTAAGTTCAGGTTCAGGTAAGCTTTACTATGATTGACTTCATCTAAAATAATATTTTTCATTTTGACTTCAATGCTTGATGGCTACTCAACATCACTCAAGTACTTCACAATAGCTGTATGCATTGTTTTGATATAAAGCTTTGCTAAGTCTTCTATACCACTAGTTATACATTCCCACTTTTTGCGGTATATTCATGCACATCTAGGATAAAGTTGTATCTGTATCAATGCAGGAAACGGTGGTAGGATACCGCATTTTGTTTTCCTGGCCCATATAGTGGATGTCTCATCCTGTATGCATGTTCAGTTCTTTCTGCGATCCTTTGCTTCATTGCCATTCACAACAAGGCTCTTCTTGGTCCCATTTTGGCCCTTCGCCTTTATAGTTTTGCTAGCAATGTGGGTTTGGTCCAAGACCTTTTTAGTTTCTTTCTACTACCTCAGAGGTCGACTGCACCAAACATGGGCTGTACCTAGATGTGGCTTCCAGGTGGGTCTGTTGTACACTCATCAGTAAACATTTTCTTTTTTCCACCTTGAATGCTCTAAAAAACAACAATAAGTATTGATTTTTCTTCTTTTTCAATGTTCTTACAGTATTTCTTGCCATTTGCTACTGAGGGAATCAATAAGCATATTGAGCAAGCTATCCTCAGGGCTGATAGAATTGGGGTTAAAGTCATCAGCCTCGCTGCCTTGAATAAGGTTGGGCATACTGAACTTCTTCTCTTGCTATTTAATTTGACAAATAAAATAAAATGAACGTAATTAATTGAAGTCGGGGTGTCCTCTGAGCATAGTTGTGTGTTTTAATGCCTTGTAAGATAGATCTCTGATACCTGACAAAACTACGTACATAGTTGTACATCATAATTGCAGCATAGGAATGGTGGACCAAGGTACATGGCTGATCAATGATTTTATCATACTTTCAGCTTAGTAGTGTCTGACTTTCAGAAACTTAAAGCTTATCTTGTATTGTAATATAAAGAAATATCTGCTATCATTACTCTCTGACTCTGTAGAGGGTTGGTTGGTTTAACATTGCCGATGTTACTTAGGACGCTTGCTTTGTTTCCAATTCTTACTATTCACTGAATACAGAATGAATCCCTAAACGGGGGTGGAAAGCTTTTTGTGGACAAGCACCCAAACCTTAGAGTTCGAGTTGTTCATGGGAACACCTTAACTGCTGCTGTCATTCTCAATGAAATCCCTCAAGATGTAGAAGAGGTGTTCCTAACAGGAGCTACTTCCAAGCTTGGAAGAGCAATTGCACTACACCTTTGCCAAAAGAAAGTCAGAGTTCTGGTAAGTTTTCTCCCAGTCCCCACTTTTACCATTTTCATTAATTTCTCTATGTCATTGCTCTTCTAAGAAGAGTGGATCATATCGTAGTTGTAAAATAACAGTTTTATTATTCAATTATTGTTCGTACGTAGTCCTTTTCATTTGTGCAACACTGCTGTTTTTGCACATAGTATATAAATAATTAGAAAAAGATCATCATATTTTTTTTTAAGGGTATATATATTATTAACATCCTTCTTAAAAGTATCAGATTTAATAAAAATAAGTATAATAAATAATATAAAATAAAATATAAAAAAAGTGTATATTATATTAATGGTAAGAATATCAAAAGTGTAAATGATTCCGTCTAAGCTCATACAGTTGTTATTAATTTTTTGAGTGGTGTTAGTTACAACAACTTTTTTTTCTCAATTGACTTAACGAAAATTCATTCATCACAACTCATTTCTCTAATTCTCTCTCTTACCTTTATTCATCAACATCAACGCCTCACATTGATATCTTTCTGTCTTCTGTGCAAAGTGCATGTCCGTAATTTTTTTTCTAAGTTAGATAAAGTTACATGTACAATTATACGCATAAAAAATTGTGCAAGTAAATTTGTTTTTTCATTGCATTATACTTTTACTCTCTTTTACTGCCATCTTTTCTAAGCAAAAAATTAATGTGATGAAAGAGATATTTTGTATACATATAAATATAACATATCAACTTTACATATAAAAAATAAAAAGTAAAAAAATAATAATTTGTTGTAATAAATGAATCTAATGAAATTTTTTTTTCTCTTTCTAACTTTTTTGTTTAATGTATGTAAATTTAATGTATTATATTTGTGTGAACAAAAGAATATATGATGATGAAAAGAATTTAATTGACTAACAAGCTATGCACAAAGTCACAACTTGCAAACCTAAATGTTATCGAGGGAAGTTTAATGATTATGTTGGCAATTAATATCAGGAACTAACCAGTACGAAATCATTAAAGAAACGGTGAGGATTTTTCTTTCAAACGGTTAATTGTTATGAAACGTGCTTCAGTTGAATTAGTGAGTAGTAATGGCAGTGGTGGTGCTTGGATAAAAATTGTGGGGGGCACATGAAAAATAAATAAATAATGGATTTTTCAAGCAAGTGTCTTTCTCTAAAAGGCACTTGTTAAAAATTTAAAATAATTTTTTTTTATGAAAAGTAGAGTATTTAATGTATTGAGAATTAAAAGAAGAGTTTTGTTATGTTTTCTTAAATTTTCTCATAATAATTCTTTTAATATTAAATAAAAAAATATTTAATAAAAAAATAAATATATTTAATATCTTAGAAATATAAAAAATATTTAATATTTTATTCATTTAGTAATTAAGAGGATTGAATAAAAAAATTTAAAATTATTCTTAAAAAATTTATTTTTCATACAAAATTTTTTATTTTGAATTCTATTAAAAAAGCCTATAAATAAATAAGAGTTTTGTTAATAAGTATTTTAAGACTACTTATTAAGGAAGCAAAAATAAAAAAATTTAAATGAAAATAAAACATTCAATACATTAAAAATTAAAAAAGTTATATTAAATCCTTTGTTTTCATTTAAAATTTTTTATTTTTGTTTTCTTAATAAGCGTCTCCTTATTAGCAAAATCCAATAAATAATAAAAGAATGAAGAAGTTAACTGACAGAGTAAACAGAACACTTGTCCCCTCAAGCATCCACCTGTCTCCCCTCTAAGTAGCAATTTAAGTCTTTATATTTAATTTAATTTGGATGGGCGGTACAAGATGAAATGGAATTTAGTGTTGTGAAATGTACAACCTTTCCACCGTTTGATTACAGGGAGGGGTACGCAAAGGGACCTTTTTAATAAATGATATGTATAATTTGGTATGAGATGTAGTGTAGTGTTGTAAATTGAATTTTATATACTAATTTATTCGTGGTTAGATCTAATCCTGATAACAACGATTAATTCACATGATGCGATAAGTGTCATGATTCTGTGGTTTATGTAATTACAATTACTAATGGGCAGAGAGCTACTTTGCAGATGTTAACTCTTTCAACGGATAGATTTGAGAGGATTCAAAAGGAAGCACCTCCTGAATACCAAGGTTACCTTGTCCCAGTGACAAAATACCAAGCAGCACAAAACTGCAAGGTATGCCAATATCCTTTACTGGCTCTTTTTACACAGCCCAAAATGTTAGTGAAGCTACTTATATATGCCAATACCCTTTCCCCCCAAGTTTCTTAGTTGTTAACAATTACATGGGTTTCCTACTCATACTCCAAAAAATCAATCACATTCTTAGTTGTTATAATTAACATACTCTTTCATAGTTCATCACAAACTTATCAAAATTTAATTGTGGTATAATCATTTAAATTTGAATTATTATGTACCATAAATTTTATAGAATAGACCCAGAGAAACCCATGTAATTTTCATTGTGATTACTTGTCTTAATCCAGACCTGGATTGTTGGTAAGTGGATCACGCCAAGAGAGCAAAGCTGGGCTCCACGTGGAACCCATTTTCATCAATTTGTTGTCCCACCCATCTTATCATTTAGAAGAGACTGTACTTATGGTGATCTTGCGGCCATGAGATTACCAGAAGACGTGGAAGGCCTTGGCTGCTGTGAGGTGTGCAATCAACAAACAAAATCTGTCTCATTCATTTTTTGTTGTTTTCTGTAATTGAATTGACCGAGCTCATGTTCTCATTCTCAATAATTACATATTATCTGTTCATAATTTTTTGTCTGATGCAGTACACGATGGAGAGAGGAGTAGTTCACGCATGCCATGCAGGAGGAGTGGTACATAGTCTTGAAGGTTGGACTCATCACGAAGTTGGGGCCATAGATGTTGACAGGATCGATCTTGTGTGGAAAGCAGCACTCAAACATGGCCTAAGGCCAGTATCATCAAGATCCGGACAGTAAAACGAAATTAAAATCTTAGTCAAGTATCTTTATAAGTTCTTTCTTCTGTGTAATATGGCGTATTACACGTAAGAGTGGCCATTTAAGTGCGGCTATCAATTCTTTGAAGTCGTTGCACTAATGTTTCTTATATGTTCATATGATCACATCCACAGTGGTTCTGAGCATAATGAGGCGAAAAGCAAGCTAGCTACCTCTCATTCCCCTATTACTTTAATATCAGAAAGATTTCCCTTTCTATTATATTCTCAACTTAACTTCTTTTTACAATACTTTTCTCCATTTATTGTATACACTAATACATACACTATCATCAAAAAGAATCAACTGAGACTCACCAAATGGCCAAAGAGGAAAAAAAATTTAAAATAAAATTAAAGGAAAAAAAAACGTAGACAGATAAAAATGGACGGTTAAGATCATTTTTATTTTTTATTTTTTTAAGTGGAAGGTCTGGTGTTTGAAACATGGCAAACAATGAAGTAATTATATATAATTTTCCGAAAATGTAGTTGGTAGCATTACTGTTAAACCGCTGAGTTAATAACTCATTCAATTATTCATGAAAAAGCTTAATATCTACGCATATGTTTTTGGTTACATAAGATCTAGGCATATTAATTAGTGGTTATTAGTTGGATTCTTGGCAATTCAATGCTGTGATGAAATATTAACGTGTGTTGATTCAAGTATAAGGAGTTTAAGTTTTTTAAGTATGTAATTTTGAAATTAATTTTAAAATTTATATGTATAAAAAAATATTATTAGAAAAAAATTTGTGAATTTAATTTTTGAAATTTACATGTATGAAAAAAATATCATTAAAAATTATTTTTGCTTAGATGATCATAATTTGAGAGGTTGGTCTTTCACTTATCAATGAAAAAAAACTCTTGAAAACCTAAAAAAAAAATTGGCTGTGACGGAACAATTTCAATAAAGGATATGCCGTGGGATTATTCCTCAATCTATATTTACAACACATAATAAGCTTCATACTAATTACCAAAAATTCTCAAATTACCCATAGCTGTCAACATAATGTGGGTTCCCTCAATGTATTCAATACACTATTGAATTCTCAAGCATTCTTCATTAAATAATCGATTTTATTACATTAATGGGCTCGGATGAGCATCTAAAATAATTTTATTTTGGTATTGTTAAAAGATATTTTTAAAAAGTAAATATTATTATATGTTAGCGTATGATATTTGAGAAATACTTTTTATGTTTAAATAGTTTTTTTATATTATAGAAAAAGATTTTTATTTTGTAAAGTACAAAAATTTAACTAGAAAGTTTTTTATATATTTTTGTTTGAAAAACTCATCCAAATATGATTAAAAAAAATTTCAAAGTGCTTTTTTTAATCAAAATAAATACATTCACAGCTTAATAAATATGATAAAAAATTGAGGAATACTATTCATCATGAATCAACTATCTACGAAATTTTACAAATGAGATAGAATGCACACTAGGCATATTTTAAGAGTTATTATATTTTAAAGCCAAAACCAACTGCATGATAAAACGCAAATCAATTTTCACATGATTCGACTTTATAAAACAATTTCGTAAGATTTAGTTTTTTCCTAAAAAAATTATGAGTTATGCTATTTTATGCGAATTAGATTTTACGAATTAATCACGAAAGTTCGGTGACTATACAAAGTCAAAAGAGTGAAACAGAAAGGCAGTTACAGCAAGGCCACGTTCCTGCTTAATTTCACAAAACATAAAACAATTTTATTCCTTTTTACCTATTTGTGTGTTGTTTAACGAATATTGTTTCTTAGGATTTAGTATTAGTATTACTGTTTTTTTGTTTTTGGTCAACGTAGGATTTAGTATTACTCAAAATTTAGTTTTCATTGTTTTTTTGTCTGAAAAAATGGGCCCACAGAGGAAGCTAATTCATTGTTGTGCGATGAATATCTATCAGGCCTATACAAGAAGCTCATCGTGCTTGTCAAAAAAATGAGCCACAGGCCCAATAAACTAGTGTCGGCCTGCAATGAGCTTGAGCCTACGGCAATGTATAAAGAAAGCAACAAAACGAACATGGCACGTGACACTAGCGGTTCCTCAAAATCCGACACGTGTCTCGCTGTCAAAGATTCTAAACCGCCAACAACGTTGGCAGGAGCACTCTCTCGACCTCTCCAAACTCCATTTTCTGTTTCACAGAACATACACATCCAAGCAAACAGTTATTGAAGAAATGGAAAACAGAGCGCGCCGATAACGTGAGAAGAAAATATAATAAGAAGACAAACTTTTTTCATAGAATTTTTAAGTTATTTAAGTTATTACTTATATAATAGAGTCTTGTCCTGATAACGTATTATAAATAGAAAAAAAAATATAAAAAAGATTAAGATAAAAAAATATAGACTCAAATTATATTTTGTATATCAAGTGAGATACATATATTTGAGATTTGATAGGATATTTATAAAAGTATTTTAAAGTTTATACAATAATTATTTAATATTAATATCCGTTAGAGATTGTAATCTTTTTTAATTAATTTTTTTTTTTATTTATGTGGGATAATTAAGATAGTCATTTACTATATACAAAATATACATATTTTACATCACTTCTCTTTGAATGACTATACATTATGAATATGTCTCGTTAGAACTTTGCTAAAAAACATTTAGTAAGATAAAAACTTAGCAAAAGAAAAAGAGTACAATATTTATAGACAACTTCTTCTTAAGAATTTTGGATAAATATATTTTATTCTGTCACCTTTGATATATCTTCCTTTCAGTTGAGCTTTGTAAGCAATATTAACTTCAGTTGGAATTTCCTTTTTCATAATATGATCCACAATATTCTCGAATATAATGAATCATAACTTTCAACTAAAAATATTCACTATTTCCTTCATGAATTGTTGTAATTTCTACATGATACAAAGAAATAACAATTATAGATTGCTTTGTGAATTACCATAATATAATAATGCCCCCACATGTAAATAATAGTCTATTTAGAATCTGACTTTATTTGAATAAGATAAATATCCTGCATTTGCATAATCAATTAACTTGACATAGATTCATGTGAATAAAATAATCTCATCAGTTGTATCTCGAAGATAAAAATAATATACTTAATTTCATTCTAATGTCTTATTGTTAGTGATGAACTATATGTTACTATAAGTTCATGAAAATAATATTATATTAAGTCATGTATTATTTAGCAATATACATGTGTGCTTCTATAGCACTAATGTATAGTACTGCTTTAGGACTAAGATTTTCATAATATTCTTTAAATTCATCGATCGAATAATCATTAGTGTACTCAATATATATAATTTATATGTATAAATCACTTAAGAAATTGTTCTCTATAACTTGATAGATAAAATTTAATTTGCTAAATGCTCGATCTGCAGGCCTAGACAAAATTTTATCATTTAAAGATCTTTCACTTCAAATTCTTTAAATAGACACATAAGCAAATAAAGTACTTTAAGAAATTTTGAAATAAATATATAATGCATATCAATAAACACTAATGCTCAATAAGAAAATCTTAATATGATGAGCAAAAGAACATAAATATGTAAATTAAGTTCATTGGATGTTGATATTTTAAATCATTCAGAGATTTTCATATAAATAACATGTATCAAGACATTCATAAAATGTAACAACAATATGTAAAAACATCCATTAGAAGTACTCAACTTCTTGTGTGTAAAAAATCTTTTCAGATATCAAAATATAATTGCATCTATTTGTATCAATAGATTTTGCACCTTCTGGAATTTAGACTTCAGGTCCATTAAAACATATTCTAAAGTTTTAGCTATAAATTTAATAACCTCACATTTTACAAGTGAGTTCAATTTTGCCTACAGGACATTCTTCTATTTCGTTGATATTCTTCAACGATTCTAATTTCAAGATTCTCATTATTATTTATAATATTGCGCGCTATAAAAATATGTTATTGATAACTATTTCTTTTCGATTTTATCATTTTACCCATGGAGACATAATTTATTGATATCTTATTATTTTCACAATTTTCAGGTATTTTAACTTATTATGGAGTTTGAACTACTTCTGGAGTTCAGACTATTTCAAGAGTCCTACTTATATCTCTAATTTATTTTTCAAGAGTATCATTTTTAGGATTATTTGTCTTCTTAGCAATATTATTTGCTCCTTCTCTTTTTTGGACTTTGTTTTTGGAATCGATTAGTCTACCATACTTCTTGCATGTTTTTGACTAATTTGATATCAATTCTAAATGGAGAATTTATAGCTGGTATAAGATTTATTTATCCTTTTGCAATAGAAAATGCTTATTGCAATTCATTAATTTGCTCTTATTCGTAAATGTATTATCATTTGAACTTACAGCTCAAATTGTCTTGTATCTCACAATTTCATTAACTCATTTATTTTTCATATAAAGATCCATTTATACCTAACGAGTTTGACATCTTCATGTGTCTGAACTACTGGTCAAAATACATTACGTTTGGTTAAAGAATCTAACTCATATTGTATTGCTTCTTTCTATTTTTTCCCCCCATATTTCCAAATTTTAGTGTTATCTCATAATTTGCTGGTACCAGAACCATTTCTGGGGTTACTTCCCTAGAAATATGAGATTGTTGATCTATATTATTTTTGACCTCTTCAAGAGTGTTAACAACCTCTTCTAAAGCGTCATTTTGAAGTTTTTTTATTTTTTTTAGGAATAATGTCCTTTGTACCAATAGGTCTATCACATTTCTGGCATGTTTTATATTCATTGGCTGACATACCCACATGATGTCTTACAAAGACAATTCGCCATGCAGGAGTGACTATATCGCACACAGGAAAAAATTTTATATGAGAAATATTTGGTTTCGGGCCAAAATCCAATTGTGTAAGGGAAAACTTATAATTATTTATTGGTCTTATACCAATAAGTGTTACAACATGTAAAAGGCATACTCCAAGTAAAAACTTGGGATATTGTTATCACAATATGTTATTTAGCTATCAATTTGAGGCATTTGAACATAAGTAACAGGATGTTCAATATTTTACCAATGCTTATATAATAATCATTAAAAGATTGAGAAGTAAATTCACTAGCATTATCACCAGAAAATCTTAATCAAATAACTTACATAATCTTACAAACATCAAGTTGCGAGTTGATAATAAGTGCATATGTGACCAACTAGATTCTAGTCATAAAATATCTAAATGATACACATGATTTATGACATAATCCACAATATCATCTTAAATTCATTCTTAAAAATTCAACAAATTTAACTTTATTTTTAGTTAGTAATAGTCTTATAATCAATTTGCATTGAGAACACTCTGGACATAAAATTTCATTATATTGAAGAATCTTCTGGTCCTTCAATGATATCATCATGAATTATTAATATTGATTCACCCAAGATAGCCTTATTGGTCATATGCCAAATTAAAAAAAGATTTAGACTAGTAAATATCTAATTTATAACAATATCGTAAACTTCTGATTTACAATAGTATAGTAAACTTTTGGTTTACATTAAAATACGTTTCAATTGCACTAATCATATCTATTTGACTTGATAATGAATAAAGCATAATGTATAAAATTTTGTTCATTGAGGTAACAAAATATAGTAACTATTTTGAAGACTTAGATTATTTTTGTGCTACTATATATCAAAAATTACCATTGGTTATATATATAAAGAATTAGAAACACACATTTTTTCTTCAATCAATAAAAATTCTAATAAATCATATTATACATATTTTATTTAAAATATTGCAAACTAACAAAATAAGAGAAAATGTATACGTGGTGATATTAAATCACATGAAAAAATAAAATAAATACAAATGAAATGACAAATATGAATTCTAAGAAAATAATTCAACTACTTAAATCATCAATCAAGTGATACAACTTTCCTCCATAATATTTAACGAAAATAGACACATCTAAAAGCATATTATTTATAGGACTATGGTCAAATGAATGATTCTCATTAATATCTCTCTCCTTCATTTGATATGTATTATTGGAAGGATTAGAATCACCATGGTAATGATTATTTTTTTTAATTTCTGCCACATCAATGGTCATAATCACTACCTTTGTCATATCCAAAATTATAATATGGAACATTTACTTTAGGGAATGTAGTTCAACTCATTAGGTGACTTTTGTGGTTTTTCATTAATAACCCATTTTTGTGTTCAATCATAAGAATGCATAAACTTGATTCAAAATATCTCTTAAAACAATTCTCATTTTGCTACTATATGAGTATATTCGAGAGAAATAAAAAGATCGATAATGTTCTTTCTCACATTTCTTTATTTCAAATTATACTAAGATCAATTAGATTTTTTTAGATTTAATTACGGTCTAAAGGTGTAGTTTTCTAAGAACTATACCATAAATCTTCATATAAAAAATGACCATAGAAAATCATTAATTTTGTGCAATCCTTCAGGGATACTTGAATAGTAATCTCTTCCAGAATTTATTAAGAGTAACAAATTTAGTATAAAATAAAATATGATAATTGTGTTAGTCAAATAGGATTCATAATAAAATTTTATAAATGAAACATGAAAATATTTCTTATTAAGACTAATATGAAAAAAACTATAAGAAAGAAGAAAATAATGAATTAGATGAATTCAAATAATGTGATAAGAAGACAAGTTTTTTTCGTAGAACCTTTACGTGGATCAAGTCATCACTTATATGGTAGAGTCTCATACTGATAACGTTATGTAAATAGAGAAGACAGAATAGAACCTTTATGAATTCAAATCATATTCTATATATCAGATGAGATACATATCTTTGATATCAGACAGAATATTTATAAGAGTGTTTTAAGATTTTTACAATATAATTATTTAAGATTAATACCGGTTAAAGATTGTGATTTTTTTAATTAATTTTTTTATTTATGTGAGATAATTAAGATAATTATCTATTATATGCAAAATATGCATATTTTACAATAAAATTTAGTTTTTCCCTAAAATAAAATTATGAGTAATGCTATTTTAAGCGAATTAGATTTTACGAACACGAAAGTTTGGTAACTGTTCAAAGTCAAAAGAGTGAAACAGAAAGGCACTTACAGCAAGGCCACGTTCCTGCTTAATTTCACAAAACATAAAACAATTTTATTCCTTTTTACCTATTTGTGTGTCGTTTAACGAATATTGTTTCTTAGGATTTAGTATTGCTGTTTTTTTGTTTTTGGTCAACGCAGGATTTAGTATTACTCAAAATTTATTTTTCCTTGTTTTTTTGTCTGAAAAAATGGGCCCACAGAGGAAGCCAATTCGTTGTTTTGCGATGAATATCTATCAGGCCCATACAAGATGCTCATCGTGCTTGTCAACAAAATGGGCCAAAGGCCCAATAAACTAGTGTCGGCCTGCAATGAGCTTGAGCCTACCGCAATGCATAAATAAAGCAACAAAACGAACATGACACGTGACACTAGCGGTTCCTCAAAATCCGACACGTGTCTCGTTGTCAAAGATTCTAAACCGCCAACAACGTTGGCAGTAGCATTCTCTCGACCTCTCCAAACTCCATTTTCTGTTTCACAGAACAGACACATCGAAGCAAACAGTTATTGAAGAAATGGAGAACAGAGCGCGCCTGCGAGTTCGAAAGATGAAACTCGTTAAGCGCAGCGGAAGGAAACTGGTAATGAAAAAGTTTGCGGATTATCTAAAGTGTGATACTTTCATGTATGCTCCTCTCCTCTCTCCTTTGCCCTCTGATTTTCCCTCACTCGACACCTTCCCTTCCTCTGCTCAAGGTTTGCCATCATTTTTTACCCATCAATTTTAGTCATTTTTTTCTCTTTCATTGTTTTCTTCAATGGAGTGGTTGTTTATGTTCATTTCTCAGTGGTGGAACTGAAAAACCCCAGAAAAGCGAGCCAGTTGTTTCTGGAGCAAGTTGGGGAGTATCTGAAATGTGATGTATATATGTATGCTCCCCTGGTTGATCCTCCTCATTCACCTCGAGGTACACTTGTTATAAATACTTCTTTGCCATTCTCAACTTTAATTCAATTTTTACCTATTGTAGAATATCTATAATATCTGAGACTTATAAAATCTTCCATAAGGAGACTGTTGAAACCTCAGAAAATAATGAGTGATGGCGTTTTGTCTAACATTTTTTTCACCTACTATTTTAGAACGCCATGAAATCTGGGAAGACGAGAAGAGCTAAGTTTGAAATTGCTGAATTAGCCAGCATATAGGCATGGTGAACGGTTGCAGATTAGTAGTTGAATTGACTAAACTCGATCACATTAGGAAGGCATATTGTATTTTGTGATTCAACATTAGATGAGGCTGTCAGCTTTGATGATTTGGAAGTAGAAAAGTATGTATTTGTACAGAAGCTTCAAAAGACAAATTTTAGGATGTGAAAATGGGCAGGTGGAAAATTGAAATGTATCAAGTGTTTAGGCTTTTTATTGTGTTCAAATGCATTACCATTTCTAACTTGGATTCTCATGATCTTTAGAGACAATTAGGAAGAAAAGGGGGAAAATCAAGAAGAATAGCTTGAGATTTCAATGTTAATGGCTTTCGGTGCCTGATAATGGTGTCTTGCTAGTTTCTCGATCGGATCAACATTGTACTGATTATGTTTGGTAGCTTATTCATCCACTTTTTATTGAGTGCAATGGTAGCTTATGTTGGAGACTGCAACCTAAACAAAGATACCAATTATAAATTGTTTTGGTTGAAATGGAAGAATGGAAAGGTGAATCATTGAGTAAGGCAAGTCCCAAAAAATAAAGTATGTAGTATTAATTAATCAGAGCTGCATAAAGGAGCAACAAACTCAAGGCAAGCTTATTTTCTTGCTCTTGCCCATCAGAAATACTGCTGTCTTGTCTCACTTCTTTGTATAAAGTCATACTATTACTATGTGTTGAAGGCGTATACAATGTGGCCCTCTCAGTAATATTCAAAGATGTCATCCTTGCTTGAGACAATTCATATTTGAGCACTGACATGCTAAAAGAAGAAAACGAAATGTGAGGATATGCTATTGTTGCATTCACCTGATTTTACTCGTTTAACATTACAGCTTTTCTAATGATATATCTCATTTTGATACTGTCTTATCTTATTTTCTGTTCTCCTTGTCCTTTTTTGTTTCTTCAAAAAAAAATCCTTATCTTTTATGTTTTAACCATCTTCCTTTCCTCATTGGTTGCATTATGATTTGTGGCTATCTACTGAATTACAGAACCTTTGCAGCACTGTGGAATGATAAAGATGGATATTTCAACAAAAAGGTTGACAATGAAGGTCAACCAACGAACTGATCGTTCAGAAAATGTGAACCAAAGGTCTGAAAGTCATCTTCCTCAAACAGACCTCTCTGATCAGCATACTTGGGGGCCCGAGGAAACCGTGAAGCACACTGTGTACCAAAGTTGTCGCTCAACTTCTGCTTCAAGTAACACTCTTTGCCGGATAAAATGCATTATTTTACTACTTTAACTGCTTTAATTCCTTATCAATTATCTTAGTCATTGTATTGTCAATCTTTGCTGAAAATGAGATGCAATTTAATGGTGGACACTGTATAACTTACAATAGCCTTTTGATGGAAGATGAGACCAGGAAATTTTACCATTTTAATGTTTAATGTTCTGTGCCAAGTTGACATAATAGCATAAAGAATCTGAGGATATCTATGAATTAAAAATTGTTTTGGACACTTATAACTGTGCTTATATTTATGTTGCAGGAGATGTGACCCTCAACTCACAGCTGAGAGCTCATAGTTGATTGAAACTTTTGGATATAAATCTAAACATAAAAGATAATCACCTATATGGGCAGTTGTTTTAGGTGTATAGTATGGATGTATCTAGAATTTTACTAGTTATCGTCCTCCTTTTTTGGATAGAACATGATAATGCCATTGTTTGTATTAACTTACTTTGATAAGCTTTTCATGTAATGTTGGAGTTATTTCATGGTAGTTTGAACTTCCTTATCTGCTAATCTTTGGCATGGGGTTGGATTTACTCAGATCAGGTTGGTGGATTTGCTTTTAAACTGTTCTTTGGCAACCACGAAATTCTAGATGATCTTTTTACCAACTAGACTTGACTGATTACATGAAGACTGGCCTTTCTTTCTGCATTATTGGAATTTACATTGGATGATCATCTGCCAGCTAAAATACATTGGATGATTTTTCATTGTGGATAATAACGGGACATGGAACTCTTTCAACAGTTAATTATTTGTATAATAGCTAAAAGCATAAACTGGAAATGGAGTGAGCACTTAGACAGCATGACCACTTTCATACCTAACCTACCCAGAGTGGTTACTTGTCATGAGTGTAGCCGGTATCTAATTATTAGTGCTGTTTTTGTTCATCATTTCCTGTGTCTGAATCAATCTTAAAAACTCATTAAGTTTTGGAACCTTGGTTATATCTTCCAAGCTGAATTAATAATGTTTTGATAAGGATGATATTGAAATGTCAAATGTCCCACAATCATGAGATCCTGTTTGAAGCTGGTTTGCTTACCGTATTAATTGGGATATTATTGCTAATTACAATAAGAAATTAAGTGTATTGTTTTATATTGTTTTTTAGTTAAAACTTGATAGGATGTTAGTGTTGATACATTTGCGTGTAAATATATTTTCTTGACTTTGCAGTTCATTGTTTCTTTATCTTTGTACTGCTTTTAGGAGGCAGACAATGAAGGTGTCCATAATGTTCACTGTTTTTACGTTTATTGCTGTTGAGATATTTCTTCTTAACGTGGTAGTCATCTGTACTGTCACTGTCATTACAATTTGCAAGTTATGACAAGGCATTTGCATAATTCGAAGTCGTTAAAAGGCTAATTGGACTAAGCATATCAGACGTTTTCTCATTATTCAGTACATTTAGATTTTGAAGAAGTTATGTTGTACTTCAAACTCAGTATCCATCCGTGTACTAGGTCTTTCTAGCCTACTCTACTTAATGATCTGTCATGGTCCTTCAACTTTAGTTGTTAAAACTTACAATCCCAGCCCCCAGTTTTGACTTGGGGTGCAGGATTTGAGCGTGATGTGTTTTACTTCTACCCCATGGGGTGAAATGAGGTTTTGGAGGAAAGAGACATGCCAATTCCAGACATGCACATCTTGGTCCATGCACTCCCATCTTTAGTTGGATGCAGGCAGCGTATTGCATCTTGTGGTTAATGCTGTGACTTCATACAGGATGCAGCATAGCTAGGACCCGCTTGTGTGTTCCATTTGTGGATGAACTTAGAATGTGGTAGCTGAGTGCTTCTTGCTTCATTAAGCGCCTTAAGATAGATCAGACTTCACAAACACAGCCTCTAAAGAAAAAGAAAAAGAAACTACTACATTGTGTTATGCGTGCGTACTCTTGGACTTAATTGCATAGGGATGTGTGAGGTATCCATTGGATGTATTTAATAATTTTTCATTTTTTCACGACCTGCATGTGTTGAATATTTTGATTATTACTATAGTAGGCTGTAAAATCCCCAAGCAAAAATACTGATGAACAAAGCAGGGAAAACTTGATGTACCGTGCATGCTAGGAGGCGAACATTAACATGCACGAGAGAAATTTTACTCGGCGGGATTGGACATGATCGAAATGTTTCTTTCATTTTGTGCCAGTTAGCGACTTTATAAGTACAAACCCCCGAGGATTTCGTAGTGGTCACTGTAACTCTACCATATCTGGTCTGCCACTGTCCATTGATAATGTTACTGTCCTTAAAGCTGTATATCATGCTCCTCTTGACTGCAGCAACCCTATTGATTGGAATAATCCATGATTTGCATCTCCAATTGTCCATGTTGGTGGCTGGTGCGGTGCTTGTGTGAAGAGTAGTACTCAAAGGCAGCACCAGATAAAAGACTAGTGTAGTGTACATTTCAAGGTTTCTCTTCATTTTTGTTTTTCTTTATCCTGCACCACTAAAATTTCTCACCATATTGTTAATTTAATCCGTTATTTATGTATGTCACACATAAATAATGTATCAGTAACTGCCTGATACTATAATGCAAAGAACTTGAGATTTTAACTTACAGTAATTATAAAATGGATGGAGGGGAAGTTTGTGGTGATTGCTGGGACCTGAAGGCAAAAAATCCGGAAGCCACATGCATCTATTGAAAAAGACTAGTCTTTTGAACTCCTTATGATTATATGGTGTAGCCCTACCACGAAAGATAAGTTGTGGTAGAAAAAGCCACCTGACACCTAAAAAAGGCCCCTAGAAAGCTATGCACGTGTATGCCCTTAAATGCACACCTCCCCACCTTAAATAAATCCCAGTGCCATTGCCAATATTTCTGTCGCAAATGCCTGAAAAATATTACTCAAAATTGTTGCAGCCCCAATTATAGTTATAGATACCATAACTGCATCGGAGTTTAACGACAATTTGATTAATTAAAATTACTTTTGAATATAGCTGTATAGAGTCGCAATGATTGAAAATTCGTATAAATAGCATTTGAACCCAAAAACATTATTTTCAACAATAATAATGCAGTATGCAGTATGTACACTATCAATCTTTATCTGGGCTAGGCTGGTGTCTTGGCTAGTTCTAGATACTCCCCATGTTAGAAAAAGACCTTCGTGTGTCCTGATATAGATTCATTGATAAGATTGATAATTGTTGGATACTGACACCATAAGCAGGGCAGAGAGTGAAGCAATTTATGGCCTCCATCCGATTCGACTCTATGCTCTGTCTATGAATGAGTGAATTCACTCCTTGTTCGTTGAATAATGTATTGAGCTCAACTTTTCTTTCAGTAAAAAGTTAAAAACTCTGCTGAATTAACTTGTTTTAAAATAAAAACATGTTGTCCTTGGACTTCAAGTCTTTCGCAATAAGCTTTTATACCACAGCATCCCACTCTCTTTCATTTATTAGATTAGAATTAGAATTAGAATTAGACCTTGTCAGCAATTAACATTGATGGTCTGGAATTATTTTTTTTCTTCTCCCTAGCTAGGTTGCTTGGTATCTTTGTTTTCTTTTTTTGCAGTTGCGGATAAAACCAAACAATAACAGGGTAACGTGATTTCTGTACCTATTCCTCTGATTTCCACCAATCCCTCAAAATGTACACGAGGCGTGGCGACGCACGAGCACAGCTGTGAAAGGGACTGCATATGTATGGGGAAATCATTATTGCCCTCCTTCCAAACAAACACATAAATTTTCAATTTGTACTAAGTTACTAACACATTTCATTCCATAGACTGACCATTTTATCCTTGTAAATTGTACTAATAGTAATATGTGATCTGAACAACAAATTGACTGAACTTTCCTGTACTGCTCAATTTCTGAAGTCATAAATAAGTTATGTAGTAGTATGGAATATAAATGGGGAAGGGATCTATCTAACGCATTGTCATCAAAACAATTACGAAGCAAAGTTTATATATATATGAATTAGTATGAAGCAAAGTTGGTATTGGTAAAAGAAAGGAACCTTACAAATAATATTTTAGGATTTCTGAAAAGGCAGGTGGAGAGGTGAATTAAGAGTATGTTTGTTTTAGATTTATATTTTGAAAAGAAAAGTGTTAATAATTTATTTTTTAGATATTTTTTAATATTTATTTAACTAATGATCTAAAATTAAATATTATTAGTATTTTTTAAATAATTTTTTTAAATATATAAGATAAATTAATAATGAAAAAGTGTTGAAAAAGATACCAAAAAATATATCTTGCTAACATTCCTTATTGACGCAAAGGAGACAAATTAGCTTCCCGAGGCATTTTTATAGGTGGTAAATTTTTGTTACTTCCGTCAAACTCTGGTTTGAAGGCTTTGACCATCTGAAACGAACAAGCTTGTAACGACTCAATCTTAGGTTGTGAACGCGCACAAGTTAGTGATATTTAATATTCAATTAGTCTGACAATTTTAACTATACCACATCAATTAAAGGAAATAATTTGAAACTTAGATTAAAGTTACAAAAAATTTGATAGAGTTTCTTCTAAAAATTGAATAAAATACACATTTCATTTAGACCTGATCAACCATACATATCTATATCCAACACAAACATAAGCATTTAACATCAACCATAAGTACAAACTAAGTCAACTATAAAGAAGGGGCATATCAAGACTTTATGATCATATATATATATATATATATATATATATATATATATATATATACATCAAAAGAAATAAATAATGTCTATCTCTCATAGCTGCAAAATACTGGAATCGATGTGTAACACTAGTCAACAATTACAATGAAAGCCTACCAAAAGTCAAACACTCTTGGATAGAATAACAAATCTCAGGAATCCCCTACTCAACAACCTACGAATCTAAAGGAAAAAAGAATGGGATGAGTTACATAGACTTAGTGAAGGCATAATAAACATAGCAATAGGAAAGGGAAACATGTAATACCCTGAATATTTAAGCTTTGCAAAACAACTAAAAACACAAGAATCAAATAAATGAAACTTATAAGTAAAATCACTTGTCACGTGCTTTCCTTTCCAGAAGTAAAATTATAATCATAAAGGAATTAAACTCTACTTAGCAAAACTCATTTCATATCCTAAACAAAATCTCTACATCTATTATATGTACATTAGCCGTTACAATATGCACAATAGCCATTACATTATACACATTAGTCGTTACATCTCTTCGTCACGGTAAGCAGAACACGCGTTGTTGTCTCTCTTCACCACAGCAGGCGGAACACATGCTGTTATATCTCTTCGCCACGGCAAGCGGAACACTTGCCGTTATATCTCCTTGCCACGGCAGGCGGAACACACGCCATTATATCTCTTCGCCACGGCAGACGGAACATACACCGTTATCTCTCTTCGCCACGGTAGGCGGAATACGCGCCGTCATATCTCTTCGCCACGGCAGACAGAATACACACAGTTATCTCTCTCCATCACGGTAGGCAGAACACACGCCGTTATATCTCTTCGCCACGGTAAGTGAAACACTCGTCGTTATATCTCCTCGCCACGGTAGGCGGAACACACGCCATTATATCTCTTCGCCACGGCAGGCGGAACACAGACCGTTATATCTCATCGTCACGACAGACGAAATTTTAACACTCAACCCTTATAACTCAATTCTCATAATAAAAATTCAAAACTATCATAGGTTAACTTAAAGGTTTTGTTTCCCCATAATATAAAGTTTGAGGTTATAACCAAAGTTATTAGAATATATATAAATACATGCTAAGAAGTTTAAATTTCAAAATAAAAAAATATGTCACAATGTAAACTATCCACTCACCGTATGAAGAACCCACTCAATCGGTTCCTACGACACTCGGATGAGCAAGTTGTGTAGTACTCACTGAATCTGACCATAAACAAATATTTTGACAAGTCAAGATAAATGAAACAATGACTTACATTAAGAAGCAACCTGAAAGAATAGCATTTTTTTCCTTAAAATTTAGAGTTACCCACTAGATATTGAGAATTTAAAACACAAGCACCATGAATAAATAAAATAACTACACTATAATTACAATTTGTAATTCATAAAGCTTTAGAAATTTCATTCAGAGTTAAACTAATAAAGAAGTAAAGAAATTAGATAAAATTCCTAATTATAGGGTTTAGAGTTTTCAAGAAATTTATGCGAAAAAAAATCAAAGTGTGACTTTCTCATTTCCTCTTTCTAAAATCAAAATTTCCTAAACTCTTAGATTTTTACGCAAAACTCCAATATACACACACCCACAATTTTTTGAGCTAACAAAGATTAAGAGATTCTATAAATATTTCCTTAAAAGAACAATAGCTATACAATAGAAACTTACCTCAACTTTTAAATGCAAGTGGATTCAATGATTTGATGACAAAATAGAAGAAAAAGAGAAAAAAGGTACTATAGCTTTAAATGGAGCATTTTTTGGCTCCACAGAGATAGAGGAGACGAAGAGGTCTCTCGTCTCTACGTCTCTCAGTTTTTAAAATCAATTTTATTCTTCTTTTTTTTTTTACCTAAAGGAAAGAAAATTACCCAACTACCGTTAAAACTAATACTATTCCCCACCTTATCCTTATACTTGGCCTATGATATTACAAAGCTCGACGTCAATATAAGTGGACTAATAATATTTAACTATTTGGATAATTTACATGTATTCTTAAGTGGGTTAATATAAGTGGTAAGTTTTCGTGACAAATAGCAACGCTCTTTACATGTATTCTTAAGGGTTTAAACTTGATTGCCATCATAACAAAACAAGATATGGATTATAAATGCAAAAAAAAAAAAAAATGTATGTGAAGTGTTTCAATTAATAGTGCACATGGTCACATATTGAATATTCAATCACAAAGGTAAAAACCAAAGATAAAGATTGAATCATAGAATTCACCAAAAAAAGAAGATAGAATCATAGAAGTTCAAAATTCTCGTTATATTTTGAGAAGACATGACTGAAATGGAGGAAGGCTTAAGTATTATTTGTGATCAAAAAAGTATCTCAAGGTAAAAGATAAATTTTATTGTATAGTTGTAAAATTAGTGATGCTATATACTACTGAAAGTTGGATAATAAAGTGTTAATAAAAATATAAGATAAGTATCATAAAGATAAAAATGATACATTGAATAAGTGGTCATACAAAAAAGATGAGATAAAAAATAAATATATAAGAGAAAAAATAGAAGTGATACTTATTGAGAAAAAGATGCATGATGGAATTGTACTTAAAATAATTTATACATATGAAAAGAAGATCAATAAAAATCTTAATGATGGAGGATTATCCAATTATAAGAGGCAGAAAATTTTTAAAAAAATAAGTAAAATTATTAAAAATAATTTAAATTTAAATAATTTTCATAAATAATTAGTTCCTGGTAAGATATATATAATGGTGTTATTTAATTCATGTATAGCGGAACTCACTTAATGAAAAAAAGTTTTAGTTACTGTTGGATCTAGAGAAGACATGATCACACATAGGATATAGGCTCTAGTCATTATTAAGAGATACGTGGGAGTATTCACCACAAACAAACTACTGTTTGAAGTTGACATATATATATATATATATATAATTTCCAAAAAATATTTTTTAAACATATGACATTAACACCCGAGATATCATTTCTCAATGTAAGTGTAATTAAATGCTATTATATATCATATGTTTTACTAAAATAGATATACTATATGTAAGTGTAAATAAAATATTATTTAAATATTATATTTTAGGTATCCTAATAATACAACTCTATCATTTTCTATCAATGTGATTTCAATTATTTGTGAGAGAATTGCACACGTATGCACGCAATAAACTCTAGTATTTGCCTATATAAGCATCTATCCTAGGCCTTGAAGGATGAGGCCATCTCCAATTCCTTGGCTATAATCTCTCTCTCTCTCTCTCTCTCTCTCTCTCTCTCTCTCCTTCTTTCTAGTCGCAGGCAAAATGAGGACAAGGTCTTCTTCCACATGGCCAAGAGGGGGCTTGCATGTAAGGGGAAGGAAGAAAAGGGCGAAATTGTGTTTGGCAAAGAACGCCAATGCCGTGAAACCTTCCTTACGAAAGAAGCTTCGGGAGCTTCAGGAGACAGTTCCAGGGAGCCAGGGAATGGACATGAACACTTTGCTCCAAAGCATTGAAAAGTACATACTTCTACTTGAAGCTAAAGTGATGGTCCTAAGGTGTGTGTCCAATTTGTATGGAGTATAGAAAGAGATAACACTCCTAAGCACTCAACCAGAAAATCTATCTTTTATCTCGGGTACTAGAGAAATAAATCGCCCCACAAAAAAGGTTTAGGTAAAGGTGTCCCTTTGCAAACACCTCCCAGACAACATTATCGGGCATCTTTCTTTAGGGTGTGGAGGGAATAATAAGGTTGTATTTTACTTAAATTCTGCAATAAAAGGATTACTTTCTTATGGTTTCTTGTTGTATTGTAGATATATATGTTGCGCTAATTAAATATTAAAAGTGAAGTGCTTATATTTATTTGCTTAACCAAGTCCCATTAAGACAATGAGTTAGTATGCATGAATGAAACATTTTTATGAATTTAGAAGCTTGATTCTCGGTCATTCTAGGTTGGTGGTAAGATCCAGGTATGGTTATGCAAGAACTAATTAGCTTGACAATGAGCTAATTTTTTACATGATATGAACAATGATATGCGGTGTACGTGTATTTGATATCATAAATTCGATCCTCAACTCTTTTTCTTTTTTTTTTTCAACTTTGACTAAATGCATAATTGCACACTTAGTGTAAATTATTTTAGTAAGATATATCTTAAAAAATTTATTTTTATATTTAAAAATGCTTTCTGAAAAGTACTTTCTTTCATCGTTAGAATTATGTTAAATCAATTATTTTATATCCAACTTTAGCGATAAAAATCATTTTTAACATATATTTGCATAATTTTTTTTATTTAAAAAAAGTTTAGGAGAGGAGAATTTGCTCCATTCAAAGGTCAAACATGCCATAAGTAAGGCTTAAAATGATACTTACAAATAATTTATCAATAAAAATCCACCAATAACATTCAAACGCAAGTACTTTTTGCCAATGTTATTGATCTTACCAATTGAGCCTACTCCCGTTATGATGTATTTACATTTTTTAAGTGAGAGTAAAAATTCAGGTCTAACTAAAGTGTGTTAAAATAAATGAGTGAGATAAAACTAATTGTTTCTTTTTTAGCCAAAGGAGATAAAAATATATCTGAATTTATATTTAAAGTGGAAATCGAAAATGGTCATTAGACTATAATTCCCCAATTTTCTTTTTCTTTTTCTCCAGAAGTTTTTATGTAAAATTAAAGATCACAACCAGTCAAGCCAAATCTTTCCCTTTCTCAATTACCAAACCTTCAACAACCCCAATCTTAACCCAACTCCAACCAGCCAACCTCATCCCCAGATCTTTACATTTCTGTGCCGGCCCCATATCCTTCCTTTCTGTACACATACCCTATACAAAACCTGAAACCAGCCTCACCACAACCCCAAGATTGGATCTACATAGATCTGTGCTTAGGAGTGGAAACAAGTCAGGTCAAGTCAGGCTTTACCTTATTAGACCTCACTTATATCTCAATTATAAGGTTTGAACTTGATCTGTGAGCTTGAAATAAGCCAATTTTTAAGGTCTGGTCTAACCTTTTTAAAAGTCTGGATTGATCTTTTAACCGGTCTGACCTGAAAGTCTATTTAAATACCTACTTTGCAATAATAGGCCAATAGACCTATTTTTAAATAGGCAAATAGACATTTACATAAGCTAATAAGCCTACCTTTAAATAGACCAACAACTCTTTACATGAGATAACAGGCTTAAGCCTTTAAATAGGTCAATGGGCATAGGCCTTTAAATAGGCCAATAAATGTATAACTTAACACTCACCCCCTACTTTTATAGATGTTTGTCATTTTTTTACTTTAATTTTTGGTCGATGTGAGACTTGGTGATATACCATTGTGGCCATGCTTAGCAAGCAAATTTATACAATTATTCGCCTCCCTAAACACATGACATTGTTCTTCTTTATGATGATATGTTGCACATAAAGGTTAGAGAGTTCATGTATACCGAGGGTGATTGAGATTAGGACAAATTAACTTAATTTCTTCCAATTGATTTTCTTGATGTAATGGAAATTGGGTTAAAGAACCTCGTGCCAATGTAATCTAGAACTTCCTGCGATTGTTGGCAGTATGCCATACTACAATACCTAAAGTTGATGAAGAAACTAGTATAGTTTTGTATGAAGCTGAGTCACTCGATGAATGACTGGAAGAAAAACAATCTTAGCGTAACTGCAATGTCATTGATTAAGGTATATCACAGCCAACTACAAAAAAAGGAATTGGAAGAAGGCACTCGTCCTGTTTGGCGTAAGTATTCTGCTTTTGCCGTAGTTCTTCTTGCTTCTTGATTTCTTCTAGCTTCAGCTGCTGCATGTTTTTCTTCTGATCTCTGCCTTGTCATAACAATTTTTTTTACCGCCTTTGCAAGAGCCTGGGCTCTCATTGCTCAACTCCGGCCTATAATGTATGAACTTTAAATCAATGGCAAAGTAAAGATTACTATGTAGCAAAGACTTTTACTTCAAGTATTTCTAAGGTTATAACAAACTTGATGATAGGTTCATGTTTTTTTATCTTATCAAACATCCATTAACGTAACCACTGCACCTGAAACCACAACTAGGCTTTAAAATATGTAAGAACTTTGTTTCTAGTGAATATGGACTAAGTAAAAGAATAAGTACCCGTTTATTGCAAATTTTGTCAATTGCTTAACAATTTGACTCTATATCTCAATTCGGGAAAGAGAATCACTTACTCTATAGATTCTTCAATAATTAGGTAACTCATATCACAAATATAAAGAATGAAGAGTAATCAAACAAGTCCAAATAAAGAAATCAAAGTAAAATAAAAATAAAAGCAATAAATGAAAGCAATGTAATCGAAATTGACAAGTAAATGAATGAAAGCTTGTAAAGAATTGATAATTAAACTTGCAAAAAGATAAACTTGATTGAAAAATACTGAAAGCAAGTAAAAGAAAGCATATAAAGAAAGCAATAATGATCTTGAAATGAAATAAAAGAGAATAAACTTGGTTGAATTGAAGAAAATGGAAGAAAGTAAAGGAAAACAAATTTAACTGAATTAAAAATGTTGATTGAAATTTGTAGTGCAACCGTCGAATCCTCTGATATGTGTGGGATGTATAGGGATTTTACAAGTCCCAACCTTTATTACATTGTGCAAATAGATATTTATAGACAAATATCCTAACTGTTTGTAACCATCAATAACTACTTGTAACTACCAATAACTATTCATAATAACTTCATTTGTCTTTAAATATTCATTGGTCAAATTACCAATAATTATTAAATAACTGCCCACTTGTCAAAATATATATTTTTTTATACTAACATAAGCCCCTAGTATTTACCTTTTGACTAAATATGAAAAAGATAAATACTAACATGGTATCCTTATTTCGACAAGAATCAATCCAACATCAGTATTGAAATTTTAATTCATGGAATCTGATTTTTTTTTACACTTGTACAACTTGTACAAATACAAGTATGAATGACTTCTAGTAACTAACACTTAAAGTTTAGTCGAATCATCAGCTTTCTTGTACAATCTTAAAATTTACCTAAGTATTCCTTATACTTTCAGTCATGCTTTCGATTTTCTACAAATAACTTGGAGTCAAAAATATATCATTGTCAATCTTTTCATGCATTCTTCGATCCCTTCTATGGCTTGATCCAATCATCACCACTTCGATCAACCTTTTAGTAATTTATATTATATTTAACCAAAACCCATCATGATGCATGGCAGCAACATATGCTAATTCGACCATGATCGAATGACCCATTAAGCCTTCTCAAACATGCATGTACATTCTTTGTGCCATCCACATACTTAGCAACACGAGCCATCCCAACCATTGATCTAGAGTACTGTGTACTCCACCAGAGTCAAGTTGATTTGCCACTCATGGCAAACTCGAATACTAACCCGTTATTTTCATCACACTTCACATATTGGCGTCTGAGCATTAAATTGAAAAGTTTGTCACATTGGTCACATGAATGATATAAATGCCATTAAAAGTTTCTGACCAAAGAATTGTGTCAACAGGAACAATGGTTGCACAGCTTGACAACCAATATTTTTTTTGGTTCAAATTGTAAATATGACAAATCATAGGCTTACGCATCAAGAGTGTCTTCTCAAAACTTCACAGTAACATTATGGCCGTCAAAACATGTATGGCTATATAGCCATGGCCATGAAAATTAGAACAAAGCTTTGACCATCTTGTCATTTTCAATTTTTTAAGTATTTAATTTAATGTGACCTCCTTATAGGCACACTTCTAAAATTTGGCGCACAACCTCTTGCACCATTGCTTTTCTAATTCTTTAGGATTTATCATTCTTCTAAATCATGAACCAAGGAGGCAACACGTCAAGTACATCAACATTTCGAAGTAATAAATTGTTTAGGAATGATGGCTTCGTAAGTTTTTTATAAGGACACCATGGGCATATCTTTCCACATCTCAAAGCTCAACCAATGCCATGATAAATATATAAAAAAATTGAAAATGTATGGTCTCTCAACCATAAGCTTGCTTGTCAAAAACTTCATCTTGTATAGTTGATCGACACTATAAAAGGTGTTATTCTACTACTCCACATGTCAGCCATGGGTGTAAGCCCAGATTTATCTTTTCGACACCTTTACTGACAAAGTTTCGACAACTTGAGTAAAATTTGTCATTCGTTCGTTCATTCATTTTTTTTATTTCCATAGTACATGAATTCAAATAATTGAATGGTCACTTAAAACTATATACTAGAATGTCAAAGGCTTTATATGGTTATTTGAAACCAAACTTGTATATATGTCGAAGACTTCATGTCAACACATCTTGGTGCAATTTAGCCTTTTGGTCATGAACTTAAATTAAACATAATTCTCTGTTCTTCAATTGGTGCAAATAGATGTGTTATTCGACAATTCTATGGTAAGTAAGCCATATGTGCACATTAATCGATTCGACCATTCCATGGTAAGTCAACAATAGGTGCACATTCATCTATTCGACATCTCTCTGCCATTTCGGCCAATGGCTTTATAGCCTGAAAATTTTAAATGCTTTGGCATATATTTTCAATGTCTTGACACTTCGACTACTTAAAATTCATTTAAAATTTCAAATTGATCTTCAAAGTTTTGACACTTTGACCACTTAATTAATGCTAAGAGAAAGTAACCATTTTCAATTATATATATATATATATATATATATATATATATATATTAAAACTCTTTCCTGGCCAATCAATTATAAAGTTGGCCAACAATTGAAGAATTAAAGATAAAGGCAACACATATATGCCTTTATAATCGATTTTAGTACCGATTTGAAAATCGTTTCCAGTTTTATTCCTTGTTGTATGAGTAACTTATTAAAGTATGAACTCATAAAGCAATTGTGATGTACATTACCTAATTTACCTTTACTAAGTCCCATCGGGCGTGCCAATTTATTTATTACAAATTTTGTCAATTGCTTAACAATTTAATTCCAGATCTCAATTCGAGGAAGGGAATCACTTCCTCTATGGATTCTTCAATAATCAGATAACTCAGATTACAAATATAAAGAATGAAGAGTAATCAAACATGTGCAAATAAAGAAATCAAAGTAAACTAAAAATAAAAGCAATGTAATCGAAATTGACTAGTAAATGAATGAAAACATGTAAAAAACTAATAATTAAACTTGCAAAAAGATAAACTTGATTGAAAAATAATGAAAGCAAGTAAAATAAAGCATGTAAAAAAAAAGCAATAAAGATTTTAAAATGAAATAAAAGAGAATAAACTTGACTGAATTGAAGAGAATGAAAGAAAGTAAAGGAAAACAAACTTGACTGAATTGAAAATGTTAGTTGAAAACTTGCAGTGCACCCGTCGAATCCTCTTATGTGAGTGGGATGTATAGGGATTTTACAAGTTTCAACATTTATTACATTGTGCAAATTGATATTTATAGGCAAATATCCTAATTACTTGTAACATCTAATAACTACTCATGATAACTTCCTTTGTCTTTAAATCTTCATTGATCAAATTACCAATAACTACTAAATAACTGCCTACTTGTTGAAATATTTTTTTTTATACTAACAATACCTTAATTCTTCTCATTTTTTCTTCTAATTTTGCCTTTCGTTGACTTTCCCATGCTTGAGTTTTGATTTCCTCACGCTTATTTCTGCAAATTTTAACCTGTTATAATTACATTAGAAAGGATGTACGCATTAACATGGTTCTATTATTAGTTTTTTTTTAAAGAAGAAGCTTGGTTTACTATAGTACTCAGAGAATGAGTAATGAAGAAACCTTGCAGTATATTTTATACTTGATAGATGATGACGATAATTTTATTAGCAGGTTTTGAGGGTTTTTTAGTAAGTGTAAATCATGTTGATCATGCTATTGTTAAATTGGTTTGCTACATAGAAGAAATTAGATGCTTTATATATGGTCAATTCTTGTAATAGTATTACATGTTATAAATTGAATGTTATTTTTAGGCATGTGTTCAGGGAGGCGAATACTTGTACAAATTTACTTACTAAGCATGGCTACAATGGTATATCTTCAAGTCTCACATTGACCATATAGACTAGAACAAAAAAATAATGAATATCTATAAAAGTAGGGAGTGAGTGTTAAGTTATAAAATAATTCTAATATATGTTATTTCTATTTTAACTTATTAACTTAGGTTTTAGTTAATGAATTTTATTAAAATTTAATATAAAAATATATTATAATAAATTAATAATTATAATTATTATAATAATATATATTATATTATATATAATTAAACATGTCAAGCCTGCCTACCAAGTCTAAAAGGCTTATTAGATATTCTAAGGTCTGACCTTTTTAGTTAAAAGGACTTTTAAAAAAGCCTTAACCCAGCTTGTTTAGTAAACATGCTAGGTCAGGTCAAGCCTCAAGCAAGTTAAGCCATAGGCCCTTGACGGGTGGCCTGACCTATTTCCACCCCTATCCGTGCTAACCTCAACCTCTCTACACACATAACCTATCATCAAATAGCAACTTCTAACAGTACTCAGGTGGTGCCATGTGATGGTGATGAGAACAAAGAGATTGAGTTGGTCCTTTTAGACGAGACAAAACTTTCCCAACAGTCAGAGACGTCATGGCAATGCCTCATTGCTCGTCTATTTGTTGAAAACCCGCCAACCTTTGGTACCTAGTCATAAACTTGAAGGGAATTTAGAAAAACTCAAAACAATTTAGTTAAGAGGAGATCGAGGCCCAAACCCACCAGTTCTATTTTGATGAAGACTTCAACACCTATGTTGCTTTGCGCCGCCAAACATGGTCAATCAAGGGCTAACTCTTAGTTGTCAAACGGTGGGAAAAAGATTGGACAATAGCTAATTACAAATTTCATATGGTTCCATTCTAGGTGCAATGCTTAGGTCTCCCTAGTGAATGCTGGATTGTTATAATCGAGAGGAAGCTTTGTGCTACCATTGGACATGTCTCTAAGGCAAACTTGGTATCTCTGCAAGACAAACATGAATTCGACCTAAAGCCTTAGTAATAGTTGATATAACCTAACCTCTAAAGTGAGGTGTCCATCTAGGACTGAGCAACACAAATAAGGTATGAGTTAATTTCAAATACAAAAAAATTGCCAATACATTGTTACTATTGTGGCAGGATTGGCCATGAGGAACGAATCTGTTCAAACTTGCTCAAGGATGAAATGGAAACAAAATTAGAGAGCATAGATATGGAACAAATTTGAAGGCTAGCCAATTTGGGTCTGAGCTGAAAGATGAGGACACCATAACAAACCAAATGCCTAAATCTAAAAGAGGATAACAATCTCACCAGAGGAACCATAGATCACATGTTGATCAAGTATCCCAACCCTTGTCATCCTTGTCTTTTTCAAAGCTTGGAGTAAGGTGGGTTGTAATCATTCATGATGAGACAGTGATAGTAGAGCTAGAGCCAAGGGTGCAGGATGTTTTTTAACGTCCCAATTTACTAACACTAATGATGTATCCAGTTTACGCATCAATAATTAGAATTTGGTACATTACTTATGAATATCCACAAAGTTCAAATAGAAGATTTGATAATATACAAAATATGAGCCTTTAGCGGATACAATACATAACATATGAAATGAATTTCTATACAAAGTTCTCATCACTGTACTTAATATACATATATCGTCTTATTTATAAGAATCTAAAACAACTAACTAAAATATCTCCTCGTGCCTAAGCTCCATCTTGCTTCATCTTGCCTGCCCACTGTGAATCCTTCCTGAAATTATTATGGAAACCATAAAGAATAGTGAGGGTGAGAATTTAGAAATTCTCAGTATTGTTTAAAACTGTGTCATCACAATAATTTTAGCTATTTCGGGAAAAAAACCTTATTTTCATTCAACATATTTATTATTATTCTAGGAATGTGGCAAAAGGCCAAATCCATCTCCTTCCTCTTCCCGAAATAGACTGTTCATTTAGTTACTATAAAAACTCCTTTAATTCTTCTAATCATGCACAATATCACTAAGTGCTCAAAATACCATTTTAGAATATTCTTCCAAAACATAATTAATTTTCCACTCTCCATATATCAAGATGAAAATCTCATCATCAGAATTAAGTTATGAGCTCATAAAATCATTTATTCACTTGGTAGTAGTCTTCTTTTAGGTTGGTGCTCATCAACCTCTTCATGACAGTATGTCGTCACATAAAACTACTTCGGGTAACTAACCCCAGTCTTTCCCTATCTAGCTTAGAGGAAGTACGTCTCCTCAATATCAAAGCTAGAGTTAGACTTCAATCCATTATGATAAGGAGAATGAATGTTATCTCACAATATCAATCATCGGGAATAGAATGAGAAGTACGTTACTCAGTCTATTCAAGATTTAGGATTACCCCAAGTAGTGAGAGAAACACTCATCCTCAACTACTTAATGACTACGGAAACTCAGGTAAAGAGGAATGTTCTTTCTTAACCTCAATTACTTTGGTATAGAGAAAATCACATATTCTCTTACCATTAACCAAGACTTACCCTAGTACAAGTACATTCAAAATCCAACTCGACCTAGTTCCTCAAAGTGGATACCCATGAAAATCAAATCATCACATATGCAATATAATGCATAATCCAATCATACTCATCATGGGTATTCAAATATCATGAAAACATTTCTAATTTGAATAAGTCATATCATGGCACATAGCCTTGCATTTCATCTTTATCTAATATGTCTTAAAATAACATTACATTGCTTTTGAAAATCAAATTCTCAAATGACAGGTTAAAAATCCCATTCTGCCCGGTGGGTGCCTAAATGCTAGGCTCTGGGCTCCTAGACACTCGACGCGCACTTAGACGCTCAACCATGAGCCCTTAGGCTCTCATCACGCATCCAGAAACTTGATTTCTGGGTTCTGGGCGCTCAGACGCTCCATTTAGGGCGCCTAGGCGCTTAAACCAGAAACCAAAACTTCTATTTTGGAACCAGATCTCAAACCTTCCAAAAATCAAACCAGAAACCAAACCAAAGATCATCAAGTTATCATGTTCAAGCATCAAAATCTTCATCCAAAAATCACAAATCAAAAGAGGGTTTAATACCCATTTTTCAACCTCAAAAACCATCCAGAAATCAAAAAAGAAAAACCAAGTTTTCACATTATGAATCAAACATAAAAGCTTAAATCTTTCATTATCAAACTAGAAATCTCACTCAAGGCCATCAAGAAATCAAATCTTGAAATGCAAAAGAGGAAGAAAAAGTGAGAAAATTCCTCTACCTCACTTTGATGATAAATCTCCAAGCTTGCCTTTGTTCTTCTTCTATTTTCTCCTCTTTCTTCTCTTCGTTTCTGCGCCTACCCCACTTGTCTCCCTCTCTGTCTTCTCTACTCTTCATTTTACTGGAAACCAGTGTGTGAGAGATGAAGGGAAAATGAGAAAATCTTACTTTTAAAACAAGGAGCCTTAAGGGCATTTTGGTCATTTCACCAAACTTTATATCTGTTAAGAACACTTTGATTTTACTAGATCAAGTTTTCTAATTTCCAACAACATTAAAATAAATCTTAGGATCCATCTAAATTCTTGTTTTACCATTTTCATAATTTTTCATATCTCTTATTCCTCAATGCAATATTAAAACACTTCTATAGTGTCCTTAAAAATACTAAACTGACTCCGTTTGTCCTCAAATTTTAAGTACATCATCTTTCACACATTTGCGACCTATTAATAAAATTTTCCTTATTTATTTCCTTTGATTTAGCATTTATGCTATTTTCCTAAGTCAAAATAGTCATTTTGCACGTTCCGTGTTGCGACAAAATGCCTAAATTAACTCAAAATATCTCAAAAATTAACAGACATGTTAAACAAGTATTATAGTACCTTATGATCATATACAAGTCTAACCTGCTAAAAAGAAAATGTTACAATTCTCTCCTCCTTTTAGAAATTTTGTCCCCAAAATTTAGCCTTTCATACTAAAATTTGGAAACCTTCAACAACTATCTTTAATTGTATTCATCTTATTCATTCTTTCTTTTATTCAGACTTAGATATTCATATACTTTTATCCTAACGAGATTTACCTCGCAAAGAGTCAGAAGATTAAGCTTCTTCTTGACTTCTTAAAGTATATATCATCCCTAGGGCTGGTAGTCGAGGATTGGGTATAACTTTTTGCCTTTATTGACATCTACTAACATAGTGCCCTGATTAATCATTTACATTGCATACCAAACAAAGTTTGTCACCATGTCGTCTCCTTCCACACTTAGAGCATTTTGGTTCCTCAGCTTTCATTTGATTCTGTCTCATTTCTAATTTGTGAATCACTGGTTGTAAAATCGCATCTTTCATTCCTATCGTCTATTCTTTTCCTCTTTTCAAGATTCGTGATGATTTCCTCAATGTGAAACTTCGATTGTGTAGTCTCCCTGAACACCTCCTACGTTACATAAGTACATGCAACTCCTAATAATCTTTTTGAACTTCTCCACCACTTCTCTGTTTTGCTACTCACCTTAAAAGTTTAACCAGATTAGGAATTTCTTAAATTTATTTATTTATTCTTTGAATCACTTCCTTCTGACACATCACAAGAGCAAAACATTACCAAATCTTTTAAGACAAACCCAATTCTATCAGTGTGAATACATGGTTTCTCCTCATCGTATACAATGTTACAATTTCATTCTGGCATTATATATTTTCAATAAGGTAAATCCTTATAGTTACCAAATCAATTTTGAGTGTTAAGGCCTTGACTGAAAAGGGGAGAAAACCTATCCGTATACCTATCCACATTAACTAACGTATAAACATGCGTGTTTAAAGATCTAACTTCAAACATTGTCTTATTTGACAAAATGTAAGATGCCCTCTCATCTTCAGAAAATATGATTCCATTCTAACAAACTATTTCACAAAATCCAAACTTCTTATAGGAAATATCAGCTTCTTGAACACTAGCTCTAGAATTCCTTACCTTCCTTTCCTCAGCAAATCTGACAATTAAAGCATTGTCATCACCTAAAGATTAATGCAGTTATATTTGAATATTATGTAAAATAAGGCCCTTAGACCTCAAGGTTCCATATGAAGAAACATAACAGTGATATACATGTGGCCTATGAGAACCCCATTCATGATTTAATGGTCGTTCCCTTTCACAATTTAAAAGTCATAGAGGGTGTGTCATCATCTTGCCACATTTGAAACCTTTACCAAGTCAATAGTATTCCTTTAGGAAGCACCACTAAAGGTCTAACATTAGGATGCTTTCCAAGAAAACTTTGTATAACATTGACTATCATAAATATTTTCTCAGCTCTCGAAACATGAGCCAAAAATGTAACCCTAAGGATACTCACTGCGAGATCCCTAATAAAGAGAAATTGAATCCTTCGACTTGATGAGGTTTCACCTACTTCATACACTATGGGTGCGCAAAGGTTTCGGTTACCATAAGATCATTTTCAACAATCCCAATTCTATATATATATATATATATATATATATATATATATATATATATATATATATTTCCTCTAACTTTCTATGAATCCTCCACATGAGTTTTTGTACTCCTTGTTTAACCCTACATTGGAACTCAAACATGGTTTCAATTTCTCATCTCTTGTAGAGCAGAGGATTACAAGAACATCTTCTGCTAAGTGCATCAACCATTTTATTGGCCTTACCTAAATGATACTCTAACTCAAAATTGTAACACCCCAAATTTCCTATATCTTAAACAGTAATTTTGATTGAGTTAATGTAAACTTGTTTAGTAAATTCGAATGTTGTAAAATTATTTTGAATATCCCATCAAGCGTATTTAATCGTTTTGAGTGATTTACTCGTGTCGGGAAAATGATAATTTTGGTAGGAAAAATCTTTCGTATTTATTTCTCTTGATTGTTAATTATTTTTAACAATCGACTTGATTTTTTCATCGTTTTCTAATTTTGTGATTTTATGTGTGATTTTGAATTTCTTTCGTTTGTGGGCCCCACGAGGGGTATGTGCGCCAGTGGACATCGTGGGCCCGGTGGGTCCCCATAAAGTGAAAAAATTTTCTACGTATAGAAAAATTTGTACTTGTTTAGACGGAGACGGAGGGGATCTTACTAAACCACGAATCAGGAAACATTTTAGAAAATTTGTTTTGTCTTGTATTTATTTATCGAAAGATAAAAATACTGATAAATATATTCTTCGTGATTTTTAGTAGATAACAATAGAAATTATATTGTTAAGTCAACATTAGTGGTTTAGATATCCACCATTAATTTAATTAATAGTTAAGAAATAAATTTAATAAAGAAGTATAAGATAATCATCATTAATTTAATTAATGGTGTTAGAATAAAATTAGGCAAGCTTCAATATCAATCGTAGATTTAATCAATGGTGTAAAATTGATGATATAAGGTGACCATTTACAACCATTAGATTTAGACTAAATCAAAGGTGGAGATTTAGTCTTAAAAAGTGAAGGAGACCATTTATGACCATTGGATGAAGAATTAATCAAGGGTGGAGATTTGGTCTTAAAAAGTAGCAAAGACTAATTATGACCATTGGATTAAAAGTAAGAAGAAGCAATCTTGACCCTTAATTTTAGAGATACATCTAATGGTTAGAATTTCAAGTAGGAAGATCTAATGGCCTAGATTTAATCTTCTAAAATAAAATAAAAAAAATCTACCTAAAATCCTAACCATTGAATTAATCAATGGCTAGGAATGCTTCACATAATTGCATGGAAAAAGATGACCATATTATTGCATGCATAATGGGGGGGACGGTTGGAGCATGCTTGGACAAGGAGGAGACAAAGCTAACATAGCCTTTTTAGGCCAAAGAAAAAGTTTGAAGACTTTAATTGGATGCCTTGACCAATTATTAGTCATTTTTCTAAAACCAAATTATTTCCTTCCTTTCTCTCCATGCAAGGCTACGGTTTCCACTCCAAAATGCAGCATCCTTCTTTTCATTTTATCACACTTAACTCATTTTCTCTCTTCTCTCTCTTCCAATTTGTCAAGAACACCAAGAACACAAAGAACAACACCATTTTCTTTTCTTCCTTGAACCATTCGGTCACCACCCATGGAACCATTTCTAATCTACCATAATTTTATCTAGCTACATATCTTGAATCCTCTCATCAATCCAAAACACTTTCATGTTGGGGATTTTCTCTAAATCATTCATCTTCATCACTTAACCAAGCCAAGAACACAAAACAACCATTTTCTTCCTTTTCTCTCCATAGATTCGGTCAAGCAGCCCAAAAATACCATCCATCACTTTTAATTTCATCCAACTTGATTTTCTAAACCTAAACACCATTCTAAGAACATCTCTAGTTATGAGTTTTTCCAAAATCATTCATCTTGAGCTTCAAATCTAAGCTTCAAGTTTCTATCAAAAATAAAAAATTCAACCTTTGTGCTACAAGAGAAACTATTCGGTCAACCTACCAAAAACCACTCTCCAATCTCTTTTAATTTCATCCAACCATAGATCTTGAATCTACATGATATTCTAAGCAACTTTCATGTTGGAGATTTTCTCTAAATCATCCATCTTCATGGATTTTCTTCAAGGTCAAAGTTCTTGGGTATTTATGGTGAAGTTTACTAATCTTCACTTTTCTTTTAATTTTCAAAGTTTTAAACCATGTTTGATCCATGGTTCCTCTTAATCAAGCTTAGTATACTAATTTCTATGTATTTTGTTTTGAATTTGAGAAGCCCTTGGTGGTGAAGGACTTGGAAAAAGAAGCAAAATTAAGAAGCTTTGAGGATCTTCAAGAGGTAAGAGGGAGATCCATCTCACCAACCAATTATGGTGGTGGGAGATGGTCTTATATTCGATGGATTGTGAATTCATGTGAGAATTCCAATCCATGGTCATGTAATAATTAATTGTATGTTTTGTGAGCTTTGATTATTTTCCTATGCCTTGATTATGTTTGTCTATGCTTAATATGCTTTGCATGATTTTATGATCTTGATGATATGTTTATATTATGCATGATGAGTATATGGCATGTTTGTGATATTCAAGATGAAATATATATATGTATGCCATGATATGTGGATGGAAAGAAAATTAATCTTGGTTCCAATGGCCAAGGAAGGATTCGGTTTTGATTACCCTTGATTAGGGTTAATGTTGAAATTTTTCAAGAACAAGGAAATTGAATTTTTATCCCTAGAACAATGAGAATTTTGATCAAGACACCTCAAAATAGGTGTTTACAAATTAATATTCTTATGAAGAATAAAATTGGATGGATTTGAGGAGTATGGAAAATAAACAAATGGTTTGTTTTTCAAGAGAAACAAGAATGGAATTTAATTAAGTTAGAAGAAAAATATTTCATGGTTCCAATGACCATCTATAACGTTTTGATAATTTAGAAACATGTTTTGATGTGATGAAATATAAGAATTTTTCCAATAAGGATTTTTAAAAAGGGAATTAAAGTGTTATCAAGTGAAATTTTTATAAATAAAGGAAAAAGGTAGATTGAAGGTGTTTGAACTTCAAATTATTTTAAAGAGAATTAATTTTAGAAGTGATTTAGAAATATAAAAGAAAATGTTTGTAACTTAAATTTACTAACGTAGAATTTATTTAGTGGATTTTGGAAAACGTTAGAAAATTTAAAGTTAGAAATAATAATTAAATCAACTAAATGTGATTATGTAAGACTAGATCAATAAAAAGTGATTTTTGAGAAAAATATATTAAGGAATTTCTATTAATTTATTTTGTGTAAAAAGTTTCTAAGTGTTTTACTAAACATGAGTTTTAAATGAAAATAGCAATATTGATTTTAAGGATTTGCAAAGAAAGTGAAAAAGAATTTGAACAAATGGATTTGGTTTTATAACCAGTGGAAATATAATTGATTTAATACAAGAAGTTTGAAAAGGGAATCGAGTATTTTACTCACTTGAGTAATTAAATTTTGTAAACAAAAATATTTTCAAACTTCAATTTATTTTGAAGAAAGGATTAATTGGAAATGATTTGGAAAAATGGAGAATATAATGGTATTTTGAAAATTTACTAACGCTTATGACTTATTTTCAAGTTTGGAAATACGTTAGAAAATATTAAGTTTTGAAATGATGATGAAAAAGAATTTCTTAAGTAAAGAAACGTGGAAAAAGCTTTTCTTGAGTAAGAAAATGTGAAAATGAAATACAAAGTCATAATATTTTGAGAAAGGATGAAATGGAATTTTTGAAGATTGAGAAATATTTTCGTAATAGAATTATGGTGAAAAATTATTTACGTATCTTAAAAACGTATTGAAAAGGATATTGATTTATTTGAAAGTCCAAATAATGTTTAGAACATTGAGAAATATTTTGAACTACTGTTGAAAAATCACTAAGTGATTAAATATTTTTACGCGATTATGAAAAAAATGGTGGAAAATTGTTATGAGAATGATAGAAAATGATTTACGTAACTTAAAAGAATGATTTTTTAGTTACGCAATTTTGAAAATGATGAAAAATCATTACGCGATTTGAAAATATATATTTTTATGCGATTAAGAAAAATGTTGAAAAATTAGTGCATTGATTAAAAGGTGCAAATGAAAAAGTTGCAGTATTTTGAAAATGTAATAAAAATGTTTTGAAGTTTTAAAAACGTAACAAGAGTGTTACGGTGTTGAGAAAATGTAAAAGTGTTGTGGAATTGTGAAAACGTAATGTAAACGTTTTGGAAATTGTGAGAACGAAATAGAAATGTTGCACAATTTTGTGAAAACACGGCGAAAGTGTTTTATAACTATGAAAACATGATAACATGATTTTGTGTTGAAAATACAAAGTATAATTATGTTTAATCGGTGTATGGACAACCGTATGTAGAGAATGACGTATTTTGCCTATGATTGGTATTTGGTGCATTTTATATGCATTGGAAAGAGATGCTTGTATTTGAAATTGATGCATTATATATGCATTGAAAAGATTTGGCCCGTTGGGGTTGGACTTAACCGATATATTCGTGCATTGTACAAATGAAAAGATTTGGCCCGTTGGGGTTGGACTTGACCTTGATAAATTCGTGCATTGTATAAAAGATAGCTAAAAGCTATTATGGCCCTTGTGGTTGAAGAGGGAATAAGAATTGATAGTGAGATCTATGATGGATCTTGGGGTGCGAGGCGCATGCGTCGACTATGGACGGTGGCGAAGTACCCTGTGCCACCGGCGAGCGCGTTGCGTAACGCATTGACGATACCCGACAAGAACACGATTCTTTTCTACTCTTGGAAGATTGTCTTTGGAATAAGGCTGAATTGACCGTGAGCATTCTTCTCGAAATTTGGAAAATCTCCATGGAGTTGTTTTTGAAAAAGCGAGTCTTTGTGCACATGCATAATCTGAACATTTTATCGTGTGATATATTAATTGAGGAATATTGGTAATGAGCTATGACAATTGTTTTGAATACTTAGATGATGATGATGATAATTGTTGAGGACATTATTATAATTATTGTTTATGATGATTGAACTGATAAATGATTAAATGATGATAGTTGATTAATGCTGATAGCATGAATATGGTATGATCTATCTGTATGATATTATTGGCTGTGTGTTATCTCTATGCTGCCATATTGGTATTGGTGTAGGTGATCTCACCTCTTTATTATATTGTTTTGTTGTGTCTGTACTGTTAAAATTAAATAATAGAAGGATCGAGTTGTCTTAGACATAACGGGCGATGGATACTCTGAGATTGGTGATAATAATAAGGAGTGGACATTCAGGACTCGAAGATGTGCAAAGTGTTGACAAAGGAACAGATGTCCGATGCATCAAGATGGACAGAAAAAGGAATAAGTATGTTAAAGTTTCTCGTTAGTGTTGTCCGCAGGTTATTAAGTAGGACCGTCATGGGTTTGCTAATGTCAAAAAAAAAAAGTCTGTTAATTTTATATTTCTCTTTAAATTGTGAAATTTCAAATTATTAATCAGTGTCAGTATTGTATATTAAGCTCTTTAAATATATTGTTTGCAGTATGACCTATAAATTTTAGTAAGTTTATATTTCCGCGAAAAGAAATTTTTAAAACCACATTTTATAACTCAAACTTTGTGCAAACTTATTTTCAGATTATGAGTCGGAAGTCAGAAATGTGATGCCTTAGCTAGGGTGTTACATTAGTTGGTAATCAGAGCTAGGGTGTTACAAAAATCATATTCTTTTAAGAACTTGATCTATCGTCTCTGTCTCGTACTCAACCATTTCTGGTCAATCAAGTGTTTCTAACTTTTATGGTCATTAAAGACCTCAAATTTAACTCTATACACTTAGTGTCTCTAATCCTTCAAGCCAAACACCACAGTTGTTAATCTTAGGCTGTGGGTTAGATAGTTGTCCTCATGCGGTCTCAATCGCCTAGAGGTGTAGGCAACTACCCGTCCATCTAGAATCACATGCATCCTATCTCTTTTCTTGAGGCATCCGAGTATATCTCAAAGTTTCCTTGAGGATTTACGGACCACTAAAACTAGTATGGAAGTCACATATTCTCACTATGGATATGAATTATTTTCCATTCTTTCCAACTTCCTTATTGTAGCCACATTCTTTCTCCCTCGTAATCGTAGGCATTTCTCCTTACTCTCACTTAGAAGTTGTTAACTTTCTAAACATTTCTCATGGTTTCATTAACAGTTGTCCTGCTTTTACAGGTATGCCTGGTCGATGTCATAGTCTCCTGTACACACCACAAATTATATATTGAGTTAGCTAGACTCAACATTATGCGATAGGGCAACAGTTAACCTTAACATATAGACTCAAGGTTGTTATGCAATTCTACCTAGACATCTTATCCCTGGGATAAGACAAATACATAACAAAACGTAGCTAGTCCATACCCCGGCTCAACAGGATGAACTGCTTTGATACCATAATGTAACGTTCTAAATTACTAACACTAATGACGTATCCGATTTATGCATCAGTAATTAGAATTTGGTACATTACTTATAAATATTCACAATGTTCAAATAGAAGAGTTGATAATATACAAAATATGAGCCTTTGCAGAAGCTTACAATACATAATATATGAAATGAATTTCTATACAAAGTTCTCATCACTGTACTTAATATACATACATAGTCCGATTTACAAAAATTTAAAACAACTAACCAAAATATCTCCTCGTGCCTAAGCTCCATCTTGCCTGCCCACTGCGACTCCTTCCTAGAATTATCATGGAAACTATAAAGAATAGTGGGAGTGAGAATTTAGAAATTCTCAGTAGCTTGTTTAAAATCGTGTCATCACAATAATTTTAGCTATTTCGGGGAAAAAACCTCATTTTCATTCAAAACATTTATTATTATTCTAGGAAGGTGGCAAAAGGCCAAATCCATCTCCTTCCTCTTTCCGAAATAGATGATTCATTTAATTATCATAAAAACTCCTTTAATTCTTCTAATCATGCACAATATCACTAAGTGCTCAAAATACCATTTTAGAAGATTCTTCCAAAACATAATCAATTTTCCACTCTCTGATCTGTTAATAATTTCAGTATCTTAAATGCCTTTTGTTTGATCTAATTGGACTCCATATGTGCTCAATTGTTAACATTTAGCTAAGCTTCTGATTTAGAACTTAATTGGATGTTTATTGTAAAACTATGCTTAAATGTGATTATAAATACTCATAAATGAATTATGCTTTTCAAGATATCTTTGAGTGTTTGAGTCAATTAGCATCAAACTGAGCTTGATGACCATTTAAAGAGAGAGATGAATACTTATGAAGATCAGTTTTAACCCTAGAGGCGAAGGAAGAAGAGCAGTTATGAAGAATCAATGTCGCATTTGAAGAAAGTGGGTGACACAACCCATGTGATATGACACGGGGTGGGTCGTGTACTCCTCTGACTATTTCAAGGTTGGGGTTAAATCCTATTTTTGGTCAACACGGACCGTGTCATATGACACGGGGTAGGCCGTGTACGTCTCTGTCTTCACAAGGGAATTCAGTTTTAAGCCTTGATTGATAACACGGCCCGTGTCACATGACACGGGCTGGGCCGTGTTTTTCTCTGACTTTGAAATTAGTTGAAATTATGTTACCAGATTCAGACACGGGTAGGGCCGTGTTATTTGACACAGCCCGTGTCATCGGCTTAGAAATTTAAATTCAAATTTTAATGCTAAATTAGGTATCTAAACTTATAAATAGGGTTGCTTAGAGCCCCTAAAGGAGATCTAGACTGAGAGTCGTCAAGGAAACTGAGGGAAACACAAAGATCAAGAAAGAGAAAGATTCGATTGAGGATTGGAGACTCGGATTCGAGCGATCAAAGATCAACCATTCTCAAACCTTGGAAACTAGTTTGATCTTTAGTTTTCTTTTCCTCTTTTATTCTAAACAATATCTTTCTTTAATTCTTCTTCTGTTTTTGAATTTGCCATGTGTGGCTAAACTTCTTGATTGGTTAAGGGAATATGAAACTCTAGTTTTGATTATGTGAATTTTGCATATTTTTTTTATATTAATACAATTATGTTTTTATTCATATGTTTCTGTTCTTAAATCAATATAAAGGTCTTTATATTCTTGCCAAATTTTGAGAGTGGTAAAACTAGGATTGCTATGCGCGGTTGCGGTGGTAAAACTAGTGAAACATATGATCTAAGTAATTTAATCCTGGTGTATGATTAGATCTTAGTGTGATTGGTTTTCTAATTCTTAATGCAATCATTAGGTAGGTGTAAGAGCAGTTGCTTTACAAATAACTAATGGTTAGGGTTTGATTTGAGCGGTTGCTAAATTAAGCGAAACTTAAGGAAAACAGGGGATTTATCTCACAATCACATGAGAACATAATTGATCATGTTGGTATAAAGAGTATGTAAGTTAGCATAATCATATAAATCTAGTGGTGGATTCTATCTCTTACCCAATATCTTTAACGTGGTAATTCAATCTGTGTTTACTATTTTTGTTTTAAGTTTAATTTATACTTTTAATTTTAATTAACAAAACCCCCTTTTTACTTTTTAATGTTTATTGTTCATCAGAGTTTAATTTAGGAATTGGATTGATAGTGTCAATTGAATTGGTTCTCCGTGGATCAACCCTTGCTTACTACAACTGCTTGCAAGGTTTTTATATTTTTGGTGGAACTTGGCAACTATTTTTGATATAATTCTTAATCATATTCCACATCACACCACTCTCCATATATCAAGATGAAAATATCATCATCAGAATCAAGTTATGAGCTCATAAAATCATTCATTTACTTGGTAGTAGTCTACTTTTAGGTTAGTGTACATCAACCTCTTCATGATAATACGTCATCACATAGAACTACTTCGAGTAACTAGGCCCAGTCTTTCCCTGTCAAGCTTAGAGGAAGTACGTCTCCTCAATATCAAAGCTAGAGTTAGACTTCAATCCATCACGATAAGGAGAAGGTACGTTATCTCACAATATAAATCATCAGGAATAGAATGAGAAGTACGTTACTCAGTCTATCTAAGATTTAGAATTACCCCAAGTAGTGAGGGAAACACTCATCCTCAACCACTTAATGACTAGGGAAGATCAGGTAAAGAAGAAGGTTCTTCATTAACCTCAATTACTTCAGTATGAAAATCACATATTCTCTTACCATTAACCAAGACTTACCCTAGTACAAGTACATCCAAAATTCAACTTGGCCTAGTTCCACAAAGTGGATACCCATGAAAATCAAATCATCACATATGCAATATAATGCATAATCCAATCATACTCATCATGAGTATTCAAATATCATGAAAACATTTCTCATTTGAATCAGTTATATCATGACACATAGCCTTACATTTTGTAACACCCCAAATTCTAATTATGTTAATAGTAATAGCAGAATTACACTGTTTTATATTTTTTATGTGTTATAAAATTAATTTGACTATTTCGATACTGTTTTTGATTGTTTTGTGTGATTTGCTCCAGGTCAAGAAAATAATAATTTTTCGAGCCGGGGAAATTCTTATCTGATTTATTCGGAGGCGGGGGATCTTACTAAATCCAAATCTGAGTGACACAGAAAAGAATCTTTTATTTTTTAGAATTTATCTATGAAATAAAAATATTTCACGGATAAATATCTGCTGTTTTATTTATAACAGCTTCTGCTATAAATTATTGGACCTGCTATATTTTAACTGACAGAAAATGTGTTTAGAATATTTTTTATAAGCTAAATTAGAATGAACCAATAGGAGCCAGTCAAAAATGATGGCTGGACTTTTTCTAACCAATAGGAAATTGGTCAAATAAAGGGGCATGAACTTTATTGTGGACCATTGGATAGAAAGCTTGATTAAGATGTTTTGATCATAACCATTGATCAGATCAATGGTGTGAGAGCAATCCTGATAAAATCACTAAGTGATATCCACCTTAGATTAGATCAATGGATAGGAAACAAAGTTAATATCAATGTCTAGGATTGAGTCAATAATAGTGGCTTGACTACTTAGTAACTAATTAAACCTAATTTAGTTAACCTAATTACCAAATTAAGGAACTAAGTGAACTAATCTAGTTATTAATTAGTTATAATCTAATTACTAATTAGATATCCTAATTTCATCTAGAAGTCATGACAAAGCATGACATATGCAATGACATATTTAATTAATTAGCTATGTAATAAGATAATTAATTAAGTGTAATTAGGAAACCAAACCTAATTAACTAGCTATTTCATTAGTATGTGATTAAGCTTAATTGAAGTCAAACCAAGTCCCTAAACTTCCCTAGAGTCCTACGGCCAATAGGCCAAATTCTACCATGTTCTCCATTGTTCTAGATCCATCCAAGTGACCATTGCATGACCAAAAGGTGACCAAGCCATGTGCTTTCAAGTGTAAACACAATTGTGATATTTTATTTCAAGTAAATCCCTTTAATCTCTCCTATACATTCACACGGTTGCACCACTCTAAAATTCATTCTCATTATTTCACTTTTCTCTCACCTAAAGACTTAGTCTCATTTTCTCTCAAATTCCCAAGAACATCAAGAACATTTTCCCTCCCCTTTTCTCTCTAGGTTTCGGCCCCAACACCCAAATACACCATCAATCTTCTATAATTTTTCCTTCTTACAATTCCTAAACCTAAACTACCTCCTAAACACTTTTCATTTAGGAAGTTTTGTGAAAATCCTATCCTAAGTGCTTCAAAATCCAAGTTTGGTTTACTTCCCTAAAGGTAAACTTTGGTTTTTATGATTTAAAATTTAGTTTGTGATTTGCTAAACCATGTTTGTTCCATGGTTTATCCTTATTAAGTCTTGTTTGTGATTTTACTAATTGTTTAAGAATTGTTAGGGCTTTGTTTTGGTTCACACGAAAATCAAAAAGGAGAAGGAGCTTGTGGATTCTTGTCTTCAAGAGGTAAGAGGAAGATTTAACCTCACTAACCATGTTTTGGTGGTGAGAAGATGATTGTGTGTGGTGAAAAACCCATAAGGGTTTATTCACCTATTGTTTAATGCTTCTTTGATTTTTGTTTGTAGTGTTTATGCTTTGTTTTTATAATTGCATGTGTGATATTATGATTATTGCTTTGATATATGCTTGTATGTATGATTGTGTAAGCATGAAAATGTATGAGTAAAGTAAGATGTGAATAACATGATGAAACGAATTTATGAGAGCTCCAAAGAGCTTGAGGCTCACGGTCATATTAGGATTAAGAGGACCAAAGTCTTGAAAATGATGGATTCAAATGAGAATTAAGGATTTAAATGAAAAGGAAATGAATTTGGAAAAGTTTGAGTATAGCAAAATAAAATGATTTTGGGAAAACAATTTGATTTAATTAAATAAATGAGTTATGAAATAAAATGAGGGTCAATACTTGAAGTTTACTGACGTATAGCTCACCCTATGGGTTTTGAAGCCCGTCCAAAAAATTTGAGCTGTATTAATTGTAGTAAAAGAAAGAATTGCCAATTTTGGAGAAACAGTACAAATACTGATTTTTAGAGGAGTTATATTGCAAATATTTTAAAGAAGGGACTAAATTATAAATATTATATAAAGGATGGGTCATTGTGTAAATATTATTTAAAGAGGGGTCATATTACAAATATTTTATAAATGAAGGGTCATATTACAAATATTTTATAAAAGAGGGACTATTCCGTAAATATAAATTTTATGAGGGATTATTGTGAAAATATTAGTTAAATAAAGACTATAATGTAAATATTATATTTTTGAGGGACTATTGTGTAAATATGAAAAATAAAGTCAAATTTTAGTGTTAAATGAGAAAAATAGTATTTTTGATTTGAAACGTATGAAAAATATTTTAAGCGATTGAGAAACATTAAAAAATCGCTACGCGATTTCAAAATGCGACAAAATGGTTGCGTGATTGAGAAAATGCAAAAATATGACTATGCGATGAAATTACAGTAATAATACTATTGGGTTATTGAGTGGACCCCAAATATGAGATAATAAATTAGAACTGTGAATGTGCATAGTACATGCGTTGGAAAGGTCTGATGGACTGTATGAGGCTAGTTGCCTAGGAGAGACTACACATCTTGAGTGAGTGCGATATGCGTGGTGTAAATCACTCGTTGGCCTTGGGGGCATTGGGGTACGGGTTGCCTACAAGGGGCAGTTGGTAGCTCTTCTGTACAGTGGGTTAGACCGACGCAACACACCAATGATCCTAACTGAGACACTATTCTTAATCAAGATCTGATAAAAACTGTCGTGTATATGCTAGATGTGCAAGATTGAGCACGTGGTCTGAGGCATGTTGGTACTGACAAATCTTTTTGATCACTCTCTCTGACCTGAGTTTAGCTCCATGGAGTAGGAAATTGAGTCTATGTGCATACATATAGTTATTGAGGGCATTATCATAATTATGATTTATGATAATTGAACTATTGAATATTTGGTTATTGCTAATGGCATGATTGTAATTATTGTTTATTACATGAGTTGTGATGATAATGATGTTAGTGGCATAACTGTAATTATGGTATGATAGTTGTATGAGATATTGTATGTGTTTATCTTCATTGCCACCATACTGGTAATGGCGTAGGTGATCTCACCTCTTTGTATGTCTATTCTGTATTGTATTTATAATTTAAAAGACGCTGAGCGAGAAGTTGAACGAGAATCCAAGGAGGAGCAGGTTTCAGTAGAAGAAGCTGAGTTCTAGACGATGGAGATGCCTTGTTTCCTTGGTTATATGAGGTTGATGTTTCTTGGAGGATCTGAGGCATGGAACGTTGATCTGGATAGAGAGAGTATTTACTATATGGGAGATTTAAATATTAGATTGAGTAGACAACATCTGGGACATCATTACTTTAGTGTTAATATTTATGTACAACTAGAGTTTCCAATATCTATTAGGCAGTACTGGGGGACTTACTATCGTACCCCTAGCAAGGTCAATATTGTGTCGTCTACACGGACTCCTGTCCGTAGGACTTCACGTCAGTCTGGATCCCTATATGAGGAGAAATCTGAGGAGGATCCATCTGAGGGTTCTACTGTCTAGTAGGACTTGGGCAATATGTTAGTTTAAATTAAAGTTTAAATATTTTGAAAGTCTAGTTTGTAAATATCTATGTATGACAATACTAAAGGCTTGTATGTATATATGATGTAAATTATTTGTGATGATGTTGTAATGTTTTATTTTTCGCTAAGTTTATCTTATTATCATTAAGAAATTTTACAACTCGTATTTATATTACAAGCACGATATCTAACGAAGGGGTAATTTAGTAATTAAGTAACATGAAGTGTGACGCCCTAAGGAGGGTGTTACATTAGTTAGTATCAAAGCCCAAGTTAGAGTCTTTTAGGTTTGTGGTTAGGTCTGTCTTGTTTAAGTTGTGTGATTCTCTGTGTTTGTTTTCTAAAAGAAAACAATATTGTTTGGAAGATTAACTTCAACTCTTCTTTGTGTTGTTCAGTCTATTTGAGATAACAAAATGGCTGGACAAGGAAGAGGATGCGTGAATGCGAGGGCAGGAACTGGAAATGGTGGCGACGACAATCAAAACATGGTTGCAGCTGTAGCAGCAATACAACGAATGGCTGAGGTTGTTGCACAGCAAAACCAAAGAGCAACTGGTGATGCTCACAGCTTGTCAGAATTTCAGAGGAATAATCCACCGAAGTTTCATAGAGAGTTTGATCCAGAGAAAGCTGATCTGTGGATCAAAGAACTGGAGAAGATATTTGACGGTATGAGTTGTACTGATGAGCAAAAACTTACTTTCGCAACGTTTGTGCTAGTCGGTGATGGAGAGGCTTGGTGGGCAGGAGCCCGAAGATTGATTCAAGCTGAGGGGAGAGTTGTGACATGGCAGCTCTTTAAACAGAAGTTTCTGGGGAAGTATTTCCCAGCCAGTGTTCGTCCTGCTAAGGAGATGGAATTCCTTAGTTTGAGACAAGGAGCAACGACCGTAAGTGAGTACGCAGCAAGGTTCGAAAACTTGTCTAAGTTTTTGAGGTATTTCCAAATGCACTCAGATGAGGAGTGAAAGTGCAGGAAATTCGAAGAAGGGTTGAGGCTTGACATCAAGCAAGCATTAGCAACTGTGGATATTGATCAGTTTTCGGTATTGTTGGACAAGTGCCGAAAGGTGGAAGAAATTGATCATCTCCGTGAAGCGAGGAATAAGAACTTTGGGCCAACATGGTTCCAAAGAGGAAAGAGTAGCGGTGGCAACCGTTATCAACAGAAACCATACACTAAACCAGCAACAAGTCAGAATCGGTAACAATCTTATGGAGGAAGTTCTAGTGGCAGTAGGGCAGTTTCAACTGGCACTTCTGCACTTAAATGTTTTAAGTGTGGGAAAGGACATTTCACTAAGGATTGTCAGCATAAGGGGGTGATTTGTTATAGATGTGGGAAGCCTGGATATTTTTCTAGAGAATGTGATCAACAGAAGGCGAAACCATCAATGGGCAGTGTTCGTACTGCGAGGCCACAGGCGGGTGGTCGTGTATATACTATGAGCGGGGAAGAAGCCGCTAAATCCGAAGACTTGATTATGGAGGAGTATGCCATTGAAGGTAACCCTTTAACAGTATTATATGATTCGGGAGCAACACATTCTTTCATTGCATGTGATTGTGTGGCGCGTTTGGGATTAATTGTGACTACATTGCCGTATGATTTGAGTGTTGTTACTCCTACTGATAAGCCTGTGATAACTACAAAAGTATGTTTGAATTGCCCTGTATGTGTTAGGGATAGAATCTTTCATGTGGATTTGATCTGTTTGCCACTTTCTAAGAGTAATGTAATCTTAGGAATGGATTGGTTATCTTCTAACCATATCCTGATAGACTGTTCGAAAAAGAGACGTTAGTCTTTCCTGAAGTTAAGGATTCTAGATTCCTAACGGCTACTCAAGTGGAAGCTTGTTTAAAGGAAGGATATCAGGGGTAGTTGTTGATGTCTTCTTTGGAGGTTCAATGTGAAGACGTTCTGAAGGATATTTTCGTTGTGAATGAATTTCCTGAGGTATTTCCTGAAGATATACCTGGACTATCGCCGGAAAAAGAAATTGAATTCTCTATTGATTTGGTACCTGGAGCTGGACCTATATCTATGGCGCCTTATAGGATGTCGCCAGTAGAGTTGGCAGAGCTTAAGAAGCAGTTGGAGGATTTATTGGAGAAGCAATTTGTGAGACCAAGTGTATCACCATGGGGAGCTCCAGTATTGTTGGTAAAGAAGAAGGATGGGACTTCTCGTCTATGTGTAGACTACCGACAGTTGAACAAGATTACGATCAAGAACAAATATCCACTACCAAGGATTGATGATCTGATGGACCAATTGCGAGGAGCCGCAATATTTTCTAAGATTGATTTACGTTCTGGTTATCACCAGATACGTGTGAAAGTGGAGGATATTCCCAAGACTTCGTTTCGGACGCGATATGGACATTACAAATATCAAGTGATGTCGTTTGGTGTGACTAATGCGCCTGCGATATTCATGGACTTCATGAACCAAATTTTCCGTTTATACTTAGATAAGTTTATTGTTGTCTTTATTGATGACATTTTGATTTATTCTCGAAGTCAGGAGGAACATGTTGAACATCTCAGAGTGGTTCTCCAGATTCTGAGGGAGAATAAGTTATATGCCAAGTTGTCCAAATGTGAATTTTGGTTGAGCGAAGTTCAATATTTGGGACACGTTATATCGGCGGATGGAATTGAAGTAGATGCTTCAAAAGTAGAGACAGTTGTTGAATGGGAAAGACTAAAGACTGTATCAGAGATCCGTAGTTTTATCGGATTGGCCAATTACTATTAATGGTTTATTGAGAGGTTTTCAAAAATTACAGAACCTCTTACCCAACTAACACGAAAGAATCAACCGTTTGTATGGACTGAAGCATGCGAGGAAAGTTTTCAGGAGTTAAAAAGATGACTGACTACTTCACCGGTTTTGATTCTACCTGATCCAAACGAATCTTTCGAAGTGTATTGTGATGCTTCATATCAAGGGTTAGGTTGTGTACTTATGCAGAACCATAAGGTTGTAGCATACGCGTCAAGACAGTTGAAAGTTCATGAGAGGAACTATCCGACTCATGACTTGGAGTTGGCAGCAGTAGTGTTTGCATTGAAGTTATGGAGACATTTTCTCTATGGGGCAATGTTCATTGTTTTTAGTGATCATAAAAGTTTGAATTATCTGTTTGACCAGAAAGAGTTGAACATGAGATAAAGGTGTTGGCTAGAGTTTCTGAAAGATTATGACTTTCAGTTACAGTATCATCCCAGAAAGGCGAATGTCGTAGCAGATGCTTTAAGCAGAAAAACGCTTAATGCTTCTGTTATGATGATTAAGGAGAAGGAACTGATAGAAGAATTTCGGGATATACAATTATTTGTGAAGTTAACACCGGAGAAGATGTGTTTGAACATGATCATTATTACAAATGATTTGATGGGTAGAATACGAGAAGGACAAAACAGTGATCAGTATCTGCAAGAAGCAAAGGAAATAAGAAGTCAAGGAGCAGAATTGGAATTCAGCGAAGGTGTTGATGGAATTTTGAAGTTCAAAGGAAGAGTTTGTGTACCAAACGATTCAGAACTTAGGAGATTGATTTTGGATGAAGCTTATAGAAATAAGTTGAGTATGCATCCAGGAGCCACGAAGATGTATCAAGATTTGAAACAGCTATACTGGTGGCAAGGAATGAAGAGGGATGTCGCTGAATATGTATCATCCTGTTTAGTTTGTCAAAAGGCTAAAATGAAACATCAAATACCATTGGGAATGTTGCAACCTTTTCCTATTCCTGAATGGAAATGAGATGACATAGCTATGGATTTCGTCACTGGACTACCAAGAACTCGGAAGGGTCACAATTCTATATGGGTAATTGTTGATTGGCTTACAAAGTCGGCGCACTTTTTGTCGATTAATATTAAGTACTCAATGGAAAAGTTGGCTTAAGTGTATATCAATGAAATTTTTAGACTTCATGGTGTACCATCCAGTATTATCTCTGATCGAGATCTGCGATTCACGTCAAGATTTTGGAATAGTTTGCAAGAAGCTATGGGAACAAATCTACGTTTGAGTTCTGCTTACCATCCACAAACTGATGGTCAGTCAGAAAGGATGATTCAGTCATTGGAGGACTTGTTGAGAGCTTGTGTTCTTGAGCAAACTGGTTGTTGGGATAAATTTCTACTGTTTATGGAGTTCACTTACAATAATAGTTTTCATTCAAGCATAGGGATGGCACCCTATGAGGCATTATATGGGAGAAGATGTAGAACGCAGTTGTGCTGCTACCACGATGGTGAAAGTACTGTGGTAGGATTATAATTTGTGCAGCAGACAACTGAGAAAGTGAAGATGATCCAGGACAAAATGAGGACAACTCAGACGCGGTAAAAGAGTTATGCTGATAAAAGACGAAGACCGCTAGAACTTGAAGAAGGTGATCATGTGTTTCTACGTGTGACACCTATGACTGGAGTTGGACGAGTGATCAATTCGAGGAAACTCACTCTGAAGTTTATTGGACCATATCAGATACTCCATCGGGTAGGTCTGGTAGCTTATCAAATTGCACTACCACCATTCTTATCAAATCTTCATAATGTATTTCACGTATCACAACTACGAAAATATATTTCTGATCTGACTCATGTTATCGAGCCAGACACCGTGCAACTGAAGGAGAATTTAACTTATAAGACGTTTCCAGTCAAGATTGAAGATCGAAGGACAAAACAACTTCGAGGTAAAGAGATCGCATTGGTTAAAGTGGTTTGGAACGATGTAAGTGGTGAAGCCACATGGGAGTTGGAAGAGAAGATAAGAGAGCAGTATCTATTTTTATTTTAAGTGTATGTCAAGTTGAGAGGACGAAACTTATTTTTAGAGGGGGAGAGTTGTAACACCCAAAATTCTAACTATGTTAATAGTAATAGCAGAATTATAATATTTTGTATTTTCTGTGTGTTATAAAAATAATTTGACTGTTTCGATACTATTTTTGATTGTTTTGTATGATTTGCTACGGGTCAGGAAACTAATAATTTTCGGGCCGGAGAAATTCTTATCTGATTTATTTAGAGGCGGGGGATCTTACTAAACCCAAATCTGAGTGACATAGAAAAGAATCTTTTATTTTTTAGAATTTATCTATGAAATAAAAATATTTCACGGATAAATATCTGCTATTTTATTTATAACAGCTTCTGCTATAAATTATTGGACCCGCTATATTTTAACTGACAAAAAATGTGTTTAGAATATTTTCTGTAAGCTAAATTAGAATGAACCAATAGGAATCAGTCAAAAATGATGACTGGACTTTTTCTAACCAATAGGAAATTGGTCAAATAAAGGGGCATGGACTTTATTGTGGACCATTGGATAGAAAGCTTGATTAAGATGTTTTGATCATAACCATTGATCAGATCAATGGTGTGAGAGCAATCCTGATAAAATCACTAAGTGATATCCACCTTAGATTAGATCAATGGATAGGAAACAAAGTTAATATCAATGTCTAGGATTGAGTCAATAATAGTGGCTTGACTACTTAGTAACTAATTAAACCTAATTTAGTTAACCTAATTACCAAATTAAGGAACTAAGTGAACTAATCTAGTTATTAATTAGTTATAATCTAATTACTAATTAGATATCCTAATTTCATCTAGAAGTCATGACAAAGCATGACATATGCAATGACATATTTAATTAATTAGCTATGTAATAAGATAATTAATTAAGTGTAATTAGGAAACCTAACCTAATTAACTAGCCATTTAATTAGTATATGAATAAGCTTAATTGAAGTCAAACTAAGTCCCTAAACTTCCCTAGAGTCCCACGGCCAAGAGGCCAAATTCTACCATGTTCTCCATTGTTCTAGGTCCATCCAAGTGACCATTGCATGGCCAAAAGGTGACCAAGCATTGTGCTTTCAAGTGTGAACACAATTGTGATATTTTATTTCAAGTAAATCCCTTTAATCTCTCTTACACACTCACACGGCTGCACCACTCTAAAATTCACTCTCATTATTTCACTTTTCTCTCACCTAAAGACTTAGTCTCATTTTCTCTCAAATTCCCAAGAACATCAAGAACATTTTTCCTCCCTTTTTGTCTCTAGGTTTCGGCCCCAACACCCAAATACACCATTAATCTTCTATAATTTTTCCTTTTTACATTTCCTAAACCTAAACTACCTCCTAAACACTTTTCATTTAGGAAGTTTTGTGAAAATCCTATCCTAAGTGCTTCAAAATCCAAGTTTGGTTTACTTCCCTAAAGGTAAACTTTGGTTTTTATGATTTAAGATTTAGTTTGTGATTTTCTAAACCATGTTTGTTCCATGGTTTATCCTTATTAAGCCTTGGTTGTGATTTTACTAATTGTTTAAGAATTGTTAGGGCTTTGTTTTGGTTCACACGAAAATCAAAGAGGAGAATGAGCTTGTGGATTCTTGTCTTCAAGAGGTAAGAGGGAGATTTAACCTCACCAACCATTTTTTGGTGGTGAGAAAATGATTGTGTGTGGTGAAAAACCCATAAGGGTTTATTCACCTATTGTTTAATGCTTCTTTGATTTTTGTTTGTGGTGTTTATGCTTTGTTTTTATAATTGCATGTGTGATATTATGATTATTGCTTTGATATATGATTATATGTATGATTGTGTAAGAATGAAAATGTATGAGTAAAGTAATATGTGAATAACATGATGAAACGAATTTATGAGAGCTCCAAAGAGCTTGAGGCTCACGGCCATATTAGGGTTAAGAGGACCAAAGTCCTAAAAATGATGGATTCAAATGAGAATTAAGGATTTAAATGAAAAGGAAATGAATTTGGAAAAGTTTGAGTATAGCAAAGTAAAATAATTTTGGGGAAAACAATTTGATATAATTAAATAAATGAGTTATGAAATAAAATGAGGGTCAATACTTGAAGTTTACTGACGTATAGCTCACCCTATGAGTTTTGAAGCGCGTCCGAAAAATTTGAGCTGTATTAATTGTAGTAAAAGAAAGAATTGTCAATTTTGGGGAAACAGTACAAATACTGATTTTTAAAGGAGTTATATTGCAAATATTTTAAAGAAGGGACTAAATTGTAAATATTATATAAAGGAGGGGCCATTGTGTAAATATTATTTAAAGAGGGGTCATATTACAAATATTTTATAAATGAGGGGTCATATTGTAAATATTTTATAAAAGAGGGACTATTTCATAAATATGAATTTTATGAGGATTATTGTGAAAATATTAGTTAAATAAGGACTATAATATAAATATTATGTTTTTTAGGGATTATTGTGCAAATATGAAAAATAAAGTCAAATTTTAGTGTTAAATGAGAAAAATAGTATTTTTGATTTGAAACGTATGAAAAATATTTTAAGCGATTGAGAAACGTTAAAAAATTGCTACGCGATTTGAAAATGCGACAAAATGGTTGCGCGATTGAGAAAATACAAAAATATGACTACGCAATGAAATTACAGTAATAATACTGTTGGGTTATTGAGTGGACCCCGAATATGAGATAATAAATTGGAATTGTGAATGTGCATAGTACATGCGTTAAAAAGATTTGATGGACTATATGAGGCTAGTTGCCTAGGAGAGACTACACCTCTTGAGTGGGTACGATATGCGTAGTGTAAGTCACTCGTTGGCCTTGGGGGCATTGGGGTGCGGGTTGCCTACAATGGGCAGTTGGTAGCTCTTCTGTACCGTGGGTTAGACTGACGCAACACCAATGATCTTAATGAGACACTATTCTTAATCAAGATCTGATAAAAACTGTTGTGTATATGCTAGTTGTGCAAGATTGAGCACGTGGTCTGAGGCATGTTGGTACCGAGAAATCTTTTCGATCACTCTCTTCGACCTGAGTTTAGCTCCATAGAGTAGGAAATTGAGTTTATGTGCATACATATAGTTATTGAGGGCATTATCGTAATTATGATTTATGATAATTGAACTATTGAATATTTAGTTATTGGTAATGACATGATTGTAATTATTGTTTATTACATGAGTTGTGATGATAATGATGTTTGTGGCATAACTGTAATTATGGTATGATAGTTGTATGAGATATTATATGTGTTTATCTTCATTGCTACCATATTGGTAATGGCGTAGGTGATCTCACCTCTTTGTATGTCTATTCTGTATTGTATTTATAATTTAAAAGACGCTGAGCAAGAAGTTGAACGAGAAGCCGAGGAGGAGCAGGTTCTAGTAGAAGAAGCTGAGTTCTAGACGATGGAGATGCCTTGTTTCCTTGGTTATATGAGGTTGACGTTTCTTGGAGGATCTGAGGCATGGAACGTTGATCTGGATAGAGAGAGTATTTACTATATGAGAGATTTAAATATTAGATTGAGTAGACAATATCTGGGACATCATTATTTTAGTGTTAATTTTATGTACAACTAGAGTTTCCAATATCTATTAGGCAGTACTGGGGGACTTACTATCGTACCCCTAGCGAGGTCAGTATTGTGTTGTCTGCACGAACACCTGTCCGTAGGACTTCACGTCAGTCTGGATTCCTATATGTGGAGGAATATGAGGAGGACCCGTCTGAGGGTTCTACTGTCTAGTAGGACTTGGGCAATATGTTAGTTTAAATTAAAGTTTAAATATTTTGAAAGTCTAGTTTGTAAATATATATGTATGACAATACTAAAGGCTTGTATGTATATATGATGTAAATTATTTGTGATGATGTTATAATGTTTTATTTTTCGCTAAGTTTATCTTATTATCATTAAGAAATTTTACAACTCGTATTTATATTACAAGCATGATATCTAACGAATGGGTGATTTGGTAATTAAGTAATATGAAGTGTGATGCCCTAAGGAGGGTGTTACACATTTCATCTTTATCTAATATGTCTTAAAATAACATTACATTACTTTTGAAAATCAAATTCTCAAATGATAGGTTAAAAATCTCATTTTACTCTGGGCGCCTAGACGCTCGACGCGCGCTCAACCATGAGCGCTTGGGCGCTCATCACACATCCAGAAACTTGATTTCTGGGTTCTGGGTGCTCAGACGCTCTATTTAGGGTGGCTAGGCGCTTAAACCAAAAACCAAAACCTCTATTTTGGAACCAGATCTCAAACCTTCCAAAAATCAAACCAGAAATCAAACCAAAGATCATCAAGTTATCATGTTCAAGCATCAAAATCTTCATCCAAAAATCACAAATCAAAAGAGGGTTTAATACCCCTTTTTCAACCTCAAAAACCATCCAAAAATCAAAAGAGAAAAACCAAGTTTTCACATTATGAATCAAACACAAAAACTTAAATCTTTCATTATCAAACTAGAAATCTCACTCAAAGCCATCAAGAAATCAGATCTTGAAATGCAAAAGAGGAATAAAGAGTGAGAAAATCTTTCTACCTCACTTTGATGATAAATCTCTGATAATAACATATTTGATACATTAATAAGCCCTTATTTTTAGTCATTTACACTCTTCATATACTTAATTTATTGAGCTTGGTTATGTTTTGTAAGTTTGAACTCAAATTGGACTTAATTGATTTTTTTAGCATAATTTACGTCTTACATTATTTCTATATTTCGGTCATATCTTGAGTTCTAGATGTTTAATAATTATGTATCTTACCTTGAAGGAAATATAAGAGAGAGCTTTACAACTTTCATGAGAGATCTAAGTGAAAATCAGACATCTAGTAGAACTAATTGGGCTTAGAAGTCAGAATATGAGTTTTGTGATTGAAACCTAAATGGTGTACAATAATCAGAGCATAACTCAGGTTGTAAAAAGATATGGATTGGGCTGAAATTTTGGTAACTGCAAATTAAGACCCATATCTACAACTTTCATGAAGAACACAAGACTCAAATCGAATTTCTTGGAGGTGATATTGGGCTTACAAGTCAGAACAGATGAGCTATCATTGGACCTGAGCAGTGTACAATAATCAGACCATATCTTGAGTTTTAGGAATGATTTTGGGCTCAAACTAATGACATTTGAAAGCTAAGATCCAGGCCTACAACTTTCATGAAGACCACTTCGTGAGAAAATGACGAATGCAATGACTTCAGAACTGAATGATTTCGGAGAAAAAGAATCTCCATAATTTTTCACTCATCAAAAGCCATTTGGCATTTTCCACTCATTCACCCACTCATCCACTCACTCATTAATCAACTCCATTTTCATTTTGTATCCTTAATCCTCTATAAAATGCACCATTGGCTGCTCATTTAGGAGTCTTGGTCCTAGAGGCCAAGATCATGTTATTGTGTTTTTTGTTTATTTTGTTGTAGTTTTCTTTTGTTCTAAATTGAAGTTATGTTCTTCTTCTTCTTCTTCTTTCTTCCTTTCTTCTTGTTTATGAGTAACTAAATTTCATTTTACTTAGGTGAAAGGGTGAAACTCTTGGTAATGAAATAAGGTTAGATTTATTTCTTTCTTGTGCTTAAATGATATATTTTCAAGTAGTCATTATACGTGTTATATTTTGTTTTCAATCAATTTAGAAACCCTCCTTATAAAGTGGAGATCTTGATTTGTTGTAGACAATATATTGACATAATGAATGCTTGAGCCCATTTATAAGTAGTGGTGTTAATAGATGATTAAAGGAATCATAATATAATTACGTATATAATTTTTAATGAACTTTGAATGTTTTATTTTTTGATTGGAACCTCCATTATGTGTGGATTCTAATTGAGTTATAAAAAAAATTAATCTTATTCTTAATTCATTTACCAAGAGTGGATCTCCTAACCCAAGTAAGTTTTTTTTATTTGTGACTAAGTTTTATCACTTTTATTGTTGTGACAAAATATTTACTTTATGTTAAAGAATTTTTCTTCATCAATTCCCTGTGGATCAACCTCGGACTCCCGAGAATTTATTACTTAAAACTACCTGCACTTGAGTTTGTAACTTTTTATCAGCATCAAGTTTTTGGCGCCATTGCCGGGGACTTGATTTGAAGAACAAATTTATGTTGTAAATATTTTGTATATATATATATATGTATATATATATATTTTCTACTCTTTTAATTTTTTTTTCTTCTTTGTACATTCTAACGTACTAACTCTCCTTTCTCCATCAATAATCTGCAATCATTAATGAAAAAATCTTTCTTCTTCTCTTCTCTCTCGTCGGAGCAAAATATCGGCTTGTCGATTCTTTAGTTTTCATGTTTTAAATTTACTTTCTGCACTTTACTTTCTGTTCTTTATTTCTAACTTTCTAACTTACTAACCTATTAACCTTTTAATTTTCTTACTTACTAACTTGTTAACTATTTAACTCTCTTACTAACTATCTAACTTTTTACTTGATCTGCTATCTAACTTTTTACTTTACCTACTTACTAACATTTTATTTTATCAGCTTACTAACTTTTTTTTGTGGTTGATTTATACCACACCCTTGTTAATATTTATTTGGTGGTTAGTTTATACCACACCTTTGTTAATATTTATTAACTATGTGTTAATATATATATGGTGGTTGGTTCATACCACACCCTTGTTAATATTTATTTACTACGTGTTAATATATATATAGTGGCTAGTTTATACCACACCCTTATTAATATATATATGGTGGCTGGTTTATACCATACCCTTATTAATATTTATTTGGTGGCTGGTTTATACCATATCTTTGTTAATATTTAATGGCAGATTTATCATTTACTTGTTAATAATAATAATAATAATATTATTATTATTATTATTATTATTATTATTATTATTATCATTATTATTTACCATGACAGTTTACCGTCTACTTGTTAATATTTTTTTTATGGAAGATCGAGCTCTGTATATATTTTTATTTTATTCTTCCTATTTCTTCTTCTCTTTTGTCATGTGTAGTTAAATTCGTGTGTTTTTAGGGTGAAGATGTAACTTGATTCAATCGACATGTATTAAGATTGAAATTTTAATTAATTTCTTTTTTATTCAATTTGAATGCTTATTATGATTCTTAATGCTTTTATGCATTGACTGCTCATAAATTAATCTAGTGAGGTATGTGTAGAATCGAAAGGTTTACATATGACCTATACCATAAATAATAAGTGTCATGATTTATAATCATCTAGGAATAAAGGTTATAGGTTGTGTGGGAGAATTGTGGTATTTTCCATGAGAATCCATAGAGTAAAGGTCATACCTTAAGAGTTAAGAATTAGACTAAGAAATTGAGTTTTAATTAATTACTGAATTCTCCTCATCAATTGAATGATTAGAAATTAATTAGAATGAAGGTCCCAAAGCTACTCTATTATCTATGATAGATTATTGAATCAAGTGAAGTCAGATCCCTAGTGTTTTAATTTCATGTGTTTACATCCTTAATGTGTTTGACATTCATGTGCTTTGTTCTCTCTTTTCCCTCTTAATTTCGATGCGTTTTAGTGTGTTTTTGTTTTTATTTTTGTTTTTGTTTTTGTTTTTGTTTTATATATAATTTTGTGTCTTTAATTATTTTGAATCACTTTTTGTCCATACTTACAATAGGCTCACCTTTTGATAACACACTTATCAATGATTCTTTTCTTGATGAATTTTTATTTTCTGTCAATTCCAAGTCTTGGTTTGCTAACAGAATTAATTTTCTTGCAACATGAAAGATCATGCCTTAATTATCTTGATCAAATCATTCGAAGATGTGTGCCCAACAGTGAGGTAGGTAATGTCATTAAATTTTGTCACTCAAAAGCATGTGGAGGTTACTTTTCTTCAAAGAAAACAGCTGCGAAAATCTTACAGTGTAGAATTTATTAGCCTACTTTATTTAGAGACAGCTATACATTTTGAAAAAATGGTAAAAACTGTCAAAAATAGGGTTCTATTTCTAAGTGAAACAAGATGCCTCTGAACCCTATCATTGTCATTAAAATTTTTTATTGTTGAAGAATTGAGAAATGATGCATATGAAAACACAAAGATTTATAAAGCTAGAGCAAAAGCTTGTCATGACAAATCAATTTTGCGAACAACTTTTGAAATTGGTCAAAAAGTTCTACTTTATAATTCTCGTCTTCACCTATTTCCTAAAAAATTAAGATCTAGGTGGCGTGGCCCTTTTATTGTCAAACATATGTATCCTCATGTGGCCATAGACATTGAGAACCCTAGGAATGATAGTGTATTTAAAGTCAATGGACAAAGACTCAAACTATTTCTGAAAAACCAAGTTTTTGAGTTCTTTGTGCCCCCGGTTAAGTGGCGGATAACGATACTCCGTGACTCTCAAGTCAGTTTATTTTTCAGTTTTCCATAATAACTGATTCATTCTCCTTCAAAATGGATGTCATTCTCTCAAATCTAAGAAAGCATTTCCCTTATTTTCCTCTAAATGCTCTAACAAAAATCTACAAAGTTAGGTGTGAAAGATTGAGACTGTTAATGCACAAGGGCATCCCAGAAGATATTCGCTGGATAATCAAAGCAAAGGTTCGTTTAGCTGGTCAATCTTCAAATTCATTTGTCCCATACATGCCAAGTCTCGGTAAAAGTTCTTTTTCTAAAAGGAAAAGAGCAAAAAGAATGAAAGTTTGTTGCAAGTGTACGCGATGAAATTGTAACACGCGATGTCGTTCTTTAGGAATAGTTTCCGTAAACAGAGAAGATAAAATTTTCTTCATTAAGAATGGACTGAGTAATGAGTCATTAGATAATATCTTATTGACTCTTGAGATGCATTCTTGTGGATATGTGCAGCGTGAACTTCTTAGTTTGTGGAATCTCTTCAAGGACGAGCAAGAACGTTACAGTCTTGGGAATCTGACTCAAAAAGACCATGTTTGCCAATTTATAAGAAAATTGGATGGGAAGCTTATCCTCGACTAATAGAAGGCGTTTAAGTCGTTACTGGACTTAAAATCAGAAAAATATGTAAGCCACAATCACAACAACATGTATATATTATCTTGTACATCTTCAAGAAAAAAAAATGGGTGAAACTTCGGTTGTACTTAGTCTTTAATTAAATTAGGAGCCCCTGCCAGTGGCAAACCCGTCATTGACTCAGGTGGACCTTCACACGCTGGTCCATAAATAAGGTTTGTGTGTCATGCTCTGTAGAGAGCCACGCAAGCATTCCCAGGTTTCAACCGTAGGCTCTACTTGCTGATGGACAGATAGAAGTGTCTCGTGCTTGCATTCTCGCGTGACAATGCCTCTGAGTTGGATCCTGTGATTTAATGCCATGGGTTCTCCAGCGACCTCTCACTGGCTGTGGTCGTTGGTGGTAGCTATCAGATTTTACGCACTTTAATTAGTGACGTCGTAACTCAATCCAAAATATCCCACAAGCGGGAAGGAGAAGAATTCGCAGATTGGCTGAGCCGTCTTGGTATTATTGCACTCATGACGAGCAGTATAAAGATACGCCATGAAACCTGTACATAAAGACGATCCTTTGGGCAGGGTCCTTCAAGGGTTTCTAAACTTATTTACCCTGATGGTTTTCTTAAAGTCTAAAAATAAAAAATAAAAAATAAAAAAATAAAAAAAAATAAAAAAATTTGTTTCTTAATTTCAAACTTTTTTGACAGCAGCCAACCTATCCATGTAGGTGCTATCATTACTTTTTCCATTCTCTTTCCTATTTAAACACTTCATTTTCTTCACTTTTCTGTAACTCATAATCATTCAAAGAGAGTGTGAGTGTAGAAATGAAGAGAGATTCTTCTTCGGTTCGTAGATTTACCAATATATGTGTATTTTGTTGGACAAGTTATGGGAATGGTTTAGAGTTTGTAAGCACAGCAAGCACTGTTAGTAGAATACTCACTGCGAGAAACATTCGTGTAGTATATAGGGGAGGAGGCATTGGGTTAATGGGGGTTGTATCACTTTCTGCACATATAAGAGGTGGTCAAGTTTTAGGTGCTATTCCTGAACCTTTAACTCGAAGAAACATCATTGGAAAGACAATTGGGTTAGAACTTTAAGTATCATCTATGCATGGATGAATGAAGGCAATGCTTGAAAACTCTGATGCATTCATGCCCTACCGGGTGGTTTTGGTACTTTGGAAGAAGTTTTTCAAATTATCTCTTGGGCCCAACTGAACATTCACCATAAACCCATAGGTTTGTTGAATGTTAATAATTTCTTTGATCTTTTGTTTTTTTTTTACCATGCTGTGGAACAGAAATTTATCACACATTCGGCAAGACGACTCCTTATTTTTGCTTCCACTGTTGATGAGTTGATTGATAAATTAGAAGCTTTTGTTTATAAACCTGATCTAATAATAGCTCAGATAGATTGGTCAGAAGGAATTGGTGAGGGAAGCAGTATGAAAAGCAAGTCACATCAGACACTTCAACTATTTAAATAATTACAAGCTTTGGTTTTATTCATCGTACTTTATTTCTATTTAATTTTGTGTAAAGTTTTTCTTTTCAATAATTGCAGCAACAGGTAATATCTTCTATCTTTTACATATCTATGTTTTGACATTGAAGACAATGTTGTGATCTGGTTGGGGCGAAGGATGGTTTTGAAAAAAAACCAAAAAAAAACTAAAAAAAACCCAAAAAAAAATTATTAGGAAGTGTGTTTATTAATATGTTTATTGTGTTTATTGTTTGTCATCAATTTATTAACAACAAAAGTAATTAGGGATGACAGAGTACGGAGTAATTGGATAGACAACTAGTTTGCGTGGAAGTAGCAATTCAAATTCAGGGAAATTTGCATGATTGAGTAAATTATCTTCTTTCTTAAAAATCACATGCTTGGTTATGGATGTTGAATTGGTGGATTGAGAATGATAGAAATATACCTTGTGAGATTTTGAACCTATTGATGAATGGATTGAACATTTATACTATTCTCTTCTTTCTTATGTGAATTTCACTCATGGAATTGTTACTTTAGAACTTGCTTTGATTCTTTTTGAGACTACATTTTCATATGTATACATAAATATAATTGAAGCATTTTTCTTAAAATAGCTACTTTAACCAAATAGCCAAGAATGACTATTGCACCTTGGCAGCCTTGCTCAGCAGTATATTGTCTCAATATGATATCAAGCACTCTTATGACTTATTAGAAATTTTTTTATTCTTGCCAATGTAAGGCATTGGAAATGGCCTATTTCCCCTTGCTTAACTCCTTTGAACTTATTTGACCATTCTTTGTTTTGACTCATTATGTGCCTTAAATGAAAAATCATATTCTTATCCGGCCTTAGGAAATAAGAGAACATTAGCTTTGTCATTGGATGAGTTCTTGAACAAGTGTGGGGGTGTGTGTGTAGAATGGTTGAAAAAAAAATTGTTTAAATGTATATATCATGTTCATCTTTCAAAAAAAAAAAACAAAAACAAAAACAAAAACAAAAAAAAATAAAAAAAATTGTGTAAAGAAGAGTCAACAAGGTAATAAAGGAAAAGAAAAAAATATGTAAAGGGAATTTGTATTAGGTGGAGTTGGGATGAACTTTTATGCTTGTTAATTGAACTCAGCTTTCAAGCCTTTTATTCTCTTTGGTATTTAACTTGTCATATCCATATTACATTATCCTTTACCTTGACCCCATTACAACCTTTAATAAAGTCCTCATGATTTGTGTGTGCATGTGTTCTGAGTAATGCAGAAGTAGAAGACAAGCAAGTTTATGGTAGTGCAATTTCTCATGGGTTGAATTGAGTGAAATATCTACATTTTAAACACTTGAGGGATTGAGAGTGAATCCTATGAAGATCTATCATTCTTGACTCATGCTTTTCAATTGAAATTTCCTTACGTGTTGATTTGAGATATGAAAAAACATTACCTCATAAATGTTTTGATCCATTGAATGATTAGTTGCTCTTCATTCTTAAATATTATTGGAAATTGAGTCTTTTAGAGTGTTTAGCTTTTGAGTTTATGTTGTTTTTCCTTATTCCCTAATTTTGGTCTTATGTGTTTTACCCAAGAGTGCAAAAAGCTAAGTGAGGAAGAATTTGATAATCACATATTTGATACATTAATAAGCCCTCATTTTTAGTCATTTACACTCTCTATGTACTTAATTGATTGAGTTTGGTTATGTTTTGTAAGTTTGGACTCAAATTGGACTTAATTGATTTTTTTAGCATAATTTATGCCTTACACTATTTCTGTATTTCGGTCATATCTTGAGTTCTAGATGTTTAATAATTATGTATCTTACCTTCTAGGAAATATAAGAGAGATCTCTACAACTTTCATGAAGAGTTCTAAGTGAAAATCGGATATCTAGTAGAACTAATTGGGCTTAGAAGTCAGAATACAGGTTTTGTGATTGGAACCTGAATAGTGTACAATAATCAGAGCATAACTCGGGCTGTAAGATATGGATTGGGCTGAAATTTTGGTATTTGTAAGTTAAGACTCATATCTACAACTTTCATGAGAACAGAAGACTCAAATCAGATTACTTGGAGGTGATATTGGGCTTACAAGTCATAACAAAGGAGCTGTCACTAGGCCTGAGTAGTGTACAGTAATCAAATCATATATTGAGTTGTAGGAATGGTTTTGTGCTCAAACCAACGGCATTTGAAAGCTAAGATCCAGACCTACAACTTTCATGAAGACTACTTAGTGAGAAAATGACGAATGCAATAACTTCAGAACTGAATGATTTTGGAGATAAAGAATCTCTATAATTTTCCACTCATCAAAGGTCATTTGGCATTTTTCACTCATTCACCCACTCATCCACTCACTCATTAATCAACCTCTTGTCATTTTATATCCCTAATCCTCTATAAAAGGCACCATTGGCTGCTTATTTAGGAGTCTTGGTCCTAGAGGCCAAGATCATGTTATTGTGTTGTTTGTTTATTTTGTTGTAGTTTTCTTTTGTTCTAAATTGAAGTTATGTTCTTCTTCTTCTTCTTATCTCTTCCTTTCTTCTTGTCTATGAGTAACTAAATTTCATTTTACTTGGGTAAAAGGGTAAGGCTCTTGATAATGAAATAATGTTAGATTCATTTCTTTCTTGTGCTTAAATGATATATTTTCAAGTGGTCATTATACGTGTTATATTTTGTTTCCAATCAATTTAGAAACCTTCCTTTTAAAGTGGAGATCTTGATTTGTTGTAGACAAAATTTTGACACAATGAATGCTTGACCCATTTATAAGTGTTGGTATTAATAGATGATTAAAGGAATCATAATATAATTACGTATATAATTTTTAATGAACTTTGAATGTTTTATTTTTCGATTGGAACCTCTATCATGTGTGGATTCTAATTGAGTTATAAAAAGAATTAATCTTATCCTTAATTTATTTATCAAGAGTGGATCTCCTAACTCAAGTAAGTTTTTTTTTATTTGTGACCAAGTTTTATCACTTTTATTATTGTGACAAAATATTTACTTTACGTCAAAGAATTTTTCTTCATCAATTCCCTGTAGATTGACCTCAGACTCCCGAGAATTTATTACTTGAAACAACCTGCACTTGGGTTTGTAACTTTTAATCCGCATCAATCTCTAAGCTTGCCTTTGTTCTTCTTCTATTTTCTCCTCTTTCTTCTCTTTGTTTCTGCACCTCCCCCACTCGTCTCCCTCTCTGTCTTCTCTGTTCTTCATTTCGCTGGAAACCAGCGTGAGAGAGATGAAGGGAAAGTGAGAAAATCTCACTTTTAAAACAAGGAGCCTTAAGGGCATTTTGGTCTTTTCACCAAACTTCATATCTATTAGGAATACTTTGATTTTACTAGATTAAGTTTTCTAATTTCCAACAATATTAAAATAAATCTTAGGATCCATCTAAATTATTGTTTCACCATTTTCATAATTTTTTATATCTGTTATTCCTCAATGCGGTATTAAAACATTCTACAGTGTCCTTAAAAATACCAAACTGACTCTGTTTATCCTCAAAATTTAACCACATCCTCTTTCACACATTTGCGACTTATTAATAAAAAATTTCTTATTTATTTCCTTTGATTTAGCATTTATGCTATCTTCTTAAGTCAAAATAGTCATTTTGCATATTCTGTGTTGCGGCAAAGTGTCTAAATTAACTCAAAACATCTCAAAAATTAACAGACATATTAAACAATTATTATGGTACCTTATGCCATATACAAGTCTAACCTGCTAAAAAAAGAATGTTAATGTTTAACTCCAAAAAACTAATCTAAACTCCTCTAAAAATTACTATTGATAACTCCATAAACAGTTATTATGGTACCTTATGACACGTGCATATAAAGAATGTTTATTTCTTGTCTATGATGCATATTTAGAAGGTTTTGTGCTTATATTTGTCATATTCTAATTCTGATGTCTTCCTATGCGATATTGAGCAAAATGTGCGTATTTGGTAAGAGATTGAGTGAATTTATATCTATTATTGATTTGGTGATTTCTCTATTGTAGGAAAGACTCCAAACAAGGTTAAATGTGGAGCATTTAAGTTAAAAGGCTAAGAGGAAGATAACTCGCATCACAGTAAAATGCAAGTTAACGTTTACGTGGTGCATCTCGATCCGATAATAAAGAGCTGTTTAATGTTCTTTGTTTGATCTAATTGGATTCCATATGAGTTTAATTGTTAACATTTAGCTATTTAGATTTAGAATTATCTTTGGATGTTTATGAAACTTTGCTAAAATGTGATTATAAACACTCATAAATGTGTTGTGATTTTCAGGAGATTCATGAGTGATGGAGTCCATTGGTTTTGAACTATTGAGAAGAGAGTTGAAGGACTTTAAAGGAATCAGTATCAACCCCTAGAAGCAAAGGGAGAAGAGTATGCACGAAGAATCAAGGCTGATTTTGATTATATTGAACAACACGGCCGTGTCAATTGACAGGGGTAGGCCGTGTCCTATTCTGAGTTTGAAGATTTGAAGAATTTGAACAACACGGCCCGTGTCAAATGACACGGGTAAGGCCGTGTATCCTCCTCGACTTCACGAGGAAGAGCCAATATCAGGCCTTGACCGAAAACACGGCCGTGTCAAATGACACGGGGTGGGCCGTGTTTCTCTCGACTTGGAATGTTTGGAAATCGCCACCGAGAATAAGACGGGTTCCAGGACAAGTGTCATCGCAAGGAGGTTAAGTTCGTGCTTTAATGTTAAATTAGGTTCCAAAACCTATAAATAGGGTGACTTAGAGCCCTTTAAGATATTCTGGGGAGAGAGAGCGTCAAGGAGACTAAGAAAACACGAAGACCAAGAAAGAGGAGGATTCGATTGAAGATTGGAGACTCGGATTCGAGCGATCAAAGATCAATCATTCTCAAGCCTTGGAAACTAGTTTGATTTTTAGTTTTTCTTTTCTTCTTCTGTTCTGAACAATGTTTTCCTTTAACTTTTATTGTGATTTTGAATTTGCCATGTGTGGCTAAACTCTTTGATTGGTTAAGGGAGGATGAAACTCTAGTTTTGATTATGTGAATCTTGCATACCTCTTTATATCAATACAATTATGTTTTTATTCATATGTTTCTGTTCTTAAATCAATATAAAGGTTTTTATATTCTTGCCAAACTTCGAATGTGGTAAAATTAGGATTGCTATGCGCGGTTGCGGTGGTATGACTAGTGAGACATATGATCTAAGTAATTTAATCCCGGTGTGTGATTAGACCTTAGTGTGATTGGTTTTCTAATTCTTAATGCAATCATTAGGTAGGTGTAAGAGCGGTTGCTTTACAAATAACTAATGGTTAGGGTTTGATTTGAGCGGTTCTTTGAATCGAGTGAAACTTAAGGAAGACATGGGATTTATCTCACAATCACATAAGAACATAATTGATCATGTTGGTATAAAGGGTATGTAAGTTAGCATAATCATATAAATCTAGTGGTGGATTCTATCTCTTAACCAATATCTTTAATTTGATAATTCGGTTTGTGTTTATCTGTTTTGATTTTAATTCAATTTCTCTTTTCGCTTTTAATCAACAAAACCCCTTTTACTTTTTTGTTTTATTGTTCACCGGAGTTTAATCTAGGAATTGGATTAATAGCGTTAATTGAATTGGTTCTCTGTGGATCGACCCTTGCTTACTACAACTGGTTGCAAGGTTTTTATATTTTTGGTGGAACTTAGCAACTGTTTTTGATATTATATTTAATCACATTCCACACCACACCACATCCCCTGCATCAGTACAAAATACCCAAGGCTAGAGCATCGCGAAGTTGAGATTAGACGCCTCGGGCGTTGGTAACCTAACTGCGTGCGCGCCGCGACATGGCATGTTTAACGCCACGACGTCCCCTATTTTTCTGCGCCTATATATACTATTTTATTATATTTTTATAGGAGAGTTTTTCATAGTTTAGAGAAGCTGCGGCTAGGGTTACAATTTTGGAGGTTAAGGGAGCCTAAGGAGGCAAGGTTGGAGGTTATCTTCCTTATGGAAGATGATTCAAGCTTCAATGATCACACTTAATGAGTTTCCTTCCTTCTCCTTTCTCTTTGCTCTCTTCCTTATCTCTTGAATATGGTTTTTGTGTAGTAATTTCGTGTTCAATAATTAGCTGAGCTGTATTTAGGGATTACTATGGATCCTTGTATGAATATTGATGATTTTGTAATCTTTTGAGTATATATTGATGTTTAGTTATGTTCAATCATATGGTTCTTAATGCTTTTAAAGGTTTGATCAGCTTTTGATTAATTTAATGAAATATGATGAACCTAGACATAGGAATTTAGATTTTAGATCTAATGTATGGTTGATGCATGTTCGATGAATTCAATTGGCTTGGATAAGTTGATTCGCTAACTGGATAAAAATATACATTTTAGCCATGCATAGTCGGTGTTTGAGAATAAATCGTTCATGAGTGGAGTTTGCACTAGTTCTTATGGAAACATAGTGAATTAGGTAAATAAAACTATGGTTGATTGATCTAGGCATAGGCTTTTAACTAAATCAGATTCTCATACTAACTTAATAATTTATTGATGTTGCTTGTAAGGATTACATGTCATTAGTTGAAATAGGAGGTAAAGAAGGATTCCTTAGATCTCTAAACATTATCTTTATTACTTTGTAGTTTAGATTTAGTTTATTTGTACTTTATCTTATTTTTATATTCTTGAATAGAATTAGATAAGTTATTGGTTGATATTTAGCTTTGGAAGCCAATATACTCATGGAAACGAACTTTATTCTTCATTGTATTACTTAATTGACCAGTGCACTTGTAGTACACAAATGGTCTAACAAGTTTTTGGAGTCGTTGCCGGGGATATGGTTTAATTCTATATGGCTAATATCAACAATGAGTTTAGTTAGCTCTAATTCAAGTTGTATATAGTTTATTTTAATTTAAGTTTCTTTATGTTAAGTATTAGGTTCAATAAAGAAGTCGGATGATCCTAATCATACGAGGCCCTTGAGGGAATTTGCGACTCCTAGAAAGGATAACCTTCGAATCAAGTTCAAGAAGACTACTCATACACATCATCCATTTTGGTGTCAAAGTCTTGCTAGGACTATAACTAGGCCCTTCTTGAGGAGAAAATCTTAAGTTTATGTTAAATTCGTGTCTTTACTTTATACATAAATAAGTAGTATATTGAATTTTATATGTTAATATGTTATGTTAATTATGTTAGTATGTTGCTTTGGTTAATATGTTAATAGGTAATATATGTTAGTATGTTAGTTTAGTACTTTATAGCTTTTGTTAGTTGTTATATCTTAATTGTGTTAGTTTTAGTTTATTAAGTCTTTGGTCTTAATTAGGTTAGTACTAATATATGTTAGTATGTATATATGTTAGTTTTGTGATTTTGATTATTTTTTATGTTTTAAGTATGTTTTAGGTATTAAATATGTTAATATGTTGATTTTGTGATGTTATTATGTTTGTGTTATGTTTATAGTAAAATAGCTTTTTGAACAAATTTTGTTGCTGCTGAAGACCACTTTGAAACAATTCTAGCAGCAAAACTGTGTTTGCTACTAAATTTTACTGTCTGATATCTCACGCCGTGACGTTGGCATATTTCACGTCGCAGCACAAGTGAATGTTTTTCTACAAAATTTAGCAGACGAGCTCAACGTCGCGACGTTAGCAGCTTAATGTCGCGGCATTGTGCTCTGTTTTGTACATATTTGCTTTATTTCTCATGTATTTTCATATTGTAGTATGCTCAGATTAGTAGTGTGCTTAAATTTGATAAGTTAGGTTTCCAATGAACCAAAGAAAGTGAGGGCTTTGTCTCACTTTGTTTTGGGGGAGTATTATTGCATGCTTTGATATAATGATCTATTTGAATGCACGTAATGATGTTTACTAGATGTAGTTGTGATAGCCACCATATTTTCATGATTTTCTATTACTTTGGCTATTACTGATGGGTTTTACAAAGATATTTCAATTTTTATGACTTAATGTGAATTGCTGGTGTAGAATTGGTTGTTCAATGTTTTGAAAGATAGCTATTTGCCCCCTTTATAGCAACACCTTATATGATCTTGAAGCATGCGAAACAATTTAGTCGCTTTTGATGCATGATTTACATTCCACTTAGATGCAAGTGTAACTTTGAATATGATAAGATTGCATGTCTAGAGAATGTTTATGTATGTACATGTGGAGTTTCAATTATCCTAGAAAATGTTTTTAAACTCTCTTGAGGTGAAATCCTAAGTTATGCATTAATGAGAAAATGATTAGGGCATTGTTTGGACCGATTGAGCCTTTCAAACTTACCCTGATATGATTATGTCATAGGTCCCTTTTTGAAGCCTTATAATTGTTTGGCCTTATTTATTTTTCACCACCATTGTATTTGTTAACCTGTTAACCATTCTAATGCATGTGAAAGCATTGCATTTTCTTCCTACCATCATTGTTTGTTAAGTACATAATATGTTATTTCTTAAAGTGAGTCTATTGATTAGGGGTATTAATGATTCAATACAAAATGAGCATGAAGGAACCAAATGCAGTCAAAGAAAAAAGCATTGCTTTGCAAAATAAAAAGATAAAAATAAAATAAAAAAAGGAGAAAAGAGAAAAAGAAAAGCAAAGCATAAGAAAAGTAAAGTTTGAAAAGCATCGAAAATGATTCTGGCGAGTTTTCTGCATTCACTGTTGTATACCCTATGGAAATCATGTGGTGACTCGAGCCTTGAAATAATATGTTTATGTTTCTTAACGTTTGTATTTACTCTTATCCTCTCATTTCTTTCGCCCATTACCATTGGCCTTACATTACAAGCTGTGAAAGTCCCTCTTGATCCTCAATCTTGTGTTATTTACATTAGTGGAAAGAGAGTTTAAGATCAATTCTGTGAATTTTATGATTCATATGCATGTATGCTTATAAACTTATCCGGATGTGTATGACTTGATTAAGATAAGTTTATCTTGCATGTTTGCGGATAATGTGAATTGCATGAAAGGAAACTGGATTGTTGTGGTTTAAAATGAAAGATTGAAATTTGATATTTGTTGAATGAAAAGTTGAATGAATTGTTAAGCGGTTTACTTAGTCTATTTTGTTTTACTCGAGGACTAGTAAAATTTAGGTTTAGGGTGTGATAACTCCATAAAATGTAGTTATTGGTCCCCTATCTCTGTGCTATAAAGAATGCTTAGTTCTTGTCTATAATGCATATTTGGAAGGTTTTGTGCTTATATTTGTCATATTCTAATTCTGATATCTTCTTATGCGATATTGAACAAACTGTGCGTATTTGGTAAGAGATTGAGTGAATTTGTATTTATTATTGATTTGGTGATTTATCTATTGTAGGAAGGGCTCCAAACAAGGTTAAATGTGGAGCATTTGAGTTAAAAGGCCAAGAGGAAACCAAATCTGTATCTCAGCAGGCAACGCTGCGACGTGAGCAAGTTAACGCCGCGACGTGGTGCATCCCCTGCATCAGTACAAAATACCCGAGGCTAGAGCACCGCGACGTTGAGAGTAGACGCTTCGAGCGTTGGTGACCAAACTGAGTACGCACCGCGACGTGGCATGTTTAACGCCGCAACATCCCCTATTTTTCTGCGCCTATATATACTATTTTATTAGATTTTTAGAGGAGAGTTTTTCAAAGTTTAGAGAAACTGCGGCTAGGGTTACTATTTTGGAGGTTGAGGGAGCCTAAGGAGGTAAGGTTGGAGGTCATCTTCCTTATGGAAGATGATTCAAGCTTCAATGATCACACTTAATGAGTTTCCTTCTTTTTCCTTTCTCTTTGCTCTCTTCCTTCTCTCTTGAACATGGTTTTTGTGTAGTAATTTCGTGTTCAATGATTAGCTGAGCTATATTTAGGGATTACTCTGGATCCTTGTATGAATATTGATGATTTTGTAATCTTTTGAGTATATATTGATGTTTAGTTATGTTTAATCATATGGTTCTTAATATTTTTGAAGGTTTGATCAACTTTTGATTGATTTGATGAAATCTAATGAACCTAGACATAGGAATTTGGATTTTAGATCTAATGTATGGTTGATGCATGTTCGATGAATTCAATTGGCTTGGATAAGTTGATTCGCTAACTGGATAAAAATATACCTTTTAGCCATGCATAGTGGGTGTTTGAGAATAGATCGTTCATGAGTGGAGTTTGCACTAGTTCTCATGGAAATATAGTGAATTAGGTAAATGAAACTATGGTTGATTGACTTAGACATAAGCTTTTAACTAAATCAGATTCTCAAGCTAACTTAACAATTCATTGATGTTGCTTGTAAGGATTGCATGTCATTAGTTGAAATAGGAGGTGAATAAGGATTCCCTAAACTCTAAACATTATCTTTATTACTTTGTAGTTTAGATTTAGTTTATTTGTACTTTATCTTATTTTTATGTTCTTGAATAGAATTAAATAAGCTATTGGTTAATATTTAGCTTTAGAAATCAATATTCTCGTAGGAACAAATTTTATTTTTCATTGTATTACTTAATTGACCCATACATTTACAGTATATAAATAGTCTAACAAATTTTTGACGCCGGTGCCACTAAGCTATTGACAAAGCCCTCGAGGATCAAAATGCACTATCCCAATATGTATGTACCCCTGATAACGAACTAGATAGCACAATAATAAAAGCAAAGGCTACTTTTCATGAGTACAAAGATCCTCTGTCTTCGAGTATTGGTCCTCTATATAACATAGGAGCTACTATTAGGACGTCGAACCAAAAAGAGAAGAAACAATATAAAAAAGAAGCATGATCCAAAGGAGCAGCCACCGCAAGTCACTCCTTCTCTTGTCAATATCCCTATCTAGAAGGCTACCTTTGAGGAGCACTTAATGAAGAAGCGTAGTTTAAAACCAAATGAAGATGGAAATGCCAAGAGAATAGAGACCACTTAATCCAAATCACGTCACTCTCACCTTTTCCATCAGCTACAGTTCAAGGCTTATTAGAAGTTTGTTTTGGGTATATGTTTTTTCTCTTGTACTTAGGACTTAACTTTTCTTTTCATTCTAATAATAAATTTTTATCTTTGACGAAAAAAGAAAAAGAAAACCATAATATAAACTTAAAAACTGTTAATATATTTCACAAAATATCTATTAAAAATATATAAAACAAGTCATTAACTTCTCTCTCTTTATATATATATATATATATATATATATATATATATATATATATCGATGAGAGAAGTGTTTATTATGAGAGGTGAGAGGAATAAATCTTGATCATTAGATCTTTCATGAATGATCAAGATTAAAAAATAAATGCATGTGATTTTTTTAAGTAGTCACATGATTTTTAAGTAAATTAAATGATATTATTATATTTTATCATAAATCATGTTTATAAAAAAAAGGAATATTTTTATATGATGGAAATTATTTTTTTTAAAAATGGTAGTAAAACTAGATTGTTCTAGTATTACTGGTTAAATTTGTTGTTCAAAGGATTTATCCCCACAGACTGATCCACATGGAAGTGCAAAGCCTTATTTAATTTAGAATCCTTGTTGCCAATATGATGGGATCATTTATCTCAAACAAAAATTTCCCAATTACCTATTGCAAAAAAATATTGGCATGAAAATAAAGATGGCTGCAAAGACCCGTATTCCTATTTCCTCCTCTATAAGTCACAGTTGAAGTCACAGATAGAAGAGTGTGATGGGCCGCTACCGTTGGGCCACCCCTCGGCAGTAGAATAAATGACTAATTCTTTACCATGGCTATTCGTATTCTTAGGTATGTTTGAAGAGCATGTATTGTCACTTTTATTTATTTATTGTGACTTTTATTTAATTATTTTTTAATTTTTTAAATATTTTTTATTTGTCAATGAATACGTTAAATTCAATTATTTATTTAATAAAAAGTATTTTTGAGAAATAAAAAAATAAAAAAAATGATAATAGACAAATAAAAATAACAATAGACACTTTTTGTGTTTAGGTTAAATCGTTGAAAATATTTTTATATTTAAAATTATTTTTTGAATTTTTTTAAAAGAAATGATTTTATTTAAATAAATGATGCAAAATAAAATCACTTTAAGATATAAAAAACGACCCAAAAAAAAAGTGACCGCTGAAGGAATCAACTAATTGTTAAATGAGGATAATGTATTATGTTCATATTTTATGTGAGTTTAATCGATTTTAGTAAATTCAAAAGCTTGGCCTCTCTAACTTTTAACAAAAATTTGATTGATTCTACTAACCGCAAAATCACTTTTGTTTATTTAACGCAAAATGCATCCAAATGTGCATGTGTACAGTATCAATCCCATTTGAACACTCAAGACTCTGAGTCTGAGGATGAACAAAGTTAAAAAACAAACCAGCAAATTTTATTTTTATTTTTTTGGTCTTAAAAGTTTCCTCACATCCATTAAGTGTAAAATTAATTCTTGCTCCTAGTATTGAATAAAGTTTGCACATGAAGCTTAGGTTGCCAACCGAACTCCTTGTGATTTGATAATAAATCCTTTAATATATGAAAGAAATTTCAAAAGAATCTATTATATAATAAAGTAATGTACATGATCATTAACAAAGACAAACCTTGACGTCAAAAAAAAGAAGAAGAAGAAGAAGAAGACAAGACAAACCTTATATGCATGAACTTTCCCAACCAAAAATAAAAGATGTGCATGAACTTTGAGGGAGAAAAAAAATTGAAAGTAGAATTCCTGACGTGCGTGTGGAAAGACATAGCATCAGTAGGTTCTGCCATGTTTATAGGTATATAGAACATAGATAGATACTGCGTTTATCGTTAATTATTAAACAAATATACGTTAAGATCTTTGCTTGAACAATAAGATCTTGGAGAGCGCATTTAGATAGTGTCTCAGAAGCGACCAAACGTACCCTTGATTCAAGGCCATAATGGATTGACCATTTAAAAAGCATGAATATGATGCTGTTAATCAAATGAAACATTGTAATTGAGTTTTTGTCTGTAAAGTTCGTACACTTAATAAACAAACTCACACCTGTTTGACCATGCTACATTGTCCCGCCAAATCAGTAGCATATATATGTCATTTGTCAAATTATCATGCAATGCTTGTTTATTTTCAAGCTGATGGAACGCCCAAGTACCCAACATTGATCTTTGTCATCATAATTAGTGGCTTACGTGACCAAATTATCCACTTCATTTTGGATTTTACCAAAGAAAAAGTTCATCATTTAGGCAATTGATCTGATAGGTTGCGTTATAGTTAATTTTGGAATTTCAAGTTAAAAAATCGTAATTTCAGTGATATCACTTTTAAAAAAATTACTTGATTTTAAAGTTGAATTCTACAAAAATTATTTTGTCTAAAATTTAGCCTACTCTCTTAATTATTTCACATCATATGAGTTGTTCTATGTCAAATTTTGAATTTGGATATGAGATATTTAATTAAGAAAAATGTATATTCACATTTAGTATGATAACTAAAAACTACTAAAGAAGTAATTATTGAATATTTAAATATCTTGAATGGTCCATAATTAATCATCCAAAATATAGACATTTAAAATATTAAAAATGCGATAATGAGAGTTGGCTAGGATCGAATATTGGCTAAAAAGTCTTGGTTAAATTTTTATTGATGGACTTTCATTTACATATGACTCCTTAAATTTAAACTTATTCAGCTTCATAGCCAATGAAAGTCCATAAATAAAAATTGAACTAAGACTTTTTATTCGATGCTATTCAATCTTATAAGTTGAAGCAACTTAATTCCAAATGTTCCTTAGATTTAAACTTAATTAAGTTTCACAGCCCAAAGAACTATACTATTTCACTTACATTCTAACCAATCTAAATGCTAATTAATTCATCTGAGCAGATTTTCAATACAGTTATGTGTTTTTATTTTTATTTTTGATGGTATACAAATTTAATTTAAATTAAAATTAAATTTTTAAGTATTATCTAAAAATATTTTTGCTGTGAAATTAATTCCTTAAACATTGTCACGATTTCTTACTAATTAAGATGTCCTTCCAACATTTGAAAGTTGTAAAGAGTTAAATCTTTGCATAAGCACGTGTTGTATATAAAATCTTTCATGATTTTTTTTTTTGAAATTTTTTAATGCTGGTGAAATTTTAATAATTTTATATTCCTTTTTAATGAGAATTTTAGATTCTTATAATCATTAAAATGTAAAATAAAAGTAATTTAGTTTAACATAGATATGCATGAAATAGTGAATAGAGAAAGGAAAAAACAACCAAATTGAAAATTATAATAATATATCATTGTGAGAAATTTTTATATAAATAATTAATTAAAATTATATTATTAATAATTAGTAAAATATTTTTGTGGTCATGCTTACTCATATAAATAATAACTCTTATATTCTTATATCAAACAAACAGATACATCATTTTTTTTGTACTTCATCTAATATCATTTATTATATATATATATTTTTTATCATTTTCTTTCACTCAATCATATTCTTTAAAAATAGTGTAAGAAATACTTACACTCCTTTTTAAAAATATAAAATGATAATTTTCCTATAAATAACAATAACTTTTTTCGGTATTGTGAACGATAAATAGTTAAAGTGTGATTGAAAAGTATAAATTAAAAAGGTCTTAGGTTGCATACCCAAAAAAAAAAAAAAAGTCTTAGGTTTGACTTCTATTTGTAATATTTTATTTATTGTTAATTAGATAATTTTCAACAGTAAATATATATCACTTTAAATGCTTATTTAGATTTGTGATGTATCTTGATTTTAAAATAAAAGATTCGATAACAAATGTCTACAGGATATTAGTTAAGATAATAAAAATAAAAATATTTTTTATATTGAGAAGTTAAAAATTATTTAATAAAAGGTATTAATATTTATTGACCAATACCTTTAAAAGCCTCATTCAGAAGACTTTTAAAACAGAGCAACCTTCTCCCTATGTAAGCTATTTTTAACTAAAAAAATATTTTGGATTTTAAATTTTATTTTTATTTAAAAAAATATGAAAAACATATGAAGCAATAGGAAGGCATGTCTGGTTTGACAACGAGGTGGTGTAACAGCCTAGTTTTGAAGCTACCCCTACACAATCGATAATTTGGAGTGCGACGACCATGATTGAAAGAAATTCTAAAATATTTCTGAAGCATTAGTAAAAAAAAAGTTTTATAATTATTTAATTTTAATTTAATAATATTTTAATTTTTAATTTAAATTAATATATAATTATAAATGTCTCGTATTATAATTTTATTGTTACTGATACAATAATCTCAAAATATAGAACCAACCTTTGCATCATTGAAGCTTGCAGGGCTGTAAACCTTTATTAGGACATGGTGGGTCCCTTCCATGTGTGCACACATGCGTGTGTTGGTTCGAGCGTGCGTGCACCAATCACCGCCGTTTTATTGTACTCCTTTGTCGTTTTTGTTTGAGCCCCTTCCATCTTCGGTGTCTTCCAGTAATCAGAATACTGGACACAAATTATTAAAAATGTAACAGGTAAAAAACATTATAATTATATATATAATGAAATATATAATTCTCATAAAAAATATAAATATCGTATAATTAAATTTAAAATTTTATGGAATAAAAAATAAATTAAACTCCAATTATTAAATTTAGTACTTTAAAAGCATATGAAAATTTTTCTCTTGTCGCCTTGCTTGCAAAAGGAGTTAATTTTTTTTATCATATACATCTTGAACAATTTAACCTTTTTTAGAATGATAAAACGTCTTTTTTATTTTTTAAAGAAGAGGCAATCATTTATTATTAATTATCATCTCAATTAATATATAGGGTATAGTCAAATTAAAAGGAGAAAATAAAAATATTAAATAATTCAAATAATTTTTATAAAGAATTTGTTAATGAGTGTTTTTAGGACAGTGACTAATAAATTTAAAAATAAAAAACATTAAAAATTAAGCAATGAGCCAAGTTTTAGTCAAACCTAACTCAATTTAACTTGATTCATTGCTAATCCTATTAGTTGGTCAAAATCAACCCTAAGTAATGAGGTGAGTGAGTGAGAGAGGGGACATGACAATTGACAAGGGGATGATTTCGTTGAGCAGTTGAGGCGCCCAGCACAATGTGAAGCGCCCGGTGATTTTTCTTTTTGGGTTATTCCATTAAAAATTTGCGAGCAAAGTACTGTTCTATTTTTTTTTGGGCAGGACATGCCATTAGTTTTGCTAAAATTTAAAGCTAAACTTATGAATAACTTACTGATAAAACATTACTGACAAGACTCAAATTTGAAATATTTAAGTAAACATTATTTAATTATATCTATCTATCTTTATTTATTAAATTAGAGTATATGTAATTCATAATGAGTTAAATATTTTATTTTATTCTTTTTGAAAAAATAATATATGTCATTGTTTTAATTTTAAATTTAATTTTTTTAATTAATCATTCATTTTAATTTATATTTTATTATAAATTTTAACTGATTTCAAGGAACTTGTACAATACACACAACTAATTAGCTAAGTCAATTCTTATTAGCTTAAAGTTGTGTTTTATTAATGTGCCAAAAAACGATTTATTTCTTTTTGGTAACGGAAAAAAAATTGCATTTTATTAGTTGAAGTTGCGATGGTAAATAGTGATTAGTGAGTAGTGAGGAAGTGCACAATATGTGCCTACGTGGAAAAGTGGAGGCCAATGTGTTATGAGTTTAATTTTTATGATATGAAGTGTAAAGTTTACACTCTCAATTAATTATACGTTATTCTATATATAATTTTTAAAATATTTATTAAAAAATAAATATTTTTAATAATATGATTAATACATGATTAAATTATAATATAATATTTTTATATTAATACATTTAAATTAAATCTATATTTTATTTGATTTGGCAACTTTTTCTTCAATTTCATCTTCTCAATCCTGTACTGCAACTAAGTACCAAGCAGTCAAGCACTCACGCCATCTCACTTGCAAGTTGCAATTGGGAATGGATGACCGTAAATTACGGAGTCGGGCTGGACCACTTGGATCATAGCATCACACTTTATAGTTTCTCCCCCATTAACTTAGCTCATCAAAGTGATCATGTCACTTGGAACTTGGAAGTGTTCACGGTTGGGTTAATTCGGATGTGAAGGGAAAGAAAGCTAAATTAATCAAATTTAATTGGTTTAATTTGATTTAAATTTGTAAAAAATTTATTAGCCAACTCAAAAATTGAGTTAGTTTGATTTGGATCATGGAATTATTTATCATTTTCAAAAACAAAAAAAATGAGCAAATTTCAATATTTCAAAACTATTATCAACATAATTAGGGATGTCTTTGGGATAACCTTTTGATTTAAGGGATGGTTTTTCAAATGATGAATTAGGAAAATAAAAGGTCTCTTAAAATATCAAAAAGCACATCATATGAAATTAGGGATAATATATATATATATATATATATATATATATATATATATATATATATATATATAAAGGTTTAATTAAGTCACCATGTTCAAAATAAAAAAATTGAAAATTAAACTAATAAAAATTGGTTTAAATCAAATTTGACCCAAATATAACTCGATTAACCGAAGTAATTTAATTAGTTTGATTTGGATTTCCAAATTTATTAGGTCAATTCAAACCAATAAACACTTATTTTCAGTAAATAATTTGGATAGACTCTTCTACCAATAAGAAATAATAGTTTAAATAAATTTCATACATTTAGTTTTGTATGTAAATATTTATAAACAAAAAAATACAAAGACTTTCTATTAAGGTGTAACAAATTTTTTTTTGGGGGTTATAGATGAGTTCGTTCAAATGATAAAGATCAAAATATTTTGCTTTAGCTTGAGAGGTCAACATGTTTTTATTTTTTATTGTTAACATGATTGAAATATATATAAGATTTTTAAATAAAAGACTATTTATTGTTCAGCCATATGGTATACGTGTATATGCATCATCTAAATTTTTTTCCCTCAAATAATTAATTGTAAGAGAGAAAAAGACATAAGGTTATAAAAGAAATTTCACAAGTTTCAACTGGGTCTCATTAATAACTGTTTTTTGTCTTTTTCTCTTCTACAATTAACCACTCAAGAGAGTAAAAAATTAAGAGGATCTTGATTCGGTCTACGTAGTTTTTTATTTTAAAAGTGTTTGAATCCTTGTTACCAACAAAAATTCATGTGGAATGTCCCTTAAAAATATTTAAATTCTTAATTATAGGATTACGCAAGCTTTATTTTTTAAAAATAATTTTGTATTAAATAAAATCTAAGTTCTTTACTCTTAATTGGCACAAAAAAGTATCAGATTGAGTGATTTTTTATTAAAAGGGGCATTGTTGCATATAAATTTATGCTAATTGTAGTTAAATAATATTTTAAAAGACCCTAGAATATTGTCAGAAAAAATTAATTAAATGAAGAATAAATTGTTTAATATTATAAATCTATGTAAAAAATAGGAGATTAATTTTTTTCTACTGTCAATATGGAATTTTTTACATTTTCATTCAATTATATTGTAACATATCATTATAAAAGTGTTTTTACAAATAGTTATTATCATTGTGAAACTGTTTTAATACTGTGTGTTGGTACACCATAGAATGATATTATAAAAATCTTTTAAACTAATAGTATATCAAAACTAAATTCAAAATTAAATTGGACTAAAAAAGTAGAATGATAAAATAAGGGACATTTAAAATGAAAAATAAAGCAATAATTATATTTGAGTTTATATTTAATTTTAAATTTATTTTATTTTTTAACATTAAATAATTTTCATTTCATTTTAAAAAATAATAAATAATAAACCCAGGAAACAAAAATAAGGAAGAAGCTCCATTGATTCTCAACAGATATTAATTGTAAATGAGAGAGTATTCAATATACATTTCGTCCATACAATTTTTTTTAAATAAATAGTTATTTATATTCCTTAAGTTTTTTTATTTATTTTGAACTTACCCTCTATTCTTTTTTTTTCTTTTTTAAGTTTTGGAAATAGGAGGTTTCACCATACAAAGGTAGTGAGTATATTACAAGCTTACAAATAACCTATCAATGAAGGACTATCAATAGAATTTGAACCAAAGACATTTTTTGTTAACAATATTCAATCTTACCATTTAAGTTAACTATTATTGACACAATTGTCTGTTAAATTAAAATATAAATAAAAGAGTGAATTATCATTTATACAAATATAATGTATTACTACTTAATGTATTTAATAAAATTTTGAAGTATTATCAATATAAAATTTTTTACACTATCACCTACTCGTTCTGTCTCTTTATATTTGTCTTTTAAGGTTTTAGCACAAAGATTAAGGATGCTATTAATTAGTTTCAAATATAGAGAAATATAGTCTAATATGATTAAATTACATTTTCTCTTATTCCATTAATTATGAATTATGTGTAATTATTAGATTTAGTTAAGATAATTAATAAAGAATGAGGATAAAATTAAAAATATTTAATCAATATTTTTTTAATAATCTCAAATGACAGATAATTTAAGACTGTTACAAATTTGACAAGTATACAAAGTCGCAAAAGTTATAAAGAGAGTGAGAGGGTATCATCCATATGGATTATGTTGTCAATTACCAATTTCACAAGTTAGATTACTATCTAAACATTCAATTCGAAAGAGAAACGTATAAATTGCATAAAAATAACAAAACAAGTAAGAAATAATAGTTTTTAGAATTTTAAGAGGTAAAAAGTGTACTGAAGAACAACATGATAAAAGTATTAGGGATTGACTTCACTTAACCTTTACTTGATTTCATTGAACCCGTGTTGATCTAGTTTAAAACCCTTAATTGATGGTGAAAAAGCAGTTAGTTGGTTAAAACTCAATTCCTCCTTATCTCATTAAAACCTACAAATTCACATAACTTCATGAGACTTGGAATGAAGTGTCAAAATGAATCAATTAATTTCATGAAATGCACTTAAACATAATGAAATTGGTTATTAACCAAGAATGATCAAAATGTACAAAAATAAGCAGAACTTTTTATGAATTAGGGAGAATTTTAGACTTAGTAAATGTTTTTCCATTTAATTAAGGCCTAAAATAACTTCATTTTATGGAGTTATCAAGGACAAAACAAATTTAAAAAAAATAGATATAAAGGAATGGGAGAAGTAATTTTATATTGACACCACATTGAATGAGTCTTATATTAACTACATAAATGTCAAACTCATTAAATAATAATACAATATATCATTGAATAGATATATATTTTTTACAATGTTATTACATCAAAATTAAATTCTTAAATAATTTCTCATCATAATTTTATAGTGATTGTGCATTATATAATTCATTTAATTTATTTGAGGGAACGAGTCAACAAGACTATTCGCTTGTGCTGTAGCTTTTAATGAAGGAGGGGGGGAAAACACACAAAGAGACACACTATGATTGTTTCATTCGTTGACCCTTTGTCCTAATCGAGTGTTCAACAAATAAACTTAAGGAGAAAACTTAGGTAAAGTACCATAGGTACTTATGGTGGTATTTCCCAATTACAAAAATACATCTATACTAATTTTTCCATGTCATGTCCAATTCATTCTCCCTTCTAATATTTTTTTTTCACATCATTTACTTCATTTTTTTCTCTGTTAAAACTTCTAACACCCTTCAATTTCCCATGACAGAAGAGTCCATCTAAGGGATGGTCACCTATTGGTCTACCGACATCTTCACTCCTATCGTGCCTCTGCCATAGGAAACTGCTCATGTACTACCATCAACCTGTAACATCATCCCTCCCCTGGTGACCAATGATGGGGGGCGTGGTCGAATGGCAATGGCAGGGCGACAACAAAGTGAGCGGATGGGTTGGCGCCCTGGGTGTTAGCGGCGGTGAGGTGCGTTTGGTGATCGACGTAGAGGCAAAGAAGATGACAGGATGGTCTGACATCGCGATTCAGGGCTAACGATGACGGCTTGGCAACAAGGGTATGGTGGGGAGTGGAATTGAGTTCAATCTTGGGTGGTGGTTCACGGCCACGTGGTGGCTAGGTTATGGTCCGATTAAGGATGACAGTTTCGGACAAAGGATGTGGTGGTTGGTTTTTGGGTCGATGGGCATGCAAGGTGGTTGTGGTCAACGGTGGGGGAGGACGATGGTGCGGCGACGTTTGGTGGGCCTGACGTAGAGGTAATAGGATGGGAACAACAACGATGCTCGACAGTAGAGATGTGATAGTTGTTCGATGGTGTTTCGTTAGGACTTGAATTGCTATGACGACGCAGGATGGATTGATGGTGAAGGACGAAGATAGGTGGTAGCAAAGGCGCATCACAAGAGCTGGGGTTGATGGTTGAGTTTGCTTATGAGTGTTGTTTGATGGTGTTAAGAGGGAGGAGGCACGGTGGAGAGCGTAGGGGAAAACGCTATAGGAGAAAGTAAGCAAGTTAATAAGAAAAAAAAAGTTAACGTTAATAACAGAAAATTAAGGTATTGAATAAATAATTAGGTAATAAAGATGTGAAAAAATTAATCTTCATGTAATATTATAATTGAAAATAGCACAAGTACCTATGATATTTTACTTAAGTTTTCTCCTACACCTAACTGATTTAATTGGTTATACGCAACCGAATAATGGTTAGGTTTAATTTCTATATTTGTGATTTTTTAAAAAATTATTAATGAATGTTCTTAAATCTTAAGACACTAAGTTCTTAAATCCTAATATACAAATAAAAAAATTATTAAATAAAAACAAAAAACAAAATATTAAAAACTCCAAAAATATTTATTTCTTTATTCATTAAGTAAACTTATAATTTTTTACTTCCTCCGTCTCTTTATATCTGAATTTTTAGGAAATTTGTTTTATCTCAAGTTATCTGTTATTTGAGAATATCAAAAAAGTAGCAATTATTTTTTTAACTTTACTCTCATTCTTTATTATCTTAACTAAATCTAATAATTACACTTAATTCATAATTAATGAAATGGGAGAAAAGGTAATTTAGTCATATTAGACTATATTTATCTATATTTGAGGTTACTTAATAATGTCCTTTATTTTTGTACTAAAACTTTAAAAGACAAATAAAAAGAGACAGAAAAGAATAATAAAAAATATTAAATGCCCATTAACTAATACTTAGGCATCCGTTATCATGACCCTTTCATGTTTTAAACTACTCCCTCTATGTATTTTTATCTGTGTTTTTAGAAAATTTATTTTGTTCTAATTTATCTGTCATTTGAGAATTTTAAGGATGCATTAATTGGCTTTTTTTTTCAATTTTATCCCACCATTTATTATCTCAACTAAACTTAAAAACTACATATATTAATTTACTTCTACAATTTCCTACACATATTTAATGGAATGATAAATGGTAATTTAGTTATGTCAATCTATATTTCACTTAATTTAAAAATATTTAATAAAATTCTTAATTCTTATGCAAAAACCTTAAAAGACGGATAAAAAGGAACGAATGACGTAAAATAAAAACAATACTGCTACTTTCTTTGTCCCTTTATATCTGTCATTGTAAAAAATTTATTCTCATTAAATTATCTGTTATTTAAGAATATCAAAAAGTATCAATTAAATATTTTTAAGTTTATCCTCATTCTTTATTATCTCAGCTAAATTAAATAACTATACATAATTAATAATTAATGAAGTGAAAGAAAGGATAATTTAATTATATTAAACTATATTTCTCTATATTTGAGACTATTTAATAATATCCTTAATCTTTATACTAAAACCTTAAAAGATAAATATAAAGGGACATGGGAAGTATTTATTTATTGAGGGTGGCTAACTCTTGAAAATGTTATTTATTATTTCGTTTGTTAATATTGGATGATTATACTCGGTACCAAAAAAAAAAACTAGGGTAACTATTCCAAATAATATTGGATGATTATACTAATTTTTGTTGTTTGCTTGATTTATTATTGCTATTGGGTACGTAATACCTTTTGAATGAGAAATGACAAGGTATCATTGTACTTTTAGGTTCAGGGGAGCTGAATCAGATAAGTGAGCTTGATATTGTTACTAAGTGGCCTCAATATTCAAGAGGGGGGATGAATTGAGTATGAAAACTAAGTTCGCAAATCTTTCGTAAATCGTTTGATAAACAATTTTCGTTGAAGCTAATTGATGATTAGAGATGATTGGATATAAGAGATAAACACTTTCACTTATCAATGCAATAGCCAAAGGTACCAGTATTTAAACAAATCAATAAAACAGTACTCAATGTAAAGAGAAGGATTTAGAGAAAACAAACACAATGATTTATCCTGGTTCGATCACCAATCCACTTGTGATCTACGTCTAGTCCTCAAGCAACCGCTAGAGATTTTTCACTATTTCTTCAAGCTTCAATAGGTGCTTGATAACCTTTACAACATTGAGCACTCAACACTTTGGGATACCTTACCCTTGGAGCTTGAGTCTCTTCAACTAAGGGATACCTCACCCTTTACACTTTTGGAGGGATGTCTCACCCTCTTTACAAAGCAATATAGATTGATTGAATGAAGCTCTCACTAGAGTAGATGATTACAAATTGAAACTCTAATATGCTCTCAAAGATTATCCTACGTTTTTACAAAAAATAGAGCAAGAAATGGATTTGAGGATTGATTCACGTTTGGAAGTATTGATGATCAGTTTTTGGTTCAAGGTCAACCTCAAATGAAGACCCAATATTGGTATTTATAAGTTTCTCAATAAATGGAGCCGTTGGAGGGTTTTGGGCATGCATTTAATGCATTTAATATAGCCGTTGGACGTTGTCAGGGTGCGTGTAATCGATTACACAACATATGTAATCGATTACATTGTTGGTCAAACGTGTTCTTGGCTTTCTGGGCTCTGTGTAATCGATTACATTATTGGTGTAATCGATTACATGGCTTCTGACTTTGCTTGTAATCGATTACAATATCCATGTAATCGATTACATGACTTCTGACTTGCTGTGTAATCGATTACAATATCCATGTAATCGATTACATGACTCTTTGAACGTGTTCTTGCCTTTCTGAGCTTATTGTAATCGATTACATTAATTGTATAATCGATTACATTGCCTCTGACTTGCTTGTAGTCGATTACATTGCTCATGTAATTGATTACAAGGCCTCTGTTTGCTGTGTAATCGATTACAAACATCATGTAATCGATTACATTGGCCTTTAAACACATTTTTCAAGTCCAATAAAGCTTGTAAGTCATTTCTAACACCTCAAGACATTTGATTAAACATAAATCCTTTTAAGAATGTTAGATTTAAGATTGAAACTCAAGTTTCTTGAGAAGCCATGTTTAACTTTGAAATTTCCCACTTTATTTTGAAATGATATATTGAAAACCCATTTGAGAAATCTTGAGAGCATTTAACATAAATGTTCTAAGTCTTATAACTACATAAACCTCTTGACTTCTTTCTTTTGATCTTGATTTTTCTTTTTGTGCTTGATCTTCACTTTTGCATTTGATCTTCACTTTTGCCTTTGTTATCATCAAAAACTATTTGACATGCTTTAGGGACATGAGCATTCACAGATATTATATGTTTAACTCAAAATTTTAAAGTATTAGGTATGTGAGTCATTTTTATTTATATAATTTTTATTTTGTTTATCTTTTTTTAATGTGAAACTTATTTATTTATATCTTACTCACACTTGAATTTTCAACACGTGCATAACTTCGTTTGAGGGGGCATGTTAATCAGTGATAGAAACTAAGAGCTATTATTTGAACACTCATAATACAATATTCAAATGACATTTCACTTACATTTGCATATAATAAATTAATTCTAACTTTACATATGGTATATGATAATATATAGCCACACTCACATTGGACATAATGTCCCACATTGTCACATAAATATTGTATTAATTAGTAGAGTTGTCAAAATAGATCAAACTTGATGGATCGACTCAAATAATCGAATAAAATGGAAGGATTAGGCTTATAAAAATGAACACAAAATTAAAAATAACTCAAATTAGTTCAGTCCGAATGGACTAACTGGCAATTGCTCGCCCCGACCCGACCCGACCCATTAACATTACATAGGGGTGGACTGAGCTAATAAAATGATAGCCTGAAACTCACATAATTTGATCTAGTCCGACTTGAAAATAATTTCACCTGAGCTAGTTCAGACCGTTCTGACAACTATATTAGTTGGGGGTGTAAAAAAAACATTTTTCAAAACCTAATTGCAAGCCTACAAATTATTTAGAAAACTTTTAGAATAATTAATCAATATGCAGCTCGTGCACATTTTCTAAATTACTTATATTTCTTATAAAAAAAATTGTTATAATATGTGATTGGATCGAGTGTTTATCATTAAGTTAAAAACTATATTGCTTATTACATGGATTGCTCACAATTTAATTTGATTCCGACCCTATCTATCTAGACTTTCATATTTTTGGTACACAAACTTTACCCAGATAGAATGCTAGCTCGCAACAAATATAGATATTGAAGTATTATAAATTAATTAATGAACAAAATTTGACTTTAATTATTTCTCTCAAACCTTTCCTTTCAACTCCTTTAATCACTTTTTATATATCTATTAGTTCAATTAAGTGAGGTTGAAAGTAATAAATAAAGAATTATTAAAAGAATGAAAGAAAAAAATTAAAGGGAAAAGATTGGAACTAAATTTTTTTCTTAATTAATAATAGATGCAAAAAATTAATATGAAAACCATATTTGTGTATGTTTGAATTCGTGATCATTACTTCTTGTCGATGAGTCGGTTACACGTATTTTGGACGTGAATCTAAAATGCAGCACTTGAAGTTTGAACTTTGAACTGGGAAAGGGTCCCACGGGTGTTATAGGAGGGAGGACAAATCAATGTCATCAATGGAGCAGCTAAGAGTTAGCCAATCCCACATGTATATTCAAAAAGGAGTTTGGAGAAAGCGTAAAATGTCTAAAAAGAAGGGAGAGAAGATGGCGACAAATTTTGGGACGCATGCATCCTGTTGCTTCCCTTGATTTTCCTAAGCACACATGAAATTGTAACCTCTGGTCCCATTCCACGACTTGTCCACAAAACCCATTCCTCTATGGCTATACTTCACATTGTCACATTTCTCTTTCTTCAATCTATTTCTTTCTTGGACTATGTCAACCTTTTTTTTTTCCCTCTCTTTATCCTACTCCAAATTAATAATAACAAAGCAAACTACTGTAAATATATTCCTTCTTTCCTTTTTCCCTCATTTTTACCTTTCTTTCTTTGAAATAGGTAAGTACGTCTCATATTCTTCTAACGTGAATTTCTTAATGGATGATATTGATAGACATGTGTCAGTTAAAAGAGATTGACAAAACGAGCAAAGTTGGACAAATTGAGAAAGCGGTAATCACAATTTTGCTTATGTCGTTTCTTTCTAAGTGAAGATTATTGTGGGAGAAAAAGTGGAGAAAAAGATAGGTAACAACTAGCAACTAGCAAGGAGGCAGGGAGATTTGATTCGGGGAAGATAAAATTAGAGGTGAGAGAATGAGAGAAAAGAAGAGATAGCTCACTTTTGAGAGGCCCATGTGGCGAGCATGTGGGGATTGCATTGTGCTCTTTTTCTGGAAGGCAAATGCCAAATCCCAAGTGCCCGGGAATTCGAATTCCTGTGGGACCTGATGGACTCGTATCAGCAAGTTTTCCGGATCCTGCCAATTTTCTTTTCTTTTCCTCTTCTATTCCTCCTAACTATAGCTGCGTGCAGCCATCTCTCTCTCTCTCTCTCTCTGTCTCTCTCACACACACACACAAAACCTGAAGCCTAGCTACCTTCTCTCAATCCTGTATATAAATCATTATATACATATACACATGCATGATTTGGTTACTTAATGCTATTGCTAACTATGCTCAAATGTACACTCTCAACTACAGAATAGAGGTGTACATATATACGATTTGCGTTTTAATATTTTAGTCTCTACCAAACTGTTTATATGTCTATCAAATTTAAATACAATCACATATATATGTAGTACTCGTTGTTAGTTATGATCTCTACATTATTGCGTTTACAATAACATTCTTTTTATTTTTTGTCGTAGAAAGAACACGCATATATTATATTTAGCTCGTGATCTTTTATTTAATTATATAAATAATTATGTTCAATTATCTAATAATAGTTTATGGCACTGAAATAATTGATGAGAGTGAAAGTACACTGCGATTTTAAGTGAATCTTACTTGTAATATTAGGAGATTTAAATAAGGGACGGATGCAGAAAATATTTAATAAAGGGATCGAAAATCATGAATCATATTATTAAATATAAAAAAATTAAAATTAGCAAATAATAACTTATTCATCCTTAAATTATTTAGTGGATTAAGATCAAAATGTATTATTTTAAATTAAGAAAAAATATATTCTTATTTACTCATATTAGAAGAGTATTTTCTTTTCATTATATAAAAAATTTATGAAAAAATAAAAAAATAAAAAAATTATATTAGATATTAAATGTATCACAATAGTATTTGTCTTTTACATTATGATTCATAGGTAAAATAAAATTTTTAAATATATAAATTTTAAAAAATGGAAGAGAATAAAGTTAAAAGTGAGATGAGCTAATATATTTATTATATAAAGATTAAAAATTAATAGAAAGATAAGTTAAAATTGTAATATCAATATATATAAAATAATCATGAATTACATTTTAAATACATATCAAGTATAAGTTTTTTTAATTTTACTATTTTTTATCTTTGGTATAATTATACTAACCTTCTTTGAGGTTAGTACTTATAATATTGATATCTTTTTTGTTTGAAAAATTATTTATACCTTTCTTATTTTGTATTTTCAATGAGATTTTATGTAATATTTGTATATAAAGTATAGAAGGTATATGTAATTTCATAAATGAAGAAAGGTGTTAGAATGAAATATCAATATATAAAATCAATTATGTGAGTATAATTTTTAAATAAGAGTGTTAATGTAATAAGTATTAATTTTATAAAAAATTAATAAAATTATTTTTTTAATTTTTAGTAAATTAAATTAAATTAAATTATTAATATTTATAATATATATATATATATGAGAAAGGGGACTAAGGCCTATACTCGCCCCGCTTTAGATCCGTCCTGATTCAAATTATGAAATTATCACTTTAAAGAGAATTTTATTTAATTATTACTCCAATTCAAAATTGTATGTACAATTGGTCAAAGATCAAAATAATTATATTCAATTATTTAAATAATTAATAATTCAAAAAATAATTTACAGTTAAATGTTGATAATAGTTTCAGCGCACAAATTTAAAATATGAAGATAAATGTTGAAGACTAAAGTGGAAGAATACCATTAGTATCACTACTCTATATGGATATATATATATTTTAATTCTTTTTACTTTAAATGAAAAAAAAATGTTAAATTGATGTAGACTTTTGTAGGCGCACTCATAATTAAATAGAATGCTGAGTACCTTGACTTGATAACACATAATGAAGCATATTTACCACATTCTAACTCCAACATTCTAGAAACATAGCAAATCAAATTACTAACTCTGGGGATGCTTAATTACCTTTTTCCCCTGTTGCCTGTTTTATAACATATAATTAATAAAAATAACGGCACATGAGATCTTACCACATGCATAAGAATTATATGGTAGCCAAACACTAGTATGCATGTTAACCAATCCCAAATGAAATATGTGCATTTCATGCCAACTCCTAAGGATGTGCTGTTCTTTATTTGCTATCTATCAAATCAAATCAATGCAGAAATCATCGATTTTCTTTTTCCTATTTGCCAGAGAAACAATGAAACAAAAGTATATCTTGGAACTATTAACGTTTTTTCAAACTATGTATAAACGTTCTAAAATGACTATTCATTGCCTATCAAACAAGCTATATAGATAATGACGGTCCTATATATCTATCCATGCGAGTTTTAGGAAATAAAGCAAATTATTGCTTCAATAAATATTTCAAAAAAATTTATGATTCAAATGAAAGTGTATTTTGGTTCACTAATATTAGGGGAGTGTCCATTGACACTCCTGTGTAATTAATTTTTTTATCATTTTTTTAAATATCTTTAATTAATTAGTGAATGTGTTAAATTTAACTTTCTAGGTATTTAATAAAATATATTTTAGGAAAATAAAAAAAATAATAAGGAGTGTCGTAGATAAAAAGGAATGGCAATGAACCCTATAATAGCTTATAATTTAATTTACTACATCACCATTTAAAGCAAATTGTTTTATAAGGAAAATGCATTATTTATAAGATAATATAACACGTCATGATTAAAGCATGATAGATATATTTACATCATTAATTAATGCATTAAGAAAGTCTCCCACAATCTAATTATTACAAATTAAGTTGTCCTAGAACTTAATGATAACATAAAAAATAATTTAATTTTGATATATCTTGAACATATTAAAAACCCGACATATTAAAAATATAACCATATGGGTTAATGTAAATATCGTTTTGGTGTTGAATTACTTTGGTTTTTTTTTTTTTTGGCTGAGAAAATTACTATGGATTTTAGTTAAAGTGAAAAGTGTATCATTAACATAACAAAAATTAATCAACTCTACAAAATACAGATACATCCCAGTTCATAAACAATATATCTAGCTCGATCTCACGGAGTTCCACTCGCGGGCCATAGGCACATTGTTTCGAAGTGATTCGTATTTATTGAGATTTGTTTGTATTCAAAACAAAGATACTGATGTTAGGTTTGCATTACATTAAGGTCACCTTTATTCTTCTTTACCACTAATCTAAATACATTGTTTTCTTTATAAAATTATTCTCTAGGGTTTGGGTAGTGGGCCAGGGACTCCATGTGCCAGCATGTGCTGTGTCTTTCTCTCAAAGGCCCACTACTCCTCTTTCGAGCACATAAATTCGTTCCCTGCACATTCTTCCCCTTCTCACACCTCACTCTCTCTCTATATATGAGATCCTGATCATATACTACTATGCTTGGATCTGTAACACTGCGTCACTCAGCAAAACTTTCTCATAGCTTCTCTTTCTCCATCTTCTACTCTGTTAGCTGTTACAAGAATTTGAGCAAGGTAAGCATTACTTTATCAATTTCTCTATTTGCATAAATTTTTCCTCTAGCTAGAAAGCCCTAGCTAGCATATATATCATCAACCTCTTTTGCTGGCACTTCTATGAACAACCCTACATATTATGGATTCACTTCCCATATTTTTTTTTTTACAGAATGCGAAATTCCAGCTCAGTGAAGCAAGAATTCCTCCGGAAATGGATAACGGGTCTCAGAAAATATAGCAGTGAGAAGAAGAACATGAGCTTGTTGGAGAGAAAGAAGGCTATAAAGCTGTCTGCAGATTTAGCCATGGCTTCCACCAGAGACGAAAGCACGCAGTGGAGCCAGGCCCTTATTGCCAATGCTTCCAGAGACGACAAAAACAAGGTCCTCACGGAGCACGTACTATTAGGCTCACCACAGCAGTTCTGCCAGAGGGTAGTAAGGAAAAACTTGAAGAATTCGTCACCGCTTTGTATTAGAAGCAAAAAGATCTTGAGACGAAGCCGTACAATCCACAGAGCAAAGGAAAAGGTGATGGCGAGTTTTATTGCCAAGAGGCTGGTCCAGAAAAGAACACGAAGGCTCAAGAGTCTCTTACCAGGGGGAGGATTTATGGACGATGTGTCTTTGCTTGAAGAAACCCTAGATTATATAAAATCCCTGCGAGCTCAAGTTGAAGTTATGAGATGTATTGTCACTGCCTCCGAGCTCATCATAAATCCATCGTAAATACTCTATGTAATATTAATATAGAATCAATATCCATAGGGATTAACTTCATTATTATATTATATTTTAAATGTGTTTTTTTTTTTCCCAATTTCCCCACTTCACACTTTCTCTTTTCAAGCTAGAAGTGAAGGAGAAAAAGAGCCGCTCCCATATATACCAATGTACAGAGGAAAACATATATGTAAGTCAATCGAATTAAGCTTTTATTTCCATCTTGCTGCTAGGAAGTTATATTAATTAGCTTCACATATATGTATATGTGTGTGTATGACATCTTTGATTCGATTCGTTCAACTTTCTTTTTTCTTTCATCGTGGATTTCATGAGTTGGTATATATCATCAAAACAAAGTGAGGAAATTGATAATACAATCAAATTGATTATTTACAATAAACAACAAATTCAACAGGGTTGCTAATTAATCTATACTATGCGAATTTCATATATATATGTGCTTACGCGTGATTGTTAATTACATCAACACCACAATACTAACAAATTAACTCATTATGCATATATATATATATACACGCAATGATCAGGGGAAGAGAAAGAGAGGCAACTCTCTATATATAGATGTAAATCAATGTCATATGCCATGTGGAGTATTGATTGTCCAGGCTGTGATGTTTTCTATAGCTGAATTTAGTGAAGAAACATGATGTAGATTTTGCATTATTGAGGCATATAAGAAGGCTAGAAGAGAGGTGTTGACATGCATATATTTAACAAACGCAAGACTAAATTGCACACCCCTATACTATATTATGACAAGGAGTAGTTAGCTAAAGCTATGATTTTTTGTTTACTCTCATATAGATAGGCACACACTTACACACGTTTATATATTAACATGTATTTAGATAAATAATGCTCATACACACAATAGCAGCTGCTAAAATTGAAGATATAAATACCAATTCAGAATATACAGCTTGTCTTATCAAACACTTGTTATGGCAAAGCATATAATAAACATATATTATCACTGTTTGTCTTTCACCAATGAATTACTTCATTTTGACTACCTAATGTGCCTTACGTACGTTTTGAGCTTGCATCAGAAAATCCTTTTCACATTAGAGGCAGATTTATTACCAATTAATCTATTACACGTACAAAGCAATCAAATGAGGAATTCTTAATATAAAATGAAGTTTCTTGATCATTTTGTTTGGAACCAAAATAAGTCTTTTCTCACAATGTCCTCTTAGATAAGGAACATCAGATTATGGATGAGTTAAACAGTTCGGAGAAATCCTCCTCCCCGCTCCTTTTTGAAGTGCAATAAGAAGTCTGTCCCTCACATTTGCTGTCACAAGACTACGTACGCCATTAATTAGCTATGAAAATACCATCACATTAATCAATTGGTAGCTATGAAAACGTGCTGTCACGATAGTGAGCTTTTACTTACATAGCTACTAATACTCGAGTGATCCAGTGGCTCACTGGCTAATCAGATTTTACTTTTGGAATTGTATAGATGAAAAGCATATATACAGTCCTCATTACATAGTTTAACATATTTGCTAATTAATGCTTAATTAGTGAGGTCTACGGACTATTGGACTACGGAGTTGACACTTTCTTAATTAAGGTTAGGTGCATGCCTTATATATGCTGCGTGAGGTTCAAAAAAGGATTGAATTGTAAGTGTTATAAGTTAATCTAATATGATCCATATTGCGTAACAAAATTTAATATATAGGGTGATAATAAAGGTTGTTACCCTCTTTCTCATTATAGATAATAACTTAAGTCACAATAGGTCACCGTGGTTTAGCATTATATGTTCATTGCATAATTAATAACTTCTTGCAAGTGCAAAAATATCTTTATATCTATACTTTTATATAAAGGGATTTCTCATTTTGTTCTCTAGCTATTTTTTATTTTTTTCAATACTATTATTACTCATTTAAAAATTTAAACATAAATATAAAAATAAAATTATATTTACTTCTTATTACTCACTTGAAATTTAAAGAAAAACATAAAAAATAAGATTATAAAATTTTTATTACTAACTTAAAATTTAAAAATAAATATAAAGAGATAAGATTTTATTCTTCAATTACAATTATCTTCAAACATCTAAACATTATATAATTATAATTAACTTCAAATATTTTTATATAATAAAAACTCTGACAGGTATACTGTCAATTCTTTTCAGTTAAGTATGTGCATTAAGTATATTAGATCTTGCATTATCTTCACCACCGCAACTGCAATGTCCTTTTTTTCGCCATTTTAATTATATTGTCCATATTACAAGTCCTTTATTATTTAAGCTTTATCCGAATTAGTCAATTTTTTTGGATAAGATATATACCAAACATTAAAGGCTAAAGACAGATTGTAATTTTCATCTATAACCATTGAAGGGGGCCTGTTGTCTCCATTCACGTGATAGGATCAGCTAGCCAAACCTCTTGACTTGAGCCCCTTCTCTTTAACTAAAACTCTTGCTGCTTGACAGCTATTTCTGCTCCATTAGTAATGATGATATAATCGTCATTACCATCGTTATTTTGGTTCGTTCATATTTACTTGCCTTTTTTATACGCACCAATCTAATAAACATAAACTATCATATATCTCATCTTTTCATGAGCAGTCTCTATCTAGTCTATAGTGTTCCTTTTTTGTTTTTTTGGTCAACAGGATTTCATTAGAAGAGTTTGTGGTATTAGAAGAGTTTGTGATTGGATAATTTACCGAGAGCTTGGTGGACTTTATTAAGGTTTGATTGGTAGATATTTCATTGGGGAGGATAAAATAGATATATTGTACAACTGCAAGCCTATTTGCGTAGCTCACGACGTGTCAAATTTGGCCTAAAGTGCGGAGGCTGACTCTCTAAAGCGTGACACAGTGAGTTGAATGGCCCAAATTGTAGCCCAAGAGACGTACGTATTTTACCTACACGATTTAGAGCATGGGACCTCTTCATTTTTTACTATCATTTGATTTTCAATGAATTGATCTTGAATATATGAAGAAGTATTTAAATAAGTTTTCAGTGTAGGCTTATAAAAAAAGGTCAAGTCGGCCTAAAAAAAGGCTATATTAAATAATAAATCAAGTTCAAACTTTATGTTTAGAAAAGAGTTTAGCTTGCTTAAGGTAAAACATAATCTAAATTAGCTTGTTTTCATGCATGCTCATTCTTCTTTTATATTTACACTTCACTAATGATTTTTTTTTCCCGCTCTTACTCTAGTATCCTTACATACTTTGATGTTAAACCAATCTTATTTAGGGTATTGATGAAAATTAAAATTGTCGTCAGTCTCACACACAAATGTTAAAGACTTGATTGGGTATAACTTAAGGATTTAATTTGTTCCATTGAGTTTGTATTTTTATATTATCATCCAATCATTTATTCGGGTTATGGCAGGGTAACCCCTTCTCCCCTTATTTATTTGTCTTATGCATAAAAAAACTTGCTTTGTTAATTATTGAGAAAGTTAATTCTGGTGTTTGGCTTCTGGTGAAGATATCTAAAATGGGTCCTACCATATCTCATCTTTTTTTTTGCTAATGACTGCTTACTATTTGTTAAGGGTAAAGCTTCTCAAGTCTAGCTTGTTACTAATGTTCTTATTGAGTTTTGCCTAGCGTCTGGTCTTAAAGTGAATCTTGACAAATCCAAAGCTATGAGCTCCAGGAATGTGTCAAGAAGAAAGTGTGAAAAGTTCACGGCCATCTCGTCTGTCCGATTTACCCTAAGTCTAAGAAAGTATCTTGGTTTTCCTTTATTGAAGGGTAGGGTCAAGAAGCAAGACTTCGCTTATGTTATGGAAAAGTTGCATTCTAGATTGGCGGGTTGGAAGAGTCTATTATTAAATAAGGTTGATCGTCTCACTTTGATTAACTTGGTGCTTACTGCAGTGCCTAGTTACCCGATGCAAATTATGTGGATTTTTAGTAGTATTTATGATGCTATTGATACTTCTGTTTGCAGGTTCCTCTAGCAAAAGAATTCTGACCAGACTCGTAGCTTTCCTTTGGTGAAATGAGATATAGTTACCCAATCCAAGAAAGTGGGGGAGGGGTCTTGGAATTCGAAAAGCTTGGTTTTGTAATCTTGTTTTTCTAGGCAAGTTGGTTTGGAGCCTTATTTGCAAGAAAGATAAACTCTAGGTTCAAATTCTTTCTAATAAATACTTTAGAGATTCCTCCTTTCTGTCGACAGTGGGCAGGAATGGAGATTCTTACACTTGGAGATCTATAACAAAGACTTTAGAAGTGTTTAAGGATGGTTACTAGTGCAGAGTGGGAAATGGGTCTATCTCATTCTGGTTTGATACATGGCTTGAGGAGGGCTGTTTGTGTGATCATGTTCCTTTTGTTGATATTCAGGATTCTCATCTTCTGATCTCTGATGTGTTTGTTAACCAGACTTGGCAGCTAGACAAGTTAGCTACAGTAATTCCTCATAATCTTGTCTCTTTGATCCAAGTAACTCTAATGGCTCTTAATTGTAGCATCCAGGATATAATTGTCTGAACTATAGAAACTTCAGGTATTTATACAGTAAAGTCGAGTTATTATTGGCTCCTTCAATGAGATAACATTATTAAAATTGAGCAAGAGAATTGGAATTGACAATGGAGGATTCGTGCTCAGAAAAAATTGCATTTTTTTTCTTTGGTTACTCTAACATGATGCTCTTCCTACAGGTTCCATGAGAATGCAATGGAAGCTAACTTTTGATCCATCCTGTGGTCGCTGTGCTTGCCCAGTTGAAGATGTGCTTCATTGCCTTCGTGACTATCCAAAGGCCATAAGGATCTGGGATTAGTTGGGTTTTTCTGCAATAGATCTATTCCTTAACCCCAATGTAAACGAGTGAATTCGTTCTTGTTTACATGGTTCCTATTCTACTATTTTTCTTGCTGGTATTTGGTGGATTTGGCATGCTTGTAATGATGAGCTCTTATCTTCTACTACATGGACGGAGTATGAGCTTATCAGGAAAATAATTATGATGATGGATGACTTGTGTACTGCTCTCTGTAGTCCTGGGTTCAACCATTCTCGTAGTTTGCGCCTAGTTTGTTGGGATAAACCTCCACATAATTTCTTTAAACTAAATAATGATGGTAGTTCATTGGGTAATCCAGGGAGGGCTGGATGTAGTGGGTTGATTAGAAACAGTGATGGTGAATGGATTTACGAGTTCTCTACCTTTATTGGAATCACGACTAATTTTCATGCTAAGTTTCTTGCTATCCTCAAAGGTCTTCGTCTAGTTTGGGACCAAGGGTTTAGATTGATTGTTTGTCATTCTGATTCTCAAGAGGCTCTTAATTTGATAGTTATGGAAACATCTGTGTTCCACAAATATGCTTGCATAATCGAGGATATTAAGATCTTATTATCTAAAGACTGGTCTGTGATGATGGAGCATACTTTGAGGGAAGATAATTCCTGAGCTGATTGGTTTACGAATGATGGTTCTAAGAACAATGACAAATTCAAGATCTGAACGCTACCTCCTCAAGAGATAAGTCCAATGCTTCTCGTTGATGCCATGAGCATCCCTTTCATTAGAACTTAGTTCTGTTTCTTTGTTTTCAGATGTACAAAAAAAAAATCTAATCATTTATTCTCAAATCATTAAAGAAATTTGAATATTACAATTATTATTTAGAATTTTTTTTTTAAAATGTACTAACATATTATTAAATTATAGTGTAAAAAACTTTATATTAATAATAGATAATTTTTTTTTTGGGATACATATAATGGCTGAAATTTAAACTAAATAATTGAACTCCAAGTTCGTTGGAATTTTCTCCTTCACTTAAAAATTTATTATTTAGGGTACAAGAGATCTCTCTCTCTCGGTCCAACTACAATATGTGTCTTTTTTTTTCTTGTCATCACAAGATGTATCTCGAAACATTGGTGTGATGACAGCGGGCCCAATATAACTACCGCCCCAAACTTTGGAAGACATCCAAGTTACAAAAATATGAAGGGTAGCCCAATATAAATACACTTGAATCACGCTGATGCGTAACCAAATTAATAGTTGGAAATTGGAATGATAGAATTCTAAGACAAAAAAAAAAGGATATAATTCTCCTTTTCTGTTTTTTTTTTAAATGTCAATTTTATATTACTTAATGTCTTAATCAAAATGGTAGAATTCTCTTAATCTCTTTTCTTATTTAATTTTTTGTAATGTTAACTTTGTTTCATTTAAGAGATATTTGAAGTATACGTAAAATTCACCTTAACATAAATACAAGAAGGCACTTGGATTGCAGCTAGAAAGATGGGCTACAAAGTTGGAACTTGGAATTAAACTTGAAAATCTATACTCGTTAGTTGATTGCTGATTAAGAGCCTTATACAAAAATATTTTAATTATCGTCTTAAACTAAGTTGATTTGGGATCATGTCATGTAATATTAGATATGCAATACACAAAAGTCACATTTTTTTTTTTGTTTTATAAAACAGTCACATACTTTTTTCTACTATTAGATATATTCTGGATCTGTGTAAAGTCAAAATTAAACCTTTACAAACAAATTAACATGAAATGTATTACTTTGCATATTAGTTGTGTGTATTTTTTTTTTTTTTAAGTTTGAACTTTAAATTTGATTCATTTGCAATATAAAGCTTTTTATACATTCATCTAATAATGCGTTGATGCACTATAAAAAGAGTTTAAACTTTTTAAGTAGTTATTATGATAATCAAATTCTTTTAATTATTTGACAATATATAAAGAATGATAATGTGAAAGAAAATTTACACTGGATCAAAATTATTACATTATTATTTTTTATCTATCTAAAAATTGTCAACTTTATATCCAACAACATCCAGACAATACCAGTCTAAGTTAATAGGTTATATTAAAAATAAATAAACAAGGTATTTTGTATATTACGAACTTGATAGTAATTAATACATTATTATTTTTTACCCAAAAAAAAAAACAGAAATTGCTTTAGCAAGATTTCTTTAACAGTAATTGCTTCAAGCCACAAATATATGAAATCACATCTAGTTCTTCCACATCTATTTATAACTTTTTGGTATATACTAATTACTCACCTTATTTCGAGCTGGTTCCTTAATTTTAAATCCAAATATAATTCTGTGTTCCATCACTTTAAATCTCTGCGAATTTTTTAATAATCAAATACGTACGAGTACATTGATCCTAGAAGGATTTTGGTGGTCCAGTTAGTTATGAACTACGATTTAGAAACGCTTTTGGCATCTAACGTATATAGTGTTTGCTTGTCACATGAACGTAATCAGCACGCCTTCAAGCAAATCCCCACAGTTCCTTACTTAAATGAAAGGTCATTCCATTAATCATATTTTAGAATATGTAGTTATGTACTACGCCATAGAATACTCGATTAGCTTTACATTCTCTTTTCAAGAACACGAAAAGCTAATCTTCATCTTTATTATTTAATAAGTATGCTAATCAAGGGTTTCATTATTCTAATGAAAAATGCTTATCCATAATGATACCTGTTAGCTGCCTTTCATTCATGTCAAGTTTCTTTCCATCAACACTGGCCCACGAGCATGCTAGGTTATAATGCCTCCCTACTTTTTCTAGCTTGTTTTTCATATGGGTGCAAATGTGGTGGCCCTGAGGATAGCTCTGGTCCTCTGGCAACTAGCCTTTCATTAATATTATCATCTGAAAATACATCATGCTTAGCCTTAAGTTTATGGCTTTCGTTTAAAGATGTTTCAAAAGAAAGGGGCCTCTTGAGTCTTTATACTATCCCACAATGTTCTATTATGGCTAGCATGTGTGTTATCTCTCATTCGAATCTTGAGGGCTTGTTTTCTACAGTCAAAATCTATTTGCAAATCAACTCTTTCAATACCAAGTAGGTCCCTTAGTTTTCAAATCAGTAACTTTACAAATAGATATATATACAATTATTTAAAGTGTAACGGCCCTTTCCTTCTGTAATATAGTAAACTATCATCCGCTCAATATTCCTGTTATCCAGAAACATTTCGGTACAATGAGATATTAGTTATTGGACTATAGCAACCAGTACTAAATATCTGTATATAATTAATCACTGGCCTTGCTTCTGATTCAAAAATTCATATATTGATGTATACCCAAAAAAATTTCATATAGTGTGGGTCAATATGATTAATGACATTGATGCAGATGATGCCACTTTCTTTCTGTCCTCTTTGTTATTGTTGGGAAATTAAACATGAATTTCAAACTTCACACTATTTAATAATAAACAAAGTAAGAATTTTATCAGTAGTTGAATTTGTAGTTGTTTTACTTCTTTAAGTCTATTTTTAAACAACATGGAGTTTGAAACTCACATTTGAATTCTTAATAATCTCTCATTCTTTTTAACAAGTAATTTTAAAGTCAATAATTCTATTTAAGCATGTATCTTTATCACGATTGTTAGTACTCTTATTGTTACTCATATCTTTAGAGAAATAAAGCTAACTTTGTGGCAATATTTACTCTACTCGAGAGTGAATATTCTTTGTGTGTAATGTTCCTGTATATAGACTTGCATTTAAAAAAAAAGATTATTGTAAATTCAAGTGTGAGTTCAAAACCTTATATTATTTAGAAATGCACAAATTGAATTCTTTATAATTAGTTGAACCTACTTTAAAGTTTTGGGTTAAAAACGTGGTGTCCAGCAGCACGCTGTTGTTTACTGCAGTTTTAAAAGGCTTTTCTTTTAAACCTTCTGTTTGAAATCTCCTCTGAAACCTTCTGTTTAATGGGGTTGGGTATACTGCATGTTTAAAAGGCTTTTTTTCTTTTCTTTTCTTTTCTTTTTTGGGTGAGAGGCGTAGTGGGGTTTGCAAATCATTATATTGATATCATGGTTATTTAGCATGTATAAATATATGCATGCATGCTTGCTTACCCATATTCATATTTGAGACTGCTCCCGTTCAATTCATCTCCAAGATAATTTGTGTTCTGAAGATCACATTAGAATGGCTTCCGATTTTAATCTATCCCCGTCAGATGCACATCCCGAGACAATGGATTTCCTTTCACAAGCGTGGTGCAACTTTGCTGTACAAGCTCTGCAGCCACAGCCACAACATGGATCAGTTGTTCTGGTAGATAACCCTATGAAGCAATTGGAGCCTGGTCGCCCCAAGGCTCATCCTACGGTGAGTCAAGCTGCTTAATTAAACTGTTCCCATCGATATTAATCTACATTCAATATCTTCTTCAACTACTCATTCATATCCAATATTTATGGAACTTAATTTCAAAAGATGGAAAAGAGTGCTAGAATGGATGATGCAGATTTCAGGTCTCTCCCACCATGGAAGTCTAATGATGTGAAGGTAACAACAAATCACACAACAGAAATCATCTTATTCCATATTGAGAAACGACCTTTTCATTGTTATCTTCTGCTTTTTCAGTCATGGATATGGATGCAGCAAGCAATGCATCCTGAATTAAATTACAACAGCTGTTTCCAAAAGAAATGGGTATGTAATCTTTTCTCTCAATCTCAGAGCGACAGCTACATGCATGCTAGTTCACTTGGCATTAATAGGTTTGTTTGCTATGGTTACCATGCAGATGCCATGGAAGCAGATCATACCACTGAAAACTGTCTCCATCAAGAAATGGTTTAAGGAAATAAAGCTGAGGAGGAAAGAAGAACAGAGATTGCAAAGAGCAGAAGTGCATGCAGCAATATCCGTTGCAGGGGTTGCAGCTGCTCTTGCTGCCTTTGCTGCAGAAAATTCAAAAAAGGAGTCCAACGAAGACAGAGATGCAGCAGTAGCCTCTGCGGCAGCCTTGGTTGCAGCCCAGTGTGCAAAAGTAGCTGAAGCAATGGGGGCAAAGAAAGAGCAGCTTGGCAGTGTAATTGGCTCAGCCATGAGTGGCACAAGTGCAACTGACATCCTCACTCTCACTGCCGCAGCTGCTACATGTAATTTGCTTATTTTCACTCATCGTTTTAAGTACTTTTATTTTATTTTGAGTTGGTGGGGGGGGGGGGGTTACAAATGCATGATTTGGCAACAGATTTGGGAGCTTAAAACCTGCAATTGTTATTCGAGGTGGCAAAAAATGTCAAAATTCCAGGCCCAATTAAAATGAGATGGCTATTAAGACGTCCCTCCCCACCAAAAGATAGGCAATTTTTAGGCCTATTTCCTTTTCTATTTTATTTTTTATTTTGGTGTCTATCAAGAAATTTGTAGGATAAAGTACGACTTCACCCAACAAAAGAAACAGATAATTGAGGAGACAGATGGAAACATTACTTCCTTTTCATATGTCTGATTCCGTTTGGCGTCCATGAACCACACTTTATGTACCATTCATTGCTGACTAAAAACTTTTGGTTAACACTGCAGCATTAAAAGGAGCTGCCACACTTAAAGCAAGATCAGGATGCAAGAACAGATTGAATGGGGGAGCCCCCGTCTTGCCCATTGAAGACAACAATGATTTAGACTTTGACTTCGAAAAAGGCAGATCGATTCTTGCACAGAGTGCTGAGTTATATGTGGAAACACCAGAAGGTACATTAATGCAATAAAAATTAAAAAATAAATAAATAAATAAGCCTGCTCGGCAGTGGCATGATTCTTAACTACTTGCTATTTTAAACAACCACACCACCATCCAATTATAACCACATAGCCTAAAGAATGAGAACTATTAAGTATTGAGCACTATATGCTTTTCTAATCTTTGCTTACTTCAATTGTAATGTCTAAACAGGGAAGTACATGCCGACATCAGTGTCTGTCATCCTAAACAGTGAAGCCAAGGTCAGAATTATAGACAGTTATTATGTCTATCTACTTCTTTTAATTGGATCAATAGGATTATGAACTGAAATCCTTACCCTTTGAATTTTACATCTAGCAATTGAACTTCAAGATTAACTTAGACATTGGGATTAAATCTAGCGTTGCTGGTGTAGCTATACTTTTGTCTCTCTGACTCTTGATGCAATGATGTTCACTCTAAACCTACAGGTTGTACTTATGATGAGGAAGCATAATCTATTAAAAAGCAAGAAGGAGAGTATGTGCTTTTTTTTCCCATTATGTTCTTTTCTTTTTTTATCTTCATTTCTTTATTAAAATTTGGAAGGCACAATGACTTACGGCACTGGCTTTAGGTGTTGTGCTGAATCTGCATGCGGAGCTGTATAAGGATTCAGAAGCTGAGGATGCTGATACATGTTATCTGATTGTTTTAACGACCAGAGGAGGCATATTCAAGCTAGACATGGCAGATGATTTTCGTCGTTACAAGACATGGGCCACAACCATCAATCATATGCTGAGGATCTCCACTTCTTTTGCAAAATATGAGCTGCAATTTTACTGAAATTGATGTTATCAGCTCAGCACTTACCTTCTGCATCCATTTGCATCTTTGTACCTTAAAATATTTGTAACTACTACATAACATCGCCCCTACTATTAAATTCAAACTATCTGCGATCTGTCTTCCAGCGAAAGAAAATAATTTGTACATATGCCATGCTACTAATACTAGGCTATACTTCATCAAATTAACAACCTGCTTAATGAAGCAATATATAATGAACCCGGAGAGAATGCCCAACAGTCCAAATTGTTAGACTTCAAATAGTTTGTTTAATAATTTTGATTATTATAATATTAAGAAATACCGGCACTGCATTGTGTAAAACAATCATGTTCTCCTGCGACCTTTTCAAGAAGAGATATTCTTGTGTTGATAATATACTCACAACATCATATTTATACATAAGAGATAAAAAATTAATAAGAGAGGATGATTTTTTATTATGAGTGAATTTAGTGAGACTCATTCTTCTCTCTTTTTCTAACTTTTTTTCTCTATAAATATGACGTAATAATTCAGTAATATAAGAATATCTCTTTCTAAGAACAGGACCAACCGAACCGACCATATTAGCAACTGGTGTTTTCTTTCTTTGTGGGCTTGAGTCTTTGTTTTACCTCAATATATGTTGTTTGCTGAAGCTTTCTGTAATTTGGGACATAAATCAAATAAGATAAGCTTTCTTTTCGTTTTTTCTTTCTTGGTAGACAGAAAGGTAAGCTTCACCAACTGCATCGTCCACCGTGCAACAGAAAAGCAGAGAAACCGAGCCCTGACCTTTTCTTTTTGTTGGGTATATTTCTGTGACGAGATTTCGCATATTGATTTAAAAATTCAGCACAACGTATGTGGCACTGTTTTTTTCATTCAGTTTGAAGGAAAAGACCATTATTTTCCGTATAAAGCAGAAATTGAAGAACCGCCAAATAAACAACTTACACTTCAATTAATTTGTTAGGAATAGGAGAGGAGGGGGAAAAAAAAGGAAGCTTCGTTTTAGATTTTCTCTCACAAGTTTGTCCAAATGAGAGAGACCTGCGGTTTTGTTTTGTCCAAGTACATTTACATCTGATTTTCTTTACAAGATCGTAGCTTTTTTCCTTTCACCTTATTCACCAACAACTCAATTTGTTTAGAGTCGTAATTTTAAAACTGAAACACATTGCTAATTTGTTAAAATATCGACAAAAATAGAAATAAATGCAATTAATTGTAACTAACTATGAATAGAGACAATTTAAGTGCAAATAGTTGTATTCAACAATAATATTTTTTTAAGCTCTGGTCATCTTCTGCTGAGATGTGTGCCATCAAGGAAGTCAATAACTCAGTAGTCTCTGTTCTATTTTTCTTTTCTTTGCTTTGCTGTGTTTTCTTTTGCTTTCTTTCATCCCTAGTACCAAAAAAAAAAAGTTGTATTCAACAATAACATTTTTTTTACTACAGTTATATATATATATATATGTATATATATATTGTGTTTAGCATAAAAATAACATGACACTAAAATAATTTGAATGGAAATATCATATTTAATTTACTAATTTGTTTGCAATGACGATGAATCTCAGTGTTTTGATGGTTTTTTTTTTCAAGAGTTGATATATGAATTCATTTTTTATAATTTATTATATAAACTGCAAAATTATTATAGTGGAGGATTTTATGTAATTTTTTGTGACAATTTTATTTTTTTTGGTAAAATGTTGAAGTCCCTCGAATTGATTAACCCACAAACGAGCCTCATGTGGTCGGCCCATGTCTTGAAACATATTGAGCCCAATTTGAATCGGGTCAGATCCATAAAGATCTGGTTACCCGAGTGTATTCTATTCTGATTTCTGATTCTAGCACTTCCCCAGTTCCCCTTCCCCTCCCTCTTCTCTGCTGAACAAAGAACGAGAATAACAGTTACACATCACGTTCTTCACTTTGAGACTTTGACATTCACACTAACATAACACTGTGTTGTGTCTGAGAAAGAATGAGACGAAGACATAAGAATGAGGCAGATAAACACAGAGCCCAAATTCCAGATTTGTCCAAATCAGATTCAGAGCAGTCCATGTCTGTCTTGTCCTCGCAGAAGCGAGTCTTGGGTTTTTGCGTGGCATTCCGAATGCTGAACTCTCTTTTAGTGCAGACTTACTTCAACCCTGATGAACACTGGCAGGGACCCGAGGTTGCGCATCGCATTGCATTTGGGTACCCACCTTCAATTTAATTTCTCTTGGTTTTCAGCTAAATTTGGTTTCTTTCTTCATCAATTACACGCGGTAGATGCTAATCGGAAGTGGAAAATGGCATGGCATGGCAGGTATGGTCATTTAACGTGGGAGTGGAAAGAGGGTATCCGCAGCTACTTGCATCCCATGCTCTTTGTTCTCCTTTATAAGGTTCTCGCTTTACTGCGTCTTGATACCCCTTGGATTATGGTAAATATCTTCTATCATGTTCATTCCAAATCACTGTCAATTCAAATTCCCTAATTTTTTTGTTTGGTCAATATCACATAACTAACTTAGACAACTTACAAATTGCCATTTGATTGTGAATGTTTCCCTCTGCCATTGCATATTGGGTGTTGGATTGACAGCTCGCTCATTTTACATGAAAAACATGGCTGACAGTTGATCACTTTGATATCCTTTTGGAATTTGGAGGCATCCTAATGCTAATGCTAATATAAGGTTATCTTTAACAATTAAATATCTATCACTACATAATTGATAATTTTTTCTACTTTAACGCAATATGAACTATTATACGTTGCAAATATTGAAGCTCATTTCAATTCAAAACATGCATTATTCGTCTTTTGATTTACTAACATTTTGACATTTAGTTTTATTTTTACCCATTGTTCAATGTTGCAGACCTCCAACCTTGTGAAATCAGAGCTATGTGTTTCATTCTTTTATGTAATTTCTATTTTTTATTTTATTTTATCTTTTTGCGCACAAAACCCAGTTGATATATGCGTGCCATATTATTTGGTCCAAATTGTGAAAGTTCTTTCATATGTCTATTACTCTAATGACGTATCTTCACAAAATGGATTCTACATGGTCTTATTTCCTTACAAAAAATTCTTGTAAATTATTTTCATATTCTCCCGATCCCTAAGAAAAGAGGGTTTTGTATATATATTTTTTAAATCAATAAGAGCTGTAACAGCTAATTAAAGAGTTAATGTTTTCTGCTTTATTTCCCATGACATTATATGTTAGTTTTCATTTTCTCATAGGCGAGGCAAACAGTCAGGCTTATGAAACTACAGTATCTTTGCTTGTTACATTTCATAGATATGATTTTACTAATTCTTTTTTCTGATCCATATTTCTTAGATGAAGGCTCCACGGTTACTGCAGTCTATGTTCTCTGCAATTGGTGATTTGCACTTGTACAAACTTTCTGCAGTTATCTTCGGTGACTATGTTGCAAAATGGGCAGTATCCTACTATTTTATTTACTTTTTGGCTAGAATGAGTCTGTTTCATGTTAGAAGTTCTTGCTGCTTTATTATATATGAACACTTTGAAGATACCTTCTTCCTCATCATATATGAAAACTTTAACTCTGTCGCAGCTCTTTTCCCAGTTGGCCAATTGGTTTATGTTTTATTGTTTTTCTCGTACACTATCAAATAGCTTGGAGACTGTTCTTACAGTAGTGTCTCTATACTTTTGGCCCTGCTTGAGATCTTCTAGCGAATGTTCTTTTGTTTCAAGGAAGTGGGGTTTAGTTGTGGCAGCATTAGCTTGTGCTATTCGGCCAACAAGTGCAATCACATGGCTGTATGTTGGCCTGCTTGAGCTTTTAAAGACACGTGACAGATTGAAATTCATTTTTTTGGAGGTGGCTCCTATTGGGTATGTTTTGGCACCATTTACACACTCTAATTTGACCTGTGTATAAATGGGAGTCTCTTATTTCCTGAATTTTCACATTATGTACTTTTAGAGCTTCATGACATTTGAGGGAAGGAGATCTAAGGATGCCCAAATTCTGTGTGTTATATACCTTGTATATCCAAATAATTGAGGGTTTAGTTAGCTAGTGAAAATTTTTATTAGTGATATAAATATGCCATAGAATTTATTCCACTGCACTTACTAAAAATTACATTAATATAACATTTTCAGCCTTTGATATATCTATTGGAAAGTTTACAGACATTTCATATCAGAAAATAGCATTAGTAAATCAAAAGTTAGGGTGAATTAATATATTTTTTATTTAATTTTCACATCTTTATAAATTCTCAAAATAACTGCTTCTGATTAATTAAGAATTAACAATATATTTCTATGGAAAAATGAATTCTGTTGCTATCAGACTCAAAACCACTCCCTTTGACTCCATTTTAAGTGCCCAGTATCGCCGTCTAAATTTTCTATGACTTTTCCTTCCACATGAACTTTGGATAACTCCATCTTTCCATGAATGTTTACACTTTTTAGCATTTATCATTACAGAAATACAATCTTATGGCTTATGCTTTTAGAGAATCATATATCATCATATGTGTTTTTCCTTTTTTCTGTTTCCCTTTTTTCCCAAAGGCCATATTTTATTAACACTTTGGCTCACTATATCAGGATCCTGGTGCTTGGACTTACCTGCTTATTAGATCGTTGCATGTATGGCACGTGGATTCTAGTACCACTTAATTTTCTAAAATTCAATTTTCTTTCCTCGGGTGGAGACTATTATGGAACTCACAAGTGGCACTGGTACTTTACTCAGGGATTTCCAGTCATGATCTTCTCTCACTTACCATTTTGTATAGCTGGTATTGTTTATTCCAAACAATGGAAGTTTGCTGGCCTCCTTGCTTGGGTTTTGGGTTTCTACAGTGTATTAGGTCACAAGGAATTCAGGTATTTCAATATGAATTATTTACTATGCATGTTAACATACATACCTGGTCCATTGGTTTTACTTGATTTATCATAATAATTACTATGAGGTACAGGTTTGTCTTGCCAGTTCTTCCCATAGCTCTGATGTTCTCTGGTTATTCTTTGGCTGTGATAGAAGATCCTGGTTCTCCAGTGTATAAACAAAAAGAATCTTCAAAAAAGCATACCAAATGTTCTCCCAAGATGAGAGTTGCTATCATATTTTTGCTTGCTACCAATATTCCGATGGCTTTGTATATGAGTTTGGTTCATCAGGTATGCCCTTTTCTTCTCTCTTTCTCTCTCTCTCATTGACATTGTTTGGGGTTCATACCTGGGACTCAGGGAGTCAAACTACAGGAGGTGCCTCACTGTTGTACACTCGCAATTTAGGAGATATTTTTTGCTGGATGAGATTATTAATTTTTCTTCTTGATGTTTGTTCTTTCTATTTGATGTGCTTATTATATTATGTAATTATTGAGCAAACAATCTTCTGTAAAATTCTATATAGAAAATACTTAATATACTCTCTATTTTTTCAACAGAGAGGACCTGAGGATGTAATGAACCACCTTGCCAGAGAAGCTCTTCATGGGAAAGTGAAAAGCATCCTATTCCTAATGCCTTGCCATGCTACCCCCTACTATTCCATGCTGCATCATAACCTGCCAATGCAATTTCTGGACTGCACACCAAGGTTTGGAATTTAGAATTCTAGAATGGGTTCTAGTCTTAATTGGGATTAAAATAAGTTCATAATTCTTGTTGATGTTATCATGTTCAGCAATGAAGAGAAAGGAGTCCCAGATGAGTCTGACCGTTTCATGATGGACCCTGTTCCTTTTGTGTCCGAATATGCAAAAAATTGGTCTCTGCCCAGCCACATTGTTTTATTTGATTCAGAAGAACAAAAATTGAGGAACTTTTTAATTTCATTCGATTATAGAGAGGTAATTAAATAGATTGTTTAAGTTAAAATGCTATTTAGTTTTTTGTGTTGCTTTTCATGCTGGCAAATTGTCCTCATTTTACTGACATTTGGATTTCAACGACAGGAAAGAAGATTTTTTAATGCTCACTTCAAGGTGGATCGTGATCTTCAAGCTTCGATTGTTCTATACATTCTAATAAGATAGCAATACTTCATCTCATCTGCAGCAAGTTTTGGTATCGTGACAGTTCAGTGTATCATATCTTCACTTGTCTGTTTCAAATTTTAACTATGTTAATTTGATGTTTCTGAAACAATGTATGTTCTCTGTTAATGTATTGCTTACCAGGAAAATTGCAGTGGACAGCTTGTAAATTACCTCTCTAATCGTAAGATAATTATATTTTAAGAGATTATCTACTTCTGTCGGAATCATTTTCTGGTTTAGCATCTTTAGCAAATATATCATGGCAAGACCATTACTAGATCAGCAAAGCGTGTAGTTAATTTACTATTTGAGTATAGACATTTAGACAAATTCACAATTGAATTTTAATCAAATTACTAAATGTGGTGTTTTTGAATTTTTAAGGGAGTTTAAGGAGGAGAAAATGTATATAAAATGCCTAGTTTATTCTCAAGTTATTATCAATATAGGTTAGGGTTGCATCGTGGTAGACTAGACTTGTCACTAATATATCCTTGTAATGCTCCGCCAAATGTTAGTTCAACTTCAATATACGAATATGCTATTCAATGATTGCGAGTTCCGCTTATAAAGTTGCGCGGTTTGATCCTTGTCAGCCAGATTTGCTGAAATGGCAAAACACTTTACATTTGGGCTTTGGAATGAAAGGAAAGAGAACTAATCTGAACATAAATTACAAAGATAGACAGAAAACATATTAACACAAGATACAGGACAGCACTGTCAAATTAGGTGTTTGAAAGACCTGTCCATAGGAGAAGTCTTCGGGGTCGATCTAGAAACCTCGCCTGCCATGCAGGTTCATCACTTTCATAGACAAATCCACTCTTCATATACAATTTATTTGCTGGTTCATTGTCAACAGCAACATGGACGTACAAATCTGTTATGCCTGAAAGACAGAAAAAATAATCTAGTCACTTTTTGGTCTAGGATAAGTCCAATCCGAATTATCAAGTAGAAATAGTAGAGTCTCATATTTTAGACACTCAAATGAGAAATATAGAGAAGAAATAAAGAGTAATTAGAAGACTACGTGAACAACGCAGAGTACTTTATAATTCAAGGGAATCTACATGGACCGCAAGAAGGATATGAAATTTGCAGTTAACACAGATTAAGCCATTAAGGACAACAGTAATCACATTTTTTCCCATGATGTCTGTTTCATGGCATAAAAAGAAAAAATCTAATCAACAAAGATAGATCAACCGGGGAAAGTGATGAAAGTGGTCTTTGGCTTCAAAACTGATTTTGAAGCAGCCCCCAAATAATAATAATTTTAAATCAAATCCCCCTATACTGCGGCAACCATGGTCCATAACCAAAACTTCCTTAGATTGCAGCCACTTTTGGACAAAAGTTTTCAATCCCAAAGGCACAATTTGGAAACCTGTTGACGACAGCCACAATCTTATCGTTGTTGACCAATTGGGAAGCCAAGACCAAGATTATACAGAATTTGCTAGTAGACATTACAACATTACATGTAGCTGAACAAAAATGACCAGGCCAGTTTAGATCGTTGATGATCTTAATTCTTAACCCACAAAAGAAAATATAAACATGAACACGTGCTGTATGTTTAAAGTCATGAAGCATCCAAAACATGCAAACACACACCAATTAAATAATTAATGTAATCTTGTGAGTCCTACAAATATATCTGCTTTCTTTTCTTGCCTACGCATATGATATATTTAACCTACTATTTACAAAAGAACGAAGATGCGGGGTATAATTAGGAGAAGTCAACATTGTTCTTTCTTGAATTTTTAGTAGACAAGTCTTGACACCAAGAAAGAACAGGAGAAGTTAACAAAATACATCAATAAGACTAATTTTGCAGGGCTACAAGTATACTAGTCCAATAAAATAGCTATGAAGATTGAAATTATCTAAGCCATAATACATGCCAAGAGTAGTACAATCATGAATCATCTTTAAGATTCCCGAATGAACATCCTAATTATCGCTGAACATCCAAGATTTTGCATGTTAGGACAGAAATTTGGTAGAGCAATTAAAATTTTTTTCCTATCAAACAAAGATTAGGATTAAGGGTTCCCTGATATCTAATCAAGTTCAACTAAAAAGTGCCAAACCCTTAAGAGCTAAAAATCAACACTTACAAGTATCAATGATTTAATAGAAAAAAGAGTGCACATAACTAGAGCTTTTTTCAAGGCAGTGACAATGATAACAACAGCAACATCCATGTAGCAGTTAAGTGCTATTTTGTTTCTTACCCCAATCATGAGCAACTGACTTTGACTTTTCAAGAAGTGCATAGCCCAACCCATTTCTGTGCAACTCTTTAGCAACACATACATTACTGAGGTATGCCCTTGTGATATCAGCTCCAATCACCTGACAGAAACAATTTTATGGAGACAGCATTGTACAGATGAGCAACCACAGAAGTGTTATCAATTTTCTTGTCAAAACCTGAAGCAAGCTAACACATAAACACACACACGCACGCATATAGATTTAGAAATCTAGGAGATATGATGAATACCTCTGGCTTCGTCCCTGCAATTTCATCAGGAAGGCTCAAGCATTGATTAAGATCAAGACTGCCAACTACAATCCGGTCTTCTCCACTGGCAGAAAACTACAAATTTAACTAAAATATAACTAATCTTGTTAAGAAACAAAAAACAGAAGACTGATAAACAAATCTACGAAGAAAAAAATAGAGAAAGCTCATCATCATATTCATTCATATGTGGCAATTTACTTGATGTGATTGAGGTTGGAACTACAACAATTCTAATCCAACAATTCTAAGCAAAGTAGAAGGTTGTGTAATTTGTATGACAGATCTGTACATTTTATTTAATTATAATATAAATAAACAAACTGCAGATGTGAATTTTCTCAGCAAATATGGACAAGGTCCATACACAAGAGACATCTTTATCCCAAAACATACTTAAAACTTTAAAGTCCTTTGCAAGGACATGGAAAAGCATTAGCATTAAATTATTCATTGATAAGAATAGAAAGATTAGGAAATGAATCCAGGAAATAAACAAACCTTACATGCAGAGCATAAATCATCAGAGAGGGACGATATAAGGGACAATGGAAGGGAAGCATTTATGCAAGAGATTCTTTGAAAGCCCACTCTTTTCCCCGAAACACGCTCCTTGAGTGCTTCGAACTCGCGCTCAGCCAAGTACCTTGTATGATCCTAACACAACTTGACAAACACCAAATACATAAATAGGAAAGGGAAATGTTACTTTTTAAAAAGTCCACTCTTTTCTCTCAATTCAAGCATACCCTTTTGCGAATTGGTAACCAAAGACAATGCTTTCCTTGAAGCTAGATTTGATGAGATTTAAGATAAAAACAAAAAAAAAAATTTGAAAAATAAAAAGGAACGAAATTGAAATGGAAGACTACTGACTTGGAGGCCGAAGGTGTCGGGGCGGAAGTCGTGGAAGGAACGGACGCGGAGGCAGGCGGCGGCCCAGAGCTCATCCTCGTAGAAAGACTCGGCGATGGTAAGGAAAGAGGTGTCGATTTTTGGGGAATGTTGGATTTGGCTGGAAGCAGAAGATTGGATTTGGGTCTTGAGGTTGGAGAATGCATAGCAGAACCTGCAATTGGATGATGCCAATACAGAAGAAGAAGGAACTGAATTTGGAATTGGTAACGCAGAGGAAGAAAGACAAAAAAGAATCTTCATTTGGTTTTTTTTGTATTATCATCCACACCTATGCTATTCAATTCTTTGTCTGCCTCCTTCCTCCTCCTTCACTGACCCATGTTGTTTCTCCACTACTATTACTATGTTGTTGTCTAGGTTCTAGTTGTTGGTGACATTTGTTGTGGCCCAGGCCCTCTAAAATATTGTTTTTTCTTTGGGCTCTACTTATATGGCTCAAATTTCCTTCTTCAGATTTGAGATAATTAACAAGCCTATGATCAAAACTAAAATATGAGAAAATTTTGCACTGATTTTTTTTTTTTTTGAGGTTTGGCTTAATTATATTTAACACTTCTCTTATTTTTAAAATTATAATAATTTCTTTTAAAGTTTATATTGTCATTATAATAATTCTTCTTGAGGTTTATATTGTCATTACACTGATCTCCTCTTAATCATTGCACTTACTTCTCTTATAGGGGAGGTCAGTGTAAGGGTGCTAATAAGATAAGTATCAAGTGTAATTAAGCTAAATATCAAAGGAAGTTAGTGCAATTTTTTCTAAAATAATAGTAAATTAACAACCCCAATTATATTTATAGGGGCTGCTTCTTGTTATTATTGATATAAAATTCAGCATTAACATATAAAACAAAACTTGGTGAGTAAGTTAGCATTCATAATTCATGTATTGCTTGAACATTTTAATGTTTTTTTTTCCTGTCTGTAGATAGTGATTAGCAGAGTTGGAAACCAAACTGGAATTGGAACCTCCTTTTGCAATACATTTGAAAATAGTGGAACAAAATTTCAGTTTTTATTTAAAAGAGATAAATTATCTACCTTAATGGAATTATTGCATAATCTAAAATCTAAACTATTCTGAAAAAAAAAAATTAATCTAATGTAACATTTTTTTACATTATCAACTAATTATATATGAACATATCTGTTATAAGTCCCATATTGAATAAATAAAAAATTTAATGTAATACTTAAATTATGAGACTCTTTCACATAATAGACTTGTCTTTTAGCATCACATACTTGCATGTAACATACAAAAATAGATATAAAATAAAAATTAAATATGAACCATTACAAATATGTGACTGAAAGTTTAGCATAATTAGATATTATTTTGCCTTAAAAAAAGTATGATGTCTCATAAATGTAGACATTGCAAGAGTTGATTGAATACGGGCGTTTTAGTAAATCTAGAAATCGAAAAGAAACGTTGTACTTAAATTACATAATATGATAATATTATGCTCATAAAATATGTGTATGTGTTTATACTTAAATTTAACATAATAACAAAATAAAAATCATGTGCACCATGAGATATCAATTTCGTTATTCATTCAATTCACTCACAAAATTATTTTGTATATCATAAGAATACTATATATAGTCATATACAAAATAATTTAACATTTTTTTACTTTAACATACAACATAAATATAATATGTGTATTTTAATATACATAAAGCATTTCCCACGAGATATTTAGAAACTGTGACCAATTGTAAGCCTAAGAGACTAGCAGCCTAATATAGGCACACTCCAACTAATTCGAAGTGAGCAGATCGAGTTGGTTACCTATGTTAGTATATATCCATGCACCATGGTCGTTGCAAAAACCATGAATGTTTCTAGAGCAGCCTATAGTCACTTAAGAATTGAGGATTTCTTTTCCCTTTCCATTTCCAAATTCATCCTCAATGACCGAATCGTATAAATTTAATAAACTTCTACAAGACGAACAAAAGTGAAACAACTAGGACATGGCAGCTAAAGAAAAGAATCCTCGTAAAGCTTCTGCTAAAGAAAAGTTAACTTTCTCTATTGTAAAGCTTTTAAAATAGAAGGAATAAGAATTTTTTGCATTGCATTAGACTTGAATGGATCCTATTTATAGGAGTGATGCTTCTTGTGTGAAAGTCCACCCGGTATTTTTAGAACGTATCCAAAGTCTAGATCAAATCAGTGATGGACATGTGCCATCATTTTTATGTACACAAATGAAGGTCACTTTATGTATATTATGATGTATGTGGAGCGTTTCACTTTCAACCCAACAGAGAAAGAGATTAGGATGTGGAAACTCTTTAGATATCCACAAACACATAATACCATCGAGGATGGTTTATCATTTTTCACTAACTATAATATCGGCAACATATAGCAATTTAATGATAAGAGAGATGCACACTTTGCAAGTGACAAAAGTTTTAAAGGGGGCAGGGGATCAGTTTTTTATATTAATTTTTTAATTTTATATAATTTATGAATACAAATATTACAATTTTATATAAATTTAAAAATGAATTTCATGCTATACGACAAAAGACCTAGCTACAATTCCAATATCAATCAGCAATTGTCAAACGTCCCTTGCGAATATGGCAAAGTGTGGCGAGCATAGCCAATAGCATCGTCGTTTACTTCAATGCACATATATAGATTCATCCTCCGCACTACACCTACTTTCCTTGTATCCCTATCCTACCACCAATGAGGCAAAAAAAAAAAAAAACACTATTGCAAAGTAATTTCTATCATCGATTTGTCATTGCCTAGCCAGCTCGTGAGGACAAAACAGAATTGATTCCTCCCTTATCAAAGGACAAAGACTTTAAAATAAAATGGTTTCGGCCTCCTACTCTCAGCATAAACACAAAAACAGGTAAGATACCCTTGGCTTACCCTTACGTAACCATAGCGGTGAATAATAATAGCAAGATAGATTTGGAGAAAAATAGAAGACAGAAAGCATTTATTTGTTAGATGGAAATAGCAAAGCGTCTCAAGAGTCAAGACAAGGGTCAAGGCTCACACATGCGTGCAGCACAGACACAGTAGGCACATGCATCAAATTTTAAGCACGTATCAGCATCAGCAGCAGTACAGCTTCGATCTTAGTTGCATGTTCATATCTTTGTCTTACGTAGGCAGCTGCAACCATTGAGGATGTAAGTTCGAAGAGAAAGAGAAAAGACTCTGAGAGAGACTTCAAGAGACTGATGGATTGACTATGTGTTGTCCCATCACTAGCTAGGTTGTGAATTGTGATGGTCACATAAGATTTTAAAAAAGCTGTAACATTACTGGTGGAAGATCCCTATATATTCCCTTCTTGCCCCACTCCCACTTTTGCCCATTTGATTCACACCTTCCGCTCTCTTCATATAATATTGAATAATAATTAGGTAAATTACGCATTATTCCGATAAAATTTAACTCATTTTTATTTTTTATATAAATTTTATTTTAAACACATAATTTCTATAAATTATAGTAAAAAATTAAATATATATTTTCTATTAAATCTAACAGTAACGGTCTATATATTTGTTGGAATTGAATATTTGAGAATTAATTGAAATATATCATATATTTTTCACATATAGATTCTTATTATTAAGATTGACGTAAAATATATATTTATATTTTTTACTATAATTTTGGAGAGATTATATATTACAAAATAAACTTTACATATAAAAAGTAAAAGAGTTTAATTTTGATATATTATTAATGTAAAAAAATTATTATATGCATGATTTTTAAGATAATTATTATGAAAAATTTAATTTTAATGTACTGTAAAGTTCTTTACACTATCAATTAATTATAAATTACTATATATAGGACTTTTAATATAGTTATTATTATAATCAAATATTTTTTATAACATAATAATTTATAATTAAATGATAGTGTAAAAAAACTTTTCTATTAACAATATATTCAAATTAAATAATATTATAAAAGTTAAATATTTTTTAAAATATGACAATACTTAATTAAATGATAATAATAATAATAAATTATACTAATATCACATTCAAATTAAATAAAGGTAATGAATAAAACCTCAAGAGCTTAATGTATAATTTATTCTAATAATTATGAGTAAACATCTAGTCTTGTCTCTGAAAAAAGTTTTATCTCTCATATTAGTCATTGAAAAATAAAAATCTCTAACTTAATTTTGAGAATCTCAAAAATCAAATTAAATTAGTTGTTTTTATATAATACTTTAATCTTTGTCATAAACTAATTTGATCTAATTTTTTAAATTTTTTGAAAAACCAAATTAAAGGTTTTTAGTTCTCAGTAAGTAAAATAGAGGCGAAATTTTTTTTCCAAGACAACATTTGGATATTACTCTAATTATATTGAGGAGAGAAACATGTGCCCAATGGATTGGTTTGGTCGTGTGGGATGGTTCACTCTCTTCAATGGAGCGTGGGACAATTCAAGGAAAGTTTTCGCATAAACAGAATATGCTGTCACACTGGAATAATTGGTCCTTTCCCGTCGAGAAATGTTAAAAGAGCTTAAAGTTACATATCTTTATGTGTGTTTGGGATAGCTACAAAAATTTGATTATGCTTAATAATTGATTATTGTATAAAAGTTTTTTGTTATAATCGATTATAATTGATTCATTTTTATGTTTGGATGCATTAGCTGTAAAGCGATTTTACGTTAATCTAATTCGTTTGGATGATATAAAAAAAAATCGCTTTTATGTATTAAATTACTAAAATAGGTATAGAATGATTAAAAAAATTATTTGACTGAGGACAAAATAGTATTTACATATCAAAATGTAAAGAATAATCTATAAGCTAAAATCATAAGTTTCAATCTTCAGTATTATAAAAATCAGTTTTAAAAAGCTTTTATTTTACATTGAATTTCGTGTAAAAACTTAAGCTAATTTTACCAAACATGATTAAATACTATTCAAACAGCTTTTTTCTAAAAAAAAATTGTTGAAAAGCCATACCAAACATGCACTTTATCGGACGTGCAATTAACGAAGCATCTGATATATTTTTATTATTTAATTTAATTACAGTTAATACGAATTTAAATTCTATTTTTAATGTTTATTAATTATATATATAATTAATTAAAATATGTGAAACAAATAGTTAATTAATTATTCAATTAGGTCTTATCACATCAACAAGTAATAAATTCTATATTAAGTAATTATATCAGTGTGATAATTACTGAACTGCACTTAATTACGCACAAGAACTTCGTTATCATTATTTCTCTCTCATCTTCTCCTTTCTCGGATGAAAAAAGAGTAATCATTCTTCCACAAACATTTTTCTTTATAACTTTTATTTTTTACATTATTTTTCTTACACATTATTTTTTATACTATTTTTAATATTATTAATTACATTACTTTATTATTATTATTTTTTCTCACTTAATTATAATTATTAAAAAATAATATAAAAATTAATATCTATATAAAATGTATATGAACATCATTTTTATATTTTTATATTGAAATCTAGCAAGAATGAGATTAATTAACAATTAAATTGATTTAATTATTTATAATTAATTACTTATTAAGATAATCTTTTCATTTACTTTTATATATCTTTTTCAGGTTATTGTAAAAAATTAAAAAATAATTTTTTATTATAAACACAATTAATTTTATTAATTAAATTATCTTTTATTAAAATACTTAAAATATTATTATTACTTTACTAATATTCTCTTTTGCCTATTAATATTAAGGATAATGTTAAAAAAGTAACTAATGAATTATTTTTCTAAATGAAAAATAAAATGAGACAATAATTTTTCTAAATAAACAAATAAAAATAAATAAAAAGAGTAATATGGAGTAATTTTTTATTAGTAATAGTAAGAAATAATTGATTAACCATTAATTAAATTTTTTTATTTTTTATTTTTTAAATATTTTTACACTTTTTAAATGTAAAATTAATCCTTAAAATATGAAGCAATACGATTAGGATCTTCCTAATTTTTTTGATCATGTACAACACTCCTAAATTGGTACTTGGAAAACCCTACCTCTTACACTGCTGCAGAGCCTAACAGGCGTGAAACTGGTGGTGGCATAGGATGGGAAAAAACCAAGTTAGAAAGCTGAAAATAGAAATCCAATTAAATCAACTAGAAAAGAAGAGAAAGGCCGACATGGGTTTTAAAGTAAACAGCTTTACGTGCAAAGTTGTATCATGTTTTTTTCTTCAACCCATTGGGACATTACCCACACCCTTACTGTATTGTTTTGTAAGTCCATCCAACATATGTTTTTGGGTACATACCATCCAACATTGGTTTTATCTGGGGGTGGTAGTAAGGTTAGGCTGTTGAGTTCAGTCAAACCTAGCCTAACTAGAAGGAAGTGAATTTTTTTTTCTTGCTTCAAATTCGACATATTCTTAATTTATAAGTTAATGAGTTCGGTTCGAATTCTATACTAAATAAATTTTTATATATTTTAATTAAATAAGAGTTTAATAATATAAAAAATTATATATATAAGAAATATATTTAGTGAGAATGTAAAATAAGTAAATTTTGATTATATAATTATATATAAATGACTTAGATTAAAAGTTATTTAAAAGTCATGTGATTACTTAAAAAGTCACATGTATTTATGTTCTAATCTTAACCATTCATATAAGATTCAATTGTCAAATTTTACTCATCTCACCTCTTACAATAAGCATTCCTCTCATTAGAGTAAGATCCATATATGTATATATATATATATATATATAATGTGTGTGTATGTGTGTTGAGTTAAATAATATAAAATAATTTTAGCATGGGATGTTTTTAAAAGTTTTAATGTATATTTAGAACATATTTTAGAGACTAACGAGTAGTGATCCGAATAAAAAGAATTTGGATTCTTTAAACATGTTATCCTATGCTCAATTATAAAAGTCATGTATATAAAAATATCACTATTAAAATGAATATTTGTTTAAATATTTAATCATATCTTAAAAAATTAGTCTCTCACTTATCAAGTAAATGAATACTATGAAAAACCAAAAATATCTTATTTAACCCGTTACAATAATATATACGCATAAGCTGTTATATGAATTGACCTGCCTGTGGATATATGCATCATGCTCTTTTATAACGTTTTAGTGCAATGGCTAGCAGAGTACGTTTCGAAATTACATTAACTAGATATAGACATGTGGGAGCGGATAAACAAAATTAGGTTTCATATTTTATTTGGTAAGAGAATGTGTTTCTCAATAATAATATAATTTTGTAGATTTGTTGGTAACTAAAGAGTAAATATGCCTTCCATTACCAGTTTACAATTTTTTTAAAATCATTTTTTTAGAGGATGTTAAGAAAAACTTTAGCCTTTTAATAATAATAATAATAATAATAATAATAATACATATAGTTTCCACATTTTCTATGTCTTTTATTGATAATATTAAACTATTTTCATATAATTGTGAAGATTGTACTTGGAAACTATCATTTAAAATGTTACTTACTATTTATTTGACTTTCTAATGAATAATTATTGTTATATCATCATGAAAGTGTCTCAGCAACCTTATTCAATCTTTTAGAGATATAAGAATCTCATTTCTCTCTTTTTAATTGCTTCTCGAAGTGCAACTTTCACAAGTCACTTGGCAATTTCATGTTATCGCAAATACATAGCAATAGTGGATTCTTAGGAAATAAAACATCTTTGAATGGACATAATGAAGCATTATATTATGTGGCTTATTGCTAAATATGTAGAAAATATCATGGTTGCTAATACCTGTTATAAGCATACATGTAACTGTTATTGAAGAGCAAATAGAAGAAAGAAGTAGAGTCATTTAAATGAGAAGGTGGAAATATTAAATGATTATTGAAAGTTAAAAGAAAATAGAAAAGTAGGCAACCTAGCTCAATGTAAGAAACTAGAAAAGCATTGAATGAGAAATCGAGAATCCTAAAATTTTGTTGAGAAGGTAAATTTAGAAAACTAAAAATAATTAACTAATGTGGCAATTCCACAACTCGTTCTTCAATTTTTATATATTATAAATAAATTGAATCCATAAATAGCATTTCAATCAGTATGTTTTTCTTGCCGAGAAAGAAAGTACATGTTTCATGTTTGTATAGTTACTTAAAGAACATGTATACACGGTTATTCCTTATTTTGCATGCATGACATGTTATCTCAATAGGTAGCCCTTTGTTTATTTTTCTCCTTCTTTGATTTTCTGTTCAATTTTTTACGGCTAAAACCCTATTTACCTTGCCGGAAAAGAAGCTATAGGCTTTGTTTGGCTGAGCTAATTAAGAAGGGAATGAAGGGATAGAGTGTTATTATGTTAACTTTCTCTTATTTAATATCACATTCATAAAAGAAAAGAAATAAGGGGGATGGATTAATCTTTCATGGGACTCACTTAAAATTGTATTATTTGCAGTCCCTCCTTCAATGGAGGGAAAGGAAAGAATACAAGAAAGGAAAATAATTGGGAGCCGCAGAACCAGCAGCACAGATAATCCCAGTAGAGGTAAAATAACATGAGCCCTACTTAGACTTCCTCTATTCGTTTTTTTCTTTTTAAGTTGTTCTACTTGCATTGCAAGCTGTGAAACATACTGGCTGTGCAAGCCGAGCCATGCATATAGCATGATTCTACAAGAAAAAGACAAATAAATTTTTTGATTTTATTATTTCTTCTTTAATTTAACTAATTATTTTATTCAACAAAAAAATATGAAAATATTTTTTATTACTAATATAATATTTCTTTTCTCTTTACTAATACCAAAGAAGGTGAATACTAACTCTTTTCCTTTCGACATCCCTTCCATTCTCTAGTTATTGACATTCCTTTTCCGTTCTTTTATCTCATAAGATACCAAACAAAGTCATAATATTTCTTTTGTTAAGTAATTATAAAAATAATGTGATATATTTCATCCGATTGATTTTAAGTCTCACTTTAAAACAAAATATTGAAATTAAGAAATATAAAACAAAGCTTTTTTATGAAATTTTTTATTAAACTGCTCTTATTTCAATTTCAATTAATTACTTCACTTTATCATATTTATTTAATTTTTATGAGTAATTAATATTTTTAAATTATAAATTTAAAGATGAAAAAATAATAATTAATATTTTATTAATATACGTAAACATCACTTATAATGGACTAAATTTTTTTTCACCAATAACACATTTCAAATGGACTGAAAGGAATAATACTAAAGAGATAAATATAAATATTTATTAAATTATATATGAATTTATATGTGACTGTATAAATTTAATGGTATAATATTAGTTATTTAGTAATATAGTATTACTCAATTTTTTTTCCTACTGGATAGCGAAACGGAAAACTATACAAGTTTCTATTAAATAACTTTACAATCGCACACACACTATATCTTAAGAAGGGGGAAGGGCAAACTTTGTTCATGTGATTCCAATAAGTGAAAGTGAAATTTAATCTTAGATCCTTATAATCATTTGTTGGATCCTTAATCTAATATTGACATTATATATGAATAATTATGTATTGTGAGCTGTCATTTAATGTTGAGTCCAATTAAAAGTGATCTAATAAAGTTTAAATTATTTGAACTTTAATGTATCTAATAAGATATGGGCCTTTAATGTATAGAGACTAAAGGGTAATTTTATTTTTGTGATGAGTTAAAATAGAAACACCAATAGATAATCCTAGGGTTGTCTATAAAATAGGTGACGGGTCAAAACGGACCGGCTCGGGTCGAAATGGTTAGAGCTGTCGAAACGGGCCGGCCTAGTCCATTTGGCCCGGGCCAATTCGAGTCAGACTATTTTTGGGCTGGGCCACATCGGGCCATGTAAGTTTTGGGTTGGTATTTTATCAGCTCAACCCGTCTCTTTTCAATGTAAACGGGTCGAGCTGGTCCAGCCCATTGCGGGTTGGCCCATTCTGGTTATTTTTAATTTCGAGCTGACATTTTACTAACCCAGTCTGTTCATTTTGTCGGGCTATTTGGGCCGACCCATCGGACTTTGCCCATTTTGACGGCTCTAGTGATAGTCCCCGGGTCACATGTATCGTTCTTATCTTTCCTGACATCCCATCATCAGAAAGAAGCAGAGGGAAAGTTAAAGAGTTCTCTCAAGAAATACGTGTAGATCTAGAAGACCAAACCGCACGACTCTGAAGAGTTATTGGTCATCATGAATTCAGGTACGCTTCCGCACAATTTCCTAATGATCAACATGATTATTTTCTAAGTTATAGATGATTTCATCTAAGAGGTTTATTCCGGTTCCAACAATTGGTATCAGAGCAGGTTATGTTTGATCATTAAGAAATTCTTTATTTTTTTATGAATCTGATTATGATTTATATGATTTAAAATTGAATTAAACGATGGTTTTCTGGATATTTGCGTGTTTTTCAATTGTATATCTGCGTATTTTCTAATCTATATTATTTGGATTTGGATTAGAAATCAGAGCACCACACTGTTTCCAGCGTCTTTTGCCTATTTGCGTAATTGATTCTTTTCGATTTACGTGTATCATTGTAAATTTGATTTGCGCATATATATCGATCATGAATTCAGTTTCGAATATGTATGCGCTTGTAGCAATATATATTCCTTGGTCAAATGTGTTACAGCTCCTTTATTATATATGAGTTTATAATGAACAATTATTATTATATTAAAAGGAATATTAAAATTGCTTTAAAGCTATAGTATGATCAGGAACCAATAAAGGTAATAATTTGGTATTGATTGTATGTATATATTATTTTAGAAATCGCACGCACAAACGTAGATTGATTTTATTAAATTGTATGTATTGTTTCTGGAAAATTACAAGTGTTATATGTTTATTTTGGGTATATTTTTAGCCATCCTAAATTTAAATATTGAAAAAGTTTATATATATTTTGGGATAAATTAATTAAAACAACATGTAACCAAAGTGACCTCTCTTGTGGAGATTAATTTATTTTAAAATATAAAAGGTTGTGTGCTTGTAATTTATGTAGATACTGATCGGCCCAAAGGAAAGTGAGTATTTTACAGAATTACAAGTGCATTTGTGGTGATAAATACGTGATAATTATTCAGTTTTACATGTGAATAATGAATCGGTCCAAATGAAGATTTATTGTTTGACATGTTCTTATTATCAGTGTTTGATTACTACGCCAAGGTATCACTGAAAAGTTAATATTTTGTCCAAAGATAAAATGTTAATGGATTCCCAGTACCTTGAGATGGGGTTTACCTTATTTAAATTTAGTATTACTTTGATTTTGAGACTTATCTGAGCATGTTTTGTTTGTTTATTGTTCTCTATTTAGTTATGAATGATCCTGCGAGTATTACTACCAACATTAAATCTATTCCTATGCTGAATGGCTCAAACTTCAAGTCTTGAAAAAAAAATGTCTTGATAGTTCTTGGAGTAATGGACATCGACCTTGCGTTAAAGGTTGACTCTCCCCCACCTCTTACGGATCAGAGTACCTCTGAAGATAAGAGGGAGATGGAAAGGTGGGAGAGGTCAAATCGCATGAGTGTGATGATAATGAAGAAAGTCAATCCAGAAGCATTCAGGGACACAATATCTGAAAAGATAACTACAGCTAAGGAGTTCCTTGCAGATATTGAAAAGAGGTTGTCAAAAATAAGAAGGCTGAAATAAGTACGCTCTTGGCAAAACTAATTTCAATGAAGTATATGGGTAAGGGCAACATCAGGGAGTACATCATGGAGATATCTCATATTGCTTCAAAGCTGAAAGCACTTAAGTTAGAACTCTTTGAGGACTTGCTGGTGCATCTGGTTTTGATATCTCTTCCAACACAGTTTGACCAGTTTAAAGTAAGCTATAATTGTCAGAAAGAGACTTGATATCTAAATGAGCTCATCTCACATTATGTTCAGGAAGAAGAAAGGTTGAAGCAATACAAGACAGAAAGTGCTCATTTTGCCTCTACCTCAAAGTATAAGGGCAAGGGACTGAAGAGGAAGATGGATATGGAAGCTGCAGATACAGCGCCTCAAAAGAAATAACAAAAGAAACCAAATGAATCAAAAGTGTCAGGTCTGACCGTGGTAGTGAATACTATGGCAGATATGACGGTTCAGGTGAACAACGTCCAGGACATTTTGCTAAATTCCTAGAGGAATGCGGTATCATCCCACAGTACACTATGCCGGGCTCGCCCACTATGAATGGTGTTGCTGAAAGACAAAATAGGACGCTTAAAGACATGGTAATAAGTATGATTAGTCATTCTACCTTACCATAATCACTCTGGGGAGAAGCACTTAAAACTGTAGTATATATCCTCAATAGAGTTCCAACTAAAGTAACTACAAAAACTCCTTACGAACTTTGAACAGGCAAAAAGTCTAGTTTAAAGCACTTGCATGTTTGGGGTTGTCCAGCTGAAGCAATGCCTTATAGGCTAAATGAAAAGAAATTGGACTCAATGACGGTCAGTTGCTATTTTATTGGATACTCTGAAAGGTCTAGGGGTTACAAGTTTTATAATCCCACAACTGAGTCAATTTTTGAGTTGGGAAATGCTCGGTTCTTTGAGGATGTCGAGTTTGTCGGGAGAGATATAGTTAGGGACATTGTCTTTAAAGAGGAATATGTTGATATTCTCACAGATGTTATTGACATTGTTCAGGAACCTCTTCCTGACCCTGTTGAAGACACAATAGATCAAGACAATGTCGAACCTCCAATGCAAGAAATTATTCCAGAAGAACAAACTTTTCCACCTCAAGAACCTATGTCATTAAGGAGATCCACGAGAGAAAGGAGAAGTGCAATACCAGATGATTACATTGTATTTCTCCAAGAACATGAGGTTGACATTGGAGTGATGGAAGATGATCCGATTAACTTCTGTCAAGCCATGGAAAGTTCTAACTCTCAAAAGTGGATTGATGCCATGAATGAAGAGATTAAGTCCATGAAGGACAATGACGTTTGGGATCTTGTCCCATTACCTGAAGGTGCAAAATCCATTGGTTGCAAATGGATATTTAAGATCAAGAGGGATTCAAAAGGCGATGTTAAAAGATATAAAGCTCGTCTTGTCACAAAGGGATTTATACAGAAAGAAAGCATCGACTATAAAGAGACTTTCTCTCCGGTATCTTTGAAGGACTCTTTCAGGACTATAATGGCATTGGTGGCACATTTCGATCTTGAGTTACATTAGATGGATGTAAAGACGATGTTTCTCAATGGTGACATTGATGAGACAATCTATATGGTGCAACCAGAAAACTTTGTTTTGGAAGACTCAAAAAATATGGTTTACAAACTTAAGAAATCCATCTATGGGCTCAAGCAAGCATCTCGACAATGGTATTTCAAGTTTCATCAAGTAATCATCTCATTTGGTTTTGAGGTGAATTTGGTAGATGACTGTATATATCATAAGTTCTGTGGGAGCAAGTATATTTTTCTAGTTTTATATGTTGATGACATTTTGCTTGCTAGCAGTGATATAGAATTATTGCATGAAACCAAGAGATTGCTAGCTAAGAATTTTGAGATGAAAGACCTTAGTAATGCATATTTTGTATTGGGCATATAGATACACTGAGATCGTTCTCAGGGTATTCTTGGATTGTCACAAAAATGTTATATTGAAAAGGTTCTCAAGAGATATGGCATGCAAGAGTGTAAACCAGGTGATACCCCTGTGGCTAAGAGAGACAAGTTTAATTTCAATCAGTGTCCTAAGAATGACTTTGAAGAAAAGGAAATGCAGAAGATTCCCTATGCATCAGCAGTAGGGAGTCTGATGTATGCTCAGGTTTGTATGCATCCTGATATTGCGTACATTACAGGGATGTTGGGCAGATACTTGAGTAATCCAGGATTAGACCATTGGAAAGCAGCCAAACGGGTCACGCGGTACTTATAGAGAACGAAAGACTACATGCTCACATATCGGAGGTCGGATAAGCTTGAGATCGTTGGGTATACTGACTCCGATTTTGCTAGATGCCAAGATAGTATGAAATCTACATCGAGCTATATATACCTACTAGCTGGAGGTGTTATTTCTTGGAAGAGTGCTAAATAGTTTCTTATAGCCTCTTCTACTATGGCAGCAGAGTTCATAACATGTTATGAGGCGTCCAATCATGGAATTTGGCTGCAAAATTTTGTCACGGGGTTGCGCATAGTGGATGGTATTGAAAGACCACTCAAGTTATTTTGTAACAATAAATCAGCAATTCTATTTTCTAAAAACAACAAGAGCTTGACAAAGTTGAAGCACATAGACATCAAGTTCCTTGTTGTTAAAGAAAGAGTTCAGAGTGGATAGTTGTCTATAGAGCATATCAGAACAAACTCCATGGTTGCGGATCCGCTTACTAAAGGGTTACCACCCAAAATGTTTCATGAGCACACTGCTCATATGAGTGTTATGTCATTAAGTGATGTTTAGTTTTAGTGAGAATTTGTAACTTTTAAATGCTTTTATGATATAAACTTTTTTGTTTATGTATGGTTTAAGAATATTTTCTGCAGAAATAAAGTTTTGGTGTATTGACACTCTAACTTTGTTATGTTTTGATCTCACTAAGGTTTAAGGAGGACAAATTAGAATTAGACATGTTAAGATCACATCACATGAAAATTCCATGCTACACATCCATATCATGATCCATGTCATTCATTTGTATCAGCATATGTGACCATTGATGGGTTGAGTTACGATAATTGTAGCGAAGACTGCTTTGATCCTATGTTGGTACGATTGATGGACCGGATTGGTTATAGATACTTTCGGTAATGACAATAACATTGAACTCATATGGTTAATTTTGCAATACATAATTATAAGGTTACACATATAGTCCAAGTGAGAGATTGTTGGATCCTTAATCCAACATTGTCTTTATATGTGAATAATTATGTATTGTGGGCTATCACTTAAGGTTGAGCCCAATTAAAAGTGATCTGATAAGGTTTAGATTATTTGGGCTTTAATGTATCTAATAGGATATGAGCCTTTAATGTGCAGAGACTAAAGGGTAATTTTATTTTTGCGATGTGCTAAAATAGAAACGCCAATAGATAACCCTAGGGTTGTCTATAAAATAGGTGATAGTCCCCGGATCACACGTATCGTTCTCATCTTTCTTGACATCCTATCATCAGAAAGAAGCATAGGAAAAGATAAAGGGTTCTCTCAGGGAATACGTGTAGATCTGGAAGACCAAACCGCACGACTCTGAAGAGTTATTGGTCATCATGAATTCAGGTACGCTTCCGCATAATTTTCTAATGATCAACATGATTATTTTCTAGATTATAGATTATTGTTTTCATCTAAGAAATTTATTTCAGTTCCAAAATCACTTACTAAAAAAATTATCAACTGAGTTAATTAATACCTTCTATATAATATTACTCAATTGTAGAACTTAATTTAGCAATCATGTACGTGGCTAAAATAAAAAATAAGAATCCCATTAGATTATGGACTGAAACATAGAATTAGAAAACAATAATATTATTTTTACACCCAAACTCATATACTTATTATTTTTTGACAAAAAATTCAAACCAACCTTATTTCAATTACTTCCACTTTTTCTCTCTCTTTTTTACTAACCCATTGTTTGTTTCAAGAGAAAATGAGTGAAAAGAAAATGGGAGGAGAGAAAATGTGAAGATTTTAGCATATTCTCTTGTTTAGATGAGGAGAGAAAAGAGAGAAGAAAGAAAAAAATAGTGGTGGAGCCCACCAAAAAATTTTATTCTCTCTTGTGAGGAGAAAATGAGAGAGAGAATGAAAAATTATTTAAAATTACAAATTTATCCAAAAATACTTATATCTATTACATTATAATAAGAGCATATAAGCCTTTTAAAATATTTACATTTTCTTTCCTCTTCCTTTTCTACACAATCAAATAAGAGAAAATATAATTTCTCATTTTTTTTCTTCCCTCTTTCGCTTGATCCAAATAATAAGAGAGAAAATACAATTTTCTCTTCTCTTCATTTTCTCTCTTCTCATTTTCTCTCTTTTCATTTTCTCTCTACATCCAAACAAAGGGTAAGTGTAGAAGAGGTATATTTGTTTGGGTGTATAAATTCTATTAGTAATTAGAAAAATATTTATCACACATTATTTTTTTTTTACCCCACTTTATATTTTATTTATTTTAGTTTAAAAGAAGAGAGATATATATATATATATATATATATATTCTTATTTTATAATATAAAAAATAATATAATAAAGTGGTGTGTGAAATATGTAACTCTAATAATTAGAAAAAGAAATGGGGTCTAGTCGAAGGAGACCTTCCAGTTCCAGGTAAGTAAGGAAGAAGCATTGAATTGCATGTTTTCCCTTTCTTTCACAAATTTATTCTTTTATAGTATTTAGTTTCTCTCGTCTTTTTGAGTTGGCACTGGGCCGAATATATGTTTGATATTTACTTTTACCTTGTGAGAGAATTCATTGCAGGCAGAGGCAGGCCCCATACTATTTTAACCCGTTTCCCTTTCTTGGAAATTTGAGTCCGAATTCCCATGCTTCATATATACGCTTTTGAATTTACGTGACTGAGGAGGTAAAAGATTAATGGACAGAAGAGAAAATGGTTAAGTCACGTTGCTTGTCACTGCACTGTACTTTATCCTTTCTTCTCTCAAATCAGTCGCCATTTATCTGATTTATAATCAAGACTTCTCGCTGGAAACAACAGAAAGAGACAGAGACAGCGAGAACGATAAAGGGTTTTTACATCCATTAATTCAAAGTTTTTGGGTCCACTAAACTGTTTCTTTTTCTTCAAAGTTCACTGAAACAACAACATTTTTGGAATGTCAGTAGTCTCTTATTATTATTATTTTTTATTTCAACTTCTCTTTTCACTGTTTAAACTCCATCCATCTCCTCTACATGCACCTTCACTTACCCATTTATATCATATCACACCACGCCTATAACATCACCTTGTCCTTACGTTACGGCTGATTCAAACTTGTCACTTCTTTCTCAACATGCTTTTGGTACTAACTTCTCAAGAATCTGTCTCAAATGGCATTAAGCATCTCCCACTATCATCTGAGCGGAGTGCAACCAGATTCCTTGGCTTTCAATACAGCAAATGGAGGATGAAGCACGAGATAGGGTATTGATGGTGCTATCCTAACTGAGCTTTACTACTTTTTCTTCCTCTTCTTTTTTTCTTTCATAACCTCTTTTCCTTTTCTACACTAACTTCATTTTCTTAGCCCCATTTTTTTCTTGACCTTGCAAGACTTTTTTGTTCTTGCAAACTCATTATGGCCACCTTCTCTTTCGTTCCTCTTTAAAATTTCTCTTCTCACTGTGTCAACCACTCCCATTTTAGCTTTTCTTTGCTATTCCTCCTGAGCTTTTAGTCTAGTGACATGGTGATATTTCCGTGTAAGCGATGTTATTATATGGTTATTATATGTAAAGTCAACAGTCAAGTCTCTCTTTTATGTGCCTCCTCTATTATGTTAAATTTATATTTGAGCACAAGCTGCACTATCTGAAGATTTGGCAAAACCGATCGCTTGTTATGTATATCTGTTAGTTCAATTCAGGTTCATATTTTTCAAGTTAACTTCTAACTGCAAATACCATTCCTGATTTATAAGTTATTTAGTACAAAACAGAAAGCATCGATTAGTTTCCTCTCACATTTTAATCAGTTACGATTTTATGTATATTTGGCAAGTGAACGTGAAAGGAAAAGGATTCTTGTATATACGGTTTCAGTGGTAAAATGAGTTCAGTCTTCATTGCATAACAATATCCACGAACAAAAGAAAAGAGTTTGCGTAACAATATAATGAACAGGGAAAAGTAGACACATATTAACGCGTAGATGCAGGAGGCCAAGACTCGAGTATGGCAAATTTCAAATATCTGGAGTTTTTTGTCTCCCTTTTTTCTTAGTTTCGATATTGTTTACTTGTTTAGGATGGCAATGAAGATGGGCTACCCAGTGGTGATAACTGATAAGCATGTGCAAGTGGGATTGTGGGTCCAATTGTCCATAGTACTGGCACAGATTTATTATTTTCCCGAAAACTGAGTTAAGGCATAAATGCTGTTTAGGTTCTGAACTACTGACTTCTCAGCCAACTATAATGAATTTGTGACGTGCGCCTAACATCATCGCCAAGTGGCTTTTTCTATGTGCATAGAGCACACGTTGATCCACATTTCGAACAATATCTGCAGTAGTATGTTATGTAGGATTTATAATGAACCATTGGATTTCCCTAAATTCAGTCTGATGGCTACCTTGGACTACTTATTGTTTCTTATTTGTTAATTAGTAAGCCTGTCAGCCAGATCAGAATGGGAAAGCCATAAATTCTAACTAGAGCAGTTTGCCAAGGTTCCATGTTTGTTTTGAAATCTGCACGTATATGCATGGAACATGAACCTTGTAGAAATTGTATTATGAAATTTGTTGCCAAAGCAGAAATGCTTGTCTCAGCTGAACAATTGGGTGGTATTTACAAGCCAATATGTAATATCCTGGGATGATGGAAATAACGTTGGACTTGGTTGGGCACTGCATATATAGATATTGGAGGGATAAATGAAAAGCATACAAAGACCAAAAAGAAATCAGCATCCACTGCCTGTGGCAACAGATTGATTGAGTGAACAAAACCATGACTTCCTTCTCTCTGTGTGAGAAGATGATCGCCTAAAACCAGAAGCAGAACACCTAGCCAAATGATTCCTCAGGTTCCTGTTTGCACTGCAAGGGACTAAGGAAGAGGTAACATCTGCTCCCAAGCAAAAGCTGGGGTTGATTCTGAATGAGGGGAACTTCTGGCAGCTCAGGGAGCGAAATGATCTTGAAGGGGGAGTTTTGGAGCCACGGGAAGCTGGTTTGCAAAATGGGGTGGTCATGTCAGTGGAATCCCCTAGCACCTCACTGGAACATGTGCAAAATGTCAGGGACAAATTTGTTGTCCTTTGCATTTCTTTAGGTAGCGGTCTTGTGTCTGGAAGCTTCACAAATGAAACTATGCCGTGTCGGCAGAGAGGACAAGCAATTGAACCTGGGGGACCATGAGTGGTTGTTGAGGTAGAGTTTGTAGAACAAAGATACAAGGCACATTGGGTACAGAACTCGTGATCACAACCTGCATCATCAGAAGTATGGAATTTATACATACGACGAAATAAACAGTAATTCAAGGTGATAGAAATTAGTAATTAGTATTAGTAATATAAAATATTTGAACAACCAACAGTAATTCAGCCAGGAAGAATAAATATATGAACAAGTAGAGGACAATATCATGGATATAAACCAACAGGAATATGATTGAGAAAGGGATGTGGTTGAGCCATCACTCCCTTTAGGCACCATTACAAAATACGACCCTCTCTATTGCTTGGGCCAAAAGAGAAGGGTCTTGAACATGTCTTCTTGTTGGTAGACCTTAAATTATGACTTCATAGAAAAAAATGACAGCACTGCTGCACAATTAGTGATGTAACATCCTCCTAGTGGCTTTACAACCATCCTAAAGAGTTTTTTAATTTCTATAGTAGCACACTGGAATGCCCCACGCAAACTGTAGTATTGAATTGAGAGTACACAATAGCAACCCATAGTTTGGGAATGGAAACGCACCCATTATCCATCACTTCTGACGAGCTACCACTACTTTGTTAAATCCAAAAACCACATCTAAGCCTGACCAGCTACTTTATATTTGCAAACAAGTCTATGAAATTTTATTTTGTTGTTTTTTTGATAAAAACAAGTCTATCAAAATAAAAGACTAGATATTGTAAATAGAACACTTTGAGAATCTCGCCTTTTCTTGTGTCTAGTAATTACATCATGTTTCCTTGGCAATGCAATTGTCCCACAGCAAAAAATTTAAACAAAACACAAATCTTTTTTTCCAAAAGGTTAAATCATTTTCCATATTAAAGAATTTAATTACATACCACGTATCCAGCATTTATACTAATCAATAAAGAACAGATGTTTATTTGTCAATTTAAGAGGCGTATACCTTCTACAGCAACCATACATTTCCTTTCCAAACAAACTGCACATGGATCAAGGCATGTTGGTGCTAATTCACTTGTCCTCCATCCACATTCTCTGTTAAGGATGATCACCGCAGAAACAAAAAGCGGGAAGGAGCAATATTAGTACTCCTAGGAATATCCCAAGTTTGAGGTAGAGTCAAGTAGCTTAATCAAATCAACTGGATAAAATTGTATGCTAATTTTACTGTATTTTCTATGGAAGAATGTGCTTGCAAATATTAGTTGTAGTGTGTATGCTTTCACTGAATGAACAACTTAATTACACAAAGCAAGCAAATTAGATGGTTCGAACAACTTCAGGGCAGATGGTTTGGTAGAGGACTTGAGATTAATCTGACCAAATATATCTCTACTTGGTGTAAACTATGAATAAGAAGATCAAAGTACTTCTACAAATCCAACTTGTTGGCTAATAGTGGTGATGTTAATGATGCTGGGTATCAAAACGAAATTAATGAACCTAAAAGGACTTAACTCATCCAGTTAGCAACATTATCACATAATAAACAGTCAACGAGACATAAATTTGAGTAAATTTTCCCAAGTATGATTGAATTTTGTCAGTAAAAATATCAAATTCCATCAACAACTATTGGCTGATCATGCTTGTCACCGGATTCATAGCATAATCTGTTAAATCCACCTGCTAGTTGATTTGGAATCAGAGCAGACTCCACAAATTCATGGAAAGAATTATGGTTATTAAAATCAATTGATGCTAATTTCTTAGAAAACAAAAATTTTCGGTAGGTTCTCCCAAGGAGGAGCAAAGCAGATAGCATTCAGAATTATTGATATAAAACTTAAGGATTATAAACTGATAGGAAGAAATTGGTTGAACTGGAAAGAGGATAGCTCCGACAACACATACCTAGCAATTTTCACAATGCTCATTAGTGGAAGAGATATATATGGTGAAGGAAGAACTTGTAAGTATTCTGCTGGAGGTGATTTTAAGATGTCCTCAAGCCAGTTTTTATGCCACGAACGAGCAACCATCAAGGGGGTCCATCTTCAAAACAAAAATCATATAAGGAGTAAGCCAAAAATTCTGAAACCCATCTAAGACAAAAACAAGTGCTTGAGACAATATAAAACTCAGGTTACTTCATCCAGATGCAAAAAAGCATTATAGGCACTACAATTATGACTGGTTCAATTGGCTTTTCTTACAATTAGACAGCACACATCAAAGGATTCTTGAAAAGAATGCAGTCAGAAGACACTATTATCCTAGATGCAAATTGTAATAAAAAGGAACAGGCACTTGCAAATCCAAATTATCCAGAAAAACACAATTCCTACATAATGAGGATGATTGCATTTAAAGTTTTAAACTTCAGGGTGAGCAACGCAATACTCCAATTATTATTATGCAAGATAGAAAAGGTACTTAAGGCTAATTTTTAAAGAATTTAAAAAAAAAAAAAACCATACCAAAACCCAGGAACATGGATCCTCTGAATCCAATAACATCAAGAATATATTAAACTTAACTTTCTGGTCAAAAGCCAAGTGAGCTGGATTTAACTTGCTATAATTTAGCAATTTTTATAAGAAGTTAGAAGACAAGGGGGCAGGGAGTTGTTTGGCTCCTCTAGCAGAGTATTAAATTTCCTATCAACCATATAGACCAAAATATTTATATCTTTACCATGCCAGGCAGTGAAAAGGATAAATTCATCACACATCAAAAGTAACAGAGGCATGTTGCTACATACCCATTTGCATTCTCAGCAGTCAGACTGGCACCCTTGGCAATCAAAAGCTGAACCAAACAAATAATACACAAAAGAAAAAAGGAACGCAACTTCAATATGAAAACCAGCAATATATCCAACTTTAACTTTGCCAGGTTAATTTGGAAGAATAATATATTTTTCAGTTCCAAAAGTATATTTTTCTTCTAAAGGAAAATAGAAACACACTTGACAGCATTGTGCATTTCCACCACATGCAGCATAATGGAGAGGAGTGCTCCCAGAACCTGCATGTAAGAGTAGACAGCAGTTACTAAGGGCGAAACTAATTAAATTACCCCAAACTTTTCGGACGCTATATATCTAAATTTCTTAATATCTTTTTGGCTATACTGTAGTGTTTAAATTTACTCTGCTCAAGGGGCCAAGTTTAAATATGAAGATTTGATGGACATCTGATTGGATTTGATAAATGTATACTTGATACTGACTCGAAGGCATACTACTGAGGTTAAAACAGAGATAACAGCGATAGAAACCCACTCAGACACTAAGGCTATGCTCAGTAGATAAGGAGGAAAATAGTTAATGGAGTGAGATGAAACGGTTTTGATTTTCATTCCTTGGTCCTTCCTGCTGGGTAGAGGATGGAAAGTGGGTATCATTTTCAGTTCAGCTTCATGCTATAGGAGGAGAGGTTGACAATTGTGGACCTAGAGTGTAAATGAGTTGCATTTCACTTTCAACTACTCCAACTTTTTGTTGTACCAAGCAAGTGTAAAATAATTTTTATTCCAAATTTTTCACCTACCAACCACATCCTAAAATTCTTCCAGAAACCAGAAATGGAAAGTTGAACAATATTGATGACTAATGAGAAATGACCAGGCTGTGTAGAATTGATCATAAACATGTGCATTAAAAAAAGATTACAGAAACAATCAACATACAATAGTACCATTAATCTACTTAGATATAAATGCTGAGTTTCCAAAGCAAATATTTGACACCACTTTATCACACGAACTGGAAAATGCCAAACAATTACCAATTAAATCAATTGTAGTTCCATCCTCCACAGTAACCTCAGACACAGAAGCTCCCAAGTCTAAGAGTAACTGCACACTTTCAACATGCCCATTCAATGCCGCCATATGCAGAGCAGTGATGCCTCCATCAGCAGTTCTGTTAATTACCTCGCGAAGACCACTTCATATGCAACAATTTAAAAACAAAATTAACTCAATGCAACAGTTTATAATGCATGACTGGAAGAGGACTTTTGAGTGAGAGTACCTTTGATCAAATTCTGAGATTGATTCATGATCATCTGTCTGTAATACATTCCAAAAGTTAGGGATGCTAGGTATATCGTCTGCCAGGAGGAGCCGAATGCACCTGGTATGGCCATTTAAAGCAGCCAAGTGGAGTGCAGTACCTCCATTTAGGTAATCAGCTTTATGAATCTGAAATCCAATTTAACAGCCAATGTTTTACTACTCACTCTACCCAAGAATTTATCTGATTGTTGTTAACAAAATATACAAAATTGGTTGGCAGTAACGATCTTACATTGGCTTTAAAAATAATCAGTGTTTGAACCACCTCCCAGTGACCATGTTGACAAGCTTGCATCAATGCAGTCTGTTAACCGTAGAAGGTAAGTAAAAGAACTGACTCTCTATAAATGAAATATAACGTTATTCATATCCAAAACAACAAAGTTTGCAGCCTTAAACATAAAACTGACAGTTCTAAACAATGAACTGTCAGAGTGAGCGCAAGATCGAGCTGTAATTTTTCATGTGATGTGACAAACAAATAGAGTCAATTTAATTTAAAGAAGAGAACATTTAAACAAAATAATATGAATTACCTGACCACGATAATTCCTGAGATTGATATCAACTCCAGACTCAAGCAAGAGATATACTATCTACATCAATGCAAAACACAGTAGATATTTTAAAAAGAATTGCAAAGCATGATACAAGAAACAATAGATGGAGATTGGAGAGCATTGAATTAAGTACCTCATGGTGGCCATGAGCTGCAGAGTAATGAAGGGGGGAGTTGCGAACACCAAAAGTGGAATACCTTGCAAGACGGGGGTTATATTCCAATAAGGCCTTGGCCTCTTGAACATCCCCATCTCTTGCAGCAGAAACTAAGCGCTCACCAGATGCAGAACATCCAAAAGAATTCCCCACCAGGCTCAGAAACTTCATGTCCCCCAGAAATCAACACAATCCCAATTAACTATTCAGGAAATTGGAAGCAGGGTTCCTTCACAGCCTCACAAAAGGTCCTAAATTTAAACACACCCGACACCAAATCATCAAACCTTAATCAATCCGAAATTCTGATATAGAGGAAGGACTTGTTGGAAAGATCTTCTTCTCTGTTAAAGGTTCATCATTCCTTTTACCAAACTAACAACAACTCAATCAAAGTTTCTCAAACATCCGAAAGAATTTGTTGTAACGGTCAAAGCCCAATATCCTCATATGATTCATGAGAGAGAGAGAGACAGGTTCCAGTAGTTTTGTCCACAAACCTTCAACCCTGGGCAACCAGTGAATTGCTAACTCTCAAACTGCTCATTTAAATATTAAAAATCAATTTTTTTTTATAGATTAGCTCAACACGTCGTGAACTTCGAGAAAACCAACAAAAATACAAAATTAATTATTAGACCAAAAAAAAAAAGTATTTGTACCTTTTGAAGAATTTCTATTCTATTCCAATTTGCCAAGCCTATGTCATGAACCAGACACCAACTTCTAAATCTTCCTTTTAAAGAATGAAACGTGGAGGACTAACCAGCTTCCAATTCCAAATCTCCCCAATGCAGAACATTTACATTTGCACCATCTACATCACTATATATCTCCCAAAAGAATCAACATCCCACAACCCCACCTCAAAAGTTTCTCTTCATAGATAGATAGATAGATAGATAGATAGATAGCAATGTGCAAGTTTTTCCCCCCCTTGAAGGATCAAAACTCAGAAGGGGAATGTGTCCTATCTGGTTTCTAGGAGAAGATTGATGTCACATATCAAATCTCCTCAATCATCCCAACAGATGCAAAATCATTTTACAACGATGATGATTGATGACGGGGAAAGATATTTTCCAAAAACTGGAAATTTGCTAAAAATAACAAGGTAAATAAAATATCCAAAGGGGTGACAGATGTTATTGGAGAAAGCAAGCAACTTTTGAGTGCAACTTCTTCAGGCAAGAGAAAGCCTCAAACAAAAGGCGTGTCACCATGATTGGATATTATTAGGGAGTCAACTTGGTAGTTGTGTAGTTCCTTTCTTTGCCCCCACCCTTTCCGGAGGAAAAATTCTTTAGATAAAAACACCGCACACACCCCAAAGTTGGTAGCTGACTCATCCTCCTTTAACATCTACCATGTTTATTTTCCCTGTTTCACTACATGGATTGTTATTAATTTGTTACCCATTTTGGCTTTGCATAATTGCATATATGATATAAGTCGCAGATGAAGAGAAGGTACATGAAATTAATTTACATTTTAAGTATACGAATCTAGTTGGTTACATAAATATAGCTAGGAGTGGTGAGGACCCTTAAAAACATGCAAAGTAACGTTTTTATTTTCAGCCCTTTTTTTGAGCTAAGCTGTAAAAAGTTGACGGCGAGAACAAACCAACAATAGCAATTGGCCCTTGGGCCCTTTGAATCGCTTTGGCCCCTAATGATAATCATGTCATGCCAACAATGATAACTCCAAGAAACACGAAGCAAAAGGCTGTCCTCAATAAAGTGGTCGAGAGACACCAATTTTGTGCTATGAATGATGGGTACCTAATGTTGTAATGCGTTGTCTAGGCCCAATGATACCAAGACAGTTGGAATCTTTCCAGTTTTATTTATAGTTTAGTAGGGAGATACTATCTAAATCAGTTTACACGTATCTTGTTTAATTCATTTTGTTGTTTCAACCAAAAAAGGCAGGTAATTTATGTTAAAATTAGAGAATTTATAAAAATAATATTTTAAAAAATTAATATAGTTGAAATTCTTCTTTTATTTTCATCTACATAACATAATAGGATAAAAAATAATTCTATATACTATTAATATATGTTTTTTAGTAATTATTTTATTTGTTATCTAATATATTTTATTTAAAATAATTAATAAAAAATTATTAAAAACATATAACATTATTAACATTAGTAAAAACAATTGGCTTCAACTTCACAAAAGAATATTGAGGCGGCGTTCTCTCTTATTTTGTGTGCCACGATAAGAAATTTTTTGTAATTTTAAATTTATATATTTAGATAAAAATATAAATTAGTCCCTTTAAATATAGATATTAAATTGTGTCAAAAGAGTTTACAACAAAAAAAATACTCTAACTCCCCTATCACTGACTTTAATTTTTTTTTTAATTTCTTTAACATGTCAGATTTTCTGGAATGGCAACTAATAACACCTTCCCTAGTTGTTCAATTCGAGTGAGCATGCTCATTTTTCGTCTTTTAGAATATGTTTTATAAACGAGAAGAAAAGAAACCAAAGCTATCCTCCTACTGAAACAACAGAAATAGTGTAAGCAAAGAAATTTATGCTTTAAAATAACCACTTGAGGATCTGAAAAAAAAAAAGATAAAACATTCTTTTCAGGCTCTTCAATACATTGAAAAATATACAATATATAGGTAACACAAACTTCAAACCTGCACTCCCACGACCTTCTCTTCACTCCTTCACCACATTTGACTAGTTAAATAAACACACCATTCGGCATTCGGACTATATTAAATTTTTCTAAGACACATTTGGTCAACAACTCCAATGATTGAGTAGTAGTTACAATTTACAACACTTTATTTACTTTCCCACACTCAAACATGAAAATTGGTGCATGAGCAGCGTCCACATGATTAGAACTCCCAAAAAACAAAATGATTGCGACCTCCATTATCCTCCAAGCGTGAAACCTTGCAACCATGACATGTGTCTACTCTATAGTCCACTCATCAGTCGCACATAGCACACTGCATTAGTATCAAGGTCGAAAGGTCCCATAGATGAATTTTCTTTCCTCCCTCTAGTATAATTGTCAACCTATAAATTTTGGTGCTTTTGGGCAACTGCATGATTGGGGCCTCTTAACGCCCAAGTTCTAATAAAAAATGCGATAAGAGTTTTGCATGAACCGGGCTTTCGTCTTTGGAGTATTCCTCGTTCAGATTTGCGATGCTTTTTACGTGTACATGAGAGTTTCTACTTGTGTAGTTTCTCTTTTTGTTTTGGGCTTCGGCCCTGTATTTTAGCCCAAAAACAAAAACTAGTAACCTTTTTTTCCTCAATTTGCTATTTGAAAATTCTTTTATTTTTCTTATAAAAGCAAGCGATCCGCCTTACAGTTTTCGCAGACAAATCATCCACGTGCTTTGTGGTCAACACGGGATTAATAATGAAGAATTAGCTTAGATATATGGTGATAAGTGTAATATTATTCGATAACATGTTAGACTTATATATGTGTATAAAAATAGTATATGACTTATTTAATATATTTGTACAATTTTATGATAAATTGAGTTAATTTAAGTAATTTACTGTAACACAGAATATGGTAAATGATTTAAAATGACTCAAAAAATAACATAAACTACTATTTGAAGGGAAACAGATGTGAATAATTTGTTTCTAAGTTACAAATGAGTTAAGTAAGTTGTAGTTGTGCATTTAATACTGAATTGACTATCAGCAGATATGAAAAAATAAAAAAATTGTGAAACAAGATTTTTTTATGAATCTTATGATTTATTTTAAACTTGTTGAAAGTTGGAATACTGGATTCAGTGAAATCTAAGTGTTCTTAACAGATTAAGAATTTCAATACATGTTAGTTCTTATCTTATAAGTAGCAAAGTTAGACTTTGCTACTTATTTTCTAATCCCCTCCTACAGCTGAGCGGCTGAGCAGAGAATAGAAGAAAGAAAGAAAGAAAAGTGAGAAAGGAGGAAACAAAGAAGAGAAAGAGAAGGAGAGCAAAGAAGAGAATCCAAGAGCAAGTTCAAAGCTTTAAGATCAATTTGTTTACAAGAGGTAGGAGATTTCTATTCATCTTTTCCCTTATTGTTCATCTTGAATGAACTTGAGTTTCATGAATGGAATTAGGGGTTTGGATAACCAAATATGTGTTCTTGGCTTGATTCTTGATTCCAAGGATTAAGTTAAGATAGTTTTAACTTAGTAAGGTCAAGATAGCCATTTATGGCTTAAGATAAATCACTTTGGGTTCATTGATGAGGAGCCTAGGAAATGAGTTGAGTTAGTGTGATTTTTTTATCCAATTACATGTTTAAGTGAATTAATGGGTTCTAAGAGAATTGCAACAAGTTTAGAGGTTGTTTCTGGTGTTAGAAATCATAAGAAAGTTGATCTTAATTGATTGAAGGTGAGATTTGTCCCAAAGCAACATATCTCAAATTTTGTAGAATTCTGCAAAATTTATTATGGGCAACTAGCGCTTAGGCACCAGGTGCTGGGCGCCCAAGTGCCCATTACTTAGTAGCTCAGTTTTGTCTCTGTGCGACCAGCGCTTAGGCGCTGGATGTGGGCTTTTGAGTGCTAGTCACAGAGCATTACAGGACAAGTCTCTGTCAAGCCAACACTTATGCGTTGTGTAGGGAGCACCCAGGTGCACGGTGAGCGCCCAGGCGCTTGGGAAGAGGTAGCTTAAGCGCCTAGAGCAGAAATGAACAGGTTGTTTTTCTTGGAGAAATAAGTTACTATCTTGGTTTAGATCCCTTAGTTATGTCTTTTTAAGAGTGTTGAGACACTAGTAAGGATATTTATTAGAGAAAAGGATCATAGAGCATATAAGGGAAAATAAGCAAAGATTATGCATTCATTAGCTATGGATAGCCATGATGAGGTGTCTAGCTCCCTAGGCAATATAATGTTGCATTAGATATCACTTGTGAGTGATGAAGAGGTCGGATACTAGATACAAGTAAATTAAGTTTGATTGACAAGAGTTAAGTGCCATAGAGTCTAGTTGGCAAGAGTAAAATGTCATAGTGCATGAAAGCTCTCATAGAGGCGAGGTAGAGCTAGTAATGCAAGATAGAAAGTGCACTAAGTCTAGTTGGCATTAGGTAAATGTCGTAGTGCATGAAATGCTCTCACAGAGTTGAGGCAAAGTTAGTAATGTAAAGATGAACTTAGTACAGAGTTATGTGGTGGTTATGTTAGAGTTAGACATAACACCGCATTTTCACACACACACACCACATTTCTCACATACTTGCTATTCCTATAGTTGAGATAGTGGAGGCATCCACTCAGTTTTAAGTGGCTTAGTCCACCCAGTTTTGGTAGGCTATAGGAGATTACGCGATATGATAACAGACTCCTTCCCTACTTGATAGGCTATAAGAGGTTACATGTTATTGTATCAGATTCCCTCCCTACCTAGAGGAATAGTTAAGTTTCACTACACTACATTCACATTATCATACACTTTTCTTTGAGTATAATCATACATTATCTCATCATTTAATACTTGTTTTGATTGGAATTTGTGTGTCTATTGTGTTTGTGTTTCATTCGCCTTCGATGATAGCTGTATGGCTAGTTGTCTTTCTTAATGGTTTGAAATGATTGTATGGGTAGTTATTTGATATCATTACTTATTTTAATAGGAGTTAAGTTATAGATTACATTTTGAATATTGCATAGAGCTGAAGCATATATTCTTATGTAATAGTTTGATTCATTATTGTGAATGTTTAAATTGCTGGTGTTGGTTACTTATATTGAGAAATGTGATTTCTCACCCCATTTATTGCCATGTAAATCCAGGTAAAAGCTCTTCAAAAGGCAAGAAGAAAAAATATGAAGACTATGATAGTTTTTATACTTAGTAGTAAAGCTTGTATTTATTTACACTGCTTTTAGTTTATATAGAAAGTTATATTTTACAATGTGCCATTTTGAGGCAAGATGTATGTATATAACTTTTAATTTCTGCAAAACTCTCCATTATTATTTGTTTAAATGATATAGATTAGTATATTGTTTAAGTTAAAAGTAACATAACTAATACTGCTTATCCTAGTATATGCATGGTATATTAGGTTATCAAAGTTAGGATGTTACAATAAGACTTTTTTTTTCCTCCACTGGGGGAAGGAATTGTAACCCAGGAGAGATACATACAAAACTCGAATATTAGGGTTGCTTATAGGCTAGGATGAGTTAGGATCCCAATTGATTAAGTTTTATCTTTATTTTTTTTATTCGATTATGATTTGATTATGACCCAACCAATGATTGAGTCAGAATTGGACAAACCTAAAATTTAGATAAAAATATATAAATTTTGACAATATATATAAAAGTTTAGAAGTAGGAAATTACTAAGAGATGTTTAATATCATATATTTCCAAACAAATATATATTAATATAAAAATATTATCACATTACATATAAAATATTAATTTAAATCAATAAGTTTTATAATTTATATTAGATTTTTAAAAATATTATGTAACATTGGTCAGGCTTAGATCAACTCAAAGTGTGATACAATCTTGACTCAAAAATATATCAGATTTAATTTTTAAAATTTAATCCTAACTCAATTAACTTCGAACTAGGCTAGGTTATCAGGCTGCGTTGAATCTTGAGCACTCTTATCGAATATGATGCTTGCATTTCATAAAAAACTAGTTAAAATAGTGTTGCCAAGGGATTAACCTAGTGATTAATGAGGTGTGTCATGTTTCATGTCTTGATCACTTGAATTTAAAACTTAGGCCATCCCATAGGAGAATACTTCTTTTAAATGTACAGGTTGAGATTACAGGTGCACCCTTAAGATCTTGTGGGAAGAGACCTAATCTTAAATTGACGCAAAAACTGACTTGATAATATATTTTAAAAAGGTAGGTAAAAAATTTGCTGCCTTGACAAACTAAATTAGTATCTGTTCAGTATTCACCCCAAGTCATGGCCCAGTTAGAAACTTGAGCTTAATGTGGCTAAAGTTTACTTGCAATGAAGAAGTTCGAGTCTCACTAAAAGCATTTCATCATTAAAAAATTCGAATAGTCACACCTAAAGAATAAGGGAACATCCAGTGGAAGACCCAAAATATAAAACATTCTCTATGCATTTGTGGGCTTTCTAAATAGACCCATCATTACTGGATTGGGCTTAACCATCAACTTTCATTGCATTAGGCTGGGTTTGACTGCAAATCTCAGCCTACATGTAACTTTAGTTATCTTTTCATTCATTTTTTTTTATACAAGACTTATGTCTTTTTTTTTTTTATGTACAGGAGTTATATCTTCTTATAAATGTTTTTCAAGACCAATTTTTTTTTATCAGAACAATAATATTTCATCTGGAATCCAGCATTATAAATTTAAAACCTACCTAAATGAGTTTTTTTGTGAAAAGGGGCAACTTATCATAATTCATTTAATAATTGTTTTTTTTTTAAAATATAAAATGCTAAGTTGTTAAATATAGACTTTATATATATATATATATATATATATATATATATATATATATATATATATAATTTTGATTACAGGTTTTGTATTATGTTTACTATTGTTTTTGGAGAAAGAGAGAGAAGAAAGAAGATAATTTACGTAATAAGAATGAGAACATATATAATGAAAAACATTATTAATAGTTTTCAAATAAATCTTTAAATGTTATGCCACATAATTAGCTAATAGGTCAATATTAGTACTTAAAATGCCACACCAACACATTGTGGTTGAATTAATAAGTAAGATTGGGTTAAGCGATTGAAAAATCTCTATAATATTAGAGGTTTGAGCATACAAAAATGTATTGTTAGAAGAGGCTCTAACCAAATTATTCTTATACCCAAAGAGTGTAGAAATTCCAGTAAGAAAAAAAAACAGAGTACTTAACATGCTACGTTAGCAATTTCGTATGATCCTAATAGATTATAGCATTATTAATGGGTTATGAATTTCAAGGATTTAAGGACCCTTTTTTTTTTCCCCTTGAACTCAAGGACTAATTTTATGCCAAAATATATTCAATGATTAAAATTATATTTTTCACATTTAATTTAATACACTAAAACAGTTATTTTTTAATAAGCTTTGTTTTTAGCATTATTTGATGATAGATTTCGGGTTATTTCAAAAGTTTTAGGCGATAAATGTATGTTTTTTAAATTAAATAATTTTTTTAATCATTAAATATTTTTTATATATTCTAAACAAAACCTTTTATCTTAAAATTGTATAAATTTAAATAAATAATAATAATGAATTTTTTTATGAATATATATATATATATATATATTGTGAGACCACGAGACATTCTAATGAGTCATTTTCATAGATTCGGCCCATGGAACTATTGATAGGAATTAGTATTTTTTTTGTCGTCCATAATATTTTTTATTTGATAAGTGAAAGACTAATTTCTCAAAGTATGATTAGACATCTAAGCAAAAATTCTTCTCAATAATATTATTTATTTTTATACACATAAATCTTGAGATCGAATCTATTATCACATGTTTAAGGCACTTAAACCCATTTTACTCAGAACAACACATGTTAGTATGAATTAACATATCTAACTAAATATAAATTAATTTTTTATAATTAAATATTTAAAATTTAAATCGCTTGATTGTTTTTTTGTCGTTATTATTTGGTGTGTAATACAACACCGCAAGGGAGGAAAGAAACAACATGGGCCACCGGCCCAAAACCAAACAGAAAAGCCAAAAAATACTAGCTGCTTTCTTTGTTTGATAAAGAATTGCAAAATTGACGGAAAAAAAAAAAAGAATTGTAGAATTAGCTTTCTTCCTAGTTTTTACTGTGAACTAAGAGCATGTTTGATTCAGTTTAAATCTCTCATTTAATAACTTTTTTTAGCATAAAAGTTGTCGCAAATGAAATACAACGTGTTTGGATAATATCTCAAAAGCTGTTGATGGTAAAAATTTATATGGCAACATATTTTTTGTTCAGCTATCATTTGAGCTATTTTCATAAAATTTGTTGCAATTATTTTATATTTTGAAATATAAATATTATTTTATTTTTAATTAAATATTTTTTTATCAATTAAATATATTTTTTAATCATTTTATACTTATTTTAATAATTTATATCATTTAAACAAAACAAATTAATTTAAAATTATTTTTTTTAACATATCTAAACATAAAAATGATTATATTATAATCGATTATAACAAAAAAAAATTATATAATAATTAATTATTAAAATAATTAAATTTTTACAATTATTCAAAATACACACAAAAACTGGATCTTAACGTTCATTCCTTTTTTGTTTTTTTTTTTTCTAACTAGGCTCAATTTAATTGGCCCTTTTCCTGAACCTTAATTTTCCGTATCAAAATGTAACACAATCCTTTCGAATCATTTAAAAAAAAAACACAACCCAACAAACACGAGCACTTTTGGATTGAAAAACAATGAGGGTGACCTTTAAAAAATCGAAATAATAGGAATTTTATGAGCAATGACCTCCAATTGTCAATATATGATGAACCTATAAAAATTCATATTTTTACGGTTCAAAGTCTTGGGTTTTCATTCTCTTTTCATCTTTTTGATTGAGTTTGTGCTTAAGTTTCTTCTATTTTTAGTTATTCTAGATTATATTTTTATTAAGTGTTTTGTATGTTTTTGTTAGGTATTTGCATATGGAAAAGACTAGACACTTAAGTGATGAAGAAAAGTTGAAAAATCAAGTTAAGAGATCCAGCGCTTGAGCGCTGGAGTTACACCGCTTGAGCGCGCAACGCGCGCTGGAGAGTTCTGCTTAAGCGTTGAGCGCTGGCCGAGATGGCGGAGCTGAGCGCTTGAGTGCGTGCTTTGCCGCACCGTGACTTGAGTGACTGAGCGTCTGAGCGCTGGAGAATGAGCGCTTAAGCGCTGGATGCATAACAGCAGCGTGAATTTATTATAAAAAAGAAGATTTTGCAAATTGAAGACACACTTCATACTTTTTACACTCTTAGACACTTGGAGAGAAGACAGTAGATGTTAAGAGGCACAAACTCTAATGTGGTGTGGGTGCAATTAAGATTGAAGATTAGAAATTTTCTTGAACATTTTCACCTTTCTACAATGGAGTTTATCATATTCTTCCCTTTGTGTTCTTCTTTTTCTATGTGTAACTAATTTCTCTTTGTTAGGGGATGATGGATCTTGTTTTTGGATGATGTAACTTCTTTTATGAGTTTAATTTATGCTTCTATTTCATGATTTACGTATTTATCTTTATTTTTAATGTTTTTTTAAACCTGGTCAATTTGAGAATGATCTTTTGGGTTTATATATGATTTGAAAAAATTTGCATGAACCTAGAACATGTGATAAACACCATAATTTCTGCAATCGCTAGGAATAGACGTTGTGGGTTATGTGGTATTTCTTTTAATTCTCTTGTTCTTGATAATGCATTTCTAATTGGGGTTAGACTAAGGGATTAGTTAATTTTGATCAGCGTAAGAGAATTAATATACCAAGGGATTGAGTATTAATTAATTTTAAAAATTAACCATAAATCATTGAAATAGAACATAGTTAAACTAATATTTGAGTGTGTATCTTAAGAGTTCAAGTGAAATATGAACCCTAACTCTTTAACATCATTGTTTTCACTTCTTTGATTTATTGTTTGCTGTTTTTATATTTTTTTATAATTAAATTTGTAATAACTCTCTTTTCAATAACTTGAATAGTGTTGATTTAACGAATTTAATAATTGATAACATAATTCTCGTGAGAACAGTACTTTATTCACTCTTTATTATTTTTATTAATTTTAATACACTTACCAATATTCACATCAATATGATTTGGTCTGACCATATAAACCGATGTATAGAGCTGCCAATATTTCTTGGTCCCCCTTCCCTTGGTTAGATTAAGATAAATGTTGACAGTTCTGTTTTTCTTCATGCTTCAAAAGCTGCTTACAGTGGTACTATTAGGAATGATGAAGGGGCTTTTTGTCTCATCCTTTGTTACAAATTTGGGGTGGTGTTCTATAAAAATGGCTGAGCTTTGGGCTATTTTTCATGGATTGAATACTGTCTAAAATTTGGGTTTCAAGCAAGTTATCCTAGAGGCGGACTCCAAATGTGCTCTTCAATTGATTCATACAGATTTGGAGCCTTGTCACCCTTGTGCAACATTGACTTATGCCTTGAAGGAGCTTGTTTCGACAATTGGATTGTGATTTTCCAGCATATCTTCAGGAAAGCGAACACTTGTGTGGATTTGCCAGCCAAGCGTGGCCACCAATTCCTTTAATTTCTGTCGCATTTAGCTTTATAGCCGATTGTATGCGTTCAATTTACTTGTTTTGTAATTAGTAATATTTGAGATAATTGTGAAAATTTAATTATTTTAATAATTAATTATTATATAATTTTTTTTTTTGTTATAATTGATTATAATAAAATTAATTTTATGTTTAATATTTTAGTTAAAAAGTAATTTTAAGTTAATTATTTTATTTAGATAATATAAAAAATTATTTTTATGTATTAAATTATCAAAATATGTATAAAATAATTAAAAAATTATTTGATTAATTAAAAATATTATTTAATTGAGAAAAAATAATATTTAAAATCTTAAAATGTAAAAAATAATTTATAATCTAAAATTATAAATTAAAATTTTAACATTATAAAAAAAAATTTTTTAAAATGCATTGAATTTCATATAAAAATTAAAATTAAAATTACCAAACATACATAATTACTGTTACAATAATTTTTTTATCAAATAATATATGTTAGGAAACGAAAAAATTATTCTTAAACATCCTCTTAGTTAGTTGGGCTTTTTGTCTCGGTGTTTATATCTATAAAAAAGAGAGTAGGCTTGATAGTTTAAATTTATTATCAAATATTTATAGTTAATTTTTCTAAATTAAATTTGTATGTAAAATAAGTAATAAAGGTATATTTATTTTCAATTTTATTTAAAATATAATGTAATTTTAACTCATTAAATAATTTAATATATATATATATATTTATTTCTTCACTTCACAAACAAATTTATTTTAAAAAATACATTATCCTATTTAACTTACTATTTAATATGATAAAGTCGATGACTAGATAATTCATTAAAAAATTAAAACTCGAAATTTTAATTACTTATTAACTTTATTAAAAAAATTAATTAATATTCATTTTATCTATTACTTAAGAAAAATAATACGATAATTTTTTAAAATTTTATTCTTATCATTTAGTATCTTTACTAAATGAAATAAGAGAGAGTGTTAATAAAATACAAAATTTTGAGTATTTTAATAAAATTTAAATGAATTAAATAATATTATATTCTCCTATGATTGAATTTTTAAATATATTTTTTAAAAATATTTTCTCAATTAATTTAAATAAATAGTTTTTCTAATGAATATCTTTAATTAGTATACTTATCAAAGAATAAAAAATAATAAGTATTAAATGAAAAATAATTTTTGTGTGTGTGTAAATTCTCAATATTCAAAAATTATATTAGATTTTAATTAATACAGTAATGAAGTGAGAAATAATCACAAATATATAAAACTATCTCAATCTTAATTTTTAATTTTTTTAAATATATTAAATATTTAATTTTTATTTAATACTTATTATTTTCAATTCTTTAACTAATCCGGACAAACTCTCAAACGATAAATATTTTGAAATGGATATATAGTATTATAATTTTTGTAAATGATGTTACACCAATGCAGGGGGTGACTTCCCTTGGGATTTGGATGCAACTAGTTGTCTCATGTTGTGCGCTAGCAGATCCATTCTCAGCCACATGGAAGCTTACCTTTTAAAAAAACACAAACACCATTGGCTGCATGTCACACAAATCCGCCGGCACATGCGCATCAGCTTTCTCATTCCCTTGTATTTGCCAAGCTATTCTCCATTTATATCTCCATGAGATCCATGAAAATTATGAATTCTCATTATTATTATTATTATTATATATGCCACTGATTGGAGCTTGTGCATGCTAATATTCATTTAATTTGTTCTCCAAACTTCTTTTTGACATTTGGGTTTTCTTTCGGGTAACTCTGGCTACTCCTAACATTTGACAAAAACACACATGGGACAAAGAAGTAGTTGATGATTATGAAAAAGCTTGACTGGATTAGTTGGTTCAAGGATCTTTCATTTCTAACTCCAATCTAAATATTGCAAAACTTTTTCTTCAACCCTTTTGAAAGTTTTTCATCTCTGACGTACGATACTTGACTTTATCTTTTCGTATGATGCCACAGCCCACAGACATCTCCGCGAGCTGCAGAACTTTTCAAACTTTTTAGCCAAAAATATTGTTGCAGCTGGATTGTAACATACATATTGAACATCATATAGTTAATTCAACACTTGAAGTCAAAACCAGAATCACAAACGGCCACTGATCTGTCACGTGTCAACATGGAGTAACATTTTTGTCATCAAAACCCATAGTCAACAAAACATAACCAAATGTGTTGAGCCAACAAGTATCCGTAAGACAAAAATTGTATCGTTTTGTATGTCACTCAGCAACTACTTAATAATAATACCATATGAACAGTTTTACCAATAATAATAATAATATATGAACAGTATGTTGACAACGCATGTGAACAATATGAAACGAATAAGTTGTGTTTGAAATGATTAAAAATTAAAAATGATTTGACTTAAAATTAAAGTTTATGTTTAGAATTAAATTGATTTAAAAATTACCTTTTATATTTGTAACTCATTAAAAATGTAATTGATATTATTTTTGCCCTATAATATAATATCTCTTATTGGGTATGTGAGGTAAAATAATAAAAAAAAAGTATTTAAGTCTAAACTAGTTGATCAATTTAAATCAAATCAAATTCTAACAAATCATACGATATTTGATAAAATTTCTAAATATAAACAATTGAAATTCATTGAATTTTAAAAATTTAATTATTTCTTACTTTTAACAATTCAAATACAATAATGAATTTATACATAAAATCATTTTTTTTTTAACTTTCCAAACACACTCATGAGAACAATAATGAACTAATTGAAGCGATTGGTGACATTATGAAAATGTCTTTGGTGGCGTTTGATACATTATACATTAGGATAATGCTTCTTAAAATAAGTTTATCTTTAAAATGAATAAGTAAAGATATATTTACCCTTACTTTGATAAAGTGTATTGAGATCTCAACTTACTAAATGATTTAAGGGTAGATGCACCATTACTTAATTAGTTTAGAGGCAAACTCACTTTAGAGGAACATTTCCCTATACATCACACATTAATTGTAACACCCACCATAGGGTGTCATATTTATGTTACTTAATAACCCCTAAGTTCGTATAAGGTGACGTTGTAATAAAAAGATAAGTCAATTTTTTTTTTACGACCATAAAATAAACTTAGCGAAAAATAAAACATTATAGCAACCTCACACATAGATTACATCATATACATATTACAAACGCATCTTGTTGTTTTAACCCATGTCTCAAACTAAAACACACTTAAATAAATTACACACATACATATCGAGTTCAAACTTGAAGTTTTGAAGCGGCGGACCCCTCGGATGGGTCCTCCTCAGTTCCTCAACAGGTAGGAATTCGTTATGACGAGTAGCCCTACCTGGGACAGGTGTCCGGCCGACGATACTATATTGATTTTCGTTGGGACATAATTCCTAGTGTCCCGGTGTCGCCCGATATGCAACGGAAATTCAACATGAACTAAAATAGTTACACGAGAAAAATGGATCTCTACGAAACTTGATGCTAATGCTAATGATCGGATATCCTCATAAATAAGTCCTCGCTCAACCTCCTCCGTGAAATTGTAGACGTACATATCCGAAGAAACTGGCTCTTGACGTCATACTATCAGAATTCGGCGTTCCCAGTCGTGAGAAGTAACTCTTCTTCTGCTTCTTGTACTGTTTATTTCTCAACGTCTTCACCCAATTAAAATATAATAGGCAAATATACACACAAAGAGGTGAGATTATCTACACCAATACAAGCATGATAGTACAGAGATAATACAAACAACACATCATGCAAAAATATCATATCATGATCACAATTATACTATCATCATAGTGTCAAATAATAATTACCATTATGTCACTATTATTATTTAAATCATACAACAATTACAGTAACACCGCCATATAGATATAGATGCTCAGTTTCATGCATGCGTACACAGACTCAATGTCCTACTCCATGGAGCTAATACTTAAGTCGGAGAAATTGATCGAAAAGAGCTGCTGGTATTTCGTGCTTCAAACCAAGTGCTTATAATTATATCTTGCACATCTAGACATACACAACAGTCTTTGTCAGATCTCGATTAAGAATAAGTGTCTCTGTTCGGATCACCGGTGTGTTGCATCGGTCTAACCCATGGTGCAGAAGAGCTACCAACTGCCCATTGTGAGCAACCCGCACCCCGATGCCCCCAAGGTCCACAAGTGACCTACACTACGCGTATCGCACCCACTCAAGAGGTGTACGTTTCTCCTAGGCAATTAGCCATATCCAGTCCATCGGACCATTTTCAATGCATGTGTAATGCACCAATTACTAACCAAAGGTAAATCACATAATTTCTCATACAAAGTTCAAATACTATTTTACGTTCATAAAATGGATTCATGCCAATCATAAGCAAATTGCCCAATTTTTGTACAAGATTCACATAATCTTGATTTTTAATTGTAAAGTTTATTGTATAATTAAACGAACCTTATATTATTGTATTTTTCTCATTCATAAAATATTTTTGTCACATTTTTATGGTCACGCAATATTTTATTACGTAAACAACAATTTGTAACATTTCTATTACGTAACAATTTTCTCTCTTGTATTCTAAAATGCGTAAAATTATTCTTTAATTTTTAAATTGCATAGCAATTTTTCTACAATATTTCGATCGTGTAAAATATTTAAACACTTTAAAAATTGTGTAGAAATATTTTAACATTTTTTAAATCACATAATTTAAAAATTACATTTTTGAGTTACATAAATCATTTTTTTTCACCGTTTTTACCCTTAGTAAAATATTTTTTAACTTTAAAAATATTATTTTGGACTTTTCTTACAATAATATAATTCCTTACTTTATTTTCTTCCTATTCTTAGTCAAAAAATCTTTTTCTTAATATATTTTCTCAAAATTACTTTTTATTGATCTAGTTTTACAAAATTTCATTTAGTTTAATTAATTACGGTTTCTAACTTTTAAATTTCCTAACGTTTTTCCAAAACCCAATAAATAAATTCTTTATTAGTAAATTTAAGTTACAAACGTTTTCTTTTATATTTCTAAATCACTTTCAAAAATTAATTCTCATTGAAAACAATTTGAAGTTTAACACCTTCGATCTCATTTTTTCTTTTATTTATGAAAATTCCACTTGACAACACTTTAATTCTCTTTTCAAAATCCTTATTTGAAAATTCTTATATTTTATAACATCAAAACATTTTTTTTCTAAATTATCAAGACCTTAAAAATGGTCATTGGAACCATGAAATACTTTTCTTATAACTTAAATGAATTATATTTTTGTTTCTACGCAAAATTAATTAATATCAACATAACTAAAAAAAAAGCGTGTGCATTCTCTTTTGCAAAACCAAAATTCTTTTGTTTATTTCCTTTACTTATCAAATCATAAAATTTTATTATTCATGAAAATATTAATTTGGTGAACATCTAATTTGAGGTGTCTTGGCCAAAAATCTTATTGTTCTAGGGACCCAAAAATCAATTTCCTTATTCTTGAAAAATTTTCAACATGAACCCTAATTTTAGCCATCAAAATCGAACCTCTCCTTTGGCCATTGGAGCCAAAATTTTTTGCTTATTTCAACATACATCCATCATAATATATTTAACATATATCATCATGCATATTATAAGCATACCATATAAACAAGTAAAAAATCATACTAAGTATGCATACACAATTAATTCATGCAAAGCATATCAAGCATAAACAAAATAATTAAAACACATAACACAAATAATTTATTACATGACCATGGATATGAATCCTCACATGGATTCATCATCCATCAAATATAATCATCTCTCACCACCATGCTTGGTTAGTGAGATAAATCTCCCTCTTACCTCTTGAAGAACTCCAAAAGCTCCTTGCTTTGAATTTAGAACAAGATCTCCTCCAACAAAAGTCTCTTGAACATAGAACAAATACAAGAAAATTAGTATATTGAGCTTGATTAAGAGGAATCATGGATCAAACATGGTTTAGAACATGAAAAAGAAAAGAATAAAAGAAATTTCCTTACTCTTCACCAACTAAAGCTCTAGAACTTGATCTTAGTAAAAGTCCTTCAAGATGAAAGATTTAGAGAAATTCTTCAACATGAAAGTTGTTTAGAATAAGGTAAGGATTCAAGAAATTAGGTTGTATGAAATTAAAGAGTGATGGAGGGTGGACTTACCGAATGCTTTCTAGGGAGAGGAAATGGAGTTTTTCTCCTTGGTTGGTTCTTGAAGCATAAGTGAGAGAAAGAGGAAATAAAAAATGTGAAGTGTGGAAGTGAAATATTTGGTATCCTAACTATGCATGGCCGTGGACTTCATGGAGAGAAATGACAAAGTGAAGTTTTGAAAAGCATGCTCATTAATTAATCAATAGGAACTTGTCTTCATCTTTTCTTTTCTACTTCCAAAAACTATCTAGTTTTGTCTCCCATTCTCATTGCTCTTCAAAATCCCCTCCATGCATGATTCATGCAAATTGTCATCTTTTCTATCAATTATATGAAGCATTCCTAACTATTGATTCATTCAATGGTTAGGATTCAAGTAGATTTTGATTTTTAGAAGACAAAATCTAGGCCATTGGATCTTTCTTCTTTAAATCCTAGCCATTAGATGTGTCTCCAAATGAAAGGTCAAGATTGCATATTCAAACTTTACATCCAAGGGTCCAAAATAGTTGTAGAAATTTTTGATGACCAATTCTCCACCATTGATCAAAATCCAAATCCAATGGTCATTAATGGTTCATCTCCACCATTGATTTAAATCCAAATCCAATGGTCATTAATGATCCATCTCCACCATTGATTTATTTTACATCCAAGGGTTCATAATGGTCATATTCATTTTACAAGACTAAATCTCCACCCTTGATTTAATTTTCCATCCAACGATTATAATTAATCCTGTTTATTTTCAAGATTAAATCTCCACCGTTGATTAAATCAAGATTAAATCTCCAATAGTAATTAATTCGATGGTAGATATCCAAACCACCAATATTGACTTAACAATATAAAATTTTATTTTTATTTGTTATAACCCCACAAAAGAATATACTTACTGTATTTTTATCATCCGATAATTAAATACAGTACAAAATACAATAAAGAAAAGGTTTAGTAAGATCCTCTGTCTCCGTTAAAAAACAAGCATACAAATTTTTCTATGCGTAGAAATTTTTTTCACTTTATGGACCCACTGGGCCCACGTATGGCCATCTGGGCTCACCTACACTTCGTGGGGCCCACAAACAGTAAAAATTTCAAAATCACACATAAAATCACAAAAATTAGAAAATTCACAAATATTAATTCAGATTACGTAAATTAATTAAGACTAAACAGTAAAAATTAATTTACGTAAATTTTTTCGGCCCAAAAATTATAATTTTCCTAACACGGAGCAAATTACTCAAAACGATCAAATATGTAGACGGAATGTTTAAAATAATTTTACAGTGTACAGAAATCACTAAACAATAAAATTCTACTAACTGTTAAAATTACTTATTTAATACATAGAAAGTTTGGGGTGTTACATTAATACTCACGATTGTCTTATTGACACAATCCTAAAAGGCAAAAATATGTCATAGTTTAGAAAAATTGAATGTTGTTTTAACCGTTATCCAACAACAAAGAAAGAGGATTTAGTTGATACTGTGTTCAAATGTTTTCTCATTAATGGAACTTGTGGGAATGAGTTGGAAAGAGAATAGAAGGAACAAATATCTTTCATTTTGTTTAGAAGATTAATAAGGGAACGAAATGAAACTTCATTATCATGTTTAGGAGTTAACTCATAAAGGAACGAAACGAAATATAACTTGTTTATTTTTAACTATAAGTTCATTTCCTCCCATTTCACCCAAAATTTGGGGGGAACAAAAGTTTGTTATTTAATTGGTGTCGTAATCGGGATCGCGATGGGACGACCTAAAATAAAAGGATTTTTGGAAATCAATGGAGTTGTCACCAATGTTTATTTAAATTGAAAAAATATTATAAAAACCCTTTAATTATGAAAATTGGTCTTTGAAAAAAGTTTAGATTCGGGAGTCGATTACAGGTAGGGAATGCGTTATCACCCTACATTACCCATTCCAGGAACGGTACCTTTAGTTAGTTATGCAAATCTTGATAATCTCAAATATATTTGTTTTACCATTCTTAAAAACGTTGTAACTATTTTTTAAAAGAAAAAGAAATAACCAAATTGTGAAAATTTAATTTTGACTTGACAGAAATGAATTTATGCTCCTACGTATCTCTGGGTGTAATGGGGAACTCAAGGTCACTTAGTTCTTTAGAAAATAATTGTGGGCTGGTTGTTTTTAATTAAAAAACTAAAAAAAATGTTTTCAAGATTCATTTAATTGATTTTTTTTAAGCTTAGAAAAGAAATGAATCATCAAACTGACACAACTTAGATGATTTTAAAAAACACAATATTAATAAGTTGTCACAGCTCACTAATCCTATTTTATTCATCCCAATATAGTTCAATTATTTTATTTTTTATTTTTCATTTTTACCATTTTTTTATTTTCATTTTTCATTTTTTCTTACTTTCCTAAAAAACTAACAAAACAAAATGGTTTCAGCCTATTAACTAATAAAAAATTAGCCCACTAAACCCATTAGTCTAAGCTCTTTCCCCCATCACTAACCTAAACAAACAAACCAAAAAAAAAAAAAGAAATTCAAAAAATCCAAAGTCTGTCCCAACCGATGTCACCCAAACCAAACAAAATAAAACGTAAACGTAATCTAAATATAAGCCAAGAAATTAATAATAATAATAATAACAACAATAACAACAACAATAACAACAATAATAACAACAATAATAACAATAATAAGAATAACAATAATAACAATAATAACAATAATAAGAATAATAAGAATAACAATAACAACAATAATAACAACAAGAATAATAAAGAAAGGGGATGCTAACTTTTGTTCTTCAGAAAACAAATCTAGATGTTTATGAAACTTTTGAGCAACAGAATGGGAGGGGTGCTGGAGGAGTCGTGGGTCACCGGTGAGTCGGTGACAGGTCTACTAGGTGGTGGTTCGGGGGATTGTTCAGATGATGGCAGCGTGCGAGATGGTGACGAAGTGACCGCGGTACACAGACTTAGTTCGTGGGTCGCTGAGGACCACAAATATGGGTTTCTGCTACGAGATTCTGAATGATAGAGCTCTGAATGGCGGGATGTGGGCGGCTTGTGCGTGGATGACAAGCAGACGCAGTGAGCAAGACGACGGCTCGACAGAGGTTGCTCGTGGGTCGTGCACGGAGGTAGATCTAGACCGGAGAGAGGCGATGCTTGGCTACAAGTTGGTGCTGGGTGGCCGAGCTCACTAATCTGCGATGGCTGTTAGGTAGAGGCTCTGACTGGGCGTCGATTTTCAAGTGAGGGACGATGATTTTGATTCGATTTCGGCAATGGAGGTTCACGGTTTGGGTGGATGAGGGTTCACAGTTTGGGTTTAATGGTGGAGTGGTGATGGCTTGCGTGATGGCTTTCGTAATACCCTGAATCACATATTAGACTGGTAAATTGTTATAAAATGTAGCATTTGACTTGTTTAGCATGCGTGTGAAGTTTTGTGACAAATTGAGTTCGTTTAGGCACTTAGTTACAACACAGAAATTGAAAAGTAACTTAAAATGACTCAGATAATAGCTTTAAATGTAAAGTTGAGGGAAATAAACATAAAGAGTTTGTTTCTAGGTTACAAATAAGTGAAATAAGGTGTAATTAAAGTTTTAAGAGAATCTGAGTTAGTTTGGTATTTTTAGGCATACTGGTTGTGCATTTAATACCGGATTGACTATCAGCAAATATGAAAAATCATGAAAATGATGAAACAATAATTTAAATGAATTTTATGATTTATTCTAAAGTTGTTAGAAGCTGAGAAACTTGAATTAGCATAATTTGAGTGTTCTTAGCAGATAATGAAGTTCCAACAAAATATCCTAAGGGACATGATGATCATTCTCTCATTTCTCTCTCTCACGTATAAGCAGCAGAAGCTGCAAAAGAAAGAAAAGAAAAACAAAGAAGAAGAAACGAAGAAAGAGAAGAGAGAAAAGGGAAGAAAAGAAGAGGAAGAAGGAGAAAGAGGAGAAGAAGAGCAAGAGCAAGAGGATTAAGCTACAAGATCTTCATTTTCTTCAAGAGGTACAGACCCTGTTAAGGGAAAGAAAGTAAAGCATGAAAACTAGTATAATATTTATATGCTTTAGTAGACAAAGCTTATTTATAAGTTTATATTTGCTTTGTATATTTTAAGTAGTATGTATTACAATATGTTCTTTTATGGCAAGTGTTGTATATATATATGTATGAGTTTAAGTTTTTTCGCATTCTCTCAAGACTTTTTATAATTACTCACTGTGATTATGGATATATGTATTAGTTAGTAAGTAGAAGTGACGTCTCTAGTACTGGTTATCTTTATATATATCTGTATATCTGGAATATATCTAGATATCTGTATTAGGATGTTACAGTTTTGGTGAGGGCGTTAAAGGTGAAGATGGTGACGAGGTTAGATGTGGTTACAGTTAGGTAAGGATGGAGGTACTATGGGTGATGAGGACAAGGTCAGGTGGTGGCTTTTTGGGTGAAGATAGTGATGAGGTTGGATGTGTTGGAATGATGATAGTGTTGGTGAAGGTTCTGTGTGGTGATTGTTTGGTTGGGTCTTGGACCTTAGGTGAAGGTAGAGGATGTGTGTGTTTTGCCGGGAAAATTTTTCTCTTTTCTGAACCCTTTTTCTCTCGCTCATCTGGGTATTTAAGAGGGGAGATTGCTTGAGCCAAAATGACGGTTACTTGTGGTGACCATGTTGCAGAGCTATAGTCTTCTCAAGTCAGCTCATTCATGTTAATTTCTTTGCCCCCAGTCAATGCTTGGAGCTTCATTTAGCTTCTTATTGATGGTTGCTTGCCATAAGTGAGTTGCCAAGCTTGAAGATCTGTGGGTTAATGAAAATTCAAAGAGGGGAAGGACCAGTCGTTGTTATGGTTTGTGTGGTTGCTGAGGTAAGGTGTGCAGAAGCTAGAGTGGTGACTGGTTACATGAGAGAGTGATACATAGGAGTTGACATGGTGAAGAGAGGCTGCGATTGAGACTTTGATGGTTACTGCACAGCTAGGACCCCTGTGAAAGTGCTCTTTTGAAGATTGAAAGGGGAGACGAGACTTGAGGGTGCACAGCTACTGTAGTTGTGTCCTGTAATTAAGTTTTTATTTTATTCTTGTTTTCCTTTTCCCTTAATCATAAAAAAAAGATTATTTTTTTGTACACATAATAAGAAAAAAAAAAGAATGATCCAAATAAGATGGAAGTAGATAAAACATGAAAAAATTATGTGTTTAAAATATTACAATTAAGGACAATTTAACACAATTATTACTCTTTGATTAAATAATAAGAAAAATTTTATGAATAAAATTGCATATAAACAATGGGAAGAGAGGGAGAATAGTTCCCCATAGTTTCCTTTCAATTCCTATCTTTTAATAAACTCTCAAACAAAGAAACTTTTTTCCCTTCCCCTAATTCTCTCTCCCTTCTCATCATTCCTCGTCATCCAAACAGTGTGAAAGGAAAGCCTATCTTCAAATGTATTGCTCACATTAATAAATAAAATACTAAAAGTGCAAGCATTGTATTTATTTATTTATTTTTACTTATACCCCCTAGAAGTTGGAATAATAATATGGATCCCAAATTAGGGGTGGAAATGAGCTGAGATAGGTTAGGTTTTGCCTAAATAAGCTTAGGCCTGTTTTGAAACATGTCAACCCAAGCCTGGCTTGCTACTAGTCATAGGCTTTTTTTTTAGGGCTCAACTTGACTTGTTTATGAAAATATAAAAGTTTAACTTGACCTAAAAACTTATTTAAATACCTACATTACATAAAGGCTTTCATATAAGCCAAGAAACTTAAATTTTTTATTTTTAAATAGGTAAAATCTTTAATAAAATAATAATAATAATAATAATAATTATTATTATTATTATATTCTATATAAAATAAATATATTATGCTAAATTAAAAAATTATGTAAGTATTACAAATTCATAATTATATATATAAATATTAAATAAATAAGTTGACTTGATAAACTAAATAAAATTTTTTAAAAACTCAAATCTTACTCTGCATAATTAAATAAATTTTTAAAAAAATTTAAGTGTGACTTATTTGTTAAATAGGACAAATACATATTACTTTATTATCCCAACACAAATAAATGAATTAATAAATAAATAAATACATGTTACTTTTTAGACAGCGTGCATTTTACTTGGCCATCGATGGAAGCAGGAGGTAGATTGTTGTTCTAGCACCCTAGCAGCAACTAGAAATAGTTGAAGAAGGGGATATATATCAAGTATGTGAAAGTGAAACATGTGGTTTCTCACTCCCCATTTCAGCTGTTCTTATCCACATGACAATGTCATTACTCATTACTAATATGATATGTTTTGTTTAAAGAGGCTACTGTGTGAGTATTTATAGTAGGCATTTCGCTAGGATTTTAACAGCGAGACCCCAAGTGAAATCTACTGCATCACTTCAATAGGAACGACCATAACTTACTTTTCATGTATTTTATTCTTGAATAATGCTATACTTCTAAGGGCACAGATAGCTCAAAAAACCTATGTTGTATATTGCAAAGTTGATTAGCTATATTTACATTGATGTCCTGCATAGGCCATCAAATAACTCTACATAGCACGAAATACTTGTGTGCTCTGATAGCACATATTCTGACTGTATCTTTATTTGTAAAACTGAAATTTCAGCCGTATTATATATGTGCCATACGAGCATGTTAGTAGTTCTCCTACCTAATCTCATACACGGGTGGAGCTAGAGAATTTTCCTTGATGGGACCAAAGAGAACAAATACTTTGTTTAAGAGGGCCAAGCTTAACAATTTTTTGTATTTGCATTTTTTTTTAACAAATTACTGGAAAATCTGTTATTTTGGAAAAAATTTGGGGAGCCATCACCAATATATCTCAACTTACACTATCCTCTTTCCGTCCTCATACATTGCTTTGGTGACTTTTTTTTTTGTCTTAAACTTGTTTTGCGAGGAAAACATTAATTTTTCTCATGTGAAGATGTTAATATTAGTAATTAGAGGAAGATAAGATTTAAGTTATTTGTTATCTTTGACAGCAACTTAAGCTATTCTTAATCTTTTGATAGCAACTTAAGCTATTCTTAATCTTTTGATATAGCAACTTAAGCTACTATTAAGACAAAGGTTAAATTACTACAATTTGTTCTTGTTAAAGGTGCTTTTGTCACTACTAATACGAGCACATCCGTTTGGCATTTTATAGAACTCGTCAACTAATTAAAAGGATTATTTAATGTTATATCATTTATGTAAACAGCGTCAAGGAAAGGTAGGACATTTTATCAACATGACTTAGCCAGATACGTCCAGTTATGATCTTTTATTCTTGGTGCTGTCTGTACGTTTGGACTAACTAGCTCCTATCGGTTATTGGATATTGCTGAACTCAACCTTATCAAGGGGCTTACAAAACCATATTAAACTCGGGACCATGGGTTTCACGTCAGCCATGGACATTGACGCAAAGCCTAGCTAACTCCTGACCCAAGAGTCAATTGAACTTAAATGCGCTGTTGCTACTTTCCTTTCTTTATTCCTTAAATCTGATGGAGAACCTTCTTTCTCGTTCACCCTGTACCTCCAGCTTAGAGGCACACGCTACACAGATGTAACAAACATTCATGCATCATCCCTAGAAGGACCATCCATCCACTCAGTGCCTCAAAAAAGTTTAAAGACTCGATGAGGACATTTGAATCCAAAAGTTATGTTTGGATATTTTTACTGTAGTAAAATAAAATTATTTATAATGAATGAAATAGAATAAAGTGAAGAGAGATGAAATATATGATATTGCTTTTCTTTTATTTAGAAGTTGTTCCAGTAATTAGCAAATAATATAATAGAATAAAGAAATAAACTAAAATAACATAGTTCACATATAACAAAATGGAACTCATGGTATCAAACTTCCTTCACTCATATGTTTTGATATCTCGCGTTCCTTTATTAGTAACTTATTTATAAGTATTGATGTAACTTTTGAGGCATGTGACATGTGCTAACTTTGAAACTCACCATTCTTTGACAAAAAAAAAACTTACCATTCTTTAAACTTTTATGTAAAAAAATTGTATAAAATAATATAAAAGACTAGAAAATAAAAAACTATTTTTTAATTCAAAGAAAGTTACATTTCATCCATTTCTCCAAATGGGTGGGCCGTGGGTTTCATTTCATTAGAGTGCGTTGACTGTGTTGTGTTCTCATCAGAAGCGCATAAAAGGAACACCCTTCTTCCAGATGGGTGTTTAGTTGAATCACTGGCTCCGCTTTATGCACCACGGAAATTCGGTAGCAGAATTGAGAGTCCCCCCATAAAGACAAGTTGAAAACATAAAATAAAAAGAGGACACTTTCCCAGGCTATGGAGTCCAGAGAGCTCCCCTTTATCTATTGATTTGTTTATTTAGTTTACTGTATCCTATGCTTCCTTCCTCAATTCTTTCCAGATGTCTCATGCCTCTCTCTATAGACCTTTTGACTTCCACCTTCGTTTTTGTTTTATTCAATTGAGCTCTAGGATCAGACCTCTAGAATTCAGATTGGAAGCGGAATAGAAGAACTGAAAAGAATGTGATCAGAGTGATAACAAACTTTTAAGTTATAGGAAAATGAGGGGAAGAAAAAGCCTTATAGGGTTCACATTTCCAAATCAAACCAAATTCATTTCTTCTGACATTCATTAATTAATTAGTAGTAGTATCTTAATTTGGGGATATTAATTGGGCATTGGGGTTGATGCAATGTAAGGGTTCCTTATAGAAGTCAACTAGAAGCAGGACTATCGTTTGGTAGGATCATCGTAATTAAAACGTTTTTATTATTGTCAGATTATGGTTCACGGGGAAGGGGCAGGGTAAATGCCCCATAGTAATACCAATTTTTTATATTATTAATTAGTAGTATTAATTTTGTAACAAAAAAATAAATAGTATTAATTTTTTAGTACAATTCAAGTAATTGTATCACAGTCAATAAGAATTGACAGGGTGATTACTGATTTGTAAAGGTCTGACTTAATCTCATTAAATTTTGCACCGTCACAGATTTATAGGTCATTACCATTTAGTTTTTTATCTATCATGATTTGCATATCATTATTTTTTTTCTTTTTTTCTTAAGAAACCCTTTAAATCCCAGCTCCCGGAAACTCTTTCTCCCACCTCTTTTTTGACTTGCAGGTTCAAAGTTACAGTAAAAACAAAATTAAGGTAAACAATTGTCTCCATCAAAAGGCGCTGCATATATCGTTCCCTGCCCTATCACTTTTTGCATCGAACCGGAAAAACACTACATGAGTTCTCCACTTATCTCTGTTGCACCAAATGTTGTTGTATTTTCAAACTCTGTGATCCTAGTTGCACTTGAAAAAAGTTGCAATCTTTAGTGAGTTTCTCTCTGACCCAGTAAAATGGCCAGCACTTTTCTACTAGTTAAAGGCGATGCCTTTCTGCCTCCATCAGAACAGCCACCATATTTTCTGTCTCAGCCAAACCCACCTTCCCCTCCCACTTTTCGATCTGATAGCTTCAGTTTGAACGATAAGATCTTAAACGTTAGTCCAAGCATACTTCTTATCATCATAATTCTAGCTATTGTTTTCTTCGTTTCTGGTTTGCTCCACCTCCTTGTTAGATTCCTATGGAGACCTCAACGTAGAGACCCTGATGATTTGGATAATGTCACTGCTCTTCAAGGCCAATTGCAGCAACTCTTCCACCTCCATGATGCTGGGGTTGACCAGTCATTCATTGACACCCTCCCTGTCTTCCATTACAAAGCCATTATAGGATTGAAGAACCCTTTTGATTGTGCTGTTTGTTTGTGTGAGTTTGAACCCGAGGACAAGCTCAGGTTGTTACCAAAATGCAGCCATGCCTTTCACATGGAGTGTATTGACACCTGGCTCTTGTCCCACTCTACTTGTCCTCTTTGTAGAGCAAGCTTGCTCCCTGACTTCTCTGCAAACGACACCTGTTCCCCCATTCTTCTTGTTCTAGAATCTGGGAGTGAGAGTTCAAGGGAGATTGTTCCAGAAAGAGAGGCTGCTACTGTTGGAAGAACTAGTTCGGTTATAACAACAAATTCTCGTCTTGGTAGCGAATTTGGATCAACCCGTATTGATTTACCACGCAAATCGGGTGATTTAGCTTCAAATGACAATCCTGATCCAACCGTAGAAGAAGGGGATGCTGTGGAAAAAGTGGTCACGGTTAAGCTTGGAAAGTTCAGGAATGTGGATGGTGGTGGTGGGGAAGGAAGTAGCAACAGCACCAACAATGTAGATGCTAGAAGGTGCTTTTCTATGGGGTCCTTTGCTTATGTTATGGATGAGAGTTCTTCACTGCAGGTACCCATAAGAACCCCAATCAAGAAGCAGTCAAGTAAGAAGAAGTGTGTGTTGCCTTTGACCCCAGGACACAGGCTTGCAATGTCGGAATGTGACTGTGAATCCAGAAGAGATTTCAAATTCGCAGGCTTTGATGTAACTAATAGAGTTGAGGACGTTACTGGGACTGGAAGTACTCGTAATTGTAGTGGGGCTGCTATTGGAAGGAGCAGAAAAGAGAGTTTTTCTATATCAAAGATTTGGCTGAGGGGGAAGAAAGAGAAGCCAAATGCAGTGGCAGATTCATCCAGAAGGGCTGTTTCGTTCAGGTTCCCAGCACAGCGTAATGTTGTTGCTGCTGCTGCTGCTGCTACTAGTGATGATTTGAAGGCCAAGAATGGGAAATTTGACACAAGGAGTACTACTTCTGAGATGGATATTGGGAAATGGGAGAATGGAGGAAGTGAATTCGGCTATGATGAGGAAAACCAGAGCTGCTATAGTATGGATTCTCAAGCTAGAGCACCTTCTTTTGCTAGAAGGACTTTGCTTTGGCTCACCGGAAGACAAAATAAGGTTGTTCACTCTTCCTCTGCTTCCAACCTCTAGTTTTTCTCTTTCTTTAATTATCTCCTCTTTTTGGAACCATTTTTTCCTTTGATTTTATAATTCTGGAATCTAAATTTGTTAAAAGTAGAATATTAGTGGTAGAAAGATGCAAGAGAAAGGGAAAGAGTGAAATGAGCTGTGGACTCTGAATACAGTATTACTGCATAAAGTTTGTTGCTGTTCCATTGAATATGAGGCTACCTCCGTGTAGGGAAAAAAGTGTAAGAGAGATTCTTTTGTTTTCCTCTTCTTTGATTTCCCTGTTCAATGGTCACATAATTCTTCAATCATTTAGATTTCAGTTTTCACTTGATACTACAGTCTTGTAATATTTGTAAATTTTTTGTGATTCTTATAATCTTATTTCCAGCAGTTGCGTTCTTGTAACTTTGACAAATCCTTCATATTAAAATTGTTTCTGGACGAATTCTGGTCTCAGGACACTAACCATTTTTAGTGATACAAAACCTGAACAATTGAAAGTCAACCACAAAAATCTAACATGGATTTTTGTACATGGTGCCAACTGTAAATAACTATATAATAACTTCATTGAACTCTTTTCTGTGGCTTTGGCTTGCCTTTCAGAGTTGATTCCATTATTCCAAAATTACTCACTCAAGGATCCATTTTATGTATTGAATTTATTAGCAAGTGGTAAACTCTGCTTCCCCTATGGCAGAGGAGTGAGGACACCCTTCAGAAGAAAATGACGTGTAGGAAATGTATACTATAAGAAAGCCATGAATGTATCTTTATGGAAAAGTTGAGAACTAGGCAGAGGTTTGGGTCCTCTATTTAATGCAATATCTGGGACCTTTACCTTTATAATGGATGAGATGAAAATTCAAATTCAAATTGAAATGCTTCTTCCCAGCCTAGCTGCTACTAGTTGGTCCCTCCTTAATCAATGTTCTTGAATTGGAAAGCTTAGCGGAAATTGCCAGGCAAGGGACTTGTGGATGCATGCAGGGCTTTGCATTTAATAGAAGCAATATTCAAAAGCTTGGAAAAGAGGCAGTGACCACTGACTGGGCTAATACATTGATGGCTGATGTTAATAAGGTCACGGGAACGGTTGGATGCCGCTGTCTGCTGTAATTTGTGCACCTAACCTTTTTCTTCACGTACCATCCTCTTTAATAAATAACAATGATATCAACTCAGATGTGAGAGAGAAGAAAACTACAAGACAACTTCCTAATGAGTGTAACTGGGTCTATGAATATTGGAATTGATCATGTTTAGGCTTAGCAAAGAGCCAATAACACATAATGGACATAATGTTGTACTATTGCTGCACGGTTGAGTCTAAACTTAGTCTTATTATAGAGGGATATTATATGCAACTGCGATAGCATTATCCGCAACCACAAAGGTGCAAAGGAGGGAGAGATTGGTTAACGAATGCAAGAAGCACAAGCGGATGGTGTCAATAAGTTGGATTGGACCAGTAATTGCCATGTCACAAATGGTTGTGTTGTACACATCATAATAAAATTGTCCTTACCCGTTTATTTGATGTTTGAGAATTGAGAGCTGAGCAGGTTACAACTAAACTCGTGGCATTGCCAGTGGCCAGGAAAACATGGGATTTTTTTTTTTTTTTTGGGTTGGTTGATTTTCCCAACCAACCATTAGCCTGATCTAGTAGTAATCTTGGATCAGATTGTGGTTATGTGAGCTGTGCTTCAGATATTTTAGTATATGGCATTTTCTCTTCTTAAACTTTTATTTATAAAATAATGAGATACTCTAAATTTAAATTATAAAATTTAAATCAGTTGTTTATTCACAATTACCAATTTCTTACGGAGTATACTTGCACTTTGGAGAATTTAAATCCCTCCGAAGAAACATGTAAATTGCTATTTAAAAAAAAAATCGAATGACTGTAATATTTACAAGTAGAAATTTTCTTGAAACTTGCATGGGTTTGGTAGAAATTTTCCTTTGTAATTTTTTTAATCAAATATGTAATTTTAACGTTATATATACATATGCAAATGTTTGTGGCAATTTCCATTTCCACAAAATCAATCCAAATATATAATAATCGTTTATTGATTTTTGATTAAATTAAAGTTTTGGTTCTTGTAATTTACAATTAATTCATTCTCTATAATTTATTTTTTAAATCAGATTTTATACTTATAAATTTTTTAAAATATTGTCTGCAATTAATTTATATTATAATGCTGTTATATTACTATTAATTAACAAATAAAGTAAGTATTTCTTTATCCAATATATATAAATTCCTTTAAATGCTTATTTTCTCTATAAAACATCAAATAAGATGTTTATTCATTCTAATAGATATTTATTTTTTCTCAATAAACGTTCTTTTGTCTAATAAGTATTTTTAAGAATTTTTTTGTAAAATGTCTAATAAAGATTAAATTAACAAGTTTAAAATGAAAATTAATGAAATAAATTATTTTAAAAATATTTATAAATGTAAAGTAAAAAATTATAGGGAATAAATTAAGAATAAATGTAAATTATTAAAACCAAAACTTTAATTTAGCCTTGATTTTTTATAGTATTATATTGTACCATTCAAACAATGCTTGTGTGCGAACTCATTTTAATTAACCAAAGATGGAATTATCGTTTCATTTATTCATTAGTATCATTAGGTAGTATGTTTCGGTTGGCGTTTATCTAATTAAAAAGCCCATTTGTAGTAAAAAAGTGCTTCGCCTGTACCGTTTGTGGCAAAATTACTTTGGACTTAAATGTAATTTAACACCTAAATAGTACAAGTAACATTTTGTAGTTTTGTACTAGTGAAGAAACTTTTCATTTGCGTGTATATTGACAACAATGCTCTTATAATTTGATATTATATAATTATTTTGATGATATTTAAACAAGTAAAATTCAATAATTTTTTAAAATAATACAATTATACTCTAATTCTACTTTATATTACCTAAATAAATTTAATTTTAAAATAAATTTCTAAGCACTCAGTTGTTTACAATCACTTTTTTTAACTTTAATTTAATTATTTTTAATTTAACTCTAGGGATAACTCATATTTTTTTTGTAATTACACATTTAAAAATATATTTTTTATCAACCATGTCCAAATAATATTCATTGGTTAAAATCAATTTTGAGATAAAAAAAACTTTCAAATTCATCACTTCACTAGTATCATATAATATTTTGGGAACATTTAGATACACTTATGAAAAAAAATACTTATTTTGATTTTTTTAAAGAGTTTATTTTTAAAGAAAAAAATATTTTGCATTTGGATGCAATATTTGAACAGTACTTATACTAATAATCACTAATATTAAAATCACTTATTTTTTTTGCTTATTTTAAAATCTTGGGATTGTGTTAGTTTTTAAAATAAGTGGTTGAACCACTTTTTTTAACTTTTTTTTAAGATCACATTCAAACATTCTTAAAAACACTTCTAAGTACTTATTTTTAAGAATAAATATATAAATTAGTCCCTAAAAAATATACATTGTGTGCATTTGGTCCCTAAAATTGTTTGAGTGCACAATTTAGTCCACTAATGTGTGAAATCACCAACACCTTCATCCTTCCGCTAGTTGGGGTTGATGAGTACTAACAGAGATACTAATATGTCACGTTAAGTGCACATGTGTCACGTTAATAAATCGTTATTGAAACCTAAGTCGAATGTTAGTAGTGATAGAGTGATATGGGAACAAAACGACATCGTTTCGCCATATGAATCTCACAAAACGTAGTTGTTTGAAGTTTTCTCTTATGTTTGAAATAAGGAAGAACAGAGTATTTGAATCCTCATTTGCCAATGCTTCCCGAAATGAAGACACCAGATATTCATGGTTTTTACATCAGCTAGTTGTAATGAGGGAGACACTGCTTGGAAGTGAAGCCTATCGCACTTGGACCCTCACCATTGCAAATAAAACATCAATTGAACCCCCACCACGAGCCTCCTTCCAGAGCCAGCGTGCATAACCAACCTCTGCTCTATCACCATAACCAGTGCTCTCTCAACCATCACCCGCAACAAAAAGAACCGAAAACCCACTAGAACCATCACAACCACCAGCCAAGCCCAACCTAGACTCAGCAACCGAGCATCCACCACACTGCCATAACCAAACCCAACCACAACCACCCTTGAAGTCATCGCACCACAACTCGAACCACTGTAACATCCCAATATTTATTATCCAGATATATCGTCATATAAAAAAATAATTAATATTGACTATGCAATTTCTAATATACAACCACTAACCCATATCATTCATACGTAATGAGTAAATATGGAGAGTCACGAAAACAAAAGTTATATATATACATCACTGCCTCCAAGGCACATTGTAATACTTAAACTTTTACAACAACAAAAACTAGCATATTATACAAGCTTTATCAATAAAAGCATACAACTATACTAATCTTCATCCATCTTCTCCTTCCCTTTTGAGGAACTAGCACCTGGATTTATATGGTAACACAATCGGGATGAGAAAAACATATCTCAGTAGAAGTATTCCAATACCAGTATATATAAACATATACAAACAGATAATATACTCAATTATCAAAAAAATACTTCAGTCACAGAAGCAAACAACATCTCCATCTTAAAGACAAGCAATTTCTTATACAACTGCAATGCATGAATAATGTCATGATAGCAACTGCCCATACAACCATCATGATATGCCAATTTATGTCTAATGTTCATGCCTATGCAACATCCTAAATATGAAATGCATAATGTATGTTACCATTTCTAAGAACCCAGTTCTATGGTAATGTCATGAGATGCATGAACCTTGAATAAAACAAAAAACCCAGTTCCATAAGCTTTGAACAAGCATTGAAAACCTAGTTCCAGCTATTCCACAGGGTGTGAGAGAAAGACCATCCTCAACTCATCACTATGGTCGGGAAGGTGTGTTACCTCTTCACTTACAATCATGTATGATCACCCTCTCTGGGTAGTGAAGTCTCATCAACTACACGGTCTTCGACAATGATCACTATGATAGGAAAGATTAGTTACCTTCTCATTCAAAATCATATTTGATCACAACAATGATCTTTGTAATATGAAGGATTGATAACCTATTCATTCAAAATCACATTAGATCACCCACAACAATCATTGTGATAGGAAGGATTGGTTACATTCTCATTCAAAATCACATTATGATCATCAACAATGAGGACTCACCCTCATCAACATAGTTAAGGAACAACAATAATGTCAATTACTTCACTAACTAACATGTCAATTGATTTACATTATTAACTATCACCATGAAATATAATGATGTTAAATACCACAATAATTAATATACCAATTGATTTACTTTCACCACACAACCACTTCATTAAATACCCCTATTAGAGTCTCCATACTCAATAAAGAAGCATAAATGAAGAAACTGCACCATTGGAAGACTCCAAGGCAAACTAACACAACATCTAGTTGTTTTCAGGCCCTCACGTAGTGGCAATCCCTGAGCCACGTCGCGGCACCCAACCCTCGGGTTCAAGTACTAGTAGGAAAATGCTGCCAATGTCGTGGCATTCCAAGTGCCAAGCCGCGGCGCCCACTGCAGAATTTAGAATCTGTAGAATTTTGCAAATACGGGTACTGTTCCATTGGAACTAAACCCTCTTTCAATCACTCAAAATTCAATTTCAAGTAATTTTCAACCTCTATCAAGGTCTAACTACACATAGAAACTCTTAAACCACTTCAATTTTACTCAAAACCAAAGATCATGAAAAATCATCAATACAAAACCTAAAACCCCAAAACTCAACTTAAGTGAGATTTAAGGCATACAAGAGCTGGAAATCCTTTTTTCATACACCCAATAACTCAAAAATAAGTCATTCTCAAGTTTTCCAACAAGATTCAAGCCAAAACACCAAAACACACACTAAAAGACCATTATTCACATCAAGCAATCTACATAGCCTAATGAAAAATATGGATAGAAAGTGTGAAACCAAGGTTCCCCCTACCTCAATTCTTAGAAATGAAGTCGATTAACCGTTTATCTGAAAAGTTAGGTTCTCTCCCTTGCTTAGTTGTTGATCCTTCTCCCTTAGCACTTTGATTTCCCCTCTCCTTTGCTTTTCTTGTGGCAGCCGTGAGATGAGAAGATGAGAATGAGAATTACTTCTCATTTTCGCCTTAAATAAGCCAGCAACAGAAACAAAGGGTCGTGCCATCTTATTTTGGTCACTTAAGTGACCAAAATTCACCCGAACAGTTAAGAACGCTTAGTTATCACCAAACCAAGTTTTTCAACTTCCAACAAGTTTAAAATAAATCTTAAGATTCATAAAAAATCTTGTTACACCATTTTCACATTTTTTCATATCTGCTAGGAGTCAATTTGGCACTAAAACACACAACTAGTACGCTTAAAAATACCAAACTAACTCCGATAAATCTCAACCTTTAACCACATCTACTTCCACATATGTGTGACTTAGAAACAAATTCTCCACACTTATTTCCACAAACTAAGCAGTTTAAATCAAAATCAGGACTGAAAACAACTATATTTCACACATAGAATTACAGTAAAGTGACTAAACATGCTCAGATAGTCACAAAACGTCACATGCATAACAAACTAGTGTTAGACTACCTCCGTAACCATATACAAGTCTATCATGCTTTCACGGGTGTTACAACCACCATCCTCACAGATCCACCATCAAGCCTCTTCACTGCCCCATCGCTATCCACCCAACCATTGTCTCCATCGTTTCAGCCATCCATCCAATCATTGCCACACCAAGCTCATTGTTAGCAACCCCTCCTCTCCACAACCATCACTGGTGTATTCATTTCAGAGAGCTTTAGGAAATTAGGATATTTTGGCAAATTATGGTTCAAATACCTTGTTTTTGCCCCATTTTAACCATAATCATTAAAGAAAAAACTTCAAAGGATTGTGTTTTGAGATATTCAAATGGTAAACAATGTCATTTTGCTCCCATATCACTCTACCACGGTTAACATTCCACTTAAGCTTTACTAATGACTCATTAACGTGACACATGTCTACTTAACATGACATATCAACATCTCTATTATTGCTCATAAACTCCAATTGACGAAAGGATGAACGTGTTGACAATTTCACATATTCTAGAATTAAATTGTGCACTCAAACAATTTTAGAAACCAAATACACACAATATGTATTTTTGAGAGAACAATTTATATATTTACTTTATTTTTAAAACATAAATGTTTATTTTAAAAATTATGTATCCATACAGCTCATTCTATTGCTTATACCATCTGTTTTTATACAATAAGACGCATCAATTGAAGAAAAGTTTATATAAGACTAAAATAAACTAAGACACTGGGACGAAGGATGCTAATATGGACTCAACAAATTTGGGTCTATCAATGAACTACTTCATTTTTTAATCGATAGTATTTATATGTAAATTTGAGTATATAAAAAAATTATTAGTTAAAATTTATAAATTACTTGTATATACGATTATTCGTAAAAAAAATAATTTAATTAAATTTTTATATAAATATAAATATTATTAATTAAAATTTATATCTTTTAATTTAAATTATTGATTTATTTTAATAATAAATTAATGACTCAAAAGCTATACTGATCGTAGACCTCTTTTTAAAAGGTCCGTATTAGAATTCGCCACATACGGCAATAATATATAGGAGAGTCCTTTTTTCTCCCTGAAAGGAACTTTAAGTAGGAGGGGAATTAACTATCCCATCCCAAGGTCTCACAACATACTAAGGAAGGATTGCTCACAGCACAAATTAAACCCGCAGTCTTACGGCTCCGTTTTCAATACAACAACCTGGTTGTGGTATGTTAAACGCCTCCAAGTCTTACAAGCTTTGATTCTTAACAATCAAGACAATCCTCTTTTATATATGAACTTGTCACTTCCGCAGAGAGGTTAGCGATACTTGCAAAGCCTCTTGAGAAAGACTGATGGCACCAGGACATCGTGGGCAATAATCCACAATTCTCACTACAATTCCCAACCCGTTTATATCGTAACAAATAACTCTCTGCAAATTGATTTATTCTTCCACAATACTCTGCTTGCTCTAGCAACCAAATAATCATTATATTTACTTTTAGAAAGAAAAAATTCTTCTGAAGTAAATATGTCTCTAAAATCAACAAATAAAATTATATTTACTCTTAATTTAATCTAAAGTACATTAAAATATTAACTTACTAAGATTTAATTATAGATACACCCTTAATTTTATGACCATAGCTTGCTGAGACTATTTATGCAAAGAAAAAGTGCAGCAATTTAGTAATAGTTTTGCTACTTCAATTTCTCTGCAAAACAAAGCATATGTAGCGTAGACTGCATATAGAGCTTACTTATATTCAAACAGCATATACATTTGTAACCATTCGTAATTAAGAAGCGCAGAACGTTTATGCGTATTTTATGTTATGGACGAGGTGAGAAAAACGTCGCAATCCCATCTGTGCCACGTGCAACTGAGGAGAAGCACATGGTTATGCTTACAATGATGAAAACCCGCTTATTTATATATATATATATCCATCACTCTAGGGTTCTATGTTGGGGCAAATTAGGATTTAAAATAATGAGTCTGACGACATTTATTTATAGAAGAAAGTTGGGGAAAGTAGTAAGCAATGCACTGTACTCTCAAGTAGTGAAACGTACTTGTTGCAATTCATTTTAGTGGCAACTAGGAATCTCTGCTTTTCTGTGGAGATGAGAATATTTCCAATTGATAAATTTGTAATATTTATGGGACTAGTTCGACTTTAACTCACTTCAGGCCATGTATATGTGCCGGTTCTAAAAGCCCACATACTAAATTGGCTGTCACCGTTACATACAATACGATACATGGGCCGGCTCGTGGTATAGTCCGCTGTAACTCAGTTCTGGCGGGCCACGGATTCTACGCCAATTCTAAAAGCCCAGTTATTGTTTAAATGGCAATTCAAGCGTGGAGTTTGCAGACAAAGAGGCTTCAATAACCCAAAAATAATTCCAGATAATTATGACATTTCGTCTATCCAAGCAAGCGTGCGTGATCTGCGGTGTTGCTGGATATGTTTGGGCTTGGCCCATTTTCTTCACTGAGCCTTTAGAGCTCTGTTTTGTTGACAAAATAAGTTATGCATTTCTCTTTTATTTGATGCAAGAGAAACCCAAATTAAAAGGAAAAGCGACCACTATCCAGAAACAATGAACCGCCCCTAGATTTAGAATTTAGATTCAGATTAGGTAGATGCTCACGTCTTCTTTCTCTTTTATTTGATCCTATATCCCAGGCTTGCACCATCACCATCACCCTTCGTCCCTTCCCTTCAAATTTACCATCCACTTTTCCTTCCTCTGTTATTTCCAAACCCTAATTCAAGCTCAAGTCCAATCATGCCTTCTCCTTCTCCTCTTATTGATCACCTTCACCATCAGCATCACGATCACCATGGCGATCCCCAATCAAAACCAAACTCCAACCTCCTTTCCCTCTTCCTCAAGCCCATCATCATGCTCCTCCTCACCTCCCTCTTCTTCCTCTTCCTCGGCTTCGCTGCCTTCCTCCTCCTCCACCTCTTCCTCCTCGGCGGTGCTGTTCACCGCCTTCGCTTCCGCCCCAACCCCAACCCTACCCCTGACGTCAACAGCCTCCCCTGCTTCCGGGTCTCCAAGGGATCGGAACCCGGACCCGACTCCCGTTGCGTTGTCTGTTTGGATGGCTTCCGCAACGGCCAGTGGTGCAGGAAGCTCGCCGGATGCGGCCACGTCTTTCACCGCAGGTGCGTCGACATGTGGCTGGTGAAGGTCCCCGCATGCCCTACGTGCCGGACATCTGTTCGATTCAATGTTGGGCCTGGGGCTCACGCTCATGTCCCAAGACAGGATGCTAGTCAATTTTGGACGTGCGCCACTAACACCAATGCTCTCACTATGTTATTATAGTTTGTAAGTTTTAATTCTTGCGCTTTCTCCAAACTATGTAACATTAAGTTTTTTTTTCACCCCTCTATGTACAGTATATCTTATATGAATTTCAACAATTGTCTTTTTTCATTTTTTTCCCCTTCTTTTTCTATTTTTTTTTCCATTTTTTTAATTCCTGAATGAAATGATTGGGTGATAGTTTACTTGGAAGCTTGAAGCAATGGATAGGAGAATGAATGCCTTTAAATCTTACCTTTGTTTGCTGATTTCTATTGAGGAATTACCTTGTCCCACACTTCCACTGCCACGAACTCTCGTGTTCTAATCACCCTGACCTTCATGCCAGTTGCTTCAAATCTGTGCTTTTCCAATACACGTGTTGTGTAATTCTCCAGTGGTTTTCCATGGACCGAGTTTCATCATTGTTAGTGATGAACACCTACAGCCTAGTTAAATTTTCGTCTACTCAATTGAAAATTTGATGGTTGATCGCTTTAGTTGTTTACTCTAATTGCCTGACAATTACTGTTTTTGACTTACAAGACAAAGACTCGAACTTGCAGGTGCATTATAATTTGGGTCGTGGCCTTAGTCTGCCTAATCAATCATCTTTACTAATTGGTTATAATTTTTGGTGAAGTAATTGTTAAATTCTTGAAGAATGGTTGCTTATGGAATTTCTAGACGGAGGTCCTTTTCCTTTTTTTTTCCTTTTTACAAGCGACTTCCTAAAGGAGATTACTTTTTCGGGTCTTTTTATTGAATACTACATTTTGTCCTTGCTTGATGCATGCCAAGTTGCCAACTACTTGTATTTCCCGAAATTGACTTTCAGTTTCCATTGGAGTATGCAAGTCAGATAAATATCTGTTTAAGGATGTATTTTTAATTTATATGCACAAAAACTATTGTCACATTGTAATGGGTTATTCTTAATATGATAAATTGGTAAGGTTTCTTATCTAGTCTTAACGTATCTCTTTTTTCTTGTATTTTGTTTAGAGAATTCACTTTGGTCCCAAAACCTTGAAATTTAGAAGTTACTGGGAAATAAATACAGTAATACTGAAACTGTTACTAAATATCTATATTCCCAATGAAGATTCCGCAACCCAAGTATCTCCTATCTGCCTTTTCCTGAATTTGTCAACCAAATCAGTTATGCAGTAACATAAGAAGCAACCTTCATCTCCATCCTTTACATTCTCCTTTGATTCTCGATCCAGGTCTTCACCATGGCTTTTTAATGTATTCCCTTCTCTCCTCCCAGCATTATCTGATTTGATTGCTTCTCATTGAATTGAAGATCTTGCCCATCCAGCTATGCAACTGTTTCATATCTTAGACCCCCGTCTACTTCACTCAGTACTCACTTTGTGTTGTGCAATATTTATGTAATGTTGCCTGGTATGTTTAGTTGCATTTCCCACTGTCGCCAAAATTACTGTTCCTCGCTTCTTATCTGCTAATATGAGACAATCGAGGACGGGTGTTGAGGGATGCCCAATTGAGTCTATCGTCCAACCGATGACAATGTGTGAACCAGTGCGTGCTTAGAATTTGTATGTTGAATGGATGAGGCATGCGATGGAATCGTGATTATGGCAAACAATGGCAACCTTATCTGAATTGGGCAACCACAACAAAGGATCATGCAATATTGGCATGGATGTATACCTACTGGAAGATGGCAGGCACATATTGAGTTGTTAATTTGGTCCTGTCTTCTTCGTTATTTTTCCTAGTTGGTAATGGAGGTGTCTATGTGTTTTTTTTATTGGTAAATAGTCTATGTGAATTATTCAACCAAAAAAAAATTTGAATTTAATTTACTCTTATTTATTGACCTGGAGTATTATTATTTTGGGGCGAATTCTATTTTGCTTCAAGTGCCGGTACCATGCCAAGAAGTTGCTAACAGGTCAAGATGGGGCACCGGAGAATTCACACAAGACATGCTTTGATTTATAGATGGTTGACTCCGCAAGGGTTATATCCTTACCTCATTAAATTGCAAAGCTGCTAATTTACCGTTCCAAAGTCACTAATCGCCATTGGCCAATGACCTTATTTTTGGGATCCATCTCCATGGACCGTGTATTCAATGGAACTCCTTCCTAGGTTTTTCATCAGTTTATACTATATAGAACGGCCTCCTTCCTAGGTTTTCCTTCATCTTATTCTTATATTATATGAGAACAAATATTCATAATAATACCCTTAAATATGAAGTTATCTTTTGTCTTTTCTTTATGGAAGTTTCTAGGGTGCATTCCTTATTTTAAGACTATGTCATACTTATTTTTTTACTTAATCATAAGGTGATACATGATTATAGTTATTTTTTATATCTACATTTGTATTGGGATTAAGTCTTCTTCAATACCAGTCATCAGTCACAATTTTTAGACCACATCTGGTGACAATTTCAATTGTATTCAAGAATTACGTGATAACATAATAATTCAGTTAAAAGACGTCAATTTATGATTCACCAAGTGGTTCAAAATATAATATATTCCTAAAATGTATCATTTGTTTAAAAATTATTAGTACTTGTACAATAAAAAGCCATTCCAACAATCGCATATATTATATAGATTATAGAGAGTTAATAAATCTTTTGATAACATGTCAGTGGGTAATCCAATGACTTTCTACTTGTTTTTTTTTTTAAAAAAAAAATCCTTGTTGGGAGTTGGGCTTAAATAAACAATAAATTCCATTGCATCTATGGTGTATTTGTCATTTGACTTCCGGAAAAGGAGAAGAAGGCAAATGATGATATTTGGAGATACTACAATTTCTGTGTGAACATTGTTATACTTTGTCCTCCAAAACCAATCTCGCAAAATTTTGTGAGTGATTTCATCCATGATACGCAAACATCTTCTCGCATGAGTGACCAAATAGGACACAATTTTAATGGGCAAAATTTAGTTCTATTTGTTTATGTTTATTATATTTATTTCACTAATTAAATTATGATATATATATTATTTTTAAAAAATAAAAAAATATTAATGAACACATGTGATTAATAATACTGTCAATATAGACTATAGGCCACATTACAACCCACTAACCCTCTCTTTTTAAACTATTTTTTTAAGTCCATTATATGATGAGACTTTTTATAACCCTAACCTATTAAACCCACTAATTTAGTGGGTAAAGAGGGGGTTGACCCACGAAACCCCTAACTCACATTTCAATCAATCAAAATTTTTTAATCCCAAATCAAAAAACTCTAATCTCAAATAAAAAACTCAATCTATTTTTTATCGTTTTCTCTTAAGTTTTCCTTTCCAGCTAAACAAATAATATCGCAAAGAGAAGTCGTTCATTCCAAGACCTGTCCATTTTTTTCTTTTTCTTTTTCTTTTTCTCATTTTTGATTTAGATCTCTTTCTCTCATTGTTTGGTCCCAAATCCCATGAGTAACTATGACTCCAACCCCTTCGCCGCCGAAGATGATGTTAATCCCTTTGTGGTAAGTTTCTCATAACCCTCTTCATTGAAAAATAAAAAATCATGTAGCTTAACTTGGTTTTGTGTCAAATTTAATCGCATTGAGGTGTTTTATGTTGCATCTGCATATTTATTTGATTTATGGCTTTTAATGATCTGATACGTGTTTATGCTATTTGAAATCATTGATGAATTGAAATTTGCAATGTAGCTAAATAGAAATTTTGCACTTGCTAAGGAAACCAGAAAAAAAGGAAAATTATAATAGAACCTAATTCAATGTAGTAGGCTCTGTTGATAAATTAGATCCTAGAATTGGAAATTCGCAACGTGTTTATGCTATTTTTTGTTTCTCATTTCCTTATCCTTGTCCAGGTAATCTTCAAATTCATGTGACTAGCCAAATATAAATATAATTTTCATAAATAAGTAATCAGTAGTGGTGTTTTTTTATTGAATATGATTTATGAATCTACATGATCAAGGGTTCCTACTGCACCACTATAAGTTTTTCTTTGGACTAAGCTCACAAATGCATGATTCGCTTTATATGCCACTTTTTTTATGCAGGTCTGCTAACATGTCTCAGTTTTGATATCTTATTTTTTGCCTGTTAATGTCATCTTGAGATTTGATTATATTGATGTTTTTTATTGTGGTGGTGGAGGGAACGATTGTAAAATGGTAATCAACTATACCTAACCAATGTTCAACTTGTTTTTCTTCATTTTAATTTTGTGAGTTCCTTATTAATTACTCACTCAATATGGCATTGTAATATTTCCACTTCTAATAAAGGTTCAGATTGCAGCCAACCAGAGTAGTCACAAACTCATTATTGTTGAAATTAAGCCAGATCGTAGTAGTTAGTAGAAAGCTCATGTAATTGAATAATGTTGGATGCTATGCAGGGATACGCACCTCTTATATATGTGCATGGGTTACATCAGTTACACATCTTCATATTATTCTTGGTTGTCGTCCATGTGATATATAGTGTCATAATAATGACACTTGGAAAAGCAAAGGTAGGTATTGAATAGATTATGGCATAAAAATTTAACTTTTCATTCGTTCATTCAAGGAGTCGGACAATATGTAAGTGATGCGAAGAATAAATTATAATACTTTTTGCCTCTTGTTAGCAATTGTTTCTGCTTTTATTTATTGTATATCTTTGTAGTAAAACAATAGGTAAACGTAAATCATTTTTTCATTCTATAATTTAAAAAGCTTTCTTCCTTATGGCAGATTCGTGGATGGAAGGAACGGTGTTGAAACCCAATTTTGTCCATAAAATTTCTTTTAATGTTTGATCAAAGATTAATAATCTTGTGTTAATTGATGCTTAATTATCTTGTTTTACACTTTGTTTTTATGGTAAAAATAAAAAAAAATATATAAAAATAATAATGAAACAGAGAGTGATGGGTCTGCATTTTTATTCTCACTGCCCATGCACTGCTTGCACTACACAACACACACTCCACTACAACAACTCCCAATCACGTACCCATTTCCACACAACTACTCGATCATGTACCCACTTCCACATAACTACCCAATCATGTACCCACTCACTCACCCACTTCCACACAACTACCCAATCATGTACCCACTCCCACACAACTACCCAATCATGTACCCACTCACTCACCCACTGCATGCACCCACACACTCCACTCACTCACGTATCGTCTCACTTTTTTTTAAAATACCATCCTACCAATATACCGGGGGACCTTCACCATCTTCCGTTGTTTTTTTTTTCTTTCTCACATTCAACCTTCATCCTTGATCATCACACCACCACCCATCACCTCCACTCCACCACCTTCTTCCACAAATCACCATCTCCATAACTCACTGCCAACACCTCACCCACCTTCACTCTCATCATCTTCTACGACTTCACCTACAATCACATTCACTACTCACCAACCTCTCCAACCGTGAACCCTCTTCTACCCCAACCACTTTCATTTTCATATTCATCTTTAAACCATACCCATGTAAACAACCTCCCCTGACCATCCATCTCCACCGTAGCCATCCATGCAACCAAGACCACCTCCCCTCATCATCTCCATCTTCATAAACTCCAACCACACACCACTCATCCTTGTCCTGGCAACTGCCCAAAGCCTCAAAACCAAACCAGAAAACAGCTTTCCTCCTAACTCCCACGCAAGCCATCATCCTCATCCTTTCAAGCCATCTTCATCAACTGAGTTGACTCACCTATACCACCCTTCCTCCAAGCTCCAATGGTGACCCACTCATCTTCACGTTCCCCTTCAACTCTCTAAGACCATCACCTTCCTCCATAAACTCCTTTCCACCATAGCAACCCCTCACTTCCATAATCACCTCTCCTCCCACTCCAACCCACATGAACCCATCCTCTAAACCAAAATCGCATTACCCTCATCCACCGTGAGCCCATGCATCTTTCTCCTAATCGTGAGTAACCCATGCACCACCTCCAAACATAAACAACCTCAACACCCATACATAAACTCGTCTTCCTTTTACCACCTTTCATCTTCAACTACCCACATTCATCCCCTTCCAACCGAAACCATCAACCCAAAACCATTCATCCCTCCATAGCTCCTAACCTCTCCTCTGTCACCCTCAAAACCGTGACCACCTTCAACCTTGCAACCATTATCAAAAAACCCAGTTAACTCACCTCCATCAACCAAACACAACCCATCCCCGTAGCCCTCAAGTTCACTGTCGCAACCGGGATCGCGACGGGACGACCGAAAAATATAAAATCAATGGAGTCGCCACCAATGTTTATTTAAATTGGGAAAACATTAGAAAAACCCTTTTATCAGGAAAACTGGTCTTTGAAAATGAGTTTGGATTCGGGAGCCGATTACATGTAGGGAAGGTATTAGCACCTACACTTTGCCCGTTCCATGAACTAGACCTACCTTAAGTTAGTTGTGCAAATTTTAATAATCTCAAATATATTCATTTTAACCCCTTTAAACAAAAGACTTTGTAATTACTTTTTATTTTTTTTCATTTTTTTATTTTTTGAAAAGAAATAAAAGAAACAACCAAATTATGAAAATTTATTTTTTTGGCTTGACAGAAATGAATTCCTGCTCCTACGTATCTCCTGGTGCAATGGAGAACTCAAAGTCACGTAGTTCTTTAGAAAATGATTGTGGGTTGGTTGATTTTAATTAAGAAAGAGATTTTTTGAAAAAGGGATTTTGTTTGAAAATAAATCCATTCTTGCACGAGGTTCAAGTTAGCACAAGACTACTCAATAAACCCTTATGATTCAAATGACATTGAAGATAGCATCCGCTATTCAATCACCATCATTGATCATTGCATGAATTAAAATATTTTTATTTTATTTTTTATTTTAAGGCATGCACAAAGATAACTAAGTAGCTACATAAACAACACATTATCATACCATGAGTCAAGTAAATAAAATAACATGAAAACTAAATTAAACATAACAATGAAAAACAATTTTTTTTTATCCTTTCATTTTTTATTTTATTTTTAAATTTTTCTCTTTTTTTATATGTTTTTAGAGATTTTTTAAAATAAAAAATAAAAATAAAAAATACAAACAAACCAAAAAAAAAAAAGAAAGGAGAGCAAGCTTATCTCAAAGGCGTATAAAAATGTTATGCTCAAAGAATTCTGCACAGAGCGTCACGCGTTCTCTTCAAATCGAACCTTGAAAAGCAATCCACTTGCATGGAGGAAAAAAAATTTACTAAAACCTTGGGCTCTTATATTTAGTATTAAGCCCAAGTAAAAAAAAAATTACTAAAGTTCTCGGGCTCTATACTTAGTATTAAGCCCAAGTGTGAAAATTTTTGGATGTCAAAACTATTGAGAAGCACCCCTTTATATAGGAGGAGGGGAGGGAGAAGGAGCTTGACTTCTCCAATGTGGGACTTAAACACTTTAGTTTTTTCAACTTTTTTCCTTTTTTTCATTTTTCATTTTTGTTTTTTTTTAGAATTTCATTCATTTTTCAAGGTTTAGAAATAAACTTCATGGACAAGATTAAGTGTTCATACCTTGATTAAGTAACAAAAAAAAATTATGGACAAAATTGGGTATCAACAGCTGCCCCCCTTTGCTTTACATTTAAACTAAATGAAAAGCAAATGAATTGATTCAATTTTGTCCATGAAAATATGATTTTTTTTTTGTAACAAAAATAAAAACAGGAAAGGTAAAAAGCTTGTGAAGTCGGGTATCCGCTGAAGCTTAAAGGCGAGGGGTCCGGGGACCCGGAAAGGAAAAGACGATAGGCGCAGGGGCCCGAAAATTAAAAAACAATGGGTGCAGGGACCCAGAAACAAAACACAATGGGTGCGAGGACCCGAAAATTAAAAGATAATGGGTGCGGGGACTCGGAAACGAAACACAATGGGTGTGGGGACCCAAAAATTAAAAGACAATGGGTGCGGGGACCCGTGAATTAAAAGATAATGGGTGCGGGGACCGAAACTAAAAGACAATGGGTGTGGGGACCCGGGAATTAAAAGACAATGGGTGCGGGGACCCGGGAATTAAAAGACAATGGGTGCGGGGACCTGGAAACTTAAAGACAATGGGTGCGGGGACCCGAAAACTAAAGGACAATGGGTGCGGGGACCCGAAAATTAAAGGACAATGGGTGCGGGGACCCGGAAACTAAAAGACAATGGGTGCGGGGACCCAGGAATTAAAAGACAATGGGTGCGGAGACCCGGAAACTAAAAGACAATGGGTGCGGGGACCCGAAAACTTAAAGACAATGGGTGCGGGGACCCGGAAACTTAAAGACAATGGGTGCGGGGACTCGAAAACTAAAGGACAATGGGTGCGGGGACCCGGAAATTAACGGACAATGGGTGCGGGGACCCGGAAACTAAAAAACAATGGGTGCGGGGACCCGGGAATTAAAAGACAATGGGTGCGGGGACCCGAAAACTAAAGGACAATGGGTGCGGGGACCCGGGGACTAAAAGACAATGGGTGCGGGGACCCGGGAACTAAAAGACAATGGGTGCGGGGACCCGGGAATTAAAAGACAATGGGTGCGGGTGTAACACCCACCGTAGGGTGTCACATTTATGTTACTTAATAACCCCCAAGTTCATATAAGGTGACGTTGTAATAAAAAGATAAGTCAATTTTTTTTTTGACGACCATAAAATAAACTTAGTGGAAAATAAAACATTATAGCAACCTCACACATAGATTACATCATATACTTATTGCAAACGTACTGTTGGAATTATTTATTTTACAGCCCATGTCTCAAACTAAAACACACTTAAATAAATTACACACATAGTTCATATCGAGTTCAAACTTGCCCAAGTTTAACTAAGCAGCGGACCCCTCGGATGGGTCCTCCTCGGGTTCCTCGGCGGTAGGAATCGGGTTATGACGAGTAGCCCTACGGACGGTGTCCCGGCCGACGATACTATACCGATTTCCGTTGGGACATAATTCCTGGTGTCCCGAGTGTCGCCGATATGCAACGAAAATTCAACATGAACTAAGATAGTTACACGAAAAATGGATCTCTACGAAACACCGCTAATGCTATGATCGGATATCCTCATAAATAAGTCCTCGCTCATCGGGACTTGTCCTCCATTCTTCGACTCCTCCGTGAAATTGTAGACGTACATATCCGAAGAAAGCGGCTCTTGTCGTCATATCTTGTCGAATTTGACGTTCCCGGCCGTGAGAAGTAATTCTTCTTCCGCTTCTTGTACCGTTTCTTTCTCAACGTCTTCACCCAATTATCAATACAATATACGATATACATACAAAGAGGTGAGATTATCTACGCCAATACAAGCATGATAGTACAGAGATAATACAAACAACACATCATGCAAAATATCATATCATGATTACAATTATACCATCATCATAGTGCAAAATAATAATTACCATTGTGCCACTTATATCATTGTTTAAATCATACAACAATTACAACAACACCATCATATAAATATAGATGCTCGGTTTCATGCATGCGTACATAGACTCAATGCCCTACTCCATGGAGCTAATACTCAAGTCGGAGAAATTGATCGAAAAGAGCTGCGGTATTTCGTGCTTCAGACAAGTGCTTATAATTATATCTTGCACATCTAAAGCACATACACAACAGTCTTTGTCGGATCTTGATTAAGAATAGTGTCTCGATCAGGATCACCGGTGTGTGTTGCATCGGTCTAACCCACGGTACAGAAGAGCTACCAATTGTCCATTGTGAGCAACCCGCACCCCGATGCCCCCAAGGTCCATAAGTGACCTACACTACGCGTATCGCACCCACTCAAGAGGTGTACGTTTCTCCTAGGCAATTAGCCATATCTAGTCCATCGGACCATTTTCAATGCATGTGTAATGCACCAATTACCAACCAAAGGTAAATCACATAATTTCTCATATAAAGTTCAAATACTATTTTACGTTCGTAAAATGGATTTATGCCAATTATAGGCAAATTGCTCATTTCTTGTACAATATTCACATACTTGATTTTTAATCAGTAAAGTTTCTTGTATAATTAAGAACATTATATTATTGTATTTTTATCATTCGCAAAATATTTTTGTCACATTTTTACGGTCACGTAATATTTTATTACGTAAACAATGATTTGTAACATTTCTATTTCGTTTAAAAATTGCATAACATTTTTTTTTACTGTATTCTAAAATACGTAAAAATATTCTTTCATTTTTAAATCGCATAGCGATTTTTCTACAACATTTCGATCGTGTAAAATGATTAAATGCTTTAAAAATTACGTAGAAATATTTTAACATTTTTTTTAATCGTGTAATTTAAAAATTACGTTTTTGAGCTACATAAATCAATTTTCACCGTTTCTACACTTCGTAAAAATATTACTTAACTTTGAAATATTATTTTGGGCTTTTCTTAATATAATATAATCTCTCACCTCATTTCATTCCTATTCTTTTTTTTTTAAATATTCCTTTTCCGTAATATAATTACTAAAAATTTCATTTTACTAATTTGATCTTGTAAAATCTCATCTTGTTAATTTAATTACTATTTTTAACTTAAAATATCATATCATTTTCCAAAGCTAAAAAATTAAATTATCCTTAAATAAATTTAAGTTACAAACGTTTTCTAAATCACTTCTAAAAATTTATTCTCTTAAAATAATTTGATGTTCACCACTTTTAAATTTTCTTTTTCTTTATTTTACTAAAAATCCTTTCTCAACCAATTGATAACACTTGAATTTCCCTTTTAAAATCCTTCTATGGAAATTCTTATATTTTATAACATCAAAACATTTTTTCTAAGTTTATCAAAACCTTATAAATGGTCTTTGGAACCATCAAATATTTTTCTTTGAAACATCTAAGTTCAAATCTTGTTTTATACACAAATTATTTTACTAAAACTCCATACTAAAAATCGTGAGCATCATTGTTTGGAATAACAACCCTTATTATTATTATTATTATTATTATTTTTTCTAAAATCATTCAATTTCATCCTTCTTGAAAATCTAATTTTGTAAACACCAAGTTGGTTGGTGTCTTGGCTGAAATTTTCTTAAGTCTAAGGACTAAAAGAAAATCAAGTTCATTGTTCTTGAAAATTTTCAATAGAAACTTTAGTTTTTGAGAGCCAAAACCGTGAGCTTCCTATGACCTTTGAAGCCATAATTTCTTGTTTCCAACATACATTCCATCATAATATATTTAACATATATCATCATGCATATTATAAGCATACCATATAAATAAGTAAAAATCATACTAAGCATGCATACACAATTAATTCATACAAAGCATATCAAGCATAAATAAAATAATTAAAAACACATAACACAAATAATTTATTACATGACCATGGATATGAATCCTCACATGGATTCATCATCCATCAAATATAACCATCTCTCACCACCATGCTTGGTTGGTGAGATAAATCTCTCTCTTACCTCTTGAAGAACTCCAAAAGCTCCTTGCTTTGAATTTAGAACAAGATCTCCTCCAACAAAAGTCTCTTGAACATAGAACAAATACAAGAAAATTAGTATATTGAACTTGATTAAGAGGAACCATGGATCAAACATGGTTTAGAACATGAAAAAGAAAAGAATAAAAGAAGTTTTCTTACTCTTCACCAACAAGAGCTCTAAAACTTGATCTTAGAAAAAATCCTTCAAGATGTAAGAATTTGAGAAAATTCTCAACAAGAAAGTTGTTTAGAACAAGGTGATGATTTAAGAAACTAGGTTGTATGAAATTAAAAAGTGATGGAGTGTGAAGAGGAGTGCTTGGCCGAATGCTTCACTAAGGAGAAGAAATAGAGTTTTTCTCTTCGGTTGGTTTTTGGAACTTAGAGAAAATGAAGAAATGAAGAATGTGAAGTGTGTAAATGAAATAATTTGGCATCCTAACTATGCATGACCGTGGACTTCATGGAGAGAAAAGCCAAAATGGAATTTTGAAAAGCATGCACATTAATTGTGCAATAGTAACTTGTCTTCTCCTTTTCTTTGGCCTAAAAAGGCTACTTCCTAAAAGTCCAAGCATGTCTCCCTTCCTCCTTGTTCAACAAAACCGTCCCCCCCTCCTTGCATGATTCATGCAATTTGTCATCTTTTCTAATAATCATTTGAGCATTCCTAACCATTGATTCATTCAATGGTTAGGATTTAAGTAGATATTGATTTTTGGAAGACAAAATCTAGGCCATTGGATCTTTCCTCTTTAAATCCTAGCCATTAGATGTGTCTTCAAATGGAAGGTCAAGATTGCATCTTCAAACTTTACATCCAAGGGTCCAAAATGGTTGTAGAAATTTTTTATGACCAATTCTCCACCATTGATTTAAATCCAAATCCAATGGTCATTAATGACCCATCTCCACCATTGATTTATTTTACATCCAAGGGTTGATAATGGTCATAGTCCTTTATAAGATTAAATCTCTACCCTTGATTTAATTTTCATCCAACGGTTATAATTGATCCTATTTACTTTCAAGATCAAATCTCCACCGTTGATTTAATCAAGATTAAATTTCCAATGGTAATTAAATTAATGGTGGATATCCAATCCACCAATATTAACTTAATAATATAGAATATTATTTTGATTCACTGTAACCCCACAAAACATACATTTACTGTATTTTTACCGTCACAGTAAATAAATACAATAAAAATACAATAAAGGAAATTTTCTAAAACTGTTTTCGGATTCAGGTTTAGTAAGATCCTCTGTCTCCGTCTAAACAGATACAAATTTTTCTATGCGTAGAAAAATTTTCACTTTATGGGACCCACTGGGCCCACGTATGGCCACCTGGGCCCACAAACACCTCGGGGGGTCCACAAATAGTAAAAAATCAAAATCACACATAAAATCACAAAATTAGAAAATTCACAAATATCAAATCAGATTACGTAAGTTAATTAAGACCAAGCAATAAAATTAATTTACGTAAATTTTTCCTACAAAAATTATTATTTTCCGACACGGAACAAATCACTCAAAATGACCAAATATGCAGACGAAATATTCAAAATAATTTTTTACAAGCACAGAAATCACTAAACAAGTTGAATTGAATAATAGCGTCAAAATTACTTATTTAATACATAAAAAGTTTGGGGTGTTACAATTCTCCCCTCTACAAAAGTTTCGTCCTCGAAACTTGACGAACTTGACTTCACATCCTTAAAATAAAAAGGGATACTTGTTCTTTTATCTTTTCTTCTAGTTCCCATGTAGCTTCCCGCTTACATCATCCCAAATAATTTTAACCAATGAAATTTCCTTACCTCGAAGTTGCTTTGTCTTTCGATCCTCAATCTTTCTTTGGAACAGTGTCATAAGTTAAATTTTTCTTCAGGTTGATCGTGTCCGGCTTGATAACATGAGTAGGATCGAAATATATTTCCGTAGTTGTGATACGTGAAATACATTGTGAAGGTTTGATGAAAAGGTGGTAATGCACTGATATGCCACCGGACCTACCCGACGTAAAATCTGATATGGTCCGATAAACTTTGGAGTGAGCTTCTTGGACTTAAGCACTCGTCCAACACCCGTCATAGGCGTCACTCGCAAAAATACGTGGTCACCTTCTTCAAACTCGAGAAATTTTCTCCTTTTATCAGCATAACTCTTTTGCCGAGTTTAACTCATTCTCATTTTATCTTGAATCATCTTAACTTTCTCAGTTGTCTATTGAACAATCTCTGGTCCTAATATAGCACTTTCACCGTCTTGATACCAACATAACGGTGTTCTACATCGTCTTCCATATAATGCCTCATACGGTGCCATCCCTATACTTGAATGGAAACTGTTATTGTATGTGAATTCTATCAATGGTAAGAATTCATCCCAGCCTCCAGTTTGTTCCAGTACACAAGCTCTCAACAAGTCTTCTAACGATTGAATCGTCCTTTCTGACTGACCATCAGTTTGTGGATGGTAAGCAGAACTTAGACGTAGCTTTGTTCCCATCGCTTCTTGAAAACTATCCCAAAATCTCGATGTAAACCTTGGATCTCGATCCGAAATGATACTGGATGGTACACCATGAAGTCTAACAATTTCACTGATGTACACCTGAGCCAACTTTTCCATTGAGTATTTAATATTAATCGGCAAAAAGTGAACTGACTTAGTAAGCCGATCAACAATTACCCAAATGGCATCATGACCCTTCCGAGTCTTTGGTAGTCCCATCACAAAATCCATTGCTATGTCATCCCATTTCCATTCGGGAATAGGCAAAGGTTGCAACATTCCCGAAGGTCTTTGATGTTCCACCTTAGCTTTCTGACAGATTAAACAGGATGATACATACTCTGCAACATCTTTCTTCATTCCTTGCCACCAATATAATTGTTTTAAATCTTGATACATCTTTGTGGCTCCTGGATGCATACTCAGTTTACTCCTGTGAGCTTCCTCCAAAATCAATCTTTTAAGATTTGGATCATTTGGCACACAAACTCTTCCTTGAAACTTCAAAATTCCATTAACACCTTCGCTAAAATCCAACACTGCCCCTTGACTCTTTGCTTCTTTTGCTTCTTGCAAATATTGGTCACTGTTTTGTCCTTCACGGATTCTATCCATCAAATCATTTGAAATGGTGATCATATTTAAACACATCTTGCCCGGCGTCAATTTTACAGATAATCGCATATCCCGAAATTCTTCTATCAACTCCTTTTCTTTGATCATCATAACAGAAGCACTAAGTATTTTTCTACTCAACGCATCCGCTACGACATTCGCCTTTAGGGATGATACTGCAATTGAAAATCATAATCTTTCGAAACTCTAACCAACGCCTCTGTCTCATGTTCAACTCTTTTGGTCAAACAAGTACTTCAAGCTTTTATGATCACTAAAAACAAGTGAACGTAGCTCCATAAAGAAAATGTCTCCATACTTTCAACGCAAACACCACGTTAACTCCAAATCATGAGTCGGATAATTCTTCTCATGATTTTTCAACTGTCTTGAAGCATAAGCCACCACATTACGGTTTTGCATAAGTACACCACCCAATCCTTGGTATGAAGCATCACAATATACCTCGAAAGGTTCATTTGGATCGAGGTAAAATCAACACTTGGTGAAGTAGTCAATCGTCTTTTCAATTCTTCAAAACTTTCTTCGCATGCATCAGTCCACACGAACGGTTGATTCTTTCGTGTAAGTTGGGTAAGAGGTCCTACAATCTTTGAAAACCCCTCAATGAAACGTCTATAATAACCAGCTAATCCGACAAAACTACGGATTTCTGTTACAGTCTTTGGTCTTTCCCATTCCAAAACTGTCTTCACCTTTGAAGCATCAACTTCAATTCCTTTCTCCGATATCACGTGTCCCAAAAATTGAACTTCATTAAACCAAAATTCACATTTGGACAACTTGGCATACTTCTTATTCTCCTTTAGAATCTGGAGAACCACCCTGAGATGTTCAGCATGTTCCTCCTGACTTCGAGAATAAATTAAAATGTCATCTATAAAGACAACAACAAACTTATCCAAGTATGAACGAAAAATTCTGTTCATGAAGTCCATGAATATGGCTGGTGCATTTGTCACACCAAACGGCATCACTAAATATTCATAATGCCCATAACGAGTTCGAAAAGCTGTTTTGGGAATATCCTCCACTTTCACACGTATTTGGTGATACCCAGAACGTAGATCAATCTTGGAAAATATTGCGGCTCCTCGCAATTGATCCATCAGATCATCTATCCTTGGAAGTGGATATTTATTCTTAATCGTGATTTTATTTAGTTGCCGATAGTCTACACATAGACGTGAAGTTCCATCCTTCTTCTTGACCAACAGCACTGGAGCTCCCCATGGTGACACACTAGGTCTCACAAATTGTTTCTCTAATAAATCCTCTAGCTGTTTCTTCAGTTCAGCTAATTCTACCGGCGACATCCGATAGGGCGCTATAGATATTGGTCCGGCTCCAGGTACAAGATTAATGGCAAACTCAATTTCCCTTACTGGTGGCAGTCCAGGTATATCTTCAGGAAATACTTCAGGAAATTCGTTGACTACAAAAATATCTTTCAAGGCATCTTCACATTGCACCTCTAAAGAAGATAACAATAGATACCCATGATCTCCTTCCTTCAAACAAGCTTCCACTTGAGTAGCCGTTAGGAATCTAGGATCCTTAGCCTCAGGAAACACTAATGTCTTATTCGAACAATCAATTAGGATATGGTTAGAAGACAACCAATCCATTCCCAAGATTACATTAATCTTGGAAAGAGGCAAACAGATCAAGTCCACATAAAAGATTCTATTCCTAACACAGACAGGACAATTCAGGCATACTGTTGATGTAACTACAGACTTATCAGTAGGAGTAGCAACATTCAGATCATATGGCAATGCAGACACAGTCAATCCCAAACGCTCAACACAATCACATGCAATGAAAGAATGTGTTGCTCCTGAATCATAGAGTATGGTTAAAGGATTACCTCCAATAGTACCCTCCTCCATTATCAAGTCCTCAGATTTAGCAGCTACTTCTCCGCTCATTGTATAGACACGACCACCTGCCTGTGGCCTTGCAGTACGAACATTTCCCACAGAGGATTCCTTCCTTATCTGATCACAGTCTTTAGAGAAATGTCCATGCTGTCCACACTTAAAACAAATAACCTCCTTATGTTGACAATCTTTCGTGAGATGGTCCTTCCCACATTTGAAACATCGAATAGGAGTCCCAGCTTGACTTGCCTTATTGCCGCTAGAACTTCCACCCACAAATTGCTTCTTAGTCTGACTTCCTGCAGGTTTCATATATGGCTTTTGCTGAGAGCGACTTGCTTGAGTACTCTTTCCTTTTTGGAACCTTGCAGGTCCAAAATTCTTATTTCTTGCCGCTCGTTGATGATCAATCTCTTCAATTTTATGACATTTTTCAATCAAAGTTGGAAATTGATTAATCTCCAACATCGATACAGCTCTCTTAATATCCAGCTTTAATCCTTCTTCAAATTTCCTGCATTTCCAGCCCTCATCTGGATTCATCTGCAAATATCTCGAAAACTGAGACAGACTTTCAAATTTTGCCGCATACTCACTTACGGACATCAATCCTTGTCGTAAGCTCAGAAATTCCGTTTCCTTCATATGCCTCACACTTGCTGGAAAATATTTCTCCAGAAACTTTTGCTTAAAAACTTGCCATGTCACCATCCTTCCTTCAGCTTCCAACAGTCTTCTAGCTCCTGTCCACCAACGTTCACCATCTCCTACCAGCATAAACGTTGCCAGTGTAAGCTTCCGTTCATCAGCACAACCCATACCATCAAATATCTTTTCAAGTTCTTGGATCCAAAGTTCAGATTTCTCCGGATCAAACTCTCCACGAAATTTCGGTGGATTATTCCTTCGAAACTTAGACAAACTGTGCATATTTTCATTAGCCCGTTGATTTTGTTGTGCAACCACTTCCGCCATTCTCTGCATTGCTGCTACAACTGCAGCCATGTTCCCATTACCATTCCCATTATCGCTCCCATTAAGCTCCATATCTGAGCCATTATTTCCACGTCCACGTCCTCGTCCTCGTCCAGACATTACTTTCTTCACTCAAACTGAATAATACAAAGAAAGTAAGGTCATCTTCAACAATATTGTTTTCTTCTCGAGAAAACAATAATGAAAAAATTTTCAAACGATATTATTTTCTTTTCGAAAACAATAACAGAGAATCACACAACACAAACAAGACAGACCTAACCACAACCCCGAAAGACTCAAACTTGGGCTCTGATACCAACTAATGTAACACCCACCGTAGGGTGTCACATTTATGTTACTTAATAACCCCCAAGTTCATATAAGGTGACGTTGTAATAAAAAGATAAGTCAATTTTTTTTTTGACGACCATAAAATAAACTTAGCGGAAAATAAAACATTATAGCAACCTCACACATAGATTACATCATATACTTATTGCAAACGTACTGTTGGAATTATTTATTTTACAGCCCATGTCTCAAACTAAAACACACTTAAATAAATTACACACATAGTTCATATCAGAGTTCAAACTTGCCCAAGTTTAACTAAGCAGCGGACCCCTCAGATGGGTCCTCCTCGGGTTCCTCAGCAGGTAGGAATCCGTTATGACGAGTAGCCCTACGGACAGGTGTCCGGGCTGACGATACTATACTGATTTCCGTTGGGACATAATTCCTGGTGTCCCAGTGTCGCCTGATATGCAACGGAAATTCAACATGAACTAAGATAGTTACACGAAAAACGGATCTCTACGAAACATGCACCGCCAATGCTAATGATCGAGATATCCTCATAAATAAGTCCTCGCTCATCGGGACTTGTCCTCCATTCTTCAGCTCCTCCGTGAAATTGTAGACGTACATATCCGAAGAAACTGGCTCTTGTCGTCATACTGTCAGAATTCGACGTTCCCAGCCGTGAGAAGTAATTCTTCTTCTGCTTCTTGTACCGTTTCTTTCTCAACGTCTTCACCCAATTATCAATACAATATACAGATATACATACAAAGAGGTGAGATTATCTACGCCAATACAAGCATGATAGTACAGAGATAATACAAACAACACATCATGCAAAATATCATATCATGATTACAATTATACCATCATCATAGTGTAAAATAATAATTACCATTGTGCCACTATCACTATTTAAATCATACAACAATTACAACAACACCATCATATAAATATAGATGCTCAGTTTCATGCATGCGTACATAGACTCAATGCCCTACTCCATGGAGCTAATACTCAAGTCGGAGAAATTGATCGAAAAGAGTCTGCTGGTATTTCGTGCTTCAGACCAAGTGCTTATAATTATATCTTGCACATCTAAGCACATACACAATGATCTTTGTCGGATCTTGATTAAGAATAGTGTCTCGGTCAGGATCACCGGTGTGTTGCATCGGTCTAACCCACTGTATGCAGAAGAGCTACCAATCCGCCCATTGTGAGCAACCCGCACCCCGATGCCCCAAGGTCCATAAGTGACCTACACTACGCGATCGCACCCACTCAAGAGGTGTACGTTTCTCCTAGGCAATTAGCCATATCCGGTCCATCGGACCATTTTCAATGCATGTGTAATGCACCAATTACCAACCAAAGGTAAATCACATAATTTCTCATACAAAGTTCAAATACTATTTTACGTTCAGTAAAATGGATTTATGCCAATTATAGGCAAATTGCTCAGTTTCTTGTACAATATTCACATACCGATTTTTAAGCTCAGTAAAGTTTCTTGTATAATTTAAGACAACATTATATTATTGTATTTTTATCATTCGCAAAATATTTTTGTCACATTTTTACGGTCACGTAATATTTTATTACGTAAACAATGATTTGTAACATTTCTATTTCGTTTAAAAATTGCATAACATTTTTTTTTTATGTATTCTAAAATACGTAAAAATATTCTTTCATTTTTAAATCGCATAGCGATTTTTCTACAACATTTCGATCGTGTAAAATGATTAAATGCTTTAAAAATTACGTAGAAATATTTTAACATTTTTTTAATCGTGTAATTTAAAAATTACGTTTTTGAGCTACATAAATCAATTTTCACCGTTTCTACACTTCGTAAAAATATTACTTAACTTTGAAATATTATTTTGGGCTTTTCTTAATATAATATAATCTCTCACCTCATTTCATTCCTATTCTTTTTTTTTTAAATATTCCTTTTCCGTAATATAATTACTAAAAATTTCATTTTACTAATTTGATCTTGTAAAATCTCATCTTGTTAATTTAATTACTATTTTTAACTTAAAATATCATATCATTTTCCAAAGCTTAAAAATTAAATTATCCTTAAATAAATTTAAGTTACAAACGTTTTCTAAATCACTTCTAAAAATTTATTCTCTTAAAATAATTTGATGTTCACCACTTTTAAATTTTCTTTTTCTTTATTTTACTAAAAATCCTTTCTCAACCAATTGATAACACTTGAATTTCCCTTTTAAAATCCTTCTATGGAAATTCTTATATTTTATAACATCAAAACATTTTTTCTAAGTTTATCAAAACCTTATAAATGGTCTTTGGAACCATCAAATATTTTTCTTTGAAACATCTAAGTTCAAATCTTGTTTTATACACAAATTATTTTACTAAAACTCCATACTAAAAACCGTGAGCATCATTGTTTGGAATAACAACCCTTTTTATTATTATTATTATTTTTTTTCTAAAATCATTCAATTTCATCCTTCTTGAAAATCTAATTTTGTAAACACCAAGTTGGTTGGTGTCTTGGCTGAAATTTTCTTAAGTCTAAGGACTAAAAGAAAATCAAGTTCATTGTTCTTGAAAATTTTCAATAGAAACTTTAGTTTTTGAGAGCCAAAACCGTGAGCTTCCTATGACCTTTGAAGCCATAATTTCTTGTTTCCAACATACATTCCATCATAATATATTTAACATATATCATCATGCATATTATAAGCATACCATATAAACAAGTAAAAATCATACTAAGCATGCATACACAATTAATTCATGCAAAGCATATCAAGCATAAACAAAATAATTAAAAACACATAACACAAATAATTTATTACATGACCATGGATATGAATCCTCACATGGATTCATCATCCATCAAATATAACCATCTCTCACCACCATGCTTGGTTGGTGAGATAAATCTCTCTTACCTCTTGAAGAACTCCAAAAGCTCCTTGCTTTGAATTTAGAACAAGATCTCCTCCAACAAAAGTCTCTTGAACATAGAACAAATACAAGAAAATTAGTATATTGAACTTGATTAAGAGGAACCATGGATCAAACATGGTTTAGAACATGAAAAAGAAAAGAATAAAAGAAGTTTTCTTACTCTTCACCAACAAGAGCTCTAAAACTTGATCTTAGAAAAAGTCCTTCAAGATGTAAGAATTTGAGAAAATTCTCAACAAGAAAGTTGTTTAGAACAAGGTGATGATTTAAGAAACTAGGTTGTATGAAATTAAAAAGTGATGGAGTGTGAAGAGGAGTGCTTGGCCGAATGCTTCACTAAGGAGAGGAAATAGAGTTTTTCTCTTCGGTTGGTTTTTGGAACTTAGAGAAAATGAAGAAATGAAGAATGTGAAGTGTGTAAATGAAATAATTTGGCATCCTAACTATGCATGACCGTGGACTTCATGGAGAGAAAAGCCAAAATGGAATTTTGAAAAGCATGCACATTAATTGTGCAATAGTAACTTGTCTTCTTTCCTTTTCTTTGGCCTAAAAAGGCTACTTCCTAAAAGTCCAAGCATGTCTCCTTCCTCCTTGTTCAACAAAACCGTCCCCCCTCCTTGCATGATTCATGCAATTTGTCATCTTTTCTAATAATCATTTGAGCATTCCTAACCATTGATTCATTCAATGGTTAGGATTTAAGTAGATATTGATTTTTGGAAGACAAAATCTAGGCCATTGGATCTTTCTCTTTAAATCCTAGCCATTAGATGTGTCTTCAAATGGAAGGTCAAGATTGCATCTTCAAACTTTACATCCAAGGGTCCAAAATGGTTGTAGAAATTTTTTATGACCAATTCTCCACCATTGATTTAAATCCAAATCCAATGGTCATTAATGATCCATCTCCACCATTGATTTATTTTACATCCAAGGGTTGATAATGGTCATAGTCCTTTATAAGATTAAATCTCTACCCTTGATTTAATTTCCATCCAACGGTTATAATTGATCCTATTTACTTTCAAGATCAAATCTCCACCGTTGATTTAATCAAGATTAAATTTCCAATGGTAATTAAATTAATGGTGGATATCCAATCCACCAATATTAACTTAATAATATAAAATATTATTTTGATTCACTGTAACCCCACAAAACATACATTTACTGTATTTTTACCGTCACGATAAATAAATACAATAAAAATACGGTAAAGGAAATTTTCTAAAACTGTTTTCGGATTCAGGTTTAGTAAGATCCCTTGTCTCCGTCTAAACAGTACAAATTTTTCTATGCGTAGAAAAATTTTCACTTTGCGGGACCCACCTGGGCCCACGTATGGCCACCTGGGCCCACAAACACCTCGCGAGGCCCACAAATAGTAAAAAAATCAAAATCACACATAAAATCACAAAAATTAGAAAATTCACAAATATCAAATCAGATTACGTAAGTTAATTAAGACCAAGCAATAAAAATTAATTTACGTAAATTTTTCCGGCCCAAAAATTATTATTTTCCTGACACGGAACAAATCACTCAAAATGACCAAATATGCAGACGGAATATTCAAAATAATTTTACAGTGCACAGAAATCACTAAACAGTTGAATTCTGTTAACTGTCAAAATTACTTATTTAATACATAAAAAGTTTGGGGTGTTACAGCGGGGACCCGAAAACTTAAAGACAATGGTTTTGTGAATGCATGTGATGTCAGAGATGGTGCATGATGCAATGAATGCCCTACTGTAGGGATTCTCATGAACAAACTGAGTAAGCAAATCTTGTTGTTGTTTTTTTCTTTTTTTGTTTTTTATTTTTATTTTTATTTTTTCACATCGGAGCTTTGGTTCCGCAACCCTTAAGGACTTTTTCCCACAGCAGGATCGCGATTGAACAACAAAATTCGTTGATTGGCCTTATGATTTGTCTGATCATCCTTTTTTCTCATTAACACTTAAAGGGCCTCGAGCTAGAAAACTTTATGTAATGGGCCTTGAGCCTAAAAACTCATGAAGTGGGCCTTGAGCCCAAGAATTTGTACAATGGGTCATGAGCCAAAGAAGTGAATGTACTTGAGGAACCAAACGCTTCTTGGAAAACTTTGACCAACCAACTCATATTCAAAATGGATCATTGTTGAATTTCTCTTCATTAAATATGGCTTGTGTAGAAGCTAGTGACTTTCTTCCCCCAAAAGTTCCTATTTCCACCGGACATACTTCAATATGAATTAGCCATTGAGGATGTCATTCCCTTCATCGATTGAAACTCTAGAGCTCCTTTGGCTTGAGTTGTTCATCAAGAGGCTACCATTAGATGGTTAAATTGTACTATTGTACTCATGTTCACCCAACCTGAAGCATCATGTACCAAATATGCATGGATTCAAAAGTACAACATGAAAGAGATTTACTACCCGAGTGACCTTTTTTGATTGATTTTGGGAGTATGACTACACGAAGAACATTTACAAAGGATAAAAACACAAGTAGTGGAATAGTACAAAAGTCAAGAGGTATTTTTTTTTTGCTTTTTTTTTGCTTTTTTTTTTGCTTTTGGACCCAGTTTGGATGTGATTGATCTTTACTTGACAACTAGACATCATGACCATTGTTTTATCAGGTATCTACAAAAATATGCCCCTGTGTAAAGTATCAAAAAAAGGAATTTGACTCAATGTATGTCGTTTAAGAACAAAGATGCCCAATGTAGGCCATTTGACAACAAAATTTGTCCCAGTGGGGAACTTGAGATATTTTTCTCAGTGTAAGGTCGAATAAAACTAGGCAAATTGCCCCAGTTTAGAGCAGAAATGAATAGGGTAGAGACTTACCCCAATGTAGAGCCGGATTGAACCAAGATTTGCCCCAGTTTGGAGTTGAATTGCACAGGACAGAGACTTACCCCAATGTAGAGCCAGATTGAATCAAAAGATTTGCCCCAGTAGAGGCCAAGTCGAGCTAAAGAAGAAAACAAAATTGCCCCAGTGTAGGGTCAATTTGAACAGGGTAAAAAAATTTGCCCCAGTGTAAGTCACTCTTTTTTGTCTTATCTTCTTTTTTTTTTAGACTGCCCTTGCGGGTTTTCAGCCTAACGAGTTTTTTTTTGGATCAAAGAACTAACTCATAACTTTTTATCTCGAAATTAAAACTTGTGAAAATAAAAGCAATCACTCATTGATCAGATTGGACTTTTTAAGGCTTGTAATGTGGCTGAGGTTAGGGGTTATGAAAAGAAAGATATAAGGCTCAAACAAGTGCTTAAAGGTTAAGTGGGACCAAGGATCCTTATTCAAACTTAAACTTTGTCAATTGCTTTTGCGCATTCAAGCACACTTTTCTCTCATTGCTCTCCTCTTTTTTTTGTTCTCCATCATTGTTCAAACTTGAACTTTGTCAAATTTTTTGCTTTTACTTTCCTTTCTTTCATCTTTCCTTCTTTTTCCCTCTTTTTATACTTCAAAATAATCATCATGACAATCAACCTTTGTTTTATGTCATCCCCAGTGTAGGGGTGATCCTTGTCCAAGGTTTATTGAAGAAAACCTTCAAGCTCAAAATGGGGTAACAATGGATAATGAAAAGATGAATTCTTGTGAGAGATAGAGAAAGATGGCCAATCTTCATTTCAAATTTTGATTGCTCATTTTCAAAAAATTTAATTTAGAGACAAAAGGATAATACACACCACGTAATTATTTATTTGCTCCCTTTATTTTTCTTTTTTTTGATTTTTTTGATTTTTTTTGTTTTTTTGTTTTTTTGTGTGCCATGTGTGCCAAGAACACTTGCACTCATGGGTCTCATGACCACAAACAGTCTTCACAATGAGAGTCCAATAGGATATGAACCAAACGAAAACAAATAAAAAACATAAAAGAATGACAAAAAGGATCTGACAAGAACATGAGTGCCAAGAACATGGGAAAAGAAAACAAGGTAGGCTGAGATCCACACAAATCCATCACATTAATGCTTCAAGAAAGTTTACATAAGTTCAAAAACTCGAATGGTCTTAACGATTGAACAAGCATGACGTTAGTACAATTAAATCATCATTCATGGTAACAACTTGGTAAACAAATCAGAATACCAGTCGCTCAGAAATTTTCCAGTGCTGGAGGACTCCAAGGTATGGTTCATTCTCAATTGTTAGAAAAATGAATCATCACCTTGTTGAACTTTCTAAGATTGCCCATGATTAACCATTGTAGGCATTCGTTCCTATTGCAGATAGGCATGTGTAGAAACCTCTGACAATGCTTAGTGATTTACTATTTAGGTAACCGTTGTCACCCATGAGTTTTTCTGAAGCCCCATTTAACTCATTCGACTTGAAGTCCACCCTCAGTCGGTTCAACATTTTCCATACTTGCCTGTCCGTCATTCATTTGGTGCAGTCTTCCCTTTTTCATTTCCCTTTCAATCATTTCCCCAATTATCACAATATCAGAAAAATTCGACGACACACTTCCAATCATATGATCATAGAATGGCGCGTGCAGTGTATCAGTGAACATAGCAACCATCTCTTTTTCTGACAAAGGGGGTTCTACTTGTGCAGCTATTTCCCTCCACCTCTGAGCATATTCCTTGAAGGTCTCAGCATCCTTCTTAGACATGTTTTGCAGTTGCGTTCTATCTGGTGCCATGTCAATGTTGTATTTATACTGCTTTAGAAAGGCATCAGCTAAATCCTTAAAACTCATTATATGGGCACGCTCAAGATGTGTGTACCAATTCAAAGCTGCCCCAGTTAAACTGTCTTGAAAGAAATGAATTAACAATTTGTCATCATGAACCTGTGAAGCCATTTTGTGAATGTACATTGTCAAGTGATTCCTTGGGCAAGTTATCCCCTTATATTTATCAAAATCTGGAACCTTAAACTTTGGGGGAATGACAACATCAGGGACTAGACAAAGCTCAATAGCATCCTTGAGGCCATAACAACCTGATCTTTCAATGACCCGTAATCTCTTTTCCAAAGTTTCCCATCTCTCTTTGAACTGAGGATTTTCAATAAAAGAACTCAATGGGTATTGAGGCATGAAAGTGGGAGCAAAATGTTGCGCTAGTGGGGTTCCACTGGCACCTGGGAAATGGGTATATGGTTGAGTTGTGCTCAATGAGTTTAAAGCAAGCATGCCACGGTCAGGGGAATTGGCAACCTGTGGTGGTACAAAGCTGGAAGGGAAGCCATATAGTGGGATGAAGAAAGGGAATGAGTGCTGTATTGGTGAGGTTTCATTAGCATTCAATCGAGTGACTTGAGTTTGGGTAAAGTTCAACAGGTTTGAATTTGGTGTCGCTGTTGGCATGCTACTACCAGGGGGATTGGTGGTCAATGATGGTACATAGCTGGGAGGGAGGCCATATGGTAGAAAGGGTGGCACCTGGGTTTCCTGAGAACTAGTGACTGAGGGTTGAGTGGTGAACGGCATCACAACTCTTTGAGGATTAAAGCATTGGTATTGCAGAAGATTTGGAGAGAAACCAGGCAGGTGAAGAGGTGTGGCCGGATGTCCTTCGTTTGCCACTGAGGGATTCCCATTTGTGCTCCTTCTATTTTCCATAGACTGTAGCATCTCCATCATCTTGGACACTTGTTCTCTGGGCTGATTCACCTCATCCTTCAACTCTTGAGTTTGATTTATTTCATCCATGATCCTAGCTTGGGAATGATCCTGTAAGGGTGTCGCGGAAGCGATTTTTCGTTATAGTGCCCATTTTTTCGCTTGGTGAAACATGATGTGAATATGCAATTATCAACATTGAGTGAACAAAATTGGCAACATGCATGCATGCAAAGTATCATGCAAATGAAATTTTTTATTTTTTATTTTTTTTATTTTTTTTTAAAAAGAATGCTATGAATGTCATGGTAATGCAAAATGATGTATCTTTTTCTTTCTTTTCCTTTTTTAGAGTCAGGAATGCGATGAAAATGCAAGATGATATTTTTTATGGGGATGTCATGCAAATGCAAGATAATGTATCTTTCCTTTTTTATGCTAGAAATGCTATGAAAATGCAAGATAATGTATATTTTTATTTTATTTTTGAATGCTAAGAATGCTATGAAAATACAGGATGATGTTTTTTGTTAGGAATGTTATGAAAATGCAAGATGATGTTTTTTTTTGCTTTTTGATGCTAGGATTATCATGAAAATATAAAATGATTATCATGAAAATATAAAATGATGTTTTTTTTTCTTTTTTATGAATGCTAAGAATGTAATGAAAATGCAAAATGATATATATATTTTTTTAAAAGTAAGAATGAATGACATGAGAGATAGATGAAAAATGAAAATGCTATAAGATGTATCATTTTTTTGTTGAATTTATTTTTCTAGAAAGAATGCAAAGATGGAGGACATGAGGAATAGACAGATAAAGAAAAAGAACGCTCCCTTTGTGTCCTAATCAGATGTAACCTAAGAAGCCGGATGACTCTAATTTTTGAGGTAATTATGCTCAATCTATCAGTGCAAGGTTTTTTTTAGGACAGATCTAAACCTCTAAAAAGTCATGGTCCCCAGATTGCCCCCATCTCAAAAGATAAGGATCCAATTCATGAATTAATCACAAGTAGGGATGAACCCTCTCAATATGACTAGTCCATGATACTGGCAACAATCTGAGTGGTGTCTCAACAAATGTCAAGTGAGCACAAGGCTCCTCAATAACAAAAGTCAAGACCCCTCCTACTCTTCGGGTTCGCACAGACTCGGGTATAGAGCCCAAAAAGTGTGTGAGGTAAGTGATTAGTGACGTGTGTGGAGGACCATAAAAAACCTGTACAAAAACTTAAAAGACAAAAATACCCCTAACTAGCAAAACATATATACAACAGCCAGCCAGCAATCATCTACCCTAAGGTTTTAACAATTAAGTACAAAATATATATACAAGCCACAATATACATGAAATAATTCTATCAGATATTTACATAAAAGTACGAAATAAAGTACATTTATAAACAAATAAGAAAACAAGAACAAAGACAAAGAGGGTAAAATAAATAAATAAAAGATTATTAAAAATTTGCACAACTAACAACAACAGGCCTGACTCTCTCGAAAGTCCCGATTGGAGTTGCTACAAATTGTCACAACCTGGCTTAGGGATCGCGACGGGACGACCGAAAAAGGATATAAAATCAATGGAGTCGCCACCAATGTTTATTTAAATTGGGAAAACATTAGAAAAACCCTTTTATCAGGAAAACTAGTCTTTGAAAATGAGTTTGGATTCGGGAGCCGACATGTAGGGAAGGTATTAGCACCTACACTGCCCGTTCCATGAACGGTACCTTAAGTTAGTTGTGCAAATTTTAATAATCTCAAATATATTCATTTTAACCCCTTTAAACAAAAGACTTTGTAATTACTTTTTATTTTTTTTCATTTTTTTATTTTTTGAAAAGAAATAAAAGAAACAACCAAATTATGAAAATTTATTATTTTGGCTTGACAGAAATGAATTTCTGCTCCTACGTATCTCCTGGTGCAATGGAGAACTCAAAGTCACGTAGTTCTTTAGAAAATGATTGTGGGTTGGTTGATTTTAATTAAGAAAGAGATTTTTTGAAAAAGAGATTTTGTTTGAAAATAAATCCATTCTTGCATGAGGTTCAAGTTAGCACAAGACTACTCAATAAACCCTTATGATTCAAATGACATTGAAGATAGCATCCGCTATTCAATCACCATCATTGATCATTGCATGGATTAAAATATTTTTATTTTATTTTTTATTTTAAGGCATGCACAAAGATAACTAAGTAGCTACATAAACAACACATTATCATACCATGAGTCAAGTAAATAAAATAACATGAAAACTAAATTAAACATAACAATGAAAAACAAATTTTTTTTATCCTTTCATTTTTTATTTTATTTTTAAATTTTTCTCTTTTTTTATATGTTTTTAGAGATTTTTTAAAATAAAAAATAAAAATAAAAAATACAAACAAACCAAAAAAAAAAAAAAGAAAGGGAGAAGCAAGCTTACCTCAAAGGCGTATAAAAATGTTATGCTCAAAGAATTCCGCATTTAGCCACTGTTCTTTTCAAATCGAACCTTGAAAAGCAATCCACTTGCATGGAGGAAAAAAAATTTACTAAAACTTTGGACTCTTATATTTAGTATTAAGCCCAAGTAAAAAAAAAATTACTAAAGTTCTCGGGCTCTATACTTAGTATTAAGCCCAAGTGTGAAAATTTTTGGATGTCAAAACTATTGAGAAGCACCCCTTTATATAGGAGGAGGGAAGGGAGAAGGAGCTTGGCTTCTCCAATGTGAGACTTAAACACTTTAGTTTTTTTAACTTTTTTCCTTTTTTTCATTTTTCATTTTTGTTTTTTTTAGAATTTCATTCATTTTTCAAGGTTTAGAAATAAACTTCATGGACAAGATTAAGTGTTCATACCTTGATTAAGTAACAAAAAAAAAAATTATGGACAAAATTGGATATCAACATTCACTTACTACCTACACCCCATCCATGTGAAACTTCATCCAAACAACTTCCCTCCACCTTCCATCAACCCATGCACACGTAACCGACAACCTGCCTCATCCTTCACAACCTCATCATCCTCACTATCATCACCAACCTTCACCCAAAAACCTCCATCTTTCGCTGCCAGCCATAACCATCCCTCGCCAACATGAAGATAGCAGCTACTTCACCGTGAACCACTCATACAGCTGCACTAGCACCTAGGCCGTCCACTTCATGCAGCGCCACACCACCGTGAGCGTCACCCCCGCACCGCACCTCATCAGTTCTGCCCAGCTGTGAACAACCACTCAGTCCAGAACCGTTTGCCAGGAACACGCTACCATGACCCGCGCCTCAGTCCACCGTCGACGAACCACGAGCCTCCTCCCCACCATACGTCGCGACACTTCTCCATTCCATCGTCAAACCAAACTGACCATCACCGTGCACCGCCTCTCCACCCAACCATCCCGTCAAGCCCGACCAGAGCTCCCTCACCGCGTGCGTATCCGTCGAGCTACGATCTCCATCTTCGCAGATCCGGCCTGTGAAGCACCTTGCAGCCGCCCTCGTCGCCATGCTTTCCTCACACGCCATCACCTCGCCGTTAGCCTCCATTGTTGCAGCTCCTCTTCCTTGCAACGAAAGTGAGGAGTATTTGAGGTAGGGGTGTCAAATGGATGGATTGGTTTGATTTTGGATCGAATTGTAATGGATGGATTCAAAATAAATCATTAATCCATTTAAGATCCATTATAAAATGTTTAATATTATCCAATCCATCCATGACCTAATTTTATGGATAGATATTCAATCCATCCATTAATCCATTTTAATGGATTGGATGGATGGATATCCAAACTACTCATTTAAAAAAATGTTTCTCTCTCTAAAAACATTTTATTCTCTCTCTAAAATATGTTTCTCTCTCTAAAAAAATATAAAATATATTGGATATCCATTGGATTGGTTTCAATTGGATATCCATTGGATATCCAATACATGTTTTGGTTGGATTACTAACCATCTATAATTAAATTTAATCCATTAGATCCAATCCAATAAGATATATCATTTTAATTGGATGGACTGGATTGGTTTTAATATAAATGAATTGGATGGATTAAAAATTAATGGATTTTATTGCCACCCCTAATTTGAGGTAACTTAGGAGGTATTTTGGGCTATGGTTCAGTTTTTATGTTTTATTTATTTTGCTGAATTAAAATGAAAAAATAATAATAAAAGGTAAAAATCAGATTTTGGGCCACTGGTGCACTAGCCCACTCATGTTAGATCAGTCTGCAATTGTTTAAAAATGCCATTATTATGTGTTGGGCTTTATCAGGATGTTTGAGTCTAATTCAGTTTAATTTATTCAAACCTAACAATAAAATAAAATAAAAATTTGGTGGGCTTGGTAATTTTTAGAATGTATAAAAAAAAAAAGGAAAAGAAAGAAAATATACATGATAGTGAATCAAGGTTTTTTTAGAGTGCTTGTTAAGCATAAGAAAAAGTAGAAAATAAAAAAAATGATAAGAAAAATAAAAAGGGTTTAATAAATAAAACATACAAAAAAAATGTCAAGAAAAAATAAAAAATGTTAAAGGATAAAAAAAATTGTTGTGTTTGTTGTGTTTAATTTGGTTTTTATTTTATTTTTATTGTATTTACCTGACTCATGGTATGACAATGTGTTGTTTGTGTAGTTACTTATTTGTCATTGTGCATGCCTCAAAATAAAAATAACAATAAAAAAAATTAATTCATGCAATGACCAATAATGATGATTGAATAACAAATATTATCTTTATTGTCATTCAGATCATATGGGTTTATTGCGTAGCTTAGTGCTAACTTGAACCCTGTGTAAGAATAATTTTGTTTTCAAACAAAATCCTTTTCAAAAAGTCTTCTCAAAATTAAAAACAATCAACTCACACTCATTTTTAAAAGAACTACGTGACTTTGAGTTCCCCATTGCACCAGGGGGTACGTAGGAGCATAAATTCATTTCTGTCAAACAAAAAAATAAATTTTCACAATTTGGTTATTCTTTTTCTTTCTTTAAAAAAAATAAAAAAAAATAGTTACAAAGTCTTTTTCTAAAAAAGGGTAAAAATAAATATATTTGAGATTATTAAATTTTGCACAACTAACATAAGGTACCGTTCCTGGAACGGGCAGTGTAGGGTGCTGATACCTTCCCTACCTATAATCGACTTCCGAATCCAAACTCATTTTCAGAAGACCAGTTTGCCTAATTAAATGGTTTTTCTAATATTTTTCCAATTTAAATAAACATTGGTGGCGACTCCATTGATTTTTCTAAAAGTGAATATCTTTTTTCAGTCGTCCCGTCGCGATCCCGGTTGCGACAAATGGGAACTGGACCATGTCATTGATGAAGATGCCTTGAATGGTACAACAATCACTCATAAATAATATATGTTTCCTGCTTCAAGTTATAGATTTTACTCTCTTGGCATGGATTCTTCGATACCTAGGTTCTCACAATTTTAACATATCTACAATTCTGAATTAGGTGTGTAATAACTGTTCAGATCCTAGAAAATTCAGGCTAAAATAGTATATTCAAGGCTTTTTGATTGGTAACTTTTGTGAAGCTTATGAAAATATAAATAAGTTTATTTATCTTTATAAAAGCTCATTTTAATATGAACGAGTTTCTGTAATTCAATTTATGCAAATATATGTTGATCTAGGATTGTGGACAACATTAACAACTCTATTAGGCAAGATCCAAATTCAAATAACTTGATTGAGGTTCTAGATATATATGGATTTGAGAGTTTCAAGACAAAAAAGTGCTTAACCACTATCCTTTTACCTATGGGCCAACCCATGGGTGGGGTAGGGCCTATGCATGGGTGAGGTAGGGCCTGTGTATGGGTAGGTTAAGGTCAGCCCATTAATAAGTGGGTAAAATTTAAAAAAAAATTATTGTGGATCAACCTATGGGCTAATCCTAGCCCACCTAATCCTATGGACTTTTGGTCATATGAGTTTTTTTGCCTTGTGAGCTTTTTAGCCCTTACCCATGTGGACTAGGGCTTAATGTGGTAGGGTAGGCCTTTTTGACAGCTTTAGACTAATTGATAAAATGGATATGATAGACATAAAAAAATAGACTTAAGTTTTATCTAATTTTAATTTAAGGTATACAATCAACGACGTTTTTATTAGAATATAGCTTTTTTATTTATTTACCATTCTATCGAATCTTTTTTATTATGTACCAAAATGTGTTTGTTGTAAAAGTAGTTTAGAAGTCATCATGGGTTATGGCAGCTTCTGACTTGTATAATTCTTTTTTTAGTACAAGTCAGAAGTTGTCATCACCCATGACAACTTCTGAACTGCTTACTTAAAAAAAATTACACAAGTTAAAAGCTGTCATCACCCATGACGACTTTTGAATTATTTTTTAAAAAAAATAATTATATAAGTCAAAAGTTACAATCACTCATAACACTTACAAAAAAAAAATATACAAGTTAAAAGCTGTAATAACCTATAGTAACTTTTACAACAAACACATTTTGATACATAATAAAAAAGTTCAATAGAATACTAAATAAAAAAAGAGTTATATTCTAGTAAAAACGCCAACAAACAACACATAATATATATTTTTGGATATTTTTTAATAATTATTTTATTATTAATTTATTTCATATATTTACAAAAAATTATTTAAAAAATTAATAATATTTATTTTTAAATTAATAATAAAATAAATATTAAAAATAATATTAAAAAGAATATATTGTCAATATTTTTTATTTTTCTTTTAATTTTAACCGAGACCAAACAGGGGATTGAATGGAAGGTAAAAAGGGGGATATCTATGTTTTTTGTTTTTTTCCTTCCACAATGTTAATATCATCATTGATGATCCTAGAGGAGTAGAGAGAGAGAATGAGGGAAGAAGGGTGGGTGTTGTGGTGTATCTCCCCAGTGAAGATGATGCTGGAGTCCCTGAAGATCTTGGTGTGCAACAAAGTGGTATTCACATCAATCATGGCACTCACAACCCTCCCTCTGTCCACCCTTATAATTTGGGAATCCATCACCATCCACAACCTCACCTCTCAAATCCACCACCTGGAGCTCCTCGCTCACCTCGCCCCCACCCGCTTCGAGGCCCGCCACGTCTTGAAGGAGTCCCGCCACAACGCCCTCTCTCTCCTTCGCACCAAAGCCCTCTTCTCTCTCCCTTCCTACCTCCTCTCCCTCGCCGCCGCCCTCTCCGCCGTCCACTCCACCCTCACCGCTTCCCAAGGCAACACCCCCACCCTCCGCTCCATCGCCAACGCCCTCAGCCACAACTGGAAGCGCCCCTTCGTCACCACCATCTTCATTTACGCCATCCTCTTCGCCTTCTCCCCCGTGCCCCTCGTTTTCGCCGCCCTATCGGCATCTACCGGGTTCAGGTCCCTGGTCATGGCAATCGGGTCGGGTTTGGAGGTGTACCTCATGGCGGTGCTGAGCATGGGCCTCGTGGTCTCCGTCGCGGAGGACAGGTTCGGGTGGGAGGCCATTAGGGCCGGATCCGGTTTGATGGAGGGCAGGCGGACCTGCGGGTGGGTTTTGTCGGGTCTGTTCGTACTGGTTTCGGGTGTGATCGGGTCGAAGCTGGAAGAGCTGATGGAGGGTCAGGATGAGCCGCCGGATTTTTTGCCGTCGACGGCGGCGAGGACGAATATGGGGGGAACCGGGATTGGCGTTGAGGAAAAAGCGATTGTAATTGTAATAGGTTGGTATGGATTGGTAGTGCTGTGGAGTTATGTGATAATGACTGTGTATTACTGTGATTGTAGGAGACGGCATCCAATTAGGGAACCTGAACCTGAACCTCAACCTGATGATGACCAACAACAGGGACTCTCTCTGTAATTTTTGGGTTTCTTTTTTGGTTTCAGTTGTACATTTTATTCAATTCAATTATAAGTCCAACTTCAAATGCTTCCAAGTTAATTACTTCTTTTTAAGTAATTTATTATTTTTATATTAATAATTTAAAAAGTAACGTGAAAAATTCATTATCATTATCCTAACCCTTATCCCTTATCCCTTATCCCTCCCTGGGTGGGTTGTGTTGTTGTGTTTTTAAGCTTAAATAAATTTATTCCATTTCCTTATCACTTCTATTCAATGTTTTAGTTTTCTTTCCTTTAAAGTAATAATCAAAATTGCACCCAAAAAAAAAAGTAATCATCATAAGTAAGAAAAAAAAATACAGATAGTGAAGTCAGTGATAAATGAAGGAAGTTTCCTTTTTGGTTTATAAGCAACGGAGGTCGGTTCTGACGTCTATAAACTACAGAGTAAATTTAGAAACTTTAGTGGGCTTAGGCCACTTCCCAAAAAAAATAACAATAATAACTTTAGTGTTTGGAATTATTTTCATTATAGTTTTAGTTTCTATATATATATATATAATTTATAAAATTCAAATCACTTTAGTTTTTTATTTTATTTCTTAATCTTAAAAAAATTAGTTTAATACAAGTTTTATAACTTTAAAAATTAACTCAAACACATAAATATGTTTAAAGATTAAATTTTTTTTTTATCAGCTGTTTAAAGATTAAATTAAGAACGAAAGATAAATTTTTACAAACCTTTTTAAATAAGAGAGGTATTACAAAGTTGAGACTCACAACACGAATGAACCTGGATATTAATGAGTTTTAAGTAAATTTCACTAATTATAATTAATAATTATAATTAAATGAAGCTCGTTCAATCTATTCAAAATGTTAAGGGAGTGTTTGAAAGCTTTCAAAAACTAGATATCTAAGTATAATGGAATTAATTTTTAAATATAAGATATTTGATAACTACTTAAATTTTTAAAAATTGATTCTCATCTAAACTAATTTTATGATAAAATTGATTCTTAAAAAATCATTTTAAAACTGATTTTTTCTAATCCAACTTCTTTTATATTCTCTCATCATTTTTTTATTCTCTTTTTTTCTCCTCCCTCATACTTTGTTTTTATCTCAATATTTAAATTTAAAATTTTATAATCAGTTTAAGACAAATTTTAACCAAATTAAAATTGATAACAAAATAACATGAATTTATATGATTAATTTATCTTAAATAATTCTGAACTAATTTTGAAAGTTGTGGAACTTCATCTAAATTTTAGGGTTAAATATCATTTTCTTTTAAATAAAGGAAGCGTAAAATGTTGACAACTTCTTTGGTAGAACTAGAAATCAAATTAAGATAGAGTTAAAGGTACAGTCATTAACACGTCCAAGTTCCTATTTTTTATTAGTCATAATTAAAGGTATATTTTTATTATTTAATTTTCGGTAAGCATTTTAAAAAGTTAATTAATCCAGTTTTATATAGCAAAGTGGAGTATATTTTCTTGATAATAAATTAATTTCTTAAATTACTATCCTTCTAAGAATAATTCATGTTATTCTTAATTTTTTTCTTTTAAATTTTAAATTCAAATTATATTTAAATTAATTATATATATCTTCTTTATAATTTTAATAATCTTAAATATATATTTTTTCTTTTTTACATGTTTTTAGATCTTATCTGAATAAATATTTTTTATAATTTTAAATATTTTTCTTACTTAATTTATATTTATTTAGATTCTATTTAAATTTTAAAAAACCTGTACGATACATGTTAGTTCATATAAATACAATTAGTCACTAGATTGATGTAGCGAGTGCTTTCTTAAGATTGCTTGTAGAAAAATTATGTCTCCATTATGCAAATATTAGTCTGAAAATACCCTCACTGGAAAAAAAATTAAAAATCATTATATTTTAACAAGTTGTAAATAATGTTCGTTTCTGTACGTTTCTTTTTATTAAAAAGTTTTTAACGTTCTCATTCCATTCTATATTAATGCTTAATATAATTCCTGTCATATTTTAACATTTAAAAGGTATTAGCCAATAATAAATAAATCAATGACGTCAAGAATATTACATCAAATTTAATTCTACTTGGCAAACAAATTTCCCAACCATATTTCAAATATTAATTTAAAACTTATTTTAAGCATTAAATTGCAATTTTTTAATAAAAATAAAGTTTATATTAATTAATTTTTTTTTAAAAAATCCTACAATGTGATATTTTCTCATGCGTTGCTGGGTGTTAATTTAGATTACGTTTGGTACATCATTAAAAAGATATGATAAGTATAAATTAATACTATTGTCTTATTTAATGTTTGGTGCATTCAACTGATAGTATAATAAAATCAAGTCAATTTATTTTATCCTATTCTAAACTGATAACTCTATCTACTCTCCTAATACATGATAAGACATGATAAGAATCATAGGATTTCTATTCTAATCTTATCCTCAATTTAATTTCTATCACTTTTTTCTCTTGCGCCACCACCATCACCACCACTAGGGATGGTAATGGGGCGGGCATGGAGCAGTAGTAGCCCGTCCCCCGCCCCACGAATAATATCTGCCCCGCCTCCGCTCCATATTTGCGGATACCCGTTTATCTTTCTCTCATGGTGACACCGGATATCCATGGTAGTCCAATAAATTGTAATAAAAAAAAAAAAAATCAAAAAAATAAAATAAAAAAATAAAAAATGAAAAAAATATAATACTATAATTTTTTAAAATTTGTCCAATACAAATTAATCTAAAAATAATGTCAAACGCCTAAAATACTTTTGATTTATATAACTTTACAATATTTTAATTTATATAATTAAGTTTTTTATTAATTTTATATAAAATATTTATATAAATTTTTGACAGACTACCAACCATACGGAGGAACCACCCCCCCGCCCCCGCCCCGTTTATTAAACGGAATAACACTAAAAGTATTTATATCTACGGAAGAAATTGCCGCGGTACCCGCTATGGAGGAGGGTAAAATTGTCATCCCTAACCACCACCACCACCACCTCCACTACTACCGCCGCCGCCACCACCACCGCCATCTCTACCACCACCACCACCTGCCGCCACCACCATCGCCATCGCCACCGCACCCCCCACCCCATCACCATCACCACTTTGCCACCGCCACCGCCACCGCCGCCACCACCACCACCATCACCACCGCCGACGCCGCCGCCACTACCACCACCGCCATAAGACTTTTTATTATTATTATTTAATTATTTTAATTTTTATGCTAAATAATATTTTATATGGATACTATATATGTATACCAATCATAACCTTAGTTTATATGGATAATTGGATATTCAAGTACGGACACAGAGGGTAATATACGCCAATTTCATAACTATATTTGTTCATTAGTTGAAACCTTTTTTTTTCCCATTTTCTTGCTTTGGATACGTAACTTCAAACCTGAATGGGGACTGTGGAAAGCCAACAACAGGCTAATGTGCCCAATCCTTCGACGGTTCTCTTACGCAGTTACGCTTGTCTTATGGCTCATTATTAGGATTTGAATTTGCAAAGTTTGGCCCTAACTGTTTGGGCACGTTACTCCGAATCCCATTTTTTGCCTGAAGAAAATAGTATACCCACTTCTCAGTGTAATGTCATTAATATCACTTTTCGTCCAAAAATAAAATATCTTTAGTTAAAATGATTGTTGTTTGGAAAAAAATTGACATTATTGACATTACTACACTAAAAAATTAGATTACTGTTTTATTCAATCAAAAAATGGGCTAGAATGGCTGGATGGAGATGGTCATCCTGATGCCACCTTTGCAATTGAAAGTAGTGTTTTTGTTGAAAGAACTAAAATGAAGAAAAAAAGAGACGAGGGGCCAAAAAATAAATAATAAAAGAACTGTTAATAAAATATTTAAAACTGGTAATTGAAGGTAAATTCAATCGAACATCTATGCTCTATTTTTTGAGTGGAGCATCGTAGACGTCTTTGTATTCCTTGTCCGTGTTACTTTTCGTGCTTCTCAAATGAAGTTTATGGCCAACATATTGAAGATATTGAAAAATTTGTCACTGTCATTTACATATAGCAAAGATTATAACTAGCTAGATATGATCATTGTCTTAAGAAGTCCTCTTCACTAATATATTTTCTCTTTTTTTCTGCAGATCATATTTACAACATTCGTTGTTGCTTCAAATGATTTGAAAGCCAGCCATTCCCCTACAACTTTTCTAAGAAAATTAAGCATAACAAGGATAGGCTAATTCAAAATATCATCCCAAATTTCATGGTATAAATAACATATTGAAATGCAAAACAAAGCCAATAGAGGTATCATTAGTACTCCATTTTTGCACAATGGAATCCATTTTGCTTTCAAGTCTTGTGAGAATTCTAAGAGAATCCCAAGTAATCTTTGTGAAAAATCGAAATCGCCTCCACCTCCTTGCTCGTCCTCCTCTTCAACTCTTTCCTCGCTTTATGTAACTTCTTTACGTAAAAGTCTTCAATGAAAGAATTTTTTTTCATGAAAGAAAACCTATTCTTGACAAGTCCGGATAATTTTGAAGGAGACGTTTAATATGCTCTTAAAATGTTTTTGAGCATAGATGCTTTATGCTTCTTTCTCATTGATTTACAATGATTTTACATCTATGACTGATAATCACTACTTGCAATCTATTCAACAAGTTGCAGTGTCAAAATTAATAATTTACTTTTTAATCCTTCCCACCAACTCATCTCCCTCAATAAATTTCTCAGGGACATTGACATCCCACCAAGGAAGCTCCTCACCCGCTGCGCTGCCACTGCCGCCCACGACAACATGCAGGTAGACTCCAATGATGACTGCTAGATCTGCCACCACCCTAAAACATCAGAAGCTAACCATCGTTGACCACCGCACCGCCTTGTCGCCGACGAACCCAACCACCTCGAGCCCCAAGTCGTTTTCGCTATCTAACTCGAACCACATCTCTGTCATGGCTCCTCATCGTCTTCTGCTTTGAGCCATCGCAGTCCTCCATGCCCTCATCGCTGTTCCACTATCCAAAATTGCCTCAGCCTCCTTGCCATCATTGCACCTCGCCTGAAGCCATTCCAGACCACATCCAGACCCAGCCACTGTCACCCCCAAACAAGGTCAACAGTTAGAGTGAGAGAGAGAGGATTTGTTGGTCCCTTAGATCCTTGCATAAGGCAGCAAGGGCATCAAGGTCAGCATCTTCTATGTAATCTAGCACTTATAGCAATTGTCAGATCTAGTCTGTGTTGCTTCTAGCGACGAACAAAGAGAGAAAGAAATAAAAAAAAAACATAATATAAATGTTTAAAAAATAATTACTTAGAATGTAAGGGTTAACAAATAAATAAGACGAAACTTATTATAACTTATAATAACAAGTAAATTTTATTGAGCATGGATGCTTAAAAAAAAATTAGAAATATTTAAAACATTTCCAAATTTGAGAGTGGCAACCCCCTTATTGCTTGGGGCAATGATTTACGCACCTTCCTAACGTTGGAATGGTCATTTCATTCTTACCATTTTCATTGCCTCTTTATTCTCATTAGTGATTACAATCTTAGCATCAAATTGTAAGAGGCAACGCGTCGTTCAATCCCAGAGAGGCGTTGACTACCCCTAAACTACTTAATTATCTAATACTTTTCTTGTTACACATTTTTATTATTTTTTATTTTCCTAAAGATGGACCCCTCACATAGGTGTTTTCTACCTACTCTATCTCCACCACTGTAGATAGTGCATATGGAGAACTAAACTCCTCTTTCAAGGATTTGTTATCCCAAGCAATTAAATCATGGAAAAGGAGTAAAGGACAATTGCTACTATGGGTGTCCAGTAGGTCGAGTTGACTGACAAACTCATAAGTTTCAACCCAACTTAACTCATAAAATGCGGGTTGAGTTAGGTTGGATTCGCAGGTTGAATAAGGTTAAAAAAAGCTTCAACCCACTGTGTGTGGGTCGGGTAACGGGTTGAAACACTTCCAACCTGTACAACCCAACCCACCCACCTTTTAAAAAAAAAAAAAAAGTAGCCCTGACAGAGTGTGCGTTTTACTTGAAAAATATCTTTAAGGTTCATAAATATCCTCTCTGATATAGTTAAGAACAACGTTAAACCATGTAAATATGTTAATAAATAGAGGCCAAAGTGGGAAGAGAAAAAGACATCAAAACCTTATCTATCTACTTCCTCTCCACTAGCCCCAGCGTAGCTAGTAGCTCTCTCTTCTCTACAACTAGTTCTCCGCTGTGCAGCCATTCTCCCAGGCTCCCAGCATTTGCGCCTTGAGTCCGTGACCATTGCTTCTTCTCCCACCCGATCTCCTAGTCGTTCTCTGCAACTAGTCATGCCACCACACAGCAACGCATCCTTCTTCCCTCTTACGACTTTTTCAATTTTATGCACCACGCAATCCCAGCAGGTAAGCCTTCTTCCTCTGTTATTTTCATGTAAATATGGAACATAAAAGGGAGTGTAGCTGGGTACAGTGCAACTGCACCATACGGGCAAGGAAGCTACGGGAGGCAAAGCGGGCAGCAGAGCTATAGGTACGAGCAGAGTGGACAGACGGTGAATGTAGTATTGCTGGAGAAGAAGAAGAACAAGCTTGGGGGATTGGGGGCTGGATTGGCTATCAGCGCCATAACAGGTGGGCTTGGTGCACTCGCACTAGGTGAATGCGTTAACATTCTGGAGGACAAGATTGTTGATCGTGAAGGCATTTTGCACCATTTCCCCTTCGTGTTGGCAGTGTTCTAGTTGGATTTCCTGATTTTTATTTGAATGTGGAATAGTTTTTTTTTTTTAAAATCAAGTTTATATGTTAGTACTGGAAAGGGAAATAGAACAATGATAATGAAATTTACATTTGAATTCTTAAGTTGATTTCGTCTAATTTCTCTTTCGCGATAAGTATATTTATAAATATTAACTAATGCTTTATTACATTGTTAGGTTGATATTTATTCACTTATTGATGACAAAAAATGGCTGATGAATGACAACTAAATCTTGATGATTCATTAACTGGAAAAGAGTGAATTGGAAGTACTCCTACACTCCCAAGTTGTGTACAACCTTCCTAACATGTTGAGCATTTAGCTACTGAACAAGGAGGAGGATCATCTGCTGGTAAAGAGGTATTCATACTTCTGAAAAAAACTTCAATACCAAGTAGGATTGCACTTGCTAAAATGATTATCATTGATGAGTTTTCATTTAAATTTATTGAAAATGAAGGCTTTAAAAATTTTGCTCAAATTATGCAACTTCAATTCCAAGTTCCTTCTAGACAAACTGTTAGTAAAGATGTTATACAATTATATGTGTTTGAGACTAATTTGTTATTAGAGTTATAACTAGCCTTGTTTAATTTATTCCAAACTTAGTAAGACTTGTTAATTATTAATTTGTTATGTACTTATTAACTTATGATGTTTAGTTTATTTGAAATTGAGACTTATGATATTAATTTGTTAAATTTTGTATTTTGATATTTTTTTTCAAGAATTTTTTTTTAAAAAAAAATGTCGGATCCACGGATTCCACCCATCCCAACTCACTCTTGAGTAGGTCGAGTTGGGTCAAGTTGAACGAAAAATCTCTTCGACCCAACCCAACCCACTGCTCTGGTGAGCGAGTCGGGTTCAAAAACACTGCTGAACCCACCTAACCCAACTCATAGAAACCCTAATTGCTACTTAGTTCATATCTACATAACTCTTTTCGATATTGGTCATCTATTCTTTGCACTCTTCACTTTTCTCAAGTTCGTGTTAACTTTTAGTACTCTATATCGCCTACTACCCTTTAATTTTGTGCTATTAATAATAGTATTAGTTTTCCATATATATCTCGAAGTTATTTGGAATTTGTCACTTGTAATTGATGTACTGGAAGAAAAAAATGGACTTGAGGCTTTTGGGAGGGCTGCAAAAGTTGTGAAGGGTATGAAGTTGGAGGGATTTCTTCAAAATGTTTTGTTTGGAGCACTAACTTTCCTTGTCTATGTCTTCTGGAATTTGGCTAACATAAAGTCAAAAGCTTTTGTGCTACTCATTGGGTTGCTCGTTATGAACTTTGCATCTCTTGTTAAGATTTCTAACTTGATGGCGTTCACAGTTTTCTACCATATGTGCAAGTAGATCCATGGAGAAGAGATTGAGTTGGAAGGTAACCTGAAATACACCAAAATGCCCATTCAACTAGTTAATCGAGCGGAAATACCAAGACTGAAAAAGTTGGAATTTCTTCATGCCTGGTATAGCAAAATATGATAGCTGCTTCTAAGTTACACTCCATACTTTTTAAGTTGTATTGCTACCCCCCCCCCCTTACTTTTTTACTATATCTCGCTATCAAGACAGTGTAATTCACTTTTTGTAATATTAATATACCTTCCTTTTAAAAGTGCATGTATTCAACATTTAATAATATTAGTTAAATATATTTATACATATTATTTTACATTTATATAATTTTTACATTTGATTACAATTGAATCTATCTCATTTTTTGTATATCTATACTTTAATTCTTTTACATAGATAAATGTGTGTAGAAGTGATGTATTACTAGCATTTTTCTTCAAAGTTTAGCCATTTACATAACAACTTGAAGCAATTCTACTCTTAAAGTTGTTGTCTATGGGCTGAGAATTGTGTGATATGCTACAACTAAGCTTTGTAAAACACAACTCTTGATCATATTTGCAGTAGAGAGACGTTTACAATGCTGGCTTCTTCAATACTCATAAAACATGTTGGAGCATGGATACACCCTATAAATGACCTGTAATATCAGGTTAGTGTAGGATTTTATTATTTACATTTGAGTCCTTATGTTCTTTTATTGCTTATTAGTGCTCTTTTTTCACTAGGACTTGATGGACTGCCAGATTTCTTCACCGGAGTTTCAGGTGCACCAGTGGTAAAAAATTAGGCACGCCAACAAAGGTGAGAACATGTCCTCTATCACTGACAACAACCGACGCCGTTTGGGTGCTGTTAGTCGTAATACGCCGACGACAGAATTCTCCGGAATGATGCCGATTGGGTGCTTTGATGCATTAAAGAGCGAGGAGATAGTATAGACCAATTAGGGCATATCCCGGGTCCGTGTGGGGAAATTGATCACATGGTCCTTGGTTGTGAAAAACTACTACCAGAAAACTTATGCGCTTTTATATTTTTCTTCAACTGCATTTTTTGTCTCATTTTAACTGCTGCTAAAAGTATGCTAAAATCCTATTCAAATTTTAAACATTTTAGATTTTAGATTTCTTGTAATTAAAGCGAAAGTAGTTTTGTCTCTCCCTCCACCATGTGAAATTATAGTATACTCTTGACTAGAATAACAATAAACATATGTTTTAAGAAAAATTTTACATTGATTTAAGTTAATATATTCAAAACTTTTGCCAATATACTTAAAATTAACGGTCATGATATTTCTAGAACATGTATTTATCACTGTTTTAGAAATATATAATAATTTTCCCTTTGCCACGGTTTCCCACCTCCATCCGTTTTCAAATGCCAAGCCTCCCAAAATCCCAACCATCGATGACCCAAAAACCCACGAGAAAAACAAAATGCAAAAAGAACGAAGCTCATGTTTTCAATTTTGCAAAGATGAAAAACAAAACAGATTAAACACCATGGAGTAGTTAAAAAATTCAAAATTCTATCAGCATTGCCCGGTACTTCTCAATATTATGCTACATCATTTTGCTGAAGATAAAGCCACAGCTTTTTATCTAAATATGGTGTTCAATGCTCCACTCTTTTTTGTTGTGCGTATTTTATTTTTTTTTAAAAAGTTTAAGACCAATCTAATTAATTATTTAAGGTTAAAGATCAAGTGGTTTAATAACAATGGTTATTTGGTCCCAATGCATCCTTTTCCATAGGATAGATATCTTAATAAAGTTCCCCCTAATAATTATCAGCATTCTTAATGCTCATTGCTAGGTTGTTTTAAATTAAAATTTTATATGGTTATTGCAGTTGTAATATCAAGTACTTCTCACTTCTTCTATGGGTATAAACCTGATCAAACCACTGAGAGATTGCACTTATGTTTACGGTCATTATAAATTTCGCAGTTAAGTTCATAAATTTTACGAAAGGGCTCCATTTAATATGGACTATCGGGTCAATGGTACCACTTAACTAAACCCGTTGGATTATTTGAAATGGAGACGAACGATAGATTCTAAACGTTGACTACCAGCTTAGAAGGTGAAACTGTGAAAGAGAGTATTTGCAAATGTTAAGCAATCAAATGGGTATTTATTTTTTGTTTTTTTAGGTGAGGATACAATAGTAGCGAAAAAAGAACGTAGAATATCCATGGATGCTGAATGCCAGAAACTAGAAGTATTACACCTTCTAGCTAGTGATTACAATTTACAGAGCCATTAATCCAACCTTTCAATCCAGCCTCTCAAAGAGGCTTCAATTCTAGTACATAATAACATCTGATTAAAAAATTTAAAACTACTGCTTTAACAGTCGTCCTTCATGATCAGTTCTGCTGCTCCTTCCCTGCATTTGAAAACAGAAAATTTATGAGGATTGATTCCATATAATTTTGAGACAAGGTCCACCACAACCCAAGTCATAAAATTACAAAATAAATAAATAAAATTGATGGGCCATTTTATAAATATAGTAAAACCGATTATTACAAGTAAAATAAGGATTTTTTTACCAATATGTCATTAGTAACAAACTTATTTATTAATTTATCATTTTTTTAAAATTATTTATCAAATTATCATTATTTTTGTCACGTTGAAATTTTTTATTATTTTTCGTTCTACGTAGACTATGTGAGAAGAGATGACACTGCCAACTAGAATATGCTAACATGATTGGTGTATCTCACGTGAATACGTCAGCTAACACGATTGGTGTATCTCACGTAAATACGCCAACAAGCATAACATTTTTTACATGATAACGTCACAGGTGATGACGTTTACATGTAGAAAACGCTACGCGTGTTAACATATCCACATGGAATGTGTAAGACACTTAACTCATTTTACATGGATCTTTTGAGAAATGATGTTCAGAGACACATATAATTTACATGTCTATTAAATATATCATAATATTAAGAGATATTAATTTTAATTAATTTATTTATAGATCAAATATTTATTTTTGATCTGTAAAATAATGAATGTAAGACTTTAATATTAGTAAGAGAAAATAATTAAGTAAGACAATGTAATATCTTTATTTAATGTGAGACTTTAGTGTTAGAAACACAACAAAAAAAAACAACAAAACAGCAAAGCAACTTGAAAAAGCCATGCTTGTCAGGTGCCCTGATATTATCAACTCTGATATCCTTGGCCATGTCAACCGTCCAAAACATTGGATCCAAGAACTGTTCTGGAAGCAAATATTTCGGTAAATAAATTTGATAAACAGCACAATTCCTGAATAGAGAAACTCCCCTTCCAAATATTCAAGCTGCAAATTGAAAATCAGATATTTAGGAACAAAATAGAGGTTAAATGACAATGCTTCCTAGTTTATTGAAGAAAATCTTAATTGAGAATAGTATCAAAGAATAAAACCAATAACACACACAAGCAATTGCGCGCGGTGTCTCTGTCATGAAACAGCAAAGGATGGGCAATATAAATTGATTCTATGATCCGAAGACATAAAACTGACCTTACTATACGGTGATGGAACTATCTTCAGTACAACTGATTCTTGATTCACTTCGTCTAGAAATGAAAGAGGTCATCCACAATTTACAAATGGAGTAATAACATACTTGATCATCAAATCAGCAACTTTAGCAAGCCCATTTTCTAGAATACCAACCTGCACAAATGCATATAACTGAGCTCACCAATTTCTAAATTTACAACATCACAACAGGAATAGAATTGAACATTTCAAGGAGAAAGTGTAAAATGAGATGAATTAACTTACGTCCATTGCCCACAGAATTGTTTGTAACTGAATCTTATTCATATTATCAACTTCTAAATGATACTTGACTTCAACTTGGCTCAAGTCCCCGTCAAATCGCACAGCCTTTTCCATTAACTTCACTAGGACCTCCATTAACTTCCAGAACAATTCTTGGATCCAACGTTTTGGACGGTTGAGATGGCCAAGGATATCAGAGCTGATAATATCAGAGCACCTAACAAGCATGACTTTTCCAAGTTGCTTAATTATTTTGTTTGTTATTTATTTAGTTGTTTTCTTTTGCCAATATCAAAGTTTCACATCGATTACTTTACAGATCAAAAATAAATATTTGACCTATAAATAAACTAATTGAAATTAATGTCTTTCAATATTATGATATACTATTTAATAGATATGTAAATTATATATGTCTTTAGACGTCATTTTTCAAGAGATCCCGTAGAATGGATTAAGTACCTTGCACATGTAACGTGATATTCTTTTTTTATTTTTTTCTTCACGTGAGAAACGCCAACACGCATGCTATTTTTTACGTGTAAACACCATCACCTGTGTCGTTACCACGTGAAAAACGTCATGCTTATTGGCATATCCACGTGGGATGCGCCAACAGTTAACGCATCCTATTGGCAGCGTCATCTCCTTTAACGTAATCTACATGGAATTAAAAATAATAAAAAAATTTAATGTGACAAAAACATAGACAGTTTAAAAAAAATGACAAATTAATAAATAAATTTATTACTGATGATATATTGATAAAAAAAGTCAATAAAATAGGATGGTTCACCGATGGACCATTGACTAGGTGGCTCACTGTAAAAGCTACCTTAAGGAAGATACTAATTAAATAAAGCTAATAGTATCAAGGAGAATGTTAATATGGACCTAATAAGTTTGAGTTCATTAATAAATTTTATTTGATAGTATTTATATATAAATTTGAGTGTATATAAAAATTATTAATTAAAATTTGTAAATTTTTTATATTTATAGTTATTTGTAAAAAAATTAATAATCTAACTAAATTTATATATAAATTTTAGTATTATTAATTAAAATCTATAAAAATTTAACTTTTAATCTGAACTATTAATTTATTTTAATAATAAATTAATAACTTAAAATTAATAGTCTATCCATATATTCAAAAATTTTGGGTCCATTTTAAACTTTCCCTATCAAACATCGTACATGTATTTGACTTTTTCTTAAAACCATGTATTTGATTTTTTTTTAATATAATATCATATATTATATTAATTTTATTATTATCTAATTTTTATATATTTAATTTTTTTAATATTTTCACCAACTTATTATGTATCTATAAAAATATTATAATTACATATAATATAATTTAACATCTCTTTTACATATAAATATATGACAGACATACATCTATCATATTTTATATAAACAAAAATTATTATACATATTGTATCTCGTGTAAAATTTATTTTTTGAGAGGTGATTTGCATTACGTAAAAAAGAATATATTTATTAGAAGCTACAGTATAAAAAACCTATCATTAGAAGTTAAAATTGTGGAAGTGGAACTTCAAAAATGTTGAAAAACAATCAAATCTTATATAATAAATTCGAATGTATTTTCTTTAGAGTAGTTTAATATTATAAACTATTTCTTTTAAAAATGAAACATATCATTTTTATTTTTTATTTTTTAATTTAATTTTTTCTTAATTAATTATGTATATTTTTTTATAATTTTAAAAAAAATTAAATGATTTTCTTTTAATTTATATTCTTTAAAATTATATTTAAATAAATTAATTATGCATAATTTTTTTATAATTTTAAATATTTGTTTTTAAATTTTATATTTATATAATCTATATTTATTTAGATTATTTTTAAATTTAAAAAAACTTGCTAGATATATTTTTTATTTTTAAACTTAGTCAATTTATTGATTTAGTTGGCAAGAGCGAAAAGGAGGCAGAAGAGAAGTCACGAACGGATAAAGTGAAGAGCAGAGCAGAGGGCGAGAAAGAAGGGAAACCTCAATGGCCTCAACCATTCTACCGCCAATCAACACTCACCTTCTTTTCTTCAATGCTCACCACCGCTCTTCAACTTCATCTATCGTCAAGTAACTTCACCCTTCCTTTCCTGAATTCGGTTCCTCGGGATATTGTTTCCCCCAAAAACATATATTTTCTTTTTTCCAACTAGCTTCGACCCTTTAATCTCATGTACCTGCTTTCACATTTTTCCGTAATAAGTCGGCCTCTTTGTTCTTCTTATTTTTATAAATTCGTTTACTCTTAGTTTATTGCACCTGAAACTTATGTAAATATTAAATATTGAAGCTTTGAAATTTTCATAAAAAGGGACTGCACTTACTTCTAATTATTGATGGTTATTTTATAAAAACAGAACGATTTTCTATCCATTTTTTAAGGCAAGCAGAATATCAAAAGATTTTGATTTTTTTTTTTTGGGGGGAGGGGGGGGGGGTGGGGGAGGAATCATTTGAAATGAAAAGATTTGCCAACCCCATCAAAAGTGTTACTGCTAATTAATGTGATTAACCTCCTTGTTTTAGGTGGGGATGGAGAAGAGAGCAAGATGCAAGCATAGTTGCCAATAGAACCAGGGGTCAAGCATTTCGAATCCTGGCAAATCCCAATGTATGCATAATGTGAAGACTTCCTAGTTTATTTATATTACATCTGTATTCCTTGTTGGTTGAAAAGAACTAATAAAACTATTGAGATGTCATGTTTCTTTTTGAACTTTTGAATTTATATAATATTGTCGGAAACTTTCAAGTTATAGATATGATCTCCTCAAATGGGTTATCCACTTGTTTCTATGATTCTATCTTATGGTCTAAACATGTACTGACATAAAAATACCAATGCATAGGAGGGGAGTAGTAGATTGAAAATTTAAGAGGATGGCAGGGTATGGAAAAGGTAGAAACTCATATTACAGTAAGGAATGACACGGTTGTGAAATCTGTGGGAGTTATAGCTATAAAAAATGACTGAATAGTGAAGGAAAACCTAGGTTGCATAGGCAGAATAATCTATGTAGCTGAAACCCAGTATAACGGATGATTACTTCTTAATATAATTACTTCAAATGAGAGTATCTGGCTTTCATATAATATTTGTGTCTTAATGTTGTTCAATAAAAATCATAATAATTATCAGTTGTATGCTTATAATTAAAATCTAGCTTTGTTGCTGCCTTCTGGCTTTCTATGAGAAAATAAGGGATGCTATCTTCTTGAAACTAATTCATTGTCTAAACTAGTGACTTTCTATACATTAAGGATTTATGTATTTCAGTATGCTTTTATCATAGAATTCGGGAGTATGAGGTAAAAGAAGCATTGAAGAGGATGGATAATGGAAAAGCGGTCGGACCAGATAATATACTTATTGAGGTATAGAAGTGCCTAGGAGAGAAAGGTATAAACTGACTCATAAAGTTGTTTAACGAGATAATGAAGTTTAAGAAAATGCCAAATGAATGGAGGACAAACACTTTAATCCCTATTTATAAGAACAAGGGAGATATACAAAACTGTACAAATTACAGAGAGATTAAGACAAAAGACTCATATTTCAGATAATCAATTTGGTTTTATGCCTGGAAGGTCAACCATGGCAAAGCAATTAATCTTCTATGTTTAAAGATTGACTTTTGGTAAAATAAAAGCTTTTTAAAGGTATCGAAGATTGAAGCTTATGAAGCTTATAGAAAAGATACTTAAACATGATTTTCTCAATCAAATAATTTTTTTAATCATTCTATACCTATTTTAGTAATTTAATGCATAAAAGCGATTCTTTTTTAATCATCCAAACGAAAGATTAACTTAAAAGACTTTTACCTAATGCATCCAAACATAAAAATGAATCAATTATAATCGATTATAACAAAAAGCTTTTATACAATAATCGATTACTAAGCATAATCAAATTTTTACAGCTATCCCAAACACACCCTCAATCTTCTATGAAGATTGATGGAGAGGTATCGGAGGAAGTAAAAAGACTTACACATGATTTTCATTGATCTGGAAAAAGCTTACGATAGGGTACCGAGAGAGGTATTGTGGAAGGCTCTGAAGAAGAGAGGAATTCGTATCGCTTATATTCGAGCAATCCAAGATATGTATGATGGGGCTAAATCCAGTGTGAGAACACAGGGTAAGGTCACAGAAGATTTTCCTATAACTATAGGACTGTACCAAGGGTCAACTTTGAGTCCATATCTTTTTACCTTGATCTTGGATGTGCTTACTGTGCATATCCAAGAGTCGGTGTCACAATGCATGCTTTTTGCAGATGATATAGTCTTAGTTGGAGAGTTGAGAGAGGAAACAAATGGGAACCTGGAGCTATGGAGACAAGCTTTGGAAGAACATGGCTTCCGTCTAAGCAGGAGTAAGACGAAGTATATGGAATGTAAGTTCAGTAATAAGCGTGCTAATACTAGCTTAGCAGTGAAAATTGGAGACCATACCATACCGCAAGTCACACAGTTTAGGTATCTTGAATCTATCATACAAAATGACGGAGAGATAGAGAGAGATGTAAATTATTGTATTCAAGCTGGATTGATGAAATTAAGGAGTGCTTCAAGAGTTATTTATGATAGAAAAGTATCTCTCAAACTTAAGGGTAAATTTTACTGCACAGTTATAAGGCCGGCGATATTGTATGGTATTGAATGTTGGGTGGTAAAAAGCCATCAAGAGCATAAGATTAGTATCGCTGAGATGAGGATGTTGCGCTGTATGTGTGGCTATACAAGACAAGATAGGATTGAGAATGAATGCATTAGAGAGAAAGTAGGGGTGACACCTATTGTGAAAAAGATGAGAGAATTTCGCCTTAGGTGGTTTGGACATGTAAGGAGAAAACCCTTAAAATCTCCTATAAGAAGAGTAGATCAAGTGAAAGATAGCTTAATAGCTAGGGGATAGCCCAAAAAAGACTATAGGTGAAATGATTAAAAAAGTTTTAGATTTGAATGGCATTTCTGAATACTTGATTTATGATATGGCACAATGGCATTGTTTGATTCATGTAACCGAACCCACCTAGTGAAAAAACATTTGGTTGTTGTTGTTGTAGTAAACTTTTCTCTCTCTTTTTTAAATGCACTAAACCAATTGTTTTGAGTTAAAACCTTTTTCTGTTAAAAGCTTGTTTCTTTCTGATATTTAACTGATGTTAATAAATCATATATATGTGTTTCTATTGGTTAACATATTATTTTATGGTCCTGTGATGGAAAATTACCCCTTCTCTTTTTGACATTTGTTCCCCCTTCCGTTTAATGATATCTACATTTTTTATATTAATTATACAGGTATCTTCCGGAAGGGAAGGTTCAAATAATGATGTGATCATGGTTGATCCTGCGGAAGCCAAGCGATTGGCTGCCAAACAAATGGAAAGAATTAAGGCAAAAGAGAAACTCAAGGTGAAAGCAGTTTTATGTTTGGATTTGAATCACATATGTTGGTGTTATTGTCATTTATTGTGGAAGTATAAAAGAAGTTTGAGAGTCATTTTCCTTCCCCTTAGTTGTCAGTTAGGACAGAAGGAAACTGACTAATCTAACTCTAATAAAACCCTGTTCCTCAATTCACTATAAATTTAACCAACTTAATGTTGTGACTGTAGAGAAGACGTCAAATTGAGGCAATTAATGGAGCATGGGCAATGATTGGTCTCACCGCAGGCCTAGTTATTGAAGGCCAAACTGGAAAAAGTATTCTGACTCAGGTGAAATTCGGAAATACTCGATTTTACTTGTGCTTGTCCTTAGGTCATGCACTTGAAACTTACATGAGCTCAAGTAAACACATGCAGATACATGTGGGCATTCTAGCATACACACACCAAACACCAAACACATTAAAATGGGAGACATCTGATATATGGATTACTTTTATTACTTCCATTTGGCTGAACAATTCCTGTTTAATGTTTTGATATATAAATATTTTCTTTCTTTCAGCTGCAAGACTACTTTGGTGCAATTATTAATTTTTTTGTGCGGTAGACTTCTTCCAAGAGGTGCATGGATACATATTTTAGAACTGCAGATTCTTTCTTACATTCTTTGTAATTATCTGTTCAAGTTTACCAATAAGGTTTTTTCTTCACATGCCAAGCCATACAATTTTCACTACTCAATTTTCCTTGTTACCTATTAATGCTGCACATATGTAACATGATTTTACGAAAGAATTGAGCTGCTAGCCAATTAATGTAGTTTGATATGGATGTTTGTCTACTCATTGTTTTTCCCTGGTCTGCTTGCATTTCTTGTTGAATTCTTAAAACATTTCCTTTCCTTACTCTGGAGACTGATTCAGGTTATTAGATGGTTGCTAGTCTTAGTGATACCATGGTTACACCTCTCTTGGTGTTTCCAGTTTTCATTATGTCAGTTGGTGACTCCATTAATATTAAAAGTGCTTTTGGGTTTATATAAGAAACTGTGACTATAATTGAGATATTAGGATCGATCCCCCCAATCCATTCCTGCGGCACAGAGCCACAGAAGCCCGTAGAATGGTGCATGTGATCTTTTGAATTCTCTATTTTGAAGCAAGGTATTGTAAGGGATTGATTTTTGTATTTACCACATACAGGTTCTATATGATTGTGGAAGAAGGCCATCTTATTCGTTTGTAGGTAGTTTCTAGTATTGGACGTCTTAGGAGCCTGAGATCATCAGTTGCTGATCTGAAACCGACCCTAGTGTGGTACCGCAGATTTTTTCCTTCAACTTCTACTAATTAATGAGATGAATCAAAATATGCAATCCTTTCTGAGCAATTGTGAACGAGGATATTCCATTGAATTGCTAGTTATAGATCATGGCAGAACCCATACTATACTACTTTGAGAAATGCATTTGGCATTATTAGATTTGAAAATCTTGGGATGCACAGAAACTAGTACAAGTTTATCCAATTATTGGAAGGAAATGTTTAGTGCGCAGACTTTTTGTGCACAGATCCTCACATTGAAGTGATGAATAAAAGGGGAAAGAGAGAGTGAATGATGGAGAAATAAAATAGTGGCGATTGAGTTTTTGTGAGGTTTATGAGAGAAATTTTCTAAGTAACATCACCCTTATTGGAATACCAGCAGTCCTCTTTGCAGAACGGGTATGTCATCGCCCAAAACTTAGAAAGGAGGGCTCGTAAATATTGGACCAAGATGGGCGTATTTCAAAACTACGAAGCTTTTCATTTTTTCGGTAAATCAAAACTACAAAGCTGAGCCACTGCATATAGGCATTAAGCCATTAACATTTAACAAGCACTGGTAAATCCAACCGAAACGGCTAATAAATTTTGTTGCAATAACGCTTGTTTGTGAGAGTCTTCTTATATTGTATCTTTGAGCATGTCTTGTAAACTATTTTTATTGATAATCATTGTTCAGGTATGAATAGTGGAAAGACATGTGACTTTAAATTTTATCATAGAAATTATAAGATTGTACTCACACTAATCAATTCATTACAATTCGGCGCACACAAGTTAACATCAGTTTATTTAATATATTCTGTCTTCGAAAATGTAAAGCTGTCTTAAAAATATAATGTATGAACTGATTGCTGAAAAGCACAATCTTAGTATCTTACGTAGTACTACAAGATATTTAGCTGTCTAAAAATAGCAAAAACTATGTTTGAGTTAAAATAAAATGACCCAAATCAATGCAATGCATGTGGTAGTGGACTGGGCTTTCTTTACGATGTCCAATGAACCTGTAACTATCCAACTTCCAACCTGTTCAATCCTGGCGGCGGTGCTTCAATGACCTTGTTTTGGGAGCTACTGCCCTATTAGCACGTTAATCATCATTAAGATTAAAGAAAAAAGATATCGTGGCGAATTCAAGATTCTATTCCTTCGTGTTTGTTTTTCCCAGTCCAACGAAAACACTTGAAGCATTCTCCTTCACTAAGATCAATTATTTAGTTTTGAATTGTAAACAAAGTTGGGTCCCTTTCAGACAAAAATTTGCGTCTTCATAATAATCTGAACGCCGTATACGTATTATAAGCTTCTTATCGGAACTCGGAACTAACGAGGAAATGGTCCACCGACGTCATAGAAATTAGCTAGCATTGCTCTAGAAAGTTAGCCACAGCCCACAACAGAAGATCTGATCTTCGAACTGTGAATTCCAACATTGGACTTTGCGATGACTTCAAAAAAAAAAAATTAAGCTATCTATGTATTTGTCAAAGGGGCAAAATGAATAACAAAGTATTAGAAAAGTAAAACATAGTACCAAATTTGATAGAAAGAATTAGTCATGGTCGCAAGCATTATCCTTTGGCGTGGTCATCCTTGGTGGTTGGGGGGCTGCTTTATAAACAAATTAGTGGCTTTTTTATGGCGTCTGCTTCTATCAAATTCCGTAACAAGTTCTAAGATTTTGACTTGCCGTGTTAAAAGTGTGGAGGTTATCTCACAACACAACAACTGGCAATAAATTAAGCAACTATTATATTTTTACATCAAATTGTATATATACTTCTTTTTATATCTCATTTAATATTATTCATTATACATATTTTTTATTATTTTTTCACTTAATCACATTCATTAAAAATAATATAAATAGTAATACATCTTTAAAAAAATATATAAGAGTATCTTCACCCTAAATTAAGTTCTAATTGGATGGATGTATTTTTACCGAAATTGGAACAATTTGAGTCCACCAGCTAGCTTTAACTTTAACAAGACGAATTACGTGGATGAGAAAGAATATAAATAGAAAGCCTATTATATGGGGTCCCCTTTCCAATGGGTCACGCCCAGTATAATCATCCATTGTTCTGACAATATCTTATTTGGACAAACAACCCCAATGTTTCCCATGAAAAATGAACTCTTTTTTGGTTTACAATGACATCAATCACCTTTCCTATGCTCAATTTCAGTTGCAAGAGGGAGGCACTCCCTCAATAATGACTTGTTCTAAACCCAAAATGAGCGTTGACACAACTTTCGAATTTGCAGGCAAAACTTCATTTTCCTTCCAACTGGTCAACACTGTATAGGATTTGACATTGTGGATGGCAATTTCAGAGTTAGAGATTAACTTCTTAGCTTACTACTCCAAACTCGTCCCCACCCGCATAAGGCAAAAGACAACGGGAAATATTTTATGTTTAATTTTTATATGTATATTATATTTATATAGTATATTAATATGAAAGAAATATTAAATTATTTTATATATAACTGTAATATTTCTATAAGATATAAAAAAAATTTGTGAATGAATTAAAAAAATTAAATATATAAAAATTAGATAAATAACAAAACTAAAAAAGAACCATAACGTGCTATATAATTTATTTCTTATTTTTATGTTAAGTTGTTATATTTTTTAATAATTACAAAAATATCATTTTTTTCTTTTTGTTTATTTGATTTTTTTGGTTTTTATTATTTCTTTTATAAAAGATTGAAAATAAAAAAATAAAAAATAATATGATATTTTTATAATTATTAATAAAAACATATCAATTAAAAATAAAAATAAAAAATAAATTAAATATTTCTAAGTATTATTTTTTCTTCTTTTCTTGTCTTCAACAAATTTTGGCAATAGTTGAGTAAGATATTTCAATTTAAGATTTCATATTTAAATTTTATTAATTTTTTGGAAAATAGGGAAATATCTATGATGGCACTCACATCTTGATCATACTCTTTCCCAAGTTCATGATTATGATACACATTAGTAGGGGTCATATTGTTTAAAAGAGAATAGACTATTCACAATTTGACATAGTGTAATCTTAATTAATTTCAATAGTGATGGGAATATACAAGAGAATTTTCACTGGGTAGAAAGAAAAAGTAAAGTTGAAAAATGACAAACAAGAACACAAGTTAAGAAGAAGGAGCGGCAGAGTTCATTGTTGAATCCGTGGGTCAACAAAAGAAGCAGCTTCCTAGGAAAGAGGCATTGCTCAATTAAAACCAACAAGGATAAGGGTAGAGATAGACGTAGGGCAGCTAATGAACACCCAAAACTTGGAAAGTGGTTGCTGGAAAAAGACCCGTTCCTCAATCCTCATGGAACCAAAACGTGTTTCTTTTTAATTTTCTCAATCCCGTCCCCATGCAGAACCAACTTCTCTAAAACGTGGCTATAATTGCGTCTCCAACCAATTTGTTCTTTCTTCTTCCAATTTTCTACCTTTCTACTTTTCTAATCCCTACATCTACCAAGAAAATTGTTAGCCACTGCTCTTTTCTCTATCCGATCTCTAATCAAATCTGAGTGGGCTCCTGTCACCATTTGGACCATTTATTTATACATATATATCTAATCACATTAGCCATATTTATTTAGTTATTTTAATTTGTTAAAATTGACAATTTGTGTGGAGCAATTTTGTGATTGTGAACCCAAGTCACCCTATCACGCGACCTCACATCTTTACATGTAAATATATCATTGGGTTTAACCATTGACCAAAGTTTTTTGGGTCCTTGGATTTGGGTCTTTGCAGAAGATTCAAATTAACGTTTAGGTGTTTTAGGTGCCTCCCCATTTAATTTTGGGATCAGATACTGGGAATTCAGAGAGGGCAGCTTAGAATGAGCTGGGTTGGGTGGGGAGGGAAGGGCTCCACCACCCATTGGACAAAACCATCTGCATATGTTCAAGTTGCGCAGAAGTAGGCGTACCATGCTAAATCAAAGACAATTCATGTACATGAACATAAGCATTTGTCTAATACGTGTCTCTTAGGTATTGCGAGGGTTCAAAGATGCTTCTGCAGAACCGACATGAAATGAAGTATCTCCCTGGATCTTTAAGGATAAAGTTTAATGTTAGACAGGTGATGCCAGCCTGCTAACCAACATCATTATCATAGTTAAAATGGGTTTGTTCACGACGTGCCGGCCAGTCCGGAAATGAATAGTTCCATGGAACATTTTAAATTTTTTTTTAAAAATTTTATTTGTATTCTTACTCTATAGTTCAATTTTTATACTTATAAATTTATTTATTTGTTCCAAAGTCATTGTGGAAAACATTACATATCGATCATGTGAGGTTAGTTCTCATGGTTGAAATGGGGAAAACAAAAATGGGTAGAAGTTATATATAAATTTAAGTAATATATAAAAATTTGATGAGGTCCGAAGTAAAGTAATGCTCTTTGATTTGCAATTAGCATCTATTGAAAGCAATATCCAATAGGTATCAAAGTTATATGGAAATCAGCATAAAAAGTGAGAGACAGAAAGAAGGACAATAAGAAACTTATAGCATTGCTCTTCTTGTTTGAACCAATCTCGAATATGCTTCCCTTGCTTTTAAGTTCTTATTGCACTAGGGATTCAACCTTTTTTAACAGCATGACGTATTTCACCCTTTTCTTCTTCTTTTCCCTTTTTCTTTTTATATATCTCATCTTTTAGCATTTTGTTAAAATACTATAAATTTTTAAAACAATGTAATCAACCAACCTAAAATTCAAATCCTGCTCATTCTTTTTCCGAAGTAGAAAAGTATTACAAGATTGGCCTGTTAAGAGGAGCAATTTTTGGCTATAGCATATAGTCAATTAATTTATATCATATTTTACTGAAAAATCTCTTCTTTTTTGGAAGGAACAATAATTTATCCTAAATTAGGTTGTTGGATTTGAAGAAAAGGATAATGTATACAATACTAGAAAAATCATAGGGAGGGGAAAAAAAAAGCTACATCATTGGCCACTAAGAATACGAACAAGAACAAGAACAACAAAAAAATGTATAGATACACCTTCGTGCTTTTCTTCCACAAATGGAATACACTTTTGCAAAATATTTGAGAGTTTTTTCTTTTTAAATATTTTCACCAACAAAGACAGTACAAAGAAAGGTTGGAATATTGGTTATCCATACATATATACACCCTCGTTCAAATGTGCAGATCATGTTTCACTTCAAGCAGCTTATTTTAATTTATTGTTCAACTTAACGATAATTTCAAATGATGAAGCTTGTCAGTATGTGTCTTGTGCTTTTGAAATTGCTTCGTCTAGATAAGGCCTATATAGCGTGGAAACAAGATTTGGACATATATCAAAGTCCTTGTCAGCTGCCTTATCTACCAAATTCCAAGCGCATGCTATTTTTTTCTTTTTTTATTATTTTTTTCTCTGTTCAAAGACCAAAAAGCTAGCAAACTAGCAGGTCAAGGAAAACACGAAGGCTAAAAAATAAAGATGACTAATATATATCAGGTCTAATATTTTTATTATTAATAGTATATATTTTTTATATATTTTTTAATATTATTTATTATATTTATTTTATTATTATTATTATATTAAATTTAATACTTTTAAAAATAATATTAATAATACATATACTCCTAAAAAATATATATAATAATCTTTTTTCAATTATATTATGTCCAAAAGTTTGGGTATAAAACCATAAGGAAGAGAGAGCGATAGTTTCGCAGAATGCCTTATACTTTGAATATTCCTATCTTCCTAATATTCAAAAAGTAGTTTCAATTATCTATGCATACAATTAATAAAACCCGGAATTTGGTAGTACTAGATCATGAACTTTTCTGCTTAAGATGGAAAGAGACCTTGATTGGCTGGCCTACTCAAGGAATCAACGTGGTGGAATTTTTTATTTGGCCATATTGAAAAAAGTTGGCAGGCTATCATGCTTGAAACCAATTTGTTTGGTGGGCTATAAAGAATTTTAGTTGAAAAAATAATAATAATACACATTGACAGATAGGATGGTTAGCTATACGCATGTCAAACACTTCCTGTTTTTTAGTTTTTATCTTTCACCTTTTTATCATCATGGTCACAACGACTTGTTTTGGCTATGTTATGTGTGTCAGATAATTAATAAGTGTTATTAATAAATAATAAGGCTTAGTTGTTTGTTTTTTTTTCCATCTTGTTAGGGTGACGATTTTTAAAGAGTTAGGAACATATATGAAAAATGTTAGAGACATATTATTTTTATAGATATATCTCTCACATTTATTTATAGGATAAAATCAAAATATTTGTGTGTAAAAAATAAAATAAATCTAAATATAATTAAATGATAAAATTTATAGAAATATAAAATGATGTGAATGTACGTATGTATAAGTAACATTGTTGAACATATATATAGATTTGGTTGTAAACAAATAAATCCGCTTATAATCCAAAAAAAAAAAAAATCCGTTTAGCACTACATTAAATAAGTCATGCCGTGGTCAATCCTGTTAACCCATAGTTGACACATGTAATCGTTTAAATGGTGAGGAAAAAAACAAATATAATTTTTAATTATAAATAACTATTTGTCTATTATAAAAACTATCTCAATGCATGCAACTTGTTTAATAAACTGGTTATTTTGATTTATCTAGGGTCACATTTTGATTTGTTCTGTTTAATGAGTTAAGCATGATTTACAACCGGGTCATGGCGAAATCACCCCAATATATGTGATTATTTGTGCAGTGTTGAAGTTAAGCATTTTAGTATAATGTCATGATCTTGACTCAACACAAACTCATCCCGCTGCCATCAATTAAATTTTAAATTGATACAACTATATTTTCTAATATTGATGTGGCTCAGAGTTTTTAAAAAAGCATTTGATTTCACATTCGATTTCCTGTTAAATCTTAATATTCATACTTAGCATACTTTTTGCACCCCATCATCAAGCTTTAAGAACTCCCTTATAACCCAACAAAAAATAAAAATAAAAAAATCCACATATTCATTTCAATTCACTCTGATGATTTTTTTTTTGTCCTTTTCCATCAGTTTATGTACGTCTAATATACTTTAATGAGTATGTTACAATCAGAAAAAAAGAAAAAGAAAAAGAAAAGGAATTTAGTTAAATTTTATTCATATTTAAATATGATTATTGGTTAAATATAATAAAAGATCACTTATTTATCTAAAAGTCAATAAAATGCTAACTCCTATTTTAACAAATTAATTGTAATTATAACTATTGATAATCACATATTTTATTTATTAAGAAACTCTTATGATTAGTCATTCACACTCTCCATATTCTTAATTGATTGAGTTTGGTATGATTTTGTGAGTCTAAAAAGCTCAAATTGGTCCCTAATTGAATATTTTCAAAGATTATTGAGATTTTCTGCTTTTCAGTATTTTGGCCATAACTTGAGTTCCTGATATCGACAATTATGAATTTTATCTTGTAGGAAAGTTAAGAGAGAGCTCTACAACTTTGATGAAGAGCTCGAAGTCTTAAACAGATGTCTAAGGGACCTAAGTGTACATGAAAGTCAGAATACGAGTTCTGTCACTAGAATCCGAACGGTGTGCACTCATAAAATCATATATCAAGTTTTAATAATGGAGATGGGCTGAAATTTGGATAGCTGATAGTCAAGACCCAAATAAACAACTTTCATGAAGAACACATTTTGAAATAATGAAGTCTAATGGGTCAGTTTGAGCTTGCAAGTCGAAACAGAGGTGCTGAAGTTGGGTTTGAGCAACCGCGGTATTTGGGTCATATATTGGGCTGTAGGAAGCCAAATTGGACGATCCAGATATGCATGTTATAGCCAAGACAAAGACCTAAAACTTTCATGAAGAATACTTTTCATGAATCCGAAGCATTATCGGTCGTTTTTGGCTTCCAAGTCAGACTAAGGAATTTTCGCACTCACCAACCATTCACCTACTTCACTCACCAACCCTTTCACCTACTTCACTCACTAACCCTCTCAACTACCCCATTCACCAACCCACTCCCCTTTGTCATTTTGCTACCCCAGACTTCTATAAAAGGGCACCATCGGTTATCATGGAAGACACAACTTGAACTCTCCTTCATTTTCTCTCATAGTTTCTTCTTGTTTCTTCTTGTTTCTTCTCGCTTTTTCTTGTGATTTCCTTTTAGCTATGTGTAACTAAACCTCCTTTGGTTAAGAGGGTGATGAAACTGCTAGTATTGATGTTGTAAACCTTGCATATTTGATTATTTCAACACAGTTATGTTTTTATTCATATATTTCGAATCTATTGTTGGTATGAAGGTTTTTATACTTGTTTCCACTTTCTATGAGATAGAGTTGGGTTTATTATGCACGGTTGTGGTAATAGATCTAATGGGATGTATGATGTTCATGTGGGTATAATTATCTTTGTGCTATTTGCCAGTTATAAAAGTGGTAGATTTGGGTTTATTATGCACGGTTGTGGTAATAGATCTAGAGAAATATATGTTCTAAGTAATTTAATCCCTTTGTGTGATTAGATCTTAGTGTAATTGGTTTTCTAAATCTTAATGCAATTGTTGGATAATTGTAAGAGCGGTTGCTTTATGATTAACCAGTGATTAGAAGTTGATTTGAGCGGTTGCTAAATTGGCCAACACGTAAGGAAAACAGAGGTTTACTCTCACAATTGCATAAAAACATAATTGAAAGCATGTTGGAATAAAATAATATGTGGATTTACATCATCATATAAATCTAGTGGTGGATTCAATCTCTTAACCAATTTTCTTATATTGTTGTTTTCAGTTTATTTATTGTTATTGTCTTTGAAACTGTTCATTATTCATCAAAACTCCAAAACCCCCCTTTTCTTGTTTATTGTTAATTAGAGTTTAAATTGGGAATTACTTGATAGTGTTAATTGACTTGGTTCTCTGTGGATCGACCCTTACTAACTACAACTAGTTGTAAGGTTTTTTTATTTTCGGTGAGCCTAACAACCGATTTTTAATCACTACATCCACACGCATCGAGAATTTTGCGCCGTTCTTGTGAGCCAATTTTTCAATTACACTATTAATTTATTTCCTATTTTTACTCTGTTTTTATTTTTGTTTTTATTTTTAGTTTTGAATTTTTTTTTTTTTTTTTCGAGTATTTTGTAGGTGTTGATGTCTATTGAAGGGGTAGACGCAGGATTGCTAAATTTGAGGAACTATATTGATCAACTCACTTCACATCCTCAATTTCCCTTCCATCCGGATAATTTCCACTTCACACCTGCTGACGTTGAAGCTGCCCGTCACATAGATCTTTCCAGTTCTGCGGCATCTGAGATATCTGAGCCACCTGAAGAAGCAGTGATGGCAGAAAATACACTAAGGATGTTGGGTGCTCCGAACTTAGACCAACAACCTCTGTGCATAGAAATTCCTGAGAATGAGGAAGCATTTGAGTTGAAATCTGGTCTCATTCATCTTTTGCCATCTTTTAATGGACTAGCTAGGAGAAGATCCTAACAAACATCCGAAGGAAATCCATGTTGTGTGTTCTAGTATGAAGCCTGCGGCAGAATTTCGGTGGAGCAAGTCAAGCCGAGAGCTTTTCCGTTTTCCCTAAAGGATTCGCAAAGGAGTGGTTGTACTACTTGCCACGCGGATCAATTCGGACATGGCGAACATGGCTCGGGCTTTCCTAGACGAGATATTTCCCGCATCAAAGGCCGCCACCATCGAAAAGAAATTTGCGGCATCCAACAAAGACATGGGGAATCACTTCACGAGTATTGGGAGAGATTCAAGAGATTGTGTGCTAGTTGCCCTCAAAGATCAAATCGTGAACAACTTCGATACAAGACTTTTATGAAGGTTTGCTAGTGATGGACCGCAACATGATTGATCTTTGCTAGTGGAGGAGCATTAGTTGATAAAACTCCTCAAGAAGCTAGAAACTTGATCTCAAGAATGGCTGCTAATACTCAACAATTCTACTCTAGAAATGACTCTGGAGTAAGAGCAGTGAAAGAAGTAGAGACAACAAATCTACAGCAGCAAATGACTCAATTGACTGCTATGGTTCAGCGGTTAATGGATTCAGAGGACACAAATGAGGAGGTAAGAGCAGTAGGGGGATATGCTGGCCTTTCAAAAAATTACAACCCCTACTCAAACACATATAATCCAGGTTGGAGGGATCATCCTAATTTTAGCTATGCAAAGCAACCTCAAAATCAACCTCCCTTATGGACCTCCGGATTCCAACAAAGGCAAGCACATTTCCCTCGAGAAAGAAGCAAGTTCAAACTCCTAAGCAACCCGAGCCTTCACTAGAGGAGCTAGTGAAGCAAATGGCTACTAATAATTCGCAGTTCCAACAAGAAACAAGGATCTGCAATCAATAACTTGCAGAATCGATAGGCATGTACTGTCCACGGAATTCAACAAGTTTCAAAGCCAAGCTTCGGAAAACTACCTCTCACAAATGAAGTCAATCCGAGGAAAATGCTAGTCTTTGTCACGTTGAGAAGCGGAAAGACGATGGATGAGCCTACATCTCCTCCACCAATCACTCAAGAGACAGATGAACCACCCAAAGAAGCAAATGATAAGGGCAAACTTCCAAAGCCCCTAAGGTAAGTATTTCTGAACCCCTTCCTAAATATGTTACTAAAGCTCCTTTTCCTAGTAGATTGGTTAAAACCAAGAAAGAAGAAGCAGAAAAAGAAATACTTGAGACTTTTAGGAAGGTAGAGGTTAATATCCCTTTGTTAGATGCCATTAGCGGTACCTAGATATGCAAAATTTCGAAAGAATTATGCACTAACAAGAGGAAGTTAAAAGGAAATGAAAAGGTCCAAGTGGGAGAAAATGTTTCAATGTAATTAAAAAGAAACTCCCAACCAAATGTAAGGACCTGGCACATTCACCATTCCATGCACTATAGGTAACACAAGGTTTGAAAGGGCAATGCTTGATTTAGGTGCATCTATAAATGTCATGCCATATTCTATTTATGCATCTTTATACTTGGGTCCTTTGGAACCTACCGGTGTCGTTATTCAATTGGTTGATAGATCTAATACATACCCTAAGGGTGTGGTTGAAGATGTTTTGGTGCGGTGAATGAATTAGTGTTTAAATGCAGACTTCTATGTTTTGGACATGGAAGAGGATGAGTCTCCCAAATCTGCTCCTATCTTGTTAGGGAGACCATTTTTGAAGACTGCGCGGACAAAAATTGATGTGCACTCAGGAACTCTAACAATGGAATTTGATGGGGAATTAATTAGATTCAATATTTTTGAAGCTATGAGATACCCAAGTGATGTGCACTCGCTTGTTTAATTGATTCTTTTGATCCTTTTGATTCTTTAATTTCTCATGACTTTTGATACTAACCATTTTGATGCTCTTGATACAATTCTAACTCATAGCTTAGATGTACAGGAGGAAAAGAAGAAGAGTGAAGAAGAGCCATGGAGTGAAGACATTGATGAAATTGTTCTTTGCCTTAAAAGAGCTCTCTTCCACACCGAGGAAGAGCATGAGGTAACTTTTGTTGATTTACTGTTACTACCGATATACCTCAACCTTTCATTTGTGCGAGCACTGAATTGGAACTTAAAGCAGCCTTTGATCATCTTAAATACATCTTCTTGGGAGAGAAGGACACCCTTCCAAAGTAATAATTGCAAAGTCACTCACCCAAGAACAAGAAGAGAAAGCGGTAGTTGTTTTGCGGGAACATAAGACGACCATTGGTTGGTCAATAGGCGATATCAAGGGTATTAGTCCCTCCATTTGTATGCACAGGATATTAATGGAGGAGGATACTAAACTGTGAGAGACCCTCGGCGGAGGTTGAATCCTCCCATGATGGAAGTTGTGAAAAGGAGATACTAAAGCTCCTAAGTGTGGGGTGATCTACCCCATTTCTGATAGCAAGTGGGTAAGCCCAGTCCAGGTAGTACCAAAGAAATGCGGAATTACCTTGTGGTAAGAAATCTTTGAAAATGAGCTTATTCCCACAAGGTTACAGACGTGGTGGCGTGTTTGTATTGATTATAGGAAGTTGAATGCCGCCACGAGAAAAGACCACTTTCCTTTACCTTTCATTGATCAAATGTTAGAAAGATTAGTGGTCATTCTCATTATTGTTTTCGGATGGTTTTTCGGTTACAATCGATTGCCATAGCTCGTAAGACCAAGACAAGACTACATTCACTTGTCCATTTGGTACCTTTGCATATAGGCGAATGCCTTTTGGACTCGCAATGCACCGGGAACTTTCCAAAGATGCATGATGAGTTTATTTTTTCGATTACATTGAAAACATCATTGAGGTTTTTATGGATGACTTTAGTGTCTTTGGAAATGATTTTGAAAATTGCCTGGAACATTTAACATTGGTTCTTAAAAGATGCATTGACACTAACCTGGTATTGAATTGGGAAAAATGTCATTTCATGGTGAATGAAGGTATTGTGTTAGGTCATGTAATTTTTGCTAGGGGAATTGAAGTAGATAAAGCTAAGGTAGAACTCATGCATTCTTTGCCACCACCCACTAGTGTGCGGAAATTCGTTCTTTTATTGGTCATGCAGGTTTCTCTGGGAGATTCATTAAAGACTTTTCTAAAGTCTCATTGCCCCTTTGTAGACTTCTTCAAAAGATGTTAATTTTAACTTCGATGAGAAATGTATGGAAGCTTTCAATAAACTCAAGAAGTTGTTAAGCACATTGCGCCTATCATCAGCCACCCAACCTGGGAGTTACCTTTTGAACTAATGTGTGATGCCGGTGACTTTGCATAGAGGAGTGTCTTGGGACAACGAGTTGATAGAGTTCCTTATGCCATTTACTATGCATCAAGGACTCTAAATGATGCTCAACTTAATTACTCAACCACAGAAAAGGAACTTCTAGCTGTTGTATTTGCTTTAGAAAAATTTAGATCATATCTAATTGGTTCTAAAGTGATTGTGTTTTCAGATCATGCGACCTTGAAGTATCTTCTAACAAAGAAAGAAGCAAAGCCTAGATTGCTCCGATGGATTTTATTGCTCCAGGAATTTGACTTGGAGATTAAAGACAAGAAAGGGAGCGAAAACTTGGTGGTCGATCACTTGAGTAGATTGGTAACTGAAGAGGAAGAAATGCCTATCATGGAGACTTTTCCCGGATGAATATTTGATGGTTGTCAACACCATAATCCCTTGGTATCTTGACATTGTTAACTACCTGGTTACTAAGGACTTTCAGGAGGGTTTGAACAAGGCCCAAAGAGATAAATTAAGGAGGATATTTGTAAATACTATATACGGGATGAGCGTACTTATGGAAGCATTGTGCGAGATCAAGTCATTAGAAGGTGCATTCCGATTCGAGACACACTCCATCCTCTCCTTTTGCCACACCTATGCATGTGGAGGACACTTTGGCATAAAAAGGACACCAACAAAGTGCTGACAAGTGGTTTCTATTGGCCTTCAATTTTCAAAGACGCTTACAACTTACGTAAGTCTTGTGGACCGATGTCGAGAACAGGTAATATTGGTCCTCGTAATCAAATGCCTCGGACTCCGATCATTTTTGTGGAACTCTTTGATGTGTGGGGTATTGATTTCATGGGGCCATTCCCTCCTTCATTTGGTTTCACATACATTCTTTTATCGTTGATTATGTGTCTAAATGGGTGGAAGCAAAAGCCACCCGATCCGATGATTCTAAAGCATTGCAGATTTTGTTAGAACACATATTTTCTCCAGGTTCGGGACCCCAAGGGCTATCATCGGTGACAAGGGACTCATTTTTGCAAACGAGAACCTTTGATGCTCTATTGAAAAGATATGGAGTTATGCACAGAGAATCTCCACTCCTTACCATCCACAGACAAATGGGCAACCGAAGTGTCCAACCAGGAGATTAAGTCAATCCTTGAAAAGACAAAGTGAATCCATCAAGAAAGGATTGGAGCACTCGACTTGACGACGCTTTATGGGCTTATAGGACCTTTATAAGACTCCCGTTGGCATGTCACCATTTCGGTTGGTGTATGGAAAGCCCTGTCATTTGCCCGTTGAGTTGCAACATCGCTCTTCTTGGGCCATTAAACAAGTAAATATGGAATTGGAAGGAGTGGAAAGCAAAGGAAGTTCCGATTCAGGAAGCGAAAGAATTAAGAAATGAGGCCTTCGAGAATGCCCTGATTTATAAGACTAAAGCTAAGGCATTCCATGACCATTTGATTTCCGAAAAAAATTTCACGAGAGGGCAAAAAGTTTTACTTTTTCAATCAAGACTCAAATTGTTTCCAGGTAAACTGCGTTCTAAGTGGATTGGGCCATTTGTGGTAACTAATGTTTTTCCTTTTGGTGCAGTTGAGATCAGGAGTGAAATTTCAGACAAAACATTTAAGGTCAATGGTCATCGTCTCAAACCTTATTATGAACTTCAGAGAATGCGAAGTGGAGGTGATGAACCTTCTCCATCCGCATTATGAATTGCGACAATGAGGTAGGTAGTGCCATTAAATTTTGTCAATCGAAGCATGTGGAGGTCATTTTTCTTCAACGACAACAACAACTGCGAAAATCTTGCAAGTATGGATTTTATTGGCCTACTTTATTCAAGGTCTACTACACCTTTTGCAAAAGCTGCGGAAATTGGTCAAAAAGGTTCTGTTTTGAGATTATCATCCGCACCTACTCCTTAGAAAATTGAGATCAATGAGGCGCAGTTCTTTGGTTATCAAACACGTGGGGCCGTAGATAATGGGATCCTAGGAATGGTAATGCGCTTACAGTTAATGGACAAAGACTCAACCATTCCTGGAAAACCAAGTTCTTAAGTTCTTTTGTGTTCTAGGTTAAGTGGCGGATACAGATCTCGTGACTCTCAAGTCGATTTATTTTCAGTTTCCCAAAATAACCGAACTCTTCTTCTCCTTCAAAATGGATGTCATTCTTTCAAACCTGAGCAAATATTTTCCGTCTCTTCCTCAAAATGCTTTGAGAACAATCTACAAAGTTCGAGTTGAAAGATTGAAATCTGTTAATGCACAAAGGTATGCCGAGAAGATATACGCTGGATAATTGAAGCAAAGGTCCGATTAGCGGTGAGTCCTCAATTTCATTTAACTCATATATGCCTGGTTTTGGAAGAAGTTCATATTCTAAAAGAAGAAGAGCAAAAAGGTTACAAGTTTGTCACAAATGTGGACGATGGAAGCGTAACAAGCGATGTCGTACTTTGGGGATGGTTTCGCAAATGAGAAGATAAAATTTTCTTCATTAAGAATGGACTGAGTAAGGAGTCATTAGATAATATCTTGTTGACTCTTGAGACGCATTCTTGTGGATTGGTGCATCGTGAAATTCTTAAATTGTGGAATCTCTTCAAGGATGAAGAAAAACGCTACAGTCTTGGGAATCGACTCTAAAAGATCCTGTTTGCCAATTTATAAGAAAATTGGATGGGAAGCTTATCCTCGACTCATAGAAGACGTTTAAGCGTTCATCGGACGTTCAACCAGAGGCGAGATGTGAGCCATATCCACAAACAATCTGCAGACGTATCATCTTCTTCTTCTTCTTCATGTCATCTTTCAAAAAAAAAAAAAAAAAAAAAAAAAAAAAAACAAAACAAAACAAAAAAAAAAAAAAAAAAAAAAACAACAAAAAAAAAAAAAAAAAAAGAAAAGAAAAGATTCGTGTTTCTTAATTTCAACCTTTTTCGACGAATAACAACCCAACCTACTCATATAGGAGCTATTATTTTTTTTTTTTTTTTTCTCTTCCCTATTTAAACACTCCATTTTCTTCACTTTCTGCAACTCTTAATCATTCATGAGAGTGTGAGTGTAGAGATGGAGGAGCTTTCTTCTTCTTACGTTCGTAAACTTGTTAGTATCTGTGTATTTTGTGGGACACATTATGGGAAGAGTTTAGAGTTTGTCAACGCAAGCAACCACTCTTGGTAGAACACTTACCGCGAGGAACATTCGTGTAGTATATGGGGAGGTTGCCTTGGGTTAATGGGGGTCAGACACCGTTCATCCGTATCGCATTTCTAAGAGGTGGTCAAGTTTTAGGTATCATTCTGAACCTTTAACTCGAAAGAACTTTATTGGAAAGACAATTGGACAGGAAATTCAAGTATCATCTATGCATGCACGAATGACGGCAATGCTTGAAAACTCTGATGCCTTCATAGCATTACCTGGTGGTTTTGGTACTTTGGCAGAAGTTTTTCAAATTGTTTCTTGGGCCCAATTGAACATCCACCATAAACCCATAGGTTTGTTGAATGTTAATAATTTCTTTGATAATTTGTTATCTTTTGTTGACCATGCTGTGGAACAGAAATTTGTCACACCTTCTGAAAGACAACTCCTTATCTCGGCTTCCACTGTTGATGCGTTAATTGATAAATTGGAAGCCTTTGTTTATGAACACGATCCAAGGATGACGGCCAGATAGATTGGTCGGAGACAAAGCACAAGGGAGACAACAACAAGGAGGCAAACAAGAAACAACAAGTGTGACGACACTTCATCTATGACTTTCCTTTATCTTTAGTTTTATTCATCGTACTTTGTTTTTGTTTATATTTGTGTGAGGTTTCTCTTTTCCGTAATTGCGATAAAGAATGTGTACTATCCTCTATCTTTTTCCTTTCTATTTTTTTTTTTAACATTGAGGACAATGTTATGATCTAGTTGGGGGGAAGGATAGTTGACCTAAAAAAAAAAATATTAAAAATTAAAAAAAAAAAATTTGGAAAGTATGATATGATTGTCATGGACTTATTAAACTAATTAGTGATGGCGAGAGTAAGGAGTAATTTTACTCTTGAGACGCATCTTAATTGGTGGCAGAGTAAGGAGCTTGTTTTTTTAGGTAGTAATTAATTAGTATTAAATTGTGGAAGTACTAAAGTTTTATTATTTGGTTTCTTTTCGAGTGCATTCGGTAAAGAATGACGGTGTGCTTCTTTTCTCGCTTAGTGTTGATTCACTTCTTATCAGGTTGTGTTGCTCTTTTCTATATCTCTCTTTCACATTGAGGGCAATGTTATATTAAAGTGTGGGGGAGAGATTTTAGCATAAAAAAAATGTCTTAATTTCAAAAAAAAAAAAAAAAAGTTTTTAAAGAAAAAGAATCATTGCATGATTGAATAACTTTTCTCCCTTCTTGAACTGATGTGCTTGGTGATGGATGATTGAATTAATGAATTGAGTTTGATGGATGCATACCTGGTGAGATTTTGAGCCTAATGGATGGATTTAACATTTATGCCATTCTCTTCTTTCTTGTGTGAATTTCACTCATGAAATTGTTGCTCTAGAACTTGCTTTGATTCTTTTTAAAAGCTACGTTTTCACTTGCATGCCTGAACATGATTGAGGCCCTCTTTCTTAATTAGCTAGTTTAACCAAATAGCCAACCTTGTTTTCAATATGATATCAAGCACTCTTTTGACTTCTTGAAAATTCTCTGATTCTTGCCAACCTTGTATATTTTCCTTTGCTTAACCCCTTTGAGCTTATTTAACCATTCCTTGTTTCTAGCTCATTATGTACCTTAAATGGAAAATCGTGTTCTTATTTTACCTTAGGGAATAAAAGAACATTAGCTTGGTTAATGAATGAGTTTTTGAACAAGTGTGGGGGTGTGTGTACAAAATGGTTGTTGAAAAAGGAAAGAGTGCCCAAAAAAAAAAAAAAAAAAAAAAAAAAAAAAGAATGTATGTATATAGTTATGTTCATATATAAAAAAAAAAAAAAAAAAAGGATTGAGAAATGAATATGTAAAGGGTTATACATTAGAGTTGGGATGAACTTTTATGCTTGTTATTGGAACTCATTCTCATTTGCTTTTATTCTCTTTGGTATTTATCCTCTCATATCCATTTTACCCTCTTCGTTACCTTGACCCCATTACAACCTTAAATAAAGTCCTCATGATTTGTGTGTGCATGTGTTCGAGTAGTGGAGAAGTAGAAGATAAGCAAGCTTATGGTAGTGCAATTTTCATGAGTTGAATTGAGTGAAATACCTACCTTTTTAAACACTTGAGAGATTGAGAGGGAATCTTGTGAAGATCTATCATTCTCGATTCATATTGAAGATACCTTGCTTGTTGGTTTGAGATGTGGAGAATTGTTAACTCATGAATGTTTTGATCCTTTGAACCTTTGGTTGTTCTTCTTGATTGTAAAATTTTGGGCTCTTGAATGTCGTTGGAATTTAAATTTTTGTTAATCTCTTATGTCCTTGTTTTGGTCTTGAGTTTTGCCCAGGAGTGCAAAAAGCTAAGTGTGGGGGAATTTGATAATCACATATTTTATTTATTAAGAAACCCTTATGATTAGTCATTCACACTCTCCATATTCTTAATTGATTGAGTTTGGTATGATTTTGTGAGTCTAAGCTCAAATTGGTCCTAATTGAATATTTTCAAAGCATTATTGAGATTTTACATTGTTTCTGTATTTTGGCCATAACTTGAGTTCCTGATATCTGACAATTATGAATTTTATCTTGTAGGAAAGCTAAGAGAGAGCTCTACAACTTTGATGAAGAGCTCGAAGTCTTAAACAGATGTCTAAGGGACCTAAGTGTACATGAAAGTCAGAATACGAGTTCTGTCACTAGAATCCGAACGGTGTGCACTCATAAAATCATATATCAAGTTTTAATAATGGAGATGGGCTGAAATTTGGATAGCTGATAGTCAAGACCCAAATAAACAACTTTCATGAAGAACACATTTTGAAATAATGAAGTCTAATGGGTCAGTTTGAGCTTGCAAGTCGAAACAGAGGTGCTGAAGTTGGGTTTTGAGCAACCGCGGTATTTGGGTCATATATTGGGCTGTAGGAAGCCAAATTGGACGATCCAGATATGCATGTTATAGCCAAGACAAAGACCTAAAACTTTCATGAAGAATACTTTTCATGAATCCGAAGCATTATCGGTCGTTTTTGGCTTCCAAGTCAGACCAAGGAATTTTCGCACTCACCAACCATTCACCTACTTCACTCACCAACCCTTTCACCTACTTCACTCACCAACCCTCTCAACTACCCCATTCACCAACCCACTCCCTTTGTCATTTTGCTACCCCAGACTTCTATAAAAGGGCACCATCGGTTATCATGGAAGACACAACTTGAACTCTCCTACATTTCTCTCATAGTTTCTTCTTGTTTCTTCTTGTTTCTTCTCGCTTTTTCTTGTGATTTCCTTTTAGCTATGTGTAACTAAACCTCCTTTGGTTAAGAGGGTGATGAAAGCTGCTAGTATTGATGTTGTAAACCTTGCATATTTGATTATTTCAACACGAGTTATGTTTTTATTCATATATTTGAATCTATTGTTGGTATGAAGGTTTTTATACTTGTTTCCACTTTCTATGAGATAGAGTTGGGTTTATTATGCACGGTTGTGGTAATAGATCTAATGGGATGTATGATGTTCATGTGGGTATAATTATCTTTGTGCTATTTGCCAGTTATAAAAGTGGTAGATTTGGGTTTATTATGCACGGTTGTGGTAATAGATCTAGAGAAATATATGTTCTAAGTAATTTAATCCCGGTGTGTGATTAGATCTTAGTGTAATTGGTTTTCTAAATCTTAATGCAATTGTTGGATAATTGTAAGAGCGGTTGCTTTATGATTAACCAGTGATTAGAAGTTGATTTGAGCGGTTGCTAAATTGGCCAACACGTAAGGAAAACAGAGGTTTACTCTCACAATTGCATAAAAACATAATTGAGCATGTTGGAATAAAATAATATGTGGATTTACATCATCATATAAATCTAGTGGTGGATTCAATCTCTTAACCAATTTTCTTATATTGTTGTTTTCAGTTTATTTATTGTTATTGTCTTTGAAACTGTTCATTATTCATCAAAACTCCAAAACCCCCCTTTTTACTGTTTATTGTTAATTAGAGTTTAAATTGGGAATTACTTGATAGTGTTAATTGACTTGGTTCTCTGTGGATCGACCCTTACTAACTACAACTAGTTGTAAAGTTTTTTTTATTTTCTAGTGAGCCTAACAACTGATTTTTAATCACTACATCCACACGCATCAACTATCTACCATTTTTGTAAAAAAAAAAAAAAGACACTCAAACAGATTATTCAGTACCCCCAACTTGTTGTTTTAGTGCTGAACATTTAGACAAATATGTAATGTGTGGTTAGATATACAATTATAAATTTAAATTTTAGTTACACTAATTTTTTAAGGTTAAGTCATAAAAAATATTTTTATAAATTTTTTAATTTCAATATAAATGATATATGTTTAACTAAATTAAAAAGATAAATTAATCGTTATACATTCAAATTGACCAGAAAATCATATGACTGCAATATAAAAACAGATTATTCAGTCATCCCAATCTTATTACTGTTTTCAGTTATACATAGCCATATCTTAAAGTATTTTATTTTAATTATTATTTTATTGGAGAAATTCTTAAGGAAATCTTTTGGCTTCATTTCACCTATGGTAACGTTTTTCACTTTTTCTTTAAAATTAGAGTGATCATAATTATGCGCGTTTTGTCCCTCATTGTGAAAAGTTTTTTTTCTTTTTCCTTTTTCAATGTTGGCTCCGGGTAGTTTATTGATACCTTAATTAATTTTTTTTCTACAGTTGTTGGCATTGACGAGCAAACAGATTTATAATAATATTTCTTACACCTCCAAATAATTAACATAATTAATATTTGAATATATTACTATATGTTTACTTATATACCATATGCTATTCGAATTCTTTCATTATAAAAATTTAAATATTATTATAAATCGTTATTAAGTTTTTAGACTTTGATTAATAAGTTTTTATAAGTATTACTTGAAGTCTTTAAGTAGCTTCTCTAGTGGAACACAAAATATGTGTCTATCGGTGGCTTTTTTTTTTAAGTATTTAGATTTTATTTTAATTGCTTTAACTCATTATTTTGTTAATGTAATCTATTATCTATTTTTTCTAAATGATAACTTATATATTTTATTTCTCTTTCTTTTTTATTTGTATTTAATCTTTTGGTTTCTACATAATATCTTAATTTTTCTCCTAATTCTTTAAGAGTATTTATTGTTAATTGTATTCATATTTTTAATTATCTCTGTCTTTTTCTATTTGTTATACTCTTTAGTTTCATATTTTTTCTTAATTTTTATCTTTATTTTCTTTATTTTAATATTCTTTTTGCATATTTTCATCTTTGTTCTTTTTATTTCCATTCTTTTAATACCTGCTATGATACCAAATTTCTTGCTCCTTTTAATTACAATTTGTTTTATAAAAATTTTATTCATATTCTTTGTTTTAAATATTGGGTTAAATCATTTACTTAATTTACTAATTTATTAATTTCATTTTCTTCACTAATATTTTCTAGATCATTAAATTTAATTGGTTTTGGAATCTATTTTTCTTTAAATTCTAATAATTTTGGTTTACTTGTAAATATTCTTAATTCTGTTATTTCATTTTTCTTAGGATAATAGATCTTTCCTATATCTGTAAAGAGATATGGAATATCTATTTTATCATTTTCTTTAAATGTAATACTATGATGTGAGTTTGTTAATGCATAACTAACACAGTAGGTTACTGAAAAAATTTTATCTCCTGGTTTCATTAAGTTTTTTCTTAAAAATTTATGTTCTAAGGTTAAAGTTTGTTCTAATCTTTGTGTATTTAGTGGTATTCCAATATTTGGGCGTACTTCAAATTTTAATTTTTTATAAGTTAAATTTTCTTCTATTACTCTTAATATCTTATTTTTTGAATCATTAATTCTGTCATCCTTTAAAATTAGTTCTATTGGAGAGTTAATTTCTTCCTGAAAAGTTGATTTAATTAATACTTCTATGACTTCTATATGTATATATCCAATTTTTCTTCTATCTTCATCATTTTTTATCTTTCCTCTTAGTTCCATAGTTTTCTCTTGTTTAGTAATTGTAAACACATGTTTCCTTGTGTATCAGCTATATTCATTGGTGTTTCATTATTTAATTTTCCATAATAGATAATATTTTTTTATTAAACCTTTTTAGTATTCCCCAAGCCTTTCCTTTCCTTGCATGTTTGCATTATTTGTTAAATATAACTCTTTTTTTTTGTATTTTCTTAAATAAAGATTTATTTATTAAAATATTTCCTTCATAATTGCATTCTTCTTCAGTAGCATGTAAATGTTCTATGTCGTCTATTTTTTATATTTCCATTTATATTAATTTATTTAAGTAATCTTTTATTGTATAAATATTTAAGTTAATCCTTGGATTTTCTATTTTTTCTTTTAAGAATATAACTAATTTTTCAGATCTTAGTTCATAAGGTTTTACTACTTTAAGAAAATCTATTCCTAGTAGTAGATTAGTATTTTCTTGATTTGAAACGTATAATACAGTTTGAATCTTTACGTTGGAATTAAAGTAAATTTCTATACTTGTTTTTTCTCTCTAAATGTGTCTTTTTCTTGATTAAAATTTATTATTATTCTGGGTTTTGTTTCTTCTATTTTACATGTTAAATCTTTACTCATATAGTTAAGACATGATTCAGTATCAATAAGTATAGGCATAATAATTTCATTTACTCTTCCTAGTACATGATATTGAGAATAATTATTTGGAATAAGTTTGATATACATACCTGATCTATGATTGTAAATTTCTTCTGCTCTCCTTCCTTTTATTTCGTTCTTCTGTTCTTCTGTAAGCCCACTGCTGTTTCCGTGATTATTGCTTCTCTGATTGGGTTTTTTAATTTTGTGTAGAATAAAGTATTTGGGTAAAGTTGAGTAAGAGAGTTGAAGAAACAAGAAGTCTTTATTGATAAGTGAGTATAAGTACAAAGGATATTGGACATACTCTCAAATATCCGACTAGCTCTCGTGGGAGACTAGCACAAAGTTTTCCTATGGAAAAGACTTCTCAAAGTCTGAGAATTTTCAGAATGAAAAACTCTGCATTGCCTCAGTATAAGAGGTCTTATTTATAGCTAGGCTAAAGTGCCTAAGACTTAATTTACAAAAAGATCCTTATAGTCGTAAGTGCTTACATCGGATGCTAAATAATTTACATAGTGACGTAAGGGCTTACATCACTCCTTGATGATTGCTTCGTCTGATAATTCCTCCTCATTTATTGTGTCGGCCACTCCTTTACTTTTTGCACATCTTTCACATGTGTAGTTCCCACTTTCTTTAATCATTGCACACAGGCCGTTAAGAACAGCTGGTCTGTACTCCATTAGTGGGCCTTGAAATGCGTAAAAAGGAAATTCAAAGGTTGTTAAAAGATTCATGTCTTTCTCCTTTATTACTTTACCACTCGTTTTGCTGAGTAGTAAAATTGTCGGTGCTTTGTATAGAGTCTTTATGAATGATTCCTTGCCGATGCTTTGACATTGTGAATATATGCTTGCAAGCTGCTTTGTTATCATGACAGTAATTTGATCTTCTTCAGGGACAACTCCATGTGATTCGTCTCTGAGTGGGAAATTATTGTTACTTATTCCGACATAGACTAAGTGTTTGGCTTGCTATTTTGTTGTGAAATCTGGATAAGCTGAGTAGAACTTTAGGAATATACCTCGTTCCTTGGCTATATTCTTTTTGAACATCTGGACTGCATCTTTGAAATTATGAGGAAACAAATTAATTTCTTCTAAATTTAAACGTAACTAAAGACAATCAATAAATCCAAATTGGAACATATTGAATGCTAATAATGGTGGTGCTCCAGGAAGGATGATTGCTTTGATTCTGAAGAGCTTTCGGTCAACCATATAGAAACAATTGACTTTTTCTTTATCGCTCCAATTAACCATTCTTTTGAAATTTTCCCAGAAATTTTTCTCTGAGAATTGCACCTGTAATTCATGGTCTTTTTTGGAAGTAATTTGGAAATTGTCTAGGGAAGAAGGAATTTTTCCTAATATTTTGAGTGGAGATTGTTTTACTGGTGGATTTTTTGTTGCTTCAGAAAAAGTTCTTGGTCCAAGATAAAGTTCTTTCTCTCTTTCTTTTTCTGATTATTCTTTGAATGCTTTCTCTGCTTCGTCCTTAGTTGAATATGACTTATATAGAACTCCTGAGATCTTTTGATAGTATGGTGCTGCTTTGAACCATTCATCATAAATTCTTAGAAATGGTCCATTAAAGACTACATATCACTTGTTGATCTTTTTCTCTTCTTGTTGAAATGCTTCTACAAGAAATCCTTCTACCTTTAGTTATAAATTTAAGACTTTAACATCTGCTTCAATGAGTTCTAATTCCTTTAACATCTAAGTTTTTAATGCTTCCTTAAGATCCAGTTGCTGCTTGATCATTTCTAGTGTGCTTTGCTCCATTCTCTAGACAATATGTCTGCAAGCATGTTCTTTTCACCTTTGATATGTGAGATTGAGTAACTATATTCGGCAAGCTTCATTTGCCATCGGATAAGTCTTCTTTGCTTGTATGGTCCTTTATGATTAATGTTTTTAAAACCTGCAACATAGGTAGAGTTTGTTTGAACAATAAATTCTTTATCAAGCACATAAATTCAATGTTTTTCTAACATTCGAATTAGTGCCAATGTTTCTTTTTTCATGAGTAGGATAATTAATTTCACTATCTGAAAATGTTTCAGATATATATCGACATAGTAATTCTTTCTTTTGACTAGGGGGTTTTGCTTTCATGACACCACCCCAATGTGCATTAGATGCGTCAGTTTCAATAATAATTAAGTCATCATCTGATGGATGATATAGCTCAAGTAAATCCTTGCATAAGTACTTTAATTTGACAATAATTGCTTCATCATCTTCGGTCTAGGACCAAAGAGCATCCTTTTTTAGTTTTTGCTGAAGTATCTTCCGTTCGGCAGCTAAGTTTTTTATAAATCCTTCATTGAAAATATACGTTAGTAATCAAAGAAATCGTTGTAAATCTTTTTTATCTTTTAGTTTAGTAGGAAAATTTTGAAGTTTTTCTAATCCATGTTTTTGCATAATAATTTTTCCTTTTTCAATTTCTAGTCCTAAAAATTATTATATTTTGAGCTAAAACAACTTTTTTCTTACTTAATACTACTCCATGCTTTAAACATTTATTAAGTATTAATTCTACCTTTTCAAGATGATCATTTAAATCTTTATTAGTAAAAACTAATATATTATCTACATAAATAAGGCAAAAATCCTTATATTCTTTAAGAATTGAATCCATTCTTCGTTGAAAAATACCTGGTGATTGCTTCATTCTCATTGGAAGTACATTCCATTCATATTGTCCTTGCGGACAGTTAAATGCTGTTAACGCCTTAGATTCTTTTGTAAGCCTTATTTGATAAAATCCTGACTTACAGTCGAAAGTACTGAACCAGTTCATATTTCTTATTTGCTCAATAATTAAATCTTTTCTTGGAATATAATATGCATCTCCTTCCATAGCGTCATTCATTTGTTTATAATTAATCACCATTCTTCTTTTTCCTCTTTTAATTTCATTATGATTTTTGACATAAAATGCCGGTGAAGAATGTTTACTTTTTGATGGTCTTATTAATCCTTTGTCTTCCATTTCTTTGATATCTTTTGCAAATTCATCTCTATCTTATTTTGTATAAATCATGGGTTTACATTTTATCTCTTTTGTTGAGTCTTTTAATTTTAATTCAATTAATTTCATATTTTTATTATTAATTTTTGGGTCAAGAAGATTTTCACTACATGTTTTTTTCTAAGAGTTCTTCTATAAAGGCTGGAATTTTTCTTCATGGTTCTAAATTAATTAATACATGACGAATTTTTTGACATACTGCCTCAACTATCTCACCACGTTTCAGCTTACTAAACTCTGATTACTTTTTTGAATAGACACATTCAGAAAAATGAATAATTGGGATTTCAATTATTTCACGTAATTGTGTATTTTTAATATATGGTGTTTCGAGTGATATATGGTCTAAGTATTGACAAAATGGAGTATATAATCCTAGAAAATTATTTCCTAGGATCATGTCTAGACCAGATTCTTTTTGGTATATAGTTGGAATAATAAATAATTTTTGCTAAATTATTAACATAATTCTTTTGGTTACAAAATGTAATGGGTGTATTGTTCTGTCTGCAATTTGAATTTTTAAAGGTTTTTCTATTTTTTTTCATTTTTCAAATAATATCTTTGTTGTTAAACAGATACTTGCTCTAGTGTCTATATAGGCTTCAGTTTCTTTATTACTTTTTTCAATCTTAATTTTGATGTAAGTACTATTCAGATTCTATTTCTTCTGGAGATAATTCATTTTCTGATGAATATTCATATATACTATTTTCAATATTATTTAGTTCTTCTTCTAATGGTTCTAGATTATATATTTTATATACCTTTTTATTAGCTTTGTTTTTTCTTTGAATTCTGTATTTTTCGTTGTGGACATTCATTTGCATAGTATCCTTCTACATTACATATCCAACACACACAATTTTTTTTTTCCTTTTGGACAATATTTTCTTGGTGTTTGTCTTCTTTTTTGAAAATATTTTCTTTTAGTATTTTTGTAAGCTTTTTTTCTAGGATAAATTTTTCGTAGTTTTGGTTTTCTTTTATAATATTTTATTCTTTTTGTTGACTGATTGCATCCATAGTTTCTTGGATTTTCAATTTCTAGTATATCACAACAAATTGAATTTCTTCCTTTGTTTAATTGTCTAATTGTTTCTCGTTGAATACATTGTTCTCTTAAAGTATGATAGAGTATTTGTATAATTCCTCCTAATGTTTAAGCTATTTCCATTGGTTGAATTGCCAAATAGTTCTAATTTTGATATTGAGTGGATATGGTAATTTATCTATAAAGATGTCCATATATATTGTTTTAGTATCATTATTTAATTGATAATAATATTTTTGATATTCGCATATAAAATTATTTATATCACACATATTACATATTTGTATTTTATTTAAATGTGCTTTAGCCTTTTCATATAGAAATCTATTTACTTCATTACTATGTTCTATAGTATTATATCCTATAAATTCTTAATAGATTAAATGCATTATGAATCTAGCAAATTCTTGATTATTTTCTACATTTCTTGTATACTGATACCAGGTTTCATCATTGATACTTATAAGAAATTTTTATACATTTCCTTCTGTTTTATATACTAGAAGATTCTTAACATCTAGTAGACTTAATCCACTAAATCTTTTATCTGTTGCAATTAGTAATGTCATTTCATTAGTCCATTGAAATATTACTTCTTCCTTATTTCTTGCACAATCAATATTTAATTTATTTTCAATCCTAAAACTTTCATATCTAGGTCTAAATTCTTCTTGAATCTTAGTTCATCTCCCATCTTTTCTGGCGTATCCTTGTCTATACATTGTTTCTTTTTTATATTTATCTCAATATTCTTCTGGTTTACTCCAATATTCATTCTATTTTTGTTTATTTTTTGTTCCACTTGATTCTCTTTTTTTCATAAATATTTCATCAAAATCTGATTCAGAGTTTGTTGTACTATAATTTAGTATTACTTCTTCGTTTTCTTTTTTCATTTTCGTTTATTTTACTTTTTGAATTTGTTTGTTTTCATCTTCAATTATCTTTAATTGTTCTAGTAATTGTTGAATTTCTTCAATATCATTTGATTTCTTTAATAAGTCTATGTATTCATCTTTTATCCTCTCCATGAGGATTCTTGGTTTTATAAATTTTGGGGTTTCTTGTTCGATTTTTTCTATTAATTTTAATTCTTTTGGTTTTGTTTTTAATAATTCTTCTAAATCCCTTTTTGTTATGTATCTATTATTTTTCTCATCTTCTAATAGATTTTCTAATTGTAATAGAATTTCTTCAAATTGTTTAATATTTTTATCTTCATCAATTTCTTTTCTTTATTTATATTATTAAGTGTATCCCTTATATTATTTATCTCATTTATTCCACTTTGTATTCGGTCACATGTACAATTTATAATTCTATTAGTATTTTGTATTAATATAATTATATTTTTATTAATTTCCTCTATCTTTTTAAATAATTCTTTACTCATTATTTCAATTTCTTCTAAAATTCCCATTAATTATCTTTTTTTATGCTTTATTTTGTCTTATTAGGTGCATGGTGCCTTTGGGTACCAGATACTTCACCAAGTCTTTATTGAATTTAGTGACGTGTTGTTACGAATCCTGCTGAGGTGGAAGATAAAATGGAAAATCACATGGCAAGTCCAGGTGGCAATGCACACATTAGACAAAATGAAGCTGCAAAATTTATTAGAATGAAGAGCCAAATGGCAACCGATCCGAGTATTCAAGAGTGCAGGAAAAGCTCTAGGCCTAGAGTAACTAATTATAGGCTAAGAGATTACGTGAGGTGAATGGGAATTATATAGGAGATAGAGAGAGGGGGGTAATGCGTGAATTCTGATTTCTTCTCTATTGATTCCTCTTTCCTCTAGTCTTTTTCTTATCTCTATTGGCTTATGTTCTTCTCTGTTTTCTGCACTAACATCTAGAGTCATAACTGTATTGCCTTCATCATTGTATTAAACCCACTGAATTAATAATACCAGTGCAAATTAGTATTTTTAGTACCCTTGCTAGTTAATTGTTAAATGTGTTCCTTACATTTGGTGCTCTCGTTACCACCATGGCTGACACCACTCGGTTGAAAGAATCACAAATAGATATGAAAAGAGTTATGGAGTTAATAGAGAAACGAGAGAATGAATACTCCAGACGAGATAGGGAGTATTCAACTCGATTTGAGAAGATCGAGTCGACTCTAGAAGATCTGATGTAGTCCAAACCAGTTGGTGGATCGAGCTCAAGCACAAATGGGATTCCTTTTTAACCTTTTCGGGTAAGGAACGTCAAGCTCAATTTCCCCCGTTTTGATGGAATTGAGTTTTGCAATGAGTTTTTAAGGCTGAACAATTTTTTGAGTATTATAAAAACCCCCGATGAGCAGAGTTTGACCATAGCTGTTGTCTATATGGACAAAGATGTAGTACCCTGGTTTTAGATGAGAGTATGAATAACTCATTCCAGTCTTGACAGGTATTCATTAGAGCATCAAAACTAGAACTTGGACCCCCACCCTATGAATGCCCCCACTTTTCCTTGTTTTAGCTTAATCAAATTGGAATAATGAATTATTTCTATATGAAATTCACTGCATTATCTAATAGAGTCTATGGACTCAGCTCAGATGCCTTGTTAGATTATTTTATAAGTGGGTTGAAACCAAATATTTGAAGGGATATGGTTGCTCAAAGTCCTATGTATTTGTTGAAAGCTATTTCTTTAGCCAGATTGTATGAAGAAAAATACTTACCAAAAGCCATACCATTATACATATCTAATCATTCTATATTTCAACCAAATAATCTAAACACAAACCAATGGACCAAACCTACCCCACTACCTCCCCTATTACCTATACCTCATCACAGACCATTTCCTCAATCACCCAAAAACCAAAAATATAAAAAGAATGTCACCAGCAGAGATGTAATTAAGGCGAGAAAAAGGCCTATGTTATACCTATGATGATAAATTCTCCATCAATCACAAATGCCCTAATAGACACTTGATGATTTTACAAACTGATGAAGACTAAGCTACAAAACCTGAAACAGATCCTGAACCTCCTGACCCATCTATTACTGAGCTAAACCACCATTTGTCATATAATGCACTCAATGGTGCTAATGGTTTGGGAACTATGAAATTTCAGGGCCAAGTGAATGGTGTTAACTTGCAAATCCTATTAGATAATGGTAGTTCGGACAATTTTTTACAGTCAAGATTAGCACACTTTCTGAAATTGCCTATAGAACTTGTAGCTTAGTTCAAAGTATTAGTGGGGAATGACCATTCAATGGTAGCTAAAGGATTAATGAAAGAATTAAAGGTCAATGTACAGGGCCATACACTACAGTTACCTATGTATCTCTTACCAGTATTAGGAGCAGATTTGGTGTTGGGGGCATCTTGGTTAGTTACTTTGGGACCTCGTGTAGCTGATTATTTTGCATTGATAATAAAATTTTATTTGGGTGCCAATTTATAACCTTGTAGGGGGACAGGCCAAAAGTACCTATACAGTTATCTTTTCATCACATAAGAAGAATGCAGGTCACCAATGCAATATCAGAAGTTTTCACTTTACAATTGCAACATCCTGAAATATCATAAGATAAATTATTGATAACAATATATTTTATCCATTTCATAATCCTCTCAGTGGGCTTCTTAAGGTTCAATTAGACTTAATTAAGTTAGTTTTCTCACATTTTATTATATTAGACCTAATTGGATAATTGAAAGAATTATTACATGAATTAGCCTTAATTTGTCTATTTGGCAATGTTCAGTAAATTAGCTATAATCCGAGTTACAAATATTTGATTGATGTGATTCTGGTCTTGTAGGAAAGTTAAAATAATTCTCTACAAGTTTCATGAGACCTCAAGAAAAAAATCACATGTTTGGATAATTTAAATTGAAGTGGAAGCAAGAGTCGAAATTCTGATATTGACAACTTGACCTCTGCGCACTCATCAGCCCATTTCTTGAGTTATATGAGTTCAATTGACACCAAACTAAGTCCAAATGAAAGTTAAGACCAACTTTCACGAGAATACAAGAGTTAGATCGGATGTCTAGTAGGTCATATTAGACCTAAAAATCAGAACAGAAGTGATGTTGCTGGACCCTGAACATTGTGCAAAGATTGGGTCATATCTTGGGCTGTAGGAATCAAATTATGCTAGAACTAGTGACATTAGAAATCTGAGACAAAACCCTTCAACTTTCATGCAGACCACTTACGCAATATGTGACGTTATGATAGAGTTATAGTCATGTGGAGACAACTGAATTGGTTGAGCAAGGAGACAAGCATAAGAATAATTTTTCACTCATCTACCCACTCATTAAACAAATTTATTGTCATTTTTCACTCATCTACCTGCTCATCCACCCACTTATTAAACAACTCCCTTGTCAATATGTGCCCTTCATGCTCTATAAAAAGGCACCATTGGTTGCTCATTAGAATCATCTTAGTTTAGAGATCAAGATCTTATTATTGTATTATTTGTTTCTCTTATTGTGGCTTTCTTTTGTTTTAAATATAAATTATGTTCTTCTTCTTCTTATTCTTCTTCTTCTTCTTCTTCTTCTTCTTCTTCTTCTTCTTCTTCTTCTTCATCTTCTCATTTTCTCTTTATTTCTTATTGTTTATGAGTATCTAATTCTCATTTTGCTTGGGTGAAAGGGTGAAGCTTTTGGTAATGAAATAAGGTTATATTAATCCATTTCTTGTGCTTGAATGTTATATTATCAATTGGTCATTATATGTGTTGTATTTTGTTTCCAATCAATTTAGAAACTCTCCTTACAAAGTAGAGATCTTGATTTGTTGTAGATAAGATATTAGCACAATGAATACTTGAACTCATTTACAAGTGTTGGCATTAGTAGATAATTAAAGGAACCATAATATAATTACATATATAATCTTAAATGAACTTTGAATGTTGTATTTTTCGATTGGAACCTCCGTTATACGTGGATTCCAATTAAGTTATAAAAAAAATTAATTTTATGTCCTTAATTTACTTACCAAGAGTAGATATCCTAATCCAAAGAAATATTTTTTAATTGTGAATAAGTTTTATTACTTTTATCGTTGTGACAATCCTTTCCTTAGCCCAAAGAATTTTTCTTCATCAATTCCCTGTGGATCGACCTCGGACTCTCAAAAATTTATTACTTGAGACAACCTGTACTTGGGTTTGCAACGATATCAATTCCACATCAATTCTTATATCTTCCAAGTGACATGGAACCCGAATTAGCTCTCCCTCTACATACTTATAAGACAGTTTTTGATAAGCCAACAGGTCTGGCACCTGATAAAGAGCATAATCATGCTATACACCTAGTGGAAGGAAGCAGACCTATCAAGGTTAAGCCATATAGGTACCCTCACAGCCAGAAGGAACAGATTAAAAGAATAGTGAAAGATATGTTAGAGGAAAGAGTTATACAAAATAGTATCAGCCCATTTCTTCTCCTATCTTATTGGTCAAGAAAAAGGATGGTACATGGAGGTTTTGTACTGATTATAGGGCATTGAATGCCATTACAGTTAAAGATAATTTTCCTATGCCAACAATAGATGAGTTGTTAGATGGGCTTTTTAGAGCATAATATTTCCCTAAATTGGACCCAAGGTCAAGGTACCACCAGATATTAATGAAGCCTGAAGATAGATACAAAAATTGCCTCTAGAACACACTAATGGCATTATGAATGGCTAGTTATGTCATTTGGTCTTATCAATGCCCCAACAACTTTTCAAAGCTTGATGAATCATATTTTTCAAGGGTTTTTAAGGAAATTAATTTTTGTGTTTTTTGATGATATCCTAGTCTATAGTACTTCATGCTTTGAACACTTGCAATATTTGGAAACTGTTTTAGCCATTTTATAGCAGAATTCTTTATTTGCAAAACTCTTAAAATACTCATTTGGAATGAGACAAATTGATTATTTGGGACATACTATTTCAGGTTCTGGTGTGGCAATGGATAAGACTAAGGTCTTAACAATTCTAGACTGGCTAGTACCAAAATCACTTAAGTCACTGAGGGAGTTCTTAGGTTTGGCAGGCTATTATAGAAAATTCATTAGGAACTATGCTTCTATTGTAGCCCTACTTACTAATCTACTTAAGAAAGGCAGCTTTTGCTGGGAGGACACAACAACCAAAGCCTTTCAAGATTTGAAATAGGCAATTACCAAGGCCCCTATATTGGCCTTACCTGACTTTTCACAGCCCTTTATACTTGAAACAAATGCTTTTAGGGCAGGTATTGGGGTAGTGTTAAGCCAATTCAATCATCTTATTGCCTATTTTTCTAAGAAATTATCTCTAAGGATACATAAGCAATCAACTTATGTTAGGGAACTCTATGCTATCATAGAAGCTTTGGCAAAGTTCAGACACTATTTATTAGGACATCATTTCATTATTAGAACAGATTAGAAGAGTTTAAGAAGTCTTACTGATCAAACAATTCAGACTCCTGAACAACAAGTTTGGGTACATAAATTTCTGGGGTATGATTTCAAGATAGAATATAAGTCAGGTAGACAAAATATACTAATTGATGCCTTGTCCAGATCATTTTGTTTTGCTTAGTCAGAATCTCAGTTGCAGTTCCTACAAGACTTGAGATTAGCTATTAAGGAAGATCCTCATTTTTCTGCATTATTACAAGAGTGTGAGGCAAAGAAACAAGCTGACAATAATTATACAGTGAAGGATAAACTGTTGTACTAGAAGGGCAGATTGGTGGTACCACCTAAACAGACATTAATTCATCAGATTTTGTTGGAATATCATGCTTCCCCTATATGGTGTCATGCTGGAGTTACTAGAACTATGGCTTGAGTTACTGTTCAATTTTATTGGAAGGACATAAAATCAGATATTAAGACTTTTGTTCAACAACGTGCTATATGCTAAAAGGCCAAATCAGAAAATTCTATGCTTACAGCCCTTGCCCATTCCTCAATAGATATGGGAGGATTTAGCCATGGACTTTTATTACTAGTTTACCATATTCTTTTGGATATACTGTTATATTAGTAATGATAGATGGACTATCAAAATATGGTCACTTTTCTACTTTTAAGGCTGACTATTCTAATACGCAAGTGGCAAAAAATTTTATGAGTAACATTGTGAAGCTTCATGGGATACTAAAAACTATTGTGTCTGATAGAGACAAAGTCTTCATGAGTAAATTTTGGCAACATTTATTCAAGTTATAGGGCACTACACTCTCAATGAGTTCTGCTTACCATCCGCGAAGTGATGGCCAATCAAAAGCTCTTAATAGGTGTCTTGAAATGTACCTACATTGCTTTACATTTCAAAATTCTAAGTCTTGGTTTAAAGTGTTGCCATGGGTGGAATATTGGTAAAATATCTCTTTTCATTCTAGTTTAAGAATGACACCATTCAACGAAGTATATGGAAGTGAGTCACCTGTTCTAACCCAATATGATTTGGACACCAAAGATCCTCCATCATGACAAGAGCTATTACAACAAAGAGATTCAGTGTTGTTACAATTGAAGACCAATTTAATTTGAGCTCAATAGCAAATGAAGTTTCAAGTTGATAAAAAGAGAAAAGATACACAGTTGCGGGTGGGAGACTTAGTGTTGGTTAAATTACAACCTTATAGGCAACATTTAGTGGCCTTAAGGAAAAATCATAAGCTCAGTTTAAGGTATTTTGGACCATTTCTTATCATTGATAAAGTTGGACTTGTAGCCTACAAATTGTTATTGCCCTCCACTGCTAAGATTCATCCAATTTTCCACATTTCATTGCTTAAATTGTACAAAGGCCCTATATTTTGACCAATCAAGATTCTGTAGGCAAGAACTATAATCTGGGGATTACTTTAAACTTCACATTTTCTGGTACAATGGGAAGGGTTACCAATTTTTTAGGCCACTTGGGAGGATGCAACATCATTCAATGAGAATTTTCCAAATCTAAACCTTGAGGACAAGGTTTATTTCAAACGGGGAGAGAAATGTTATGAATCTTGCTAAGGTGGAAGACAAAATGGAAGATCACATGGTAGGTCCAAGTGACAGTGCACACGTCAGACAAAATGAAGCCGCAAAATTGGTTAGAATGAAGAGTCAAATGACAATTGATCGGGGTATTCAAGAGTGCAGGAAAAGCTCTAAGCCTATAGTAACTAATTATAGGCTGAGAGATTACGTGAGGTGAATGAGAATTATATATGAGATAGTGAGAGAATTGAGAGGGAGTAATGCGTGAATTCTAATTTTCTTTCTACTAATTCCTCCTTCCTCTAGTCTTCTTCTTCTCTCTATTGCTCATGTTCTTCTCTGTTTTCTGCATTAGCATCCAGAGTCATAACTGATGGATTTATTTCAATTCTATAAACCTAGATAAATTATAGATATAAGATTATAGCATATTAAATGAATTGTATTCAATAGATAGATTAAGAATGTGTACCTGACATGATTCCATAATCCATTGATGTTCAATGAAGGGATCAAGAGAATTCGCGTGTGTGAGAGAAACTGCCCTCAATCTTGGTAGGTTTTCTGTGGGTACTAAAAACTGCCTAATGGGGAAGCAGTTTATAACTTACCAAATGAGAGTAGGGACTTCTCAACGGACTACTAAATGAACAACTCAAACCCATCACGGGCTACTTACAACAAAAGTCTAATTACAATATTCATAAATTAACTAAGTGCTATATTACAAAACATAATTCCATAATTAATATATATTAATGATTTAAACAATATTTTAATTGTTGAATAATGCTAATCCGCATATCATATATATATTTAAATTAAAATTTAACAATTCTTCCACTTGGATAGCATTAGTCAATCATTAAAATACAAGAATCATGAACACTAGAATACCAACTATGGTCAAAGCACGTGTCAACCAACAGTCTTAGAAATATAAGCTTTAACACTACAGAAATAGTATTCGATAGGGAGGTAGATCATACATGTTAAATGCTCATATTTCACATAAAGAATAATGAATATGAAAAAACATAATTAATTAAAAGAAATATGCAATCCAAGAATAATCCAAGCATCTGAAAATGCTATAAGAGATATGATAATAAAAGTGATGTCATCTCATACATATCTCATAAGAATGACAATAAGTAAATATAAAATTTCAGACTTACACTAACCCAAAACATCAAAAGACTTACCTAAACCCATATAAGCTACGTGATTCTGAAAAGCTCCAACAGTTAAGCCTTTAATTAGTGGATCTGCTAATATATTCTCTGAAGTTAGATGCTCAATTTGAGTCTGAAACTCTAGAATTTTCTCTCTAATAAACAGATATTTAATATCAAAATGCTTTGAGTGAGAAGAACTTCTGTTGTTTTGAGAGAAATGTATAGCAGTAATATTATCGCAATATATCACAAGTGGCCTAGATATGCTTTCAACAATATGAAAGTCAGATATTAAGTTTTTTAGCCACATGGCTTGACAAGTAGCCTAATAGCAAGCGACATACTCTGTCTCCATGGTAGAAGTAGCTGTAAGAGTCTGTTTGACACTCTTCCAAGAGATAGCTCCTCCAGCCATCATAAAAATAGAGCCGGAAGTAGACTTTCGGTCGTCAGGGAAACTTGCAAAATCAAAATAACCAATAACCTGAAGTTGATCAGACTTCTTATAGGTCAATAAATAATCTTTGGTTCCCTGCAAATATCTTATGACCTTTTTTACGGCTTTCCAATGACCAAAATCTGGGTTGCTCAAGTATCTCCCTAAATCATTAACAGCAAAAGCAATATCGGGACGAGTACAAACTTGAGCATACATTAAACTGTCAAAAGCGGAAGCATATGAGACCTTTTCCATTTCAACTATCTTTATATCATTTTGAGGACATTGGAATTTAGAGAATTTATCACATTTTTGAATAGGTGCAGCACATGGGGAGCAAGAATGCATGTTAAACCGTTTGAGGATCTTTTCAATATATCCTCTATGAGACAATCCAAGAATGCCACGTGACCTATCACGGTAAATCTGGATGCCTAAAACAACTGAAGCATCACTAAGGTCCTTCATATCAAAGTGGCTATTCAATATTATTTTTGTTTTAGTCAAAAGTTTAACACAACTGCTAGCAAGAAGAATATCATCAACATACAGAACAAGAATTATAAAATTACTCTCACTAGTCTTCAAATAAATGCACTGATCTGAGGCATTTTCTTTGAAACCAAAAGAAGTGACAACCTGATCAAATTTCAAATACCATTGTTTGGATGTCTGTTTCAGTCCATAAATGGACATTTTAAGTCTGCAAACCAAATGCTCCTTACTGTTTCAACAAAACCATCAGGCTGAACCATATAAACCTCCTCGGCTAGATCTCCGTTTAGAAAATTCATTTTCACATCCATCTAATGAAGTTCTAAATCAAAATGAGCTACTAAAGCCATAATAATTCAAAATGCATCTTTTGTAGAGACCGGTGAAAAAGACTCCTTATAATCAATGCCTTCTCTTTGACTATAACCTTTTGCTACTAGTCTAGCTTTGTACCTCTCAACACTACCATCTGTACTACGCTTAGTTTTGAAAACTCATTTGCACCCAACGGGTTTGCAACCAACTGGCAACTCCACGATATCTCAAATAGTATTATGAGACATAGAAGACAATTCATCGTGCATAGCATTTAGCCAATCAGAAGCATGAGAGCTAGATATTGCTTCTTTAAAAGTTATAGGATTATCGTCATCATGGAGATCAAACTCATGCTCCTGAAGATACACTACATAGTCATCTGGTATAGAAGGCCTGCGTACTCTCTGAGATCATCTTAATGAGATTACTTCAGCAATATCATCTGATTCCTGTTCATTAGCTGGTGGTGCCACTACATCATATTATCCTCAAAAAACCAGATCATCATTATGATTGATTGGAACCATGATATCTGCAGGAAGTGAAACAGCGAGTATAGAAATAACAGTCCGATCTTCTTTAAGAGTGACTGGTCATGGTGTATGGCTCCCACTATCCAAATCATCCTCAAAGAATATCGCTCGGTCAGACTCGATGACTCGCATAGAGTGAAAAGGACAATAAAATCTACAACCTCTAGAGCTCACACAGTAGCCAATGGAGAAGCCGCTAACAGTCTTAAGATTAAGCTTCTTCTGCTGAGGATTATAAGGTCTAACTTCTGCCTTACAACCCCACACATGAAAGTGTTTCAAACTCGACTTTTTTCCAGTCATCAGCTCATAGGGAGTTTTCGGTACAGACTTGCTGGGTACTTGATTAAGAATATACACAGCAGTTTTCAAAGCATCTCCCAAAAGAAAATCTGGCAATGACGAATGACTCAACATGCATCTCACCATATCAATAAGTGTGCGGTTATGTCTCTCTGCAACTCCATTCTGCTCAGGAGTACCAGACATAGTATATTGAGCTTCAATTTCACATTCATCGAGAAATCTGGCGAACGGTCTTAGATTTCTTCCAGTTTCATCATATCTGTCGTAATACTCACCTTCTCTGTCAGACCTCTCACATTTAATCTTCTTTCCTGTCTTCAATTTAACAGCAGCCTTGAAGGATCTGAAGGCATCCAAAGAACCAGATTTTACTGGAGAATATCTATCCAACCGAATCTGGAGAAGTCATCTATAAAGGTAATAAAATACCTATATCCACCCATGCCAGTGGATGTAAAGGGTCCACATATGTCTGTGTGAATCAACTGTAGCACATCATCACACCTGTTTGCTCCTTTATTCCTAGTTTTGGCAGTGAACTTGCCTTTAACATAATTAATGCAAGTGTCAAAATCAAAGAAGTTAAGGTTATGAAGAATACCTTCCCTAATCAGTCTTTCAATTCGGGGTCTAGAGATATACCCCAAACGTCTATGCCACAGCATAGAAGAACTCTCATCAGTCCTACTATGCTTACTTCCAACAACAGAATTAATAGATATATCATTCAAATTCAGCATATACAACCCATCAAACAAAACTCCTGAACCAACGGCAACAGAATCAAAACAAACAACAATTTTTCCATTACCAAATTCAAAAGTGTAGGCACATCTATCCAAAGCTGAAACTGAAATTAAATTCATCCTCATGGAAGGTACATAAATAACATCTTTCAATAATAAAGTATGACCAGAAGGTAAATGCAAGGTAACTACTCCTATTTCTTCCACCGATACTCTAGTTCCATCTCCCACAATGATCTTGGATTCAGCATTACTTGGCTTCCTCAGGCTTGTGAACCCCTTAAAGAATTCACAACGTGAATAGTTGTACCTGAGTCAAACCACCTAGTATTGGGAGCAACATCAATCACATTTGATTCAAAACAAGCTAGAGCTAGGAGTGTACCTTGCTTCTCAAGTTTCTTCTTAAGAATGTAACAATCATCCACTTTATGACCATACTTCTTGCAATACTTGCAGTTTCCTTTGAAGAAATTCTTCTTAGGTTCTAGGTGTTGAGATATTTCCCCCCTTTCTTCTTATCATGTTGAAACTTGCCTTTGTAACCTTCATTTTTCTCATTTTTACTACCAGAAGTAGAAGCAACAAACTGAACACTGTGTGATTTCCCTTTCCTTATAGAATCCTCTTCTTGAGAGATAATAACAATCATTTCATCAACTGTCCATTCATTTTTCTGAGTGTTATAAGAGGTCTTCAGAATATCAAATTGAGAATGAAGTGACTCCAGAACCTACTAGATTAAATAACTCTCACCGAGATCAACCTTGAGAGACTTCAGCTTATTAAAATAGTGTACTAACTTCATGATGTACTCACGAACTCCACTAACACCATCATATTTAGTCTTCTCAATCAAAGAAAGATATTAACCCTTTCGAGCTTTATCAAAAGTCGTGAATTTCTCACCAACAGATTTCAGAAAATCATTAGCCTTCTTGCTCTCTGAAATGCTCTGTCTAATTAACTTCTCCATAGTGTATTTCATCACCATAAGACACACCCTGTTTGAGTGCTCCTATTTTTCATGAGAAGTTTTTTCAACAGCAGTGGACTTAGTAGTAAGAGCAGCATGCTCTTCTTCTCTCAAAGTCAAGTCCATATTAGTGATGGTCAAATAAAGATCCAGATATTCTTTCTAATCCTCAAAATTAGTCACATTCAAATTCTTGACAAAAGTCAATTGCACAGGCAAAGAGGCTGGCATGAAAACAACAAAAGGAAATATTTAATATGCATGATGTTATCATACAACAAGAGAATTAAATGGTTCCGTATGCACAGTCAAATAAGCTCTTTAGAAAATTTCTTACTTATCATGGTTCCGTCTAAGGGTCCCGAATCATAATAAATAAGAAATATAATAATACAATGTACAAATCTTATATCACTAAAATTTTTAATACTGATAGGATACTCGAAAAATAATTGACATAAGTATAAATTTAACAGCACATTATATAATAACAAATTACATTAATAAGAATACACTGATATGGTGTAATTACTAGTAATGCAATAAAAAATTATAATTAAAAAAAATTAATCGTTCAACTCACATATTTTACATAATTGCACCCACAATATGTGAGTTCACAGTTATACAAATTATCAACAATTATGTTTAATAGAATATGATAAACTCATATTATATGTAACAAAAAAAATTCAATTCATATAGACTAAAAAAAATAATTTCATGACTATGACACATTAACAAAAGTATCATATATCAAAAAAGTATCATGTATATATATATATATATATATATATATATATATATATATATATATATATATATATATAAAGTATAACAATACGAAGGTTGATTGGCCTGCCACTAAAATGGTACCATTAAGTATATTTTAATACATTATTATATATACTTTTTAAGTATCATTCGTGAATTATCAAAGAGCCAGGGTCATGTATAACAAAAAGATCACCATTGGCCTCGTGGTGCAAATTTGCAATTCACAAGCAAATTGATCTCGTGGTGGCTGCCAGCCACAAAATGACAAACGAGTACAATCACTATTTCAATAATGCCAATTGATTCATGAAACCGGCCATGTTCGTCCAAGAAAAAAAAAACTCGAGTTATATACGTTTGGAGAAAAGGAACAATATCTAGGTATTAAAACAAACGAGTATTACTCTATTCAATACAAGGAATATTTGCGTATATGAATCAAAGGAAAGAACTCCAAAATTAATTTGATCAATTTTAGCAAAAAAAAAAGATTCAATCAAAATTAGGGTTCATAAATTAGGTATATGAATTTTTGATTTAATTACGAAAAAGAATATAATAGTTATAATTTATATCTATTTGACTCTGATATCAATTGATGAATTTATTTCAATTCTATAAACTTAGATCAATTATAGATATAAGATTATAGTATATTAAACGAATTGTATTTAAGAGATAGATTAAGAATGTGTATCTGACATGATTCTATAATCTATTATTATTCAGTGAAGGGATCAAGAAAATTCGCATGTGTTAGAGAAACTGCCCTCAATCCTGATAGATTTTCTGTGCATACTAAAAATTACCTAATGAGAAAGTAGTTTATAACTTACCAAATGAGAGTAGGAACTTCTCAACGGACAACTAAATAAACAGCTCAAACTCATCACGAGCTACTCACAACAAAAATCTAATTACAATATTCATAAATTGATCAAATACTATATTATAAAACATAATTTTATAATTAATATATATTAATTATTTAAATAATATTTTAATTATTAAATAATGCTAATTCACATAATATATATATATATATATATATATATATATATATATATATATATATTTGAATTAAAATTTAACAATAACTGGATTGCCTTCATCATTGTATTAAATCCACTGAATTAATAATACCAGTGCAAGATCAGTATTTCCAGTACCCTTGCTAGTTAATTGTTGAGTGCGTTCATACCCTAACTATAAAATCAACCACCTCTCCAACGCTAATTTTTTTTTTCAAAAATACATATATAGTATTGACGAAGACTTTATACGCCTACTCCAAACAGTTCCACGTATCACACAATTTCCCTCCCTCGCAAAAAAACTTGTATGACCAGCAATAGACTTCGGACTGGTGGAGATATTAATCTCAACTAGCTCTATAAAACCAATAAAAAGGGCAACGGCAATGTGCCAATGACAATAAAAGTGAAAAATATTACTAAGCTTAGCTGGTCTACCTAATAATCTTTCATATATACGCATCAACTTTGCCAATTAGGTTCACGAGTAACTACTTAACGTAGATAATCAGATACCATCTGCAAATGGTTATGTGATTAACGTAACATTAATTATTTATGACATTTGCAGCCAACAACATCCCATATTAGGTTCGGTTAATTTAATGATCAATTAAGCTGGAGTTTCATACAAACTCCATCATTCAATTATAACTTCAATAGCATTACCATAATAACATTGCAAGCTGTGATCCATATACTTTCCGTAATCAAATATTTATTCTGTCATGAAAGTTTAATAAAATAACGAGTTAGTGATTTTTGGTACAAGAAAGAATGACGTGTTTTTTATGGCTTCGTCGTTAAAATGCATAATATATGCCTTTAGAATTATCATATATATATAAAAAAAAAATCTAAAGTCTTTAGAATTATAGAATTTAATAAATTACATAATAAAATTTAGGTTAAATATACCTTTGGTTCTAATATATGATACTCATTTTAATTTAATTACTATGCAAAAAAATTCAATTTAGTCCGTAATTATTTTTATTTAGCATCTGTCATCTATTATACAGTTAAATGTAAGGATTAAATTAAAAATAATTATCATATATATTAATAAAAATATAAATATAAATATATTTTTTATCTTTATATATGATACTTATTTTTAATTTGTTTCATATATTTTACATGGAAAATGATGTTCTTATATCATTTTCTCCCACTCACATCTCTTTTCACACTTATTTTATATGAATGTGATTAAATAAGAGAAAGTGATAAGAAAAAATAAATATGATGAATGATATTAGAAAAAATGTAAAAAGAAATGTATATATTATTTATGATAAGAATATCATAACTAATTTTACATTAATTTAGCTTTTATACTCATGATAGCAGGCGACATGAACCAAATTAAAGATAATTATATGTATAAGGATTAAAATAATTTTTTTCATATAAAAACTAAATTAAAAAAATTACATATAAAGGTTAAAAATATATTTTAACCTAAAATTTAAAAAAATTCATATAAATTGAGATAAAATTCATATTCTCCTTACTTTTCTAACTTTATAGTGCATTTTAAAATGAAAAAGAAAAGGAAATTTCTTTTGGTTCATCAATTTCGTTTTGTCAAACCTACTCACGAATTTGTATTGAAACTGTTTCTTTTCCTAAATTTGTAATGGGCTACGTAATTTTGTAGATTGCATTCGTTAAATAATTTGTAGCATATAGCAGTGTTGAAAAAAAAAATCAATTATAAAGAGAAAATCTTATTGCAAAAGTATTAAGGGTGTGTTTGTTTAAGATAATTATGATTAGTTTTTTTCAGAAAAAAGTTGTTATAATAGTATTTAATCATGTTTAATAAAATTTGCTTCAGTTTTTGTACGAAATTTAATTTAAAATAAAAGTTTTTTAAAGCTAATTTTGACAATGTTAAAAATTGAAGTTTATAATTTTAGTTTATAAATTATTTCTTACACTTTGATATGTAAATATTATTTTATCATCAATCAAATAATTTTTTTAATCATTTTATACCTATTTTAGTAATTTAATACATAAAAGTGATTCTTTTTTATATCATTTAAATAAATTAGATTAACTTAAAATCACTTTACATCTAATGCATCCAAACATAAAAATAAATCGATTATAATCGATTATAACAAAATGTTTTTATACAATAATCGACATTAAATATAATCAAATTTATACTGTTTTTTTAAACACACAATAAGTGTGTATTTATAATAACTTGTGAAAATTTGATTATTTTAATAATTAATTATTATATAATTTTTTTGTTATAATCGATTATAATAGAATCAATTTTATGTTAGAATATGTTAGTTAAAAATAGATTTTAAACTAATATATTTTATTTGAATAGTATAAAAAAATTATTTTTATACATTAAATTAATAAAATAAATATAGAATGATTAAAAAATTATTTAATTAGAAGATAAAATAATATTTACATATCTAAATATAAGAAATAATATATAATTTAGAATCATAAGTTAAAATTTTAACATTATAAAAAAATTTAAAATATATTGAATTTTGTGCAAAAAAATAATTTGAATTTACCAAGCATATTAAGAGTATATTTGGTAACACTTTTTTTTTCTGATGGAAACAACTTTTTTTTACAACGGTGTTATAATATGTTTGTCAAAATCAGTTTAAACTTTTACATTAAATTCAATACATTATAAAAAAATTTAGCTAAAAATGAAAGTTTATAATTCTAGTTTATAGATTATTCTTTATACTTTGAAATATAAATACTATTTTATCATTGATCAACTAACATTTTTAATTATTTTATATTTATTTTAGTAATTTAATATATAAAATTAATTCTTTTTTATATCATTCAAATAAAATAGATTAATTTAAAATTATTTTTTAATAATATATTCAAATATAAAATTGATTCAATTATAATTAATTATAACAAAAAAATTATAGAATAATTAATTATTAAAATAATTAAATTTTTATAATTATCTCAAATACATACTAAATTATTATTATAATAACTTTTTAAAAAAAAAATTGTTAGGAAAGGAAATAATCCTTGTCAAAACGCTCTAAATCCAATAGGCATGGATTATCCTGACCGTGAAGTGCGAAGCGCGGAGCGTGAAGCTTGAGAATGTTCCTGAATCATGATTCATAAGCCTAACAAAAAGATTTGCAAAAAGAATTAAAATAATAATTTAAAATATAATTAAAAAATGATGAAAAATAATAGCGATGGATGAGATGGTGATAAAAAGAATATATAATAATAATAATAATAATAATAATAATGAATAGAATAAGAACTAAAGCACGCAGAGGAATAGGTGGGTCCCAACTTGGTAGCCATTGAACACAAGATGCCGGCCACGTGAATGGATAACTTTTAAATAATAATAATAACTTTGTAGATAAAGTGGGCCCAGTTAAGCCACGTAACCTATTGGTGGACCCCACTCTCCCTGGGCCCAATCTATCTGTTCTATCCAATCCATATTTGTAAGTTCTATCTCTATCTTCTTATTTAATTCGGAGGCGCAGGTACCGATATTTGATAGAAAAAGCCTTCGAGGATGACTGAGATGTCAATGTGTTGTTGTTATTATTATTATTATTATTATTATTATTGTTATGTTATTGTTCGCTGAGGAAATCATCAACAGTAACATCCCTGTTCTTCCACGTGGTCTACTCTTAATGCACCACGTCACCTTATTATATCCAAGTTCCTTCAACCTCTACGGGTTAACTTTTCACCACTTCATTCATTCACCTTCTTCGGATAAGCTTTTCTATTTTTTTAAAATAAAATAATATATAGTTTGTGTGAAAGCTGTTTGGGCATGCTTTAGTCAACGGATATAAAATAAGTGTGGATGGAAATGTGAATTTATTAATATCTTACAGTACAAGTCCTTCTAGGCATTTTTGTAAAATAATCATCTCCTCGTAATATAATTTTAGGTTTTGCTAATAATAAGTGGGTACACTTATTAAGGAGATTAAGAAAATAAATTTTTAATAAAAATAAATTATTTTAATTTTCTTAATAAATGTCCTTAAATACTTATTGACAAAATCCTACTATTTTTCTTCATATTATTTAATTGTGTCATTATACCGATGTAACTTAAAATTAATCTTACAACATTAAAAAATTTTATATTGGATTACTTTTTCATAAAATTCACCTTGGATTATAAGTTTTTGTCATATATGAATTATATTCATAAATTTAATATTAATCTAAAATTGTTTTATACTTTATTAATATATATTAAAATTAACATAAGATAAACTTTTTTCTTTACATACATAATATGAACATTTAATTATATGAAAATACAAATCTTTTGATTACATTCTTATTAATATTTCTTTTTTCAAATTTTAACATGCAAGATTAATATAAGTATAGCTTTAATTGAACTGTTGGGTTCATAAAATATTTTATAAAAAAAGTTGTTAGCTAAAGTAAGTGTGTCAAGTTTTATATATATGAAACTCAAAAGCTAAGGATGTGTTTGGTATCAAGATATGTTACTTATTTCTATTTCCCATTTTCATTTCCTGAAAATAATTTTCGTTTTCAGTTTTTTATTTTTTCAAAACATGATTGGTTTGTTATTAGTTATTTTCATTAATGTTTTGAACTAGTTATGGGTTTATAAAATTGGAGCAATCCGATCCGTTAGGTTGTCTCTCAGGCATGCGATGTACAAAGAGCTACTCGCCCACTATATATATTTTCTCTCCGACAGAAAAGAGGAGACACCATTCTATTCGGAAGGAGGGGACAGACTGAGCAGAACAGTAATTTCCTACGCTGCAAGGGGCAAAGTGCAATACGCACTAATACGCTTAGACCCTCAACATCTTTTACATGCTCATATGTCCCTATATAAAGGCTCAATAAGAGGACAAATGTGTGCATTAATCCTATTGCACAATATCCTCCTTGAACAGCCACTAACTTGAGCGTCGAAGTGCCTTTTGTAGGTATTCTCACCTCGCTCCTCAAATTGTTATTGCCACGCCACAGAGGAATCAACCATCGCTTACCTTCTCTGGTAACTCTCAGAGGCCTGTTCTGAACATAGTCGTTGTCTATGGCGCTGTCTATGAGAAACGATAAATTTTGACTCCCAACTCCACTCTAGTGGACTCCCCCTATTACCTCCACCATGACGAGCACAAGAAGGGGACCAACTCCAACAAATAAGAACCAAGCTCCTACGATGCATGACTCGTCTCTAACGAATCGCTGTCCAGCATCGATTTTTACTACCCACAAACCAGCCTTGACTCGATTGGAACCCAAAAGGGACGAACACAAGAATTCCTCTACTGGAAAGAATATCCCTTGCTTCCAAAGAAGGTTCCAGAGAGCCAATTATTGGGAATTGCGGATACATCACGCAGCGAAAAATAGAATTCCCACCAATGATCCATGCGAAAAAGCCATAATCAGAGTTTTTTAAAATTGTTTACCTCTTGAAGCGTGGTCAAAATGAAGTGACGTGAATTACCAATACCGTAACAGTGACGATGTCTCTGCAGTATCCACATGAACAGACTCACAAACGTCCAACGTCCACAAATAGGAGTCCCACGTCTCTCACACAGTGCTAGCTACGAAGAGAAGAGAAGAACTTGTCACTCTCTCACTCACTGTTTCTGTCAAGTGCAGCTAAGGTTTTTAATTCGTGCCTTAGCAGCCCCCTTAGCAGTACTATTTATAATAGTAACTGCCTTAAGGGAGTGTGAGCAGTAGCAGGATAAGCTGTGTAACCCTAAACTCATCTGTTATGAGTCCGACCCACATTTAAATCCGAGTCTAACTTAGATATATTGCTCCAATTTTAGTTTGCTCTAAGTGTGTGATCCTGCAAGTTCTCATTACGTTGGCAGTAATATTAAAATCTCATTTTAATATTACAAGCAGTGAGCGGTATCTAGCAACACATCGCTGCTACCCAAGTAAGGAGAATGTCGGTGATTTGACATAACCTTTCTGTGACCAATGTTTCCGTGTCGTTTAGTCCCTTTGTCAAGATATCTAAATTGAACACAAGGCATGGAATGCGTCACCCTTGTATAGTTCAATCCTTCGTTTCCTGATACTCGAGTAGACTTTGTAACAACAAATGAAATTAATATCTCATATTGACTTATTTGAGTATGGTCATGCATTTCGCAGTCTCACTCAATCAAGGGGCCTGAAAATATCACTCTTGTTATGTAGGAGTGACAAATCTCATCTAGGTCACTCACATCCCTTTGCATGATTCGCGGTATGTCCAATGACCAACTTTATAATCACCTTATTATATATGACGTTTGATGGCATTAAAACACATAACTCCTCATGTAGGAATCGTAGTGATTTTAAGTCAAATGACCACAAACATCATTGTCACTATGATAATCGCTTATGACACTCACGTAACGATCCATGTAGTGTTCTCATGGCAGGTCAGTCTAGTACATCATTACTCTAATATATACCCATGTGAAGACTTTATATCTTATATCCATGACCCGTGATATGTGGTCATCAGTCTACGCACATACTAGTCTCAATGCATTATTGTTGTCCTAATTAACAATAATACTTGACTAGAGACATTTAAGAATAGTATTTTAACTTTATCCAATAGGATCTCACGATCAAGTCAACCACTTGATGTCCTATGACATCAAACATACTATTCTAAGAACTTTATTATGTTTATTAAAAAGAATACAATAAATGAAATGCATCATATATTAAAATTAGTATAATAGAATGTATATAAGTACAAACAAAATGTATCAGCCTCTATGACATACACCAACGCCAACGCCCCAATTTGAAAAAAGTATATCTTACGGATGCTGAATGGCAGTCACCAACACTTCGGAGACCTAGAGTCCAAGTGGAAGATAATCGCTACTATACCGAAGCAACTCAGATGGTAAACACCATCTCTAGGGAATTCGTGAGCGGTAGCGAGCTAGAAAATGCCAGGAAAAAGGCCCTGCGAGTGGTGATGGGTGTGACCTCCCTCGCAAAAAGCCCTTCAAGGACTATAGGAACATTGTCGCAAATCATGATGACCTAATGGTCATCACCGAAATAATTACTAATGCCGAGGTCTAGAGAATGTTCGTAGACTAAGGAAGCTCAGCCGATATAATGTTCTCAGACTTATTCAACAAGTTAGGATTATCAAAGGAAGAGCTCACCCTGTATACCGGTGAGCTAATCAGGTTCACAAGCGACAAGATCATCCCGTTCTGGTATATCGAGACTCACCTTACTTTAGGATAAGACCCCCGCTTCAAGATAGTTAAAGTCAGGTTTTTGGTGGTATATTGTCATTTTGCCTACAATGTTATTTTGGGTTGCCTCTCACTCAACGCCCTAGGGTCGTGATTTCCACGCTCCAGTTAGCTATGAAGTTTTTGGGCCACTAAGACAGGGTTATGACATTTAAGAAGGACCAAGTCATGGCAAAGAAGTGCTACAATGAGAGCCTACAAATACCCAAGAGGCTGCGAATAGCGATCCCTCGTAATGACCCAGCCCCGGTCACTTTGGACTCCATCAACATCCTCCTAACTGAGTTGGACGTACGCGAAAGGATACGAGATACACGTCCAATGCCAAACAGAAAGCTCCAACCTTTTCAGCTAGGGCCAAGCCTGGCCAAGTCACCAAGATTGGCAGATAACTCAGTCAGAAAGAGAAAACCCAGCTGATCAAGATCTTTCAAAAAAATAAGGACTTGTTCGAGTCAGGCCAGCTTGGGCCGGTCCATTTTTGCCCCAGGCCAAATCTAGTTATATGAGTTTTCGAGCTGACATTTTGTTAGCCCAGTCTAACCCTATGTAGCGTTGTCAAAGCGGGATGACCTAGCCAGTTCGGGTTGAGCTAATTTGTGCCGAGCTAATTCAAATTATTTTTAATTTTGTATTTATTTTTGTTAGCCCAACTCACATATTTTGTTGGGTTATTCGGGTCGGCCTATTGAGCTTGTTCCATTTTGACAATTTTAATTAAAACCTTCTTTAATAATGTGACAATACATAATTAGATAATACAAATAATTTTATATTAACAATGTGATGAAATTTAAACTCTTATAATATATTTTAAAGTAAGGTATAACTTTGATTCACCATCAATGTGCAAATCTTAACGATGTATTGCTATATTATTAAATTAGTTTAACTATTATGACAATTACTTAAAACGTCATATAATACGTGAGAATTTGTTGTTGGATGATAACTTTTCTGGTATATTTTATGATACACTTCATATACTAATGAAAATGATATTTTTTTAAAAAAAGAGATATATTATTCATATGAACATGTGAAAATATATAATAAATGTAAAATATTGGACATATGTCTATTGAACACAAGCCTAATGCATGCAGATGCCTCAATCTTTAGGCCCTAAGAGTCTCACTATCTGTTTAAACATAAATTAATGAATACTTTAAGTATGTTTACTTTTCTGTCAACCTTTTTATCTTTATTTTCACTCTAAAACTAATTTGAGTATTAAAATATTTTTATAAATATCCTTTATTCAAACAGTATAAATTGAATTAATTTAATTCAATTTTTCTCATTCTATATTGGAATAGTCATTCACTCGAAATCAACTTTTGTTTCAACTTTACTTAAGCGGGCCTGAACTTTTTTCCAACTGTTGAATGACCCCTTCCCTTAGTTCTTATGAATTTCGAATAACCTTTAAGATTCCATATTTTTAATTATCTAATAAACTACTTAATAAAAATATATTCTCTTTTCATTCATTTTAAAATGTTTACGATCTATTCTCCAGCCAAATATGAATTTTTGATTCATTTGGCTCTCACACTCGATTAATTATGGTCATTCTTTCGATGAATGGACTATCATGATCAATCCACGTGGAGCTTTTTGGCATCATCAAGCAACTTGAAGACCCCATCTCAGGTATAGACAAAAAGCAAATATATTTTTTAATTAAGAGTTTTTTTTTCTTCAAGTACATTTATAAATTTATCTTCTTCAAATAATAAAAAGTACAAGTCAATATATTTTACATTGATAAAATAGATTTTTTTTCTTGAGATGAATCAAATAGAATTTTTTTCTTTTTAGTGTGTGTTTGGTTAGGATTAGATTAGTTTTTTTTTTTTTGAAAAGAAGCTGTTCAAATAGTATTTAATCATATTTAACAAAATCAATTTTAATTTTTACACAAAATTTAATGTAAAATAAAAATTTTAAAAATTAATTTTCACAATATTAAAAATTAAAACTTATGATTTTAACTTTTAAATTATTCATTATACTTTTATATATAAATACTATTTTGTCTTCAATTAAATAATTTTTTAATCATTTTATACTTATTTAAAAATTTAATACATAAAAATAAATTTTTTATATCATCTAAACGAATTAGATTAACTTAAATTTTTTTTCAGTTAATGTATTTAAATATATAAATAATTTGATTATAATCGATTATAATAAAAAAAATTATACAATAATTAATTATTAAGCATAATTAAATTTTCATAATTTTTCTAAACATACATTTAGGGATAAGATAAAAATAAATATAGCTTGGATTTAAGTTTAAAGTTGAAAAGTATGCCCGGCTAATACAAAAATAAAAACTACACACCACTAAGTTTATTACATACCATACCATAGAAGTAATTAAGATTAAATTATTTGAGTTGGTAACAGCATTTGAAGTTCTCTATATTATAATATAAGGATTAAATTTTTTTTTATATTTAGGTGATATTTGAGTATATGTCAATTAATTTATCTTTTCAATATGATTAAACGTAAACTATTTACGGCGGGACTAAAGTACCTACAAAAATATTGGCGATTTGACCCCAAACACTTCACCTAAGTCGGATTCGAACAACTTCCTTATTTGAATACAAGATAGTCATCTTTAAATTTGCTTCGTTTTCCTTCTTTTTTGATTCTGAGGCACTACTGCAAGTTGCAACCAACCCATAATTAGCTACCCTAATAATATACTAGCTGACAAAATTACAATAACAATAATAAATAGGAAATTTCAGACTTTTCAGTGAAAGAAAAGTCATCTAATTATAAAAAAAATAAAAGAAAAATAAAGGAAATTTTTTATTTCAGATCTCAAATTTATATTTACAGACATAATTTTATTATAAAACAAATCATGATAATTTAAATTTTTAAAACAAATACTGCAGAATTTTTTTTTTAGCTGTGCAGATAATTTTTTTTGTTATTCTGCCACACGATTATTACTATTAAATTTCATGATTTATAATATAAAAATATTAAGAATATATTCTCTATTTTATTACTTTTGTTATACTTTTTTATTGAGTACATCATATATAAAAACACATAATTAATTTTAATTAACACATAATTAATTTAATTAATGTATAATTAAATTTAAATATATATTTTAATTTATAACGTAATTTAATAAAAAATATATAAAAAAGTTGAATAAAAAATGTGTTATTAACAGTCGATTTTATAATATAACAACACGTAAGCATAAAAGAGCATGGAACAAATATGTTGGGATGAGGGGTGATGTGGCAGAAAAGGATTGGTGCCAATATAAAAGGCACGGATGCCAAGTCAGCAATCAAAGTGATCCGTGAGGATAAGACGATCCCCACACGCCACGTTCCCTAGGCAGAGGACAACGTGGCCACTTTTCTAGGAACCCATTTACCATTCCCTCGCATGTCAATTAACCCGCACAAAACAAAATAAGGTCCCCAACCGAATCTCTCAAGCTTCTGCAGAGAGAAAGAAAAGTCACACCAGGAAACTTGCGCCATCCGTGTGAACATGTGTCCGGTTGGCGACCCAGTAATCCTACTGTTTCCCCTTTAAACGTTCCGATTCTACACACCTGTCCCTCCACTTTTTGAGTATTCAATCATATATATCTAAAACCCTATTATTATTTTGAAAAATAAAATATTAAAAGAAATTAACCAAAATATAAAAAGTAAATTTTATTAAGTTATTATACATAAATTTCAGAAAAAAAAATTAACTGAGAACAATTTTAGTAATTATAACTAACATAGTTAGTAGGTGATGTTGCAACTTGCAAATGACATTATCCTCTTATTGATTTTTTGGGTTTTGTTGAGTATTTGTTAAATAATAAAAATATAAAATAAAAATATTATTAACTTTTTGGGGTCTTTTTGGCACTCACAAAAATTAAAAAATAAAGTATTAAACATATAGTAAATATATTGAACTAGGATCTGACTCAATTTAGAGAGATTGACTATAGTGATTCCTTCTTGTATAGCTGCGTCAAAAAAGAAGGTGGTGTATCACAAGACATTTCAACAGTCAAATTAAGATTTATACTAAGAAAAGAAATAATATGATATTAGATGTATGACTAAATCTTATATTTTTTTTTACGTGAAATTACCTGTTAAGAAAATAATATCTATATAGAATTTCTTTGTTAATATTAGGTATGCATGTAGGCATTTGATTCCTAGCTATAAGATGAGATTATGTTCTTGATAATGGACTGAGAAATCATGTTGGGCAATGAGAGTTTAGGATGAGGATTTGGTCAATCCAAATTACGGAATACTTTAAAGCTTTATTGTATTTAATATTTAATATTTATTATTTCTTAATAAATGTCTTTAAAACAATTATTAGACAAATCCTAATTTTTTTAGTATTTTTTTTCTAAAATTTGGATGTAAGAACATTTTTCTTTATGTCGTCTCATATTCTTCTCGAATATGCTTTCACATTGCTAAATAATGTTTCATTTTTTCTTTAAAGATGTGTTGTTATATAAATTTTAGCAAAATGTTGTGGACAATTATATTTAAAAGAATTTCATAATTTTTAATATTTTTTTATAGATAGTTGATATGAGAAACTTAAGGATTTGTTTATATTAGTGATAATGGATGAAATGAAGTGAAATGAGATGGAGAATAAAGTATAATTTTATTATTTAGATTTTTAAAATTAAGATGAAATAAAATAACATAAGATGATATTCATTCCATCTTAAATATTACTTTTTTCAATCCTAAATTAGAAGAAATGTGAGAATGAAATAATATAAGAACAAAAAGATTATAATTATTGTCATTTCATTTTATTTTATTCACTAATTCTAAATAATTAGATGAAATTTTTATTTATTTTATCATTAAATATCTAAATAATAGTATAAAAACTTTATATTATTTTATTTAATTATATTTTATTTTATTTTATCTATCATAAGTTATTCAAACATAGCCAAAGGTAATGACAAAATAAGTGGAATAAGATCTGATGAATTATTTTAAAAAAGTTAATTACAAAAAAGAAGAAAAAATAAGAATAAGAATATGGATGAATAAAATGGAGAAAAAAGAAAGAAAGGGATAGCCTATAGAGCTTTAATTCAACTTTGTCTCTCATATGCACATTTAAAAGAAATGCACATTTAACTAATAAGTAATTCACATAGAGAAAGGACGGTAGGGACTTACATAAAAGACTATTGATCGAGCTAATTGACACATTCAAATATTAATGTAATTATATATTATATATAAATAAAATAAAAATTATGTAAATATCTCTTACAAGTAGTCAAGGATTATTTATTTATTTATTTTATTTTTTACACCATTATATGTATATTTTAGCAAAAAATAAATTATAATGCCCCATTTCTCTCACATTGCCGTAAAGATCACGTGATCCTTTGAATTCGCATCTAATTCAAATTTCCTTTTCTTTTTCTTTTCTTCAATATACACATCCTTATCCGTTTTAACATTCCACCGGCTATAACCGGTAACCTTTTCAAACAAAAGAAAATGACACATAATAAGTAATAACTGAAGGATAATATAATCTGGAGAGAGGAGAGAGAGTAGTCGGTTATAGTTATCACTTAGCACAAAATAATCTCCCAGTACGAACCTGATGAGGACGATCTTAACGCCAACAAATCTGGACCGTCCAATGAACCCATTTACGTAGCCCATATAAAACCCGGTTCGGTCTCGTCCATCGTTCTTATCCTTAACCCCGTGTCGTAGTTTTCTTGCAGACACGGACACAGACGCCATCTCTCTCTCTCTCTCTCTGTGTCATGGAAGCTGTATCAGTATCCAAGATTTCCATTACTCAAAGATTCATCTTCCTCTGCAACACCCACCTATAATACAATCATCCCAATCCCCAAAAGACTCCATCTTTCACCTTCTCTTCTTCACCCACCCCACCTACAAAAACAAAAGTTCGTAAGTCCCCATTTTCCCCTCCCCCCCTTCGTTTTGGATAATGCTATCGAGATCTTGCTTGGGGCTATTGAATTTGGTATCAGTGGATGATTACCGGGTTCCGAGTGCCATGACAGTCCCCGGAGTCATACCGGAGTTCGAGATCGGCGACGACAACAACAAGCGTGGCAATTCCGGATCCGACGACGCCGTTTCGAATGTCCCGCAAGAACGCAGGATCATCGTGGCGAACCAGTTACCGATAAGCGCTTCTCGAGACGCAGACACCAAGAAATGGACCTTCGAGTTCGACAGCGACAGCTTGGTCCTTCAGCTCAAAGACGGGTTCCCCTCGGACACAGAAGTTCTCTACGTGGGTTCCTTGAAGGCGGAGATCGAATCATCAGAACAGGACGAAGTGGCGCAGGTTCTTCTCGAAAGGTTCCGTTGCGTTCCAACGTTCTTACCCCCAGAGGTTCATAACAAGTTCTACCATGGCTTCTGCAAGCATTACCTATGGCCTCTCTTCCACTACATGCTTCCCTTGTCGCCGAGCCACGGCGCGCGCTTCGACCGCGCGCAGTGGCAGGCCTACGTTTTGGCCAACAAGATCTTCGCCGACAAGGTAACCGAGGTGATAAACCCCGACGAGGATTACGTTTGGGTCCACGATTATCACCTCATGATCTTGCCCACTTTCTTGAGGAAACGCTCTCCCCGTGTGAAGCTCGGGTTCTTCTTGCACAGTACCTTTCCCAGTTCGGAAATCTTTAGGACCATACCCGTTCGTGATGATATCCTTCGTGCCTTTTTGAATTGTGATTTAGTCGGGTTTCACACGTTTGATTACGCTAGACATTTTTTGTCTTGTTGTAGCAGGATGTTGGGGTTGGATTATGAATCTAAGAGGGGTTACATTGGGCTAGATTACTTCGGTCGAACCGTTACCATTAAGATATTGCCGGCTGGGATACACATGGGTCAGCTTGAATCGGTTCTGTCGTTGCCTCAGACTGCAGAGAGGGTGAAGGAGTTGAAGGAGCAATTTGAGGGGAAGGTTGTGATTTTAGGTGTGGATGACATGGATTTGTTTAAAGGTATAAGCTTGAAGTTCTTGGCAATGGGGCAGCTTCTGGAGGTGCACCAAGGTTTGAGGGGTCGAGTGGTTTTGGTTCAGATTCTTAATCCTGCAAGGAGCAGAGGTAAAGATGTTCAGGAGCTTCAGAACGAGACCGAAGCTATTGCCAAGGAGATTAACGACAAATATGGCAAACCGGGGTACCTGCCAATCGTTTTCATCAATGGCCCGGTTTCAACGCAGGAGAAAGCTGCATACTATGCCATTTCTGAGTGCTGTGTGGTGAATGCTGTGAGAGATGGGATGAACTTGGTGCCTTATGAGTACACTGTTTGCAGACAGGCAAGTGTTGCTTTGGACAAGGCACTCGGGGTTGAAGATGATGAGGATTTGAGGCATAAGCAGAGCGTTATCATTGTGTCTGAGTTCATTGGGTGCTCCCCGTCTCTCAGCGGGGCCATCCGGGTAAATCCGTGGAACATTGATGATGTCTCTGAGGCCATGAATTCCGCGATCACAATGCCGGAGGCAGAGAAGCATTTGCGCCATGAGAAGCATTATAAGTATATAAGCTCTCATGATGTGGCATATTGGGCTAGGAGTTTTGATCAGGACTTAGAGAGAGCTTGTAGAGACCATTGCCTCAAGAGATGTTGCGGTTTTGGCCTTGGTCTGGGGTTCAGAATCGTTGCCTTGGATCCTACATTTAGGAAACTTTCGGTGGATAACAGTGTCTCTGCCTACAGAGAGACACACAGTCGGTTGATCCTTTTGGACTATGATGGCACCATGATGCCACAGGCCTCAATTAACAAAAATCCAAGCAGTGAAGTTATCTCTGTGTTGAACTATTTATGCAGTGATCCCAAAAATATAGTATTCATTGTGAGCGGCAGAGATAAGGATTGCCTAAGCAAGTGGTTTTCTCCATGTGAGAAGTTGGGGCTCTCTGCTGAGCACGGTTACTTCACTAGGTACATTGAGCTTTTTTATGTTATAGAAATTCATTCATATATGTTGAGCGGTCTCATTGTTTTTTGTTGATCCATTTTTTGTTCTTCTTTGCCTGCTGGCAGGTGGAGTAGGGATTCTCTTTGGGAGACCTGCGGGTTGACGATGGACTTTGATTGGAAGAAGATTGCAGAACCTGTGATGGCGCATTATACAGAAGCAACTGATGGTTCTTTCATTGAACAAAAGGAAAGCGCAATGGTTTGGCACCATCAAGAAGCGGATCCTCATTTTGGATCATGCCAAGCAAAAGAGCTTCTTGATCACCTGGAGAATGTCCTGGCTAATGAGCCAGTAGTGGTTAAAAGGGGACAACATATAGTTGAAGTAAAACCTCAGGTATAAAGCATACTCTTTGAGCTAAGCTAAGATTTAATTAATTAGAATGAAAATTATTAAGACATTCCAGTATAATATTATTATGCAGGTGCTTTTGTTTTATGTTGTAAACTGACTCTAGCTTTAATCAAGGCCGAATGTTGTAATGGTAATTGGTTGAGTTACTTGTTATATGCAGGGTGTGAGCAAAGGTATAGTTGTGGAGAACCTTATCTCAACCATGCGAAGTGAGGGAAAGTCACCAGATTTTCTGCTGTGCATAGGAGATGATCGCTCAGATGAAGATATGTTTGAAAGCATTGCTCGTTCAGTTTCTAATCCAGCCCTGCCAACCATATCACAAGTGTTTGCATGCACTGTTGGTCAGAAACCAAGTATGGCAAACTACTATTTGGATGATACTAGTGAAGTTATCACGTTGCTCGAAGGGCTTGCTACTGCATCAGCACCACATAATTCCATGACTTTTCAGGAATTGCAAGGATCACTATAGAAACTGATACAGAAAACGATCGTGTACAGAACGATACTTACTTTATAGGTTGATTCGAAAAAGTCAATACGTAGAAATTTACAGATTAGCTGATTCATGTTCTTCACATAACTTGGCACCATTTTTTTTTAAATGACAAGGAATCTAAGTTTCTGCACTGTGCAATGAAAACATGCCTAACATAACAGTAATCTTTCAGGAGCATAAGGTTTCAGTAAACAACAAAGTTTCTTGATAATGATAAAAATGGGTTGGGTAGGTGGATTAGGTCTTGCCAGTGGCTGCCAATTGTATGAGTGAATTTCCTATTACTTTATTATCTTTGTTGACTGCCGGCAGAAGCTTCCTTGATCAGGGTGAAAACTGAAACTAGCGAAAGTTAAATTTGCCTATTAATAAGTTGGATGGTAGTTGTTGATGTGGTGCAAATCATAGAAAATGAATGCACAGTCTGGATTTCAATTAAATAAAGGTCCAAATATCATAAGAATAGGCTCAGAGCACGCAGAAAAAGTTGGAAGTACTAGCTGGTCATAACAGGCTGTCAAATTTATTTTGCCTTGCGAAGAAACAGATTCTGGAGTGTGTTGAACAGTTAATAATCAATCGTCTATATTCACCCGGATCAGTAGAACTCGTGACTGTCCTTGAGAACAAAAAATATTAATTTTACCAATATACAACATTAAGGAGAACTAGATATCAAGTTTTAGTTGAATGGCACTACTCGCTGATATTTTGTTTTTGGGACTATTCAGATGGTCGGCAGAAGCTTCAAAAGCAGTGCTCAACTACTTGCTTAAACTTTTCTAAGTGAGGGAAACTTTTTCTTTGGGTAGCTGCAATTGTAATACCCATTTCCCACTGACTTTGTCATTAGCTAATGCTCTGTACTATCGTTGTTGATCCCACCTAAAAGCAGTTTTCTTGAGTGACTTGGAAGCTCAGTAATCAGCTTCACATGGTCCATGAGTTAACTTGGATGCTAATGATCTAATAACATTTGTCCAGGCAAACCAGCACTTTGATCCAACGAGACAAGGACTTAGCTTATTTATGTGAGAGTTTCTGTTATGTTGACACTTGGCAGGGAACCAGATGGACTGATCTTATCCATGTGAACCACGCATGGGCATCACTTGTTTCTTTACAGGGAGCTGAGTCTATTTGGATGGACAATGAAAACAAGTTTCTTTGACGGAAAATTCTAAGAAAATGATGATGCTACACTTTTTTTTATAAGTGTAGGTCTTGTATATATCTTTTTTAAGAGTATGTAATTGAGAAAAAAATAATAAAAAATATAAATATAATGAATAATATTAGATGAAATGTGAAAAGAGATGTATATACTGTTTACGATAAAAATATCAGAGTTTAAAATTTTAATATGAGAGTTCTATGAAAAAGGTGTATAGATGAATGATGATTTTAAGTTATTAATTTATTAATAAAATAAATTAATAATTTAGATTAAAAAGTAAATTTTAATTAATAATATTTAAATTTGTATATAAATTTAATTAATTTTTTATACAAATAATTATATATATAAAAAATTTATAAATTTTAACTAATAATTTTTATATATATTTAATTTTATATATAAATATTATTAAATAAAATAATAAAAAATTTATCAATATACCTAAATTTATTGGATCGATGGTAGACTCCTATTAAAACAAATACAACTACGGACTATTCCTTTGGATATCCCATTACAGGCACTTCAACGATACAGGTACAGAAATGATGGCACTCAAATTCATTGAAACGTGTGTGGCAGCTTTTCTTCTCTTTTCTTTCCTTAACGAACTCTTTCTGCTTCCTTTCCTTTTCATTTATTTCAAATGTGATCAATCAGTCTAGGTGTAGTTCATATCAATGCTACAAATGGCAAAATCACATGTGGCCAACGTGCCAAGGATAGGACTGGTTTACACAATGACAAGTGTAAATCAATCGTTCGCGGGAAGGCTTAAATTTTTCAAACATATCAAGAAGCTCCAGCCAGATTGTAGTGAGTCATCCTTTCCTTGATTTGAAAGCTATCATTTCTGCATGTAAGATTATGTACATCAATTTGGGCAGGCATGGCATATTACTTCAGTTAGGAAATTTTAGTGAGAAAGAAAAATTCCAATGGGTTGTCATGGATGAACATTCTTAGTTCTTACGCAACCTATTAGACAAAATTGTGCTTTGCCATTATCATAGATACATTGCGAGTGTAAACAAATTGTTCTAACATTAAATTGCGAAATAATCAACCCCAATAATCTGCATAAAAAATGCAGCGTGCAACAAGGCTCTGAATAATCTCTCGGAACTCTACAACAACTCCAAAGCATTGGCCAAAATTTGTTCGGACTACTTCAAACATGCTTAAGACTGTGAAAATGGTAGGCACAAACGTGGAGACCTTCAAAGTTCAAACCTCTAATTATTCTCTTCTTCTGGTTTGTAGTACAGTTACCGTTAATAGACTGCCAGTTTTTTTTCACCTATTCTTGATTAGTTTCTGTCTATCTATGGTACACGTTCTGTAAAGGTTGCATGTTAGACTCAGAACCTAAGTTAAAGCTTAATAAAGAAGTCAATAGAATGCAGGACAAAGACTGACAGATCCACCTCATTGTTAACTTGCCAAAGATGCAACACAGTTGTCATGTGTAATTTGGAGGAATTAAAGCAACTTGTTTTCGATTAAGTAAAAAGCCTGTATTGCTCCTTTATGTGAGTGATGCCGTTTTTCCTCATTTTCAAGAAGAAATTATTTTTAAGGTAACTTGAGTTGCGGCTATGGTCTGTGGGATAAGAAAAATATTTTATGTATATTAAAATATATATATTATATTTATGTTATTATAATGAAAAAATATTAAATTATTTTATATAATTATAATATTTTATAATATATAAAATAATTTTATAAATAAAATAAATAAAATTAAATATATTTTGATTGGATAAATAATATGATAAATGAGATAGTGCAGCAAAAATCATAGCAGAGCAGTATCAGTGGTTGTTAATACGGCATGGTTAAGTCAACAATTGTTGTCCACGTTTTCTTACTTATGTGTTTATTTTTAATGCTAAAGAAGGAAAAACAACAAAAATCAAAATGTTCCCTCAACCACTTCTATGATAAAGATGGAAAGGATAAGATCAAGGGAAAAAGTATTAACTGCTGATTCAATTCTGTCCTCTAGTAGGGAAAGAATAAGAATTTCAATCTGCTCACTGTTTAAGATTGCTAAATCATAGCAACCAAGAATCTTTCCCTACCAGCGATTATCATCGCATCGATGAAAAAAAATCCTTTTCATAATCTTATCAAGAAGTCCGAATTATTTTGTCAAGAACTTGTAAAACTTGAAAGAAGACACTGCTAGCACACTCAACGTTTGGAGGTTCATTTACAATGGTGACCCCAGCCATGAAGACTTGTCTGTTTCTGCTTGCATTCTACAAATGTTTAAAATTGTTCATTTCCTTCAAAATCTTAGCCTTAATATTATTTTTATTTGGACAAATGGAATTGGAAGCTGCATTAGGCCAGTGAAAGCAACAGTTCTCCCAGATTTCATATTGGCAACAATAAAAGGACCACATACAAATTTCACTTGTCTCTCTTGTCAGAATTACTTTGTCCAACTTTGTGGTTTGAAATGGGAACTGATGTTTCAGTTGCATTGGAGGGGAAAAAGTCAAAAAACCTTTATGATTTTTATCTGCTTCTTTGACATAGTTAAATTGGTTTCAAGAGTTGCATCCCCCTTATGACGCAGAATTTGTAGACATGTACCAAAGGGGGAAACAGGTTTGATACTAAATAGACAGAAAGTGGGATGTGATCAGAAGTAGGTAGGGATACAATTTTTCAAGAGGGGAAACGTTAAAAATAGTTCTCAAGTCTCACACGACTCAGACTTTCGTCCTAGAGGCCCACGACGTGCCATTCATGCCAAAGAAGAGCTAGAACAAGGCCTTTGTTGGTGGTGATAATAATAGGTAAAAAGCAGTTACTATGTAACTTTGTGTGTGGTTGTTGGATTATATTATTTTATTTTTTTAAAAGAAATTAAATTCTTTAAAAGGGACCTTTCGCTTAACTTTTTTTTTCTTCATAAAACAAGCTAATTTAAACATATAATAGTTTAAGAATTTAATTTCCACTTTGAATTTTTTTTAAAGTTCATTTATTGGTAAAGTGAACAAATAATAATATATTTATCCTTAAATTATTTATCTTAATCTATTAAATAATACAAAAGTGAATACATTTTTACTTGCTTTTATTACAAACAAATTCATTTTAAAGTAGTTTCGTTCGTTAATGGTAGTTCTACCCCTTTTTTTCAAAAGTTTTTTTTTGTTTGGTCAACTGCTTAGGTTGAATTCAACACAGAATAAGAAAATGGATTTGCTTCAAGGCCAAAGGGATGGGGAGCATGCCATTTTGGACTGTCATGCACTCTAGGGGTAGTTAGTCAGGGATTTGGGCCCAGTATGGAACAAAATTGAAGCAGACAAAATATGTTGATAACTTTGGGACTTCAATTCAAAATCCAATTGGGTTGAAAAGCCCAAGATCGTGGATGGTTATGGATTTAGTAATTTGGGCCAAACGACCCAGTATTCCACTAAATTGTATTTGTGTCTTGTAATGTTTAATATACTATCCCTACGTTATTTATTTAATAATCGTATTACATATAAAAACAAAAAAAATAGCATTAAATATTTTTTTAACTCTAGCAATTTTTATTTTTTATTTTATGGTCTACTGTAGTATTATTGTATTTATTTATTCAAAAAATATAAGTAAAATTTAGGTATTAAAAATAATTAATACATATAAGATTATTTTTTGAGCTAATACATATAAGATTATTAAATTATATATGTGAGTTTATTCAAATACCTAAAATAACTTTTTTTTTGTTTATAAATAAAAAAAATTAGTCATTCATTGCGTAGTCAGAAGAAAAGTAGAAAATAATATTCATGAAATGTTGGGATTAAACAGCATACGGATTATTATATTCTATGAATCAATCTGCAAATAGTAGAATGAAATCTCCGTTATTACTTATTAGAGAATAAAGAACAGATTTGCCTAATATGGTCGTTCGTTGAGTCCAAGTTTCTGTCTGTTGACTTGTTTTGTCAGGACTCATATGCTCTGATGCTGTTGTGTTGGATCCTTTTCAATTTCAAGACATCCTCGGTGACTCTCTGTTTGTTTGACTTGTGATGTGATTCACACTGCTCTCCCATGTTCATGTTCATGTTATATGTTGGTGTCTTAGAATACATACCTGATCCGATTCAGGCCTTCTCTTTCTGATGGAACTGAAAAAGGGGATGCTTGTCAGGTACAGTATATCCAATCCTCCTGAATCTTGCTTCTTAATTTAATAGCCAACACCATTGATTACTCTTTCAATTCTCAAATACGTTTCCTTTGTGTTATTATGATGAGCTGAATGTTAAAGCTTCAATCAAGCTTCCTCAATGAACCCCCTTTTATTACGATACATGAATTTTTGACAAAGCTGGTTCATTTATTCCATGAATTTTGTTTCTAAACAAGACCCATTTGATGTATGTTCTTAGAATTTATAAAACTACTTCAGGTTCTACTCAGAGTTTTCAAGAGCAACTGAAAGACCATCAGCACTTGAAAAGTCATCATCCACATACAAGGTTTCATCCTCTTCGTTGCTCAAACCACTGCCATGGGGGAAAAGTAGATTTGCTAGGATGGGGGGATCCTCATCTAAGGTATTCCCAGAGGATCATGAGGCATGGAGGAAAAGGATACTGGACCCAGGTAGCGAGATTGTGTTGAAATGGAACCGGGTCTTCATGATTTCATGCTTGGTGGCTCTTTTTGTGGATCCTTTGTACTTTTACTTGCCCAGTGTGAGAGGAGACACAGGGTCTCCTTCATGCGTGAGGACCGACACAAAGTTAAGGATTGTTGTGACTTTTTTTCGCACTATTGCGGATATCTTTTATCTGTTGCACCTTATAATTAAGTTCAGGACAGCATATGTGGCACCAAGCTCAAGGGTATTTGGCAGGGGCGAACTTGTCATGGACCCCAAGAAAATCGCAAGGAGATATATCAAATCTGATTTCTTCATTGATTTTATTGCCACACTACCTCTACCACAGGTATGTTGTTCTATCTACCGTCATATGGTCTTTTATGCCATTTCAATATAAGTCTACTGCAAGCTTGTGTGGCACTTGATTTTGATTTCTGTGAAAAAAAAATGGAGATTAAGTAAATTGAGAAACATGTTTAGCAGAAACAGTATCTTAAGGGTGTGAATGAACTGAGCATGTTCCCACCTAAAAAGTTGCTCAATCAAGCGTAGAATTTGCTTGAGTTGTCAATAATAAGATGAGCACAAACTTCTGTTTGATGCTCGTTGTCAAAGCCTTTTCATTTGATCTTCCATCTCATGACCTCCTTTAGATGGCTCAAAAGATGTGATAGCTTTATTCTCCTGTTGGTTGTTTTGGCTTTGGTTCATGACCTGATTGAGCTTTTTGCAAGCTAAGCTCAAGCTTCTAATTTGAGTGTTCAAACTTAGCCCAAGCTCTGGAGCCTGAGGAAGCTCAGTTTGACATCACGTCTATGAAGAAATATACACCCTTCCACAAGTTGATGTAAAGTGTCTCAAATATGGTTACTAAAATGTTATGTCCAATGTGTGGCCAATGTACCGTGTAGTTTTCATCTATTTCTATTTACTGGACTTGAGTTATATGAATGGAGTAGTTTGGTGGGTTTCAAAGTTTTTTTGCCAGGTGAGACATGTAGATCTAGCTGATTGAAAATTTCTTTTTCAGATGGTCATCTGGTTTATTATACCGGCAACAAGAAGCTCTCAAATTGATTACAAGAATAATGCTCTTGCATTGATTGTTCTGCTCCAATATATTCCAAGATTATATTTGATTTTTCCATTAAGTTCTCAAATAATCAAAGCAACAGGAGTGGTTACGAAGACTGCCTGGGCAGGAGCTGCATATAATCTGCTATTGTATATGTTGGCTAGCCATGTATGTAGTTTTGATAGCTTCTATGTTCCCATTTGTAATTCTCTCACATGCACTTAGTTATCTAAACTCTTTGAAACCTACTTACTGGGTATGTCTAATTTTCTGCTATAACAATGTATCACTTTATTTTGTTGTTGCAGGTTTCAGGGGCAGCATGGTATCTTCTGTCTGTGGACCGATATACCACATGTTGGAAATCCTTCTGCAAAAAGGAAACTAGCCCTGAAAATTGTTTTCTTTACCTGGACTGCAGTTCTTTGAATATTAAGGAGCGCACGAAATGGGCAGATAGTACAAATGTTTTTAATAGCTGTGATCCCAGCAAAGATATTGATTTCAACTATGGCATATTTGCAAATGCAATGGAGAAAAATGTTGTCTCTTCGAACTTCATCCCAAAATACTTTTACTGTTTATGGTGGGGATTGCAGCAATTAAGGTATGAATTTGTATTTCCCTTCTGATGAAAACTATGTAAATAGTGTCTAAATTCATTGTATAGGCTAATCAAATCATAACTTAAATCATGTAATTATGGTAATTAGGATCTTTGTATTTATTGTAATAGGTCTATATAATTCAGCTTCCATTGTGTAGTTTAGACACACGGTTTTCTTCATATGTCTCTCTTTTCTCTCTTTCAATATGTATCTAGAGTTTAAAGAGAGACAATCTTAGAACCGTGCATGCCCGGTGAGTCCACTTCTCTTCGATGAAATTTTTTTTTCTGGCGAAACCGTGTTTCTACTCTGATTTGCCGGCCTTTCTCCTCCTGCTGTGTCCTCTTTGTAGCAGACCCATCTCCTTTGTTGTTGTCCAACTTTTCGGCGACTTTTCTGGTGACCGGCGACTTTTCCGATGACCTTTCCAACCGTCGACCTCACCATCGGAATCGTCTCTCCCAGTCTGGTCAAAACCCAGAAGCCTGAGTCCAGCAACCACGAGATGAGCCTACACACGCCGTCGGAAGCCCCTGCGCACAGCTCCGTGCGCTGATCCTTCGCCATGCTCGCCCTTCTCTCCTCTTTCTGGATCTGCCCTCACCTTTTGTGTTCGTGACCGTTTGTCGTGACCCCTTTTTGAATCGGTACATTCAAGTACTGTTTGGTTGTGTTTTTGGGCCTGTGGTTTACTGATCCATGACTAATTCTACCTCCTCAGATAGCTCTAAGGACACCCCGAAGGCTGAGTGTGCAAATTTTTTACAATGGTTTGCACAACGTAAGTCCTCTTGTTCCTCTGCTCCAACGGTTGCCTATGCCGACTTTTTGAAGTGGTTTGAGCAACGTCAAACTTCTAGTTCCACTGCCTCTGTTGCACATTATGAAGCACGGCAACGGACACGGACATGGGACACGACACGGACACAGACATGGACACAGGGACACACTAAATTCAAAAATTTTAGGACACGGACACGGACACGGATACGGACACGACACGGACACGGCATATATATATATAATTTTGATTATAAACATTCCAAACACAACTCTTCAATGACAACACAAGTATCTTCATTTATAACTAGAAAAGAAATCAACAATAATTAAAAATTGAACTACCAGATTAGAGTGAAACTCACTTGAAACTTGAACCATTAGTACACAGTGAACACAATGTATTGAGGAAGAATAGAAGATTTTTCCTGAGGGTGGGTCAGGTGATATTGGGCTTGTGGGCTGTGATATTAGTACACTACCACACAATAATTTTTTTTTTGAATTTTAATGGGCTGTGTCTAATATGTGTCCGCGGTGTGTCCTGACCGTGTTTGCGGTGTGTCCTGACCGTGTCCGAGTCAAAAAAAATAATTTTTTTAATTGGACACACTTGGACACGTGAGACACGCGTGTCGTGTGCGCGTCATCGTGTGTCCATGTTGGACACGTGTCCGACACGCGGACACGCTAGTAAAATGACGTGTCCGTGCTTTCTTGCACATATTGGTACTTCATTTGCTTATCTCTCTCGTTCCCCATCCATTGATACTTGAGTTCTTGATTGTGATGCGACTGACCACATTTCTGGTAATAAGACTCTTTTCTCCTACCTTTCTCACAATGGTTATTTGCCTACTATCACTTTAGCAAATGGTTCCAAGTCACAATCCCAAGGGATCGGCACTAACCGTCCCCTTACTTCCCTTTCAGTAGACTCTGTCCTTTATGTTCTTGGGTTTCCTTTTAATTTGCTTTCCATTATTTGTTTGACTCGGTCTCTTGATTGTATGATTACCTTTACTAAAGACTCTGTCATTTTGCAGGACCGGAGTTCGAGTCGGATACTTCGCACCGAATGTGAGTCCCATGGCCTCTACTAGCTCTCCTACCCCTCTTGTGTTTGTGCTGTCAAGGATTCCCCTCTCACCATCCATGCACAGTTGGGTCATCCTAGTCTTCCTAAACTACAAAAATTGGTGTCCAGCCTCTCTAAGTTGTTGAGTCTCCCTTGTGAGTTATGTCAACTAGGAAAACACACCCGTAGTCCCTTTCTCGGTAAAGTCAGCAGTCGAACGTCATCTCCTTTTGCTTTAGTACATTCTGATGTTTGGGGTCCTAGTCATACTATTTCTACTCTAGGGTCCAGATATTTTGTCACTTTCATTGATAATTACTCTCGCTGCACTTAGTTATTTTTTATGCAAAATCAGTCTGAGTTGCTTTCAATATTTTAGAACTTTTATCATGAAATCAAAACTCAATTTGGTGTTCCTATACATAGTTTGCTTAGTAATAATGCCCATGAGTATTTGTCTCAACCATTTCAATCCTTTATGGCTTCTCATGACATTCTTTACAAACTTCTTGTGTCCATATCCCTCAACAAAATGGGGTCGCTGAACGTAAAAACAGACATGGATATTTTTGCCATTTTACCTATGGTAATGACTTTAAAACCTTAGAGATAATGTAGTCGATGAAGACTAGTTAATTAACAAATGTCTCAAAGAAGGTAACATCGTGCTTGAGACGAGGTAACGTTGGACCTCTATTTTATATCCCCTATCAAGTGTAACCAAGAAAAACACCTTAATAGATGGGAGGAAAGTTTATCAAGACTTAGTAAGAGTCTTGATAAACTTTCCTCCCGATATATTGAGGTGATAAGGAATGCAGAAGTTGATGGGGGATATAAAATAGAGTAAGGGACCTAGTGATCAAACACAGAGGAAGACATGTAGTTAATTAAATAACAGGCAATAAGAACTACATCGTCCCAGAAGCGGAAAGGAACATTACCATGAAGTAAAATTGCCCAAATTATTTCTACGAGCCGATCCATCCATATTAAAATCAGTCTAGTCCATCCAATTAAAATAACGTATTTTATTAGATTGGATATAATGGATTAAATTTAGTTATGAATAGTTAGTAATCCAACCAAAACATCCTTGGATATCCAATTAAAAACCAATCCAATGAATATATGTTGTGACTTTTCCGCAAGCGCACGGATCGTACAAGTAGTAAAATAAAGATCGTTCCTACAAGGATCGATTGATTACCAACTTTTACGGTGACTTTGATTATTTAAGCGATTAAAATCAATAGTGAAACTCAATCAAAATCAAAACGAAAATCAAGGCAATAAAGTAAACAAATAAATCAAGAAAAGTCAAGATTCAATCAAGATTTAAAGGCCTAGGATTGGAAATTCACTACATTACCCTCTATGCTAAATTGTAATCCTATCTTTGTTAATGTTCAATTATGTTCTTGAAGGCGATTTGTCCTAAATTATTTAAAGTCCAATTTTTTGGCACTAAAAACGTGCTAAAACTCCATCAATCTCATTCTCATGATAATTAATTCAAGTTCCAACCCATTAAGTTTTATGACAATCGTTTACTCCTCGAAAGATTTAAGCTTATGTCTAGTTCTTAATTCCTAAGTTCAATTCTTGGATTATCTAACAATTAGATTTCATCTTTCGATCATTCACCTAAAGCCTAAGATCATGTAAATATGGCGTACAACATATCATAAGCATTAAACATATTAAGAATGAATCAAGAACAATAATTTTCATTAATAAAGAATCAAATTAACAATTCAACATAGAAAAAGTAGGGAGTTGCATCCTAATCCTAGAAAAAGGGATTTAGCCACTCACGGCCATTGTAGCATAAACAAGAACAAAAGTTAAAGAAACAACCATGGTTCTATCTCAAGAAAATAGGAAAAAGAAAATAAAAGTAGAAGATGGAGGAGAAAAAGAAAGAGAAGATGTCTTCAATGGTTGATCTTCAGTTGTTCTTGCACTTGTCTTCAAGACCATAGCCTTTGCCTCTCAAAATCTGTCGTCGCCAAAGTGTGCTTTAGGATTAGGGATTCGCTTCTATTTATAATGTTTGCGGTGAAAAATTGCTGTTTTTAGTCACAGGAGACCTCACATGGCCGTGTGACCAAGAATTATGTAACTCACACCATAAGTGAGACACGACTGTGTGACCGATTGTGTCTCTTAAAAATAGTCACACAGAAGGCGCTTAAGCGCGGCAAATGGCGCGTCGATCAGGTCTCTGTAGCCCAAGATATACTCAATTACTGAGGAAAGGTCAGGATGTTTCGGGAATCCGAATTTTGCTCCTTGTTTAGGCATCAAATCTTCTTCCATGTGTAATTACCTAACAAAAATGAAGACAATGATAAGGATCCATCTAAAATTCACCAATAAATATAAGCAAATCATCACAATTTATTCAGTATAAGACTATAAAATATAGGCTTATCAATATCCAATGTATTTTACGTTTTTTTTTTTGTTCAACACTTTCACTTTCACTTTCACTAAAGCCTAAAAGCCCATAGCACAGCATCGAGTCCCAAAATTTTTAGAGAGAATTTTTTAGAGAGACATTTTTTAGGGAGAGAATGAAACTTTTTAGAAAAGAAATAAAATTTTTAGAGAAAAAAAATGAAACATTTTTTAGAGAGAGAATGAAATATTTTTTTGAGAGAGAATAAAAATTTAGAGATAATTTTTTTTTTAAATGAGTGAGTTGGATATTCATCTATCCAATCCATTAAAATGGATTAATTGATGGATTGAATATCCATCCATTAAATTGGGTCATGGATGGATTGGATAGTATTAAGCATTTTGTAATGGATCTTAAATGGATTAATGATTTATTTTAGATCAATCCATATGATCTAATCCAAAATCAAACGAATCCATCCATTTGCCACCCTTACGCCTCTTCCTTTTATCACTGTTAAGTCAGATACACCTCTGACCCCCCATGTCAAGAAACCCACCCCTACTATTCGCCCCTTCTAAGTCTATCATCGTCGGCCACAACAACCTCCACCGTCCCTACCTCCACCTGAAGTTGTAGAGGTCAACGAGGACTCTCCTCCGGCATCAATTCTTTTACCAGCTCCGGCATTGCCTTCTGAGCCTTGCCATTGCTCTTCGAAAAGGTATATGGTATACTCGTAACCCTTCTCCTCACTATGTTACTTTGAGTTATCATCGCTTATCTTCTTCGCATTATGCTTGTCTTTTTTCCTTGTCTTCTGTGTTTATTCCTAATTCTCCAGGTGACGCTTTATCTCATCCTGGGTGGAGACAAGCTATGATCGATGAGATGTGTGCCCTTCAGAGCAGTGGTACTTAGGAATTGTTCCTCTTCCTCCCGAGAAGTATGTTGTAGGTTGTCAGTGGATTTATACGTTCAAGGTTGGCTCTGATGGCAAGATTGATCGCCTCAAGGCTCATCTAGTACCAAAAGGGTATATCCAGATTTTTGGCTTGGATCATGAGGACATTTTCTTGCCCATGGCGAAGATGACTTCAGTTCAACTTTTTCTGTCAACGGCTGCTATTCGCCACTGGCTCCTTCATCAGTTGGACAACAAGAATGCTTTTCTCCATGGTGATCTAGAAGAAGAGGTTTACATGGAGTAACCACCAGGGTTTGTTGCTCAGGGGGAGTCTTCTAGACTAGTTTGTCGTCTTCACAAATCTCTGTATGACCTTAAACAGTCTCCTAGGGCTTGGTTTGGTCGATTTAGTATTGTAGTTCAACAGTTCGGTATGACACGCAGTGAGGCTAACCACTCTGTCTTCTATCGCCATTCAGCTCAAGAGTGTATTTATTTGATTGTATATGTCGACGACATTGTTATCACTTGCAGTGATCACCATGACATAATTCAAGTAAAACAATATCTTGGTCATCACTTTTAGACCAAAGACATTGGCAAACTTCGATACTTCTTGGGAATAAAGGTGGCACAATCCAATGATGGTATAGTAATTTCACAGAGGAAGTATGCCATGGACATTCTTGAGGAAACAGGTCTGTTGATTGCAAAGCCTGTTGACACTCTTATGGATGCGAATGCTAAACTTCTACCAAATCAGGAGTAGTCATTCTCAGATCCAGGAAGATACAGAAGATTAGTTGAAAAACTGAACTACCTCATTGTTACCCATCCTGACATCTCCTTTGCAGTTAGTGTGGTAATCAGTTTCTAAATTCACCTTGTGATGCACATTGGGATGCAGTGATTCTAATTCTAAAGTATATTAAAGGAGCTCCTGGAAGAGGCATTGTCTATGAAGATAAAGGTCACACTCAGATTGTTGGATACTCAGATGCTGATTGGGCAGGTTCTCCTCTTGATAGACGATCTACTTCTGGGTATTGTGTATTCATCGGGGGTAATCTGATATCCTAGAAGAGTAAGAAACAAAATGTGGTCGCAAGATCAAACGTCGAAGCAGAATATTGAGTCATGGCCTTAGCTACTTGTGAACTCATTTGGTTAAAACAACTACTTAAAGAGCTTCGGTTTGGGAAAATTATGCAAATGACACTCATTTGTGATAATCAAGCTGTATTGTATATCGTCTCTAATCCAATGTTTCATGAGACGACTAAACATATTGAGATAGACTGTCATTTTATTAGAGAAAAGATCCTATCTGGAGACATCATTACTAGTTTCGTCAATTTAAATGATCAACTGACGGATGTTTTCACTAAGTCTTTGAGAGGTCCTCGGATAAGTTATATTTGTAACAAGCTTGGTGCATATGACCTATATGTTCCAGCTTGAGGGGGAGTGTTGAAAACTATGTAAATAGTGTTTAGATTCGTTGTATAGGCTAATCAAATCATAACTAAATCATGTAATTATGGTAACTAGGATCTTTGTATTTATTGTAATAGGTCTATATAATTCAGCCTTCGTTATGAAATTTAGACATGGATTTCCTTCCATAAAAATTTATTTTATAAATTGTACATTTGATTAATTGATTTCAAGATTCACTTTTTTATCTCCTTCATGCTATAAAGTTGATGCTTGTCGCAGCATTACATTTTACATTGACAAATGCCACATAATGTGCTGATGATTACTTGCATGACAGCGCGCAATTAATAGCCTAAGTAAGACAACTCCCTGAGAAAAAGACATAGATAGGGAGAAGTGGAAAGGAAAAATTTTAAAAATTGTTTTATCATTGATAATCTTTGAGTTACAAAGAGGTGAGGGATCATTCATATTTGTTATATAGATTTTTTTTTTGTTTTTTTGAAAAAATGATTGATGTAAATGAACTGCTATTTGCCCTGGCAAAAGACAGATTACATGGTTTCTGATAATTAATTGGCATGATGTCCCAAGTGATAGTCTGGCAAAGGTGACAACTAGGCATAGAAATTGGTAGAAGGTATAGAGGGAGTAAAGGAAAAGCAAAACTTCAGAACTATGATGTCATTGTGATACACCCTTAGCCCAAGTATACAGGAGGAGGAAGCATAGGCTGGGTTCTGTTGGGCCTGAGAATGGAGGGGTGTTTATTCTAGAAATAGTAGAGGAAGAGATAGGAGAGGTAGAGCATAATAGAATAATTAGCATTAGGAATATGCATCAAAAGTTAGAATGAAGAGAATAATAATTAGCATTGGGAATATGCATCAGAAGTTAGAATGAAAAGAACCATAATTAGCATTTGGAATATGCACCAAAAATAAGGGGTAGACATATTTTGAGTGGATAGGAGTGGTTTGGGAAAAGGATTCCCTGGTGTCTAGGGACCTTTTGGTTATTATCTTTCTGCACTTTATTTCTTTCCTTGTCCAGTGTTTATCTTGTAATTCAGAGGGAGTTTCCTCTCTGTTTTGAGTATTATTTTCAATAAAACATCTTATTATTTCAGTTCCTATCACATCGATAATCAGAAGTCTTAAAAATATGAGGGATTTCTACAGAATATATATACACACACACACACATACACGAGGGATCAATCATATCTTTTGTCTTATATTTATTTTTATTTTCCTTTTTAGTTCTTTTTTAACTAGTTAAAATTGCAAACATCATTAAAAGTTGATCAAATTGTTTATAAACCACTGAGATAGGTGGTCTGAAAATTTTCGAATGGACCTATTGAGAGAGAGAAGGATCATAGATAAACCCAAATAAGTGTGAATGATTGAGTTAGTGAGTATACATTGTCCTCTACTATTCTATTTATAATACTAAGGAATATAGTAGTACAACAATAAATGTACATAAAAGGAAATAAATAAGAATAAAACATATATCTCAGCACCCCCCTCAAGCTAAAGCATATAAATCGTATGTACTAAGCTTGCTGCAAATATAACTAATTTGAGGTCCCCTGAGAGACTTAATGAATACATCTGCTAATTGATCATTAGAATTGACAAAGTTAGTAGCAATGCATCCAGACTGAACCTTCATCCCTTTTCTCTGATGAAGTGGCAATCCACTTCTATATGTTTGGTTCTCATGGAACACCGGATTTGAGGCAATGTGTAAGGCAGCTTGATTATCACATATTAGTTGCATTTGCTTAACATCTCCAAATCTCAATTCTTGGAGTAGATGTTTAAGCCATATAAGTTCACATGTTACCAATGCCATGACACGATACTCTGTTTCTGCACTTGACCTGGCAACGACATCTTGTTGCTTACTTTTCCAAGATATTAAATTACCTCCAATCATTACGCAATAACCTGAGTTAGACTGCCTATTTGAGGGCGAACTAGCCCAATCTGCATCTGAAAAACCAATGACCTAGGAATGACCCTTGTCTTCATAGTGTACAGTAATTTGGCCTTCTCCCACACTTCGTAGCAAGTCTGATAAGGGCGAAACAAATCAACAATAGCACGATCAATAGCGTTCTAGAGAAGGGAGCACAACTGAGCATCAATGGCATCCCAATCGTCTCTTTTGTCAACCAATATGTTAGAAGCCTTCTTTTTTAAATGATCATAGTACCATTGACCTTCAAACCAGAGCTCAACGGTTGTTGCCTAGTGCATATAGCTAGCACCAGTGAGGGGCTTAGTGTTAATGACTAGAGAGCTAGGAATTGCGGAACTAAAAATAGCAGACTTGCCAGTAGAAGAGGAATCAGCAAACATCGACATGGTGGCCACAGAGATCCAAAAAAACAGGAAGCACAAGAACTTGATGTTGGAATAACCTCACAGCAAAAAGCAATAAACCACCACAAAAAAATACCAACAATCCAAACGGAGAGAGAAAAAGGAAAGATAAACTTGGGGCAAACCCAAGAACACAGCAATAGAGGCCAAATAGGTCGTGGAAGAGGCCAGCGAGGACTAGGCATCACCAGAAAGGGCACTGCGAGTTGACCGGTGGAAGCAGCTGCCAAAAAAGAGTGCCTGATGCGCTCCCACGTGTGTATTCCAGAGAGCGGTGCGTCGAAGCTTCAATAGCAGAACAGTTCTGATGGCTGGCCGATCGGAAGGCGGCGAACACGGTGGTGGGGTTGGCTGAAGGAAAAGCAGAGCTCAGATGCGTAGATCTAAGATGACAGCTTGGGAGGAGAGAGAAAAAGGACACAGCCAAAAAAAAAATTTAAAAATTTAGGGTTTCTCTAACAAGGCTCATGATACCATGTTTGAGAGAGAGAAGGATCATAGAGAAACCCAAATATGTGTGAATGATTGAGTTAGTGAATATACACTGTTCTCTAGTATTCTATTTATAATACTAAGGAATATAGTAGGACAAGATAGTACAACAGGACAATAGTAAATGTACATAAAAGGAAATAAATAAGAATAAAACATATATCTCTATAGGATCATAATTACAATTTCACGCCGCTGTCTTTATTAAAATAACTTGTTGGATTCAGCTATATAATGCTTTCTCTAGTTCTTGATATCTATATAAGTCTATTTACCCTCTTGATCCTCTGAATTTCTCTTACACCTCGTGTTTTGAACTACTTTTGGGAGATAACTCCAGTAAGTTGCCTTCAAAAGGAATTTGGTAAATCCTAGACATTTGACCTATAAATTGACATGGGAAGCAGTTTATCACAAGCTATCAAAAAGGGGTTTATGTATGTAAGGAAAATATAACTACCAAGTGCCAAAGATTGTTCATTTGGAATATAACTTCGGAGGTTTGCAGTGTCTAACTCATGAATCATGATCATAGGTATTGATGTAATTTATGGGGCTGGTCCGACTGAAAGACCAAATTCATCTAGTTTGGCATCTAGTTTGGCATCTGTCAATAAATTGCTGACTAATTTTAATAAGCCTCTTGCTTATAGTTTTTATTGATTAAAGTCAAGTGTCAAATTGATAAGAAGTTTGGAGTGAAACAAATTTTTGTTTTATTATATGATACTGACAACAAAAAGGGCCCTCAATCTCCTGAAGGAGGTCTTTTAATGTGCTTTTCGGCTTGTCCTAATTCTTAAATGTCTTCTGCATCCCATGCCTCTCCGGCCAGTTCTTAACCTGCTACCTGGCACAGATCTGCTTAAGTTATGGAACCAGTACTATTATAAATGAGATCAACAATTTTTTAGTTTTGCTATAATGCATTTGGATCCAAGACACTCCGATTTTGTTGTGAGAAAGTAATAGAAGATTGGAACTTATGGGGGATCAGTTCCTTAACTCCAAGGGGTTAAAAAACAAAGGAAACTATTAGTATCACATTTCTTCTGGGATTTAGATGTAAGACACGAAAGCTTTTACCAATTGAATGATTGGTGTAATTAGGTTCAGGGATGAATGTAATGGATAAGAGTACTATAAGATGCTGACTCTAAATAGCTGAGTGTGAAACCTTGTCCATGGTAGTTATCTCTAAATTTTAAAATTTGTTACCTATAGATGATATTGTTAGTTGATGTTCATTCTTTTATTCTTTTTGGCTTTGTTTCAGTTCTTATGGGCAGAACCTGTCTACGAGCACTTTTATTGGAGAGACGTCATTTGCTATTCTCATCGCCATTTTGGGTCTTGTATTATTTGCCCATTTGATTGGGAACATGCAGGTATTTGTGGATTATTTGTTTTCAGTTTTATTTATTAATCATTTATATCCTAATTTTGATTTGACCAATTTGAAACTCTGATAAATGTCTCTGCCACTTTCTGTCTGTTGAATAAAGTACATCTTTTTTTTATTCTCTTCAATTTTTCTTGCATTCATTAGCTTGCTACTAGTGTTTATGTCCTGTTAGTCCTTGTTAAACTAGTGTCTTATCTTTTCTCAAATTAATTGATTTTCTGCTGCATTTCATTGTAATAGACAGGTTTCATTGAGAAGAAAGCAACTTGACCCCTTTTTTTTTTCTTCCATTATATGTTAGTTGTTACCAACTTTAGAAAAAAAAAATAATAATAATTTTGTATTGTTTTGTAGTGGGTCTTCCCATCTTGGTATTTATCATGGCTTGAGCCACATATTCTCATGTGAAACTTCCCAAGGCCAAATTGGCTGTTAGACTTCACTTGTTTGGAATAATTAGCAATATACTTATATCATAAAACGTGCTTAGTTTCTTTCCAGTTTGATTATGCTTTGTGGTTGTTTCTTTGGTGTAGACATATTTGCAATCAATCACTATAAGGCTTGAGGAGTGGAGGCTTAAGCGAAGAGACACTGAGGAGTGGATGAGGCATCGCCAACTCCCTAAAGATTTGAAACATCGTGTTAGACGGTTTGTTCAATATAAATGGCTTGCAACTCGAGGAGTTGATGAAGAAGCCATTCTACGTGGATTACCTGCTGATCTTCGTCGTGATATCCAACGTCACCTATGCTTAGATCTTGTTCGACGGGTATGATTTCTGCTGAGTATTTAGATTTGAAGATGATTCTGTTGTTTCTTAGTAGTTGTCATGGTCCACCTACATGTATGGTATCTCCATAAAGTATAAACCCTCCTTTGCTCTTGCCCACATTTTTAGTTTGGAGCATAATTGATCTTCGTTTGTCTGTAGCTTCCAATTCTATCACTGGCTGATATTTTATGGTAGCTGCTAATAGGAGTTCAGTACTATCTGTCGTTCAAATTATCTCCACTTGTCTGAGATGGCTATAGCATTTCCTTCTAGCATAGGTTTCTTACCTTAGGACAAATTTAATGAGCACAAGTTGAATTGAAGATTGATTGTCCATTGATACCAATGAACATAGATATTAAAATTTACTTATTATAAGCATTTAACTCCTTGCCTTTCCTATTATTTTAGGTTCCCTTCTTCTCACAGATGGATGATCAGCTGCTTGACGCAATATGTGAGCGGCTGGTATCTTCTCTCAGCACTTTAGGCACCTACATTGTTCGTGAGGGCGATCCTGTGACTGAAATGCTCTTTATTATCAGGGGTAGACTGGATAGTTCTACTACAAATGGTGGCAGGACTGGTTTCTTCAACTCAATCACATTGAGACCTGGAGATTTTTGTGGTGAGGAACTACTTTCTTGGACTTTGCTCCCAAAATCAACCGTGAATTTGCCTTCTTCAACTAGGACAGTTAAAGCCCTTAGTGAGGTCGAAGCTTTTGCTCTTCGAGCTGAAGATCTCAAGTTTGTAGCTAACCAGTTTAGGCGCCTCCATAGCAAGAAGCTACAGCACACCTTCCGATTTTATTCCCAGCATTGGAGGACTTGGGCAGCTTGCTTCATACAAGCTGCATGGCGCAGATATAAGAAGAGGATGTCTTCCAAAGACCTCAGTTTGAGGGAATCCCTTGCTTTGGATGAGAGAGTGTCTGGTGAAAGTGAACACGAGGAGGAATATTCTACTGGTTCAAATTCTTCTCAGGCTAAATTGAACCTTGGGGTCACAATACTTGCTTCAAGGTTTGCTGCTAACACAAAAAGAGGAGCTTTGAAGATTAAAGATGACTTGCCCAAGTTACTGAAACCTGAAGAACCTGACTTTTCCAATGAAGCTGATGATGTTTAGCTACACTTATTCAGAGGCAGTTTGGTTTCTCTCATTGGCATATAAACCTACTTTAGATGTGTACATATAGACTAACATATATTTTATGCAATCATCTGAGTAGGTTGATCAAGTCCTATTGTGCTAAGTATGCCTTGAAGCCTTAAACCCTGTTTGATGGTCCAAATACCCTAGCTGACAGGTGAAACTTTTCAGCCTTCTTGAGCCTTTGTTGTCGAGATGACTAAACCAGAAACAGTGGGTAGAACCTAAAGGGGACATTTGGTTTGTTTTTTGTTTTTGTTTTTAGTTGATATATTTTTATTATTAATTACAAAAATCTCATATTGTTTTCACTTTTATTTTTGTTTTCAAAGTTTTGTAAAAGAAATTATTAAAATAACTTTTTTCTTGTATTCATAATTTCTTTTATAAAACTTTGAAAACAGGAAACAAAGTGGAAATAATGTAATTTTTTTGTAAATATTAATGAAAACAAAAAACAAATCAAATGTCCTTAAGTTTCTTTGATATTATTTCCAAACTCAAACTTTGTCCAGAAAAATATCTGAACGGATAAAGGAATAACAAATTTAACAAATATATATATATATATATATATATATATATATATATATATTATTGACATGATCTATTTTATTTTTATTTTTATTTTTATTTGTATGGAACTTTTTTAAAAAGCATGCTTTACGTTACATATGATATTTCATTTGAAGTTTGTAATTTCTTTTTCTTCTACCTTTGTTTAGTTTGTTATTGTTAGAAAAACAAAAAAAAACACGAGTTTTTCCCCCGTGGGAACATTTGAGACTACAGATTATGAAGCATTTAAAAGAGACAGTACATTTATATCAAACACATTGATATGATGATGAGACACTTAAGTTTTATTATACGTTCAATATTATAAAAAAAAATGTTCATATTTATATATCTCGTGTCTATATTAATAGTGGTGCTTCTAGGAGAATCAAAGGAGGAAGTGAATTTTCTTTTCTTTTTTTTTGGTCAACAGGAAGTGAATCTCTAAAATAACTTACGAAATTTTACCAAAAAAATATAACAACCTTCGAAATCCCGTTAACAAGCCCATGACCCGTCTAAAAATCCAAAAGGTAAACTTTCGAATAGTCTTGTCAAAAGAAAGTTTCTGGATCCAAATATTTTGAACATGTTTTGTACATAAAACAATGACCCACAGAAAAGGGGAAACAAAACAGAGAAGAAGACGGGCCCTTAAAGTAAGGAATATAAGGTGGGCTTTGATCCAGGGAGCCTTTTAACGGGCATATTACAACTTGCCATGCCACTAACCAAAACAGAAAAATCTATGTTGCTAATAAATTGTTGGACCACTCAAAATTAGGCATGCGAAAGGGAGCTCAATAGGTTCTTAGAACCACACAGATGGGCTCAGGTATCCGTATCTATACCAATATTGGTATTGCATTAACAATACTTCATACTGTGAACCAAAAAACATTAATTAACGGCTAACAAAACTTGTGTAGACCACAAGTTGACATAATGAGATCAAAATTGCCAGCTTGTTCCAGACCCATGCACTCTGACAGGCACACGCATCTTTGTACAAGATTTGGTGTGGTGTTAGATCGTTTCTGTCCCAATGTGGTCATGGGCATGTCCTATCCCGATTTCTTAATTAAATTTATTTGAATAATTACACTAAATTCTTCTAAAGTATAGTAAAATGATAAAATTTTATTTTTAGTTTAAAATATTAAAAATGATTTTTTTTAAAAAAATGAATGTTAATTATATAGTACGCAAACTTCTTATGTCTTTTCAAAGAAAAAAAGACTCCTTGTGTCTTTACAAGTGCTAATTTTATTAAAGTTTTTAAACATTCTTTTTTGTTAAGATTTAGTATAATTGTTATAATTAATTTTTTATCAAATTAGAGTGCAATGTAGAAGTAATATAATAATTCTATAATAAATTATTTAACAAAAATTTTATAATGTAAAAAAGCTAATTGTAGTATTTAAAATTAAGGTATGTAACATGGGAAAAGGGGGTGCTGTAACTTCTTCAAATTTATTTCATATATATCAAAGTGTCAACTCGAACAAGATCTGGATGCTAGGAGGTTTGTGCAAGCTCCTTCCACTCTTGTCCGCTTCCTCAAATCTGATCATCAACGCACTATTAATGTCAAAATTCAATCAGGTATGGTAGAGAGATTTTCTTTTTTATTAAGACACGTGTTTTTATTTCCAATTAGGTGCACACATATTATCCTTATACCTTTTTAGGATGAAAAAAATATAGGTAGCACTTTCATTTCACTTGGATCTGCCTCTATTGTGTCAAAGAGAGGCAACCTTCTGGACGATAATTTACCTTTGTACCCCCTGTCATTCACATGCTAGCCTGTTGGTTGTTGGTTGCATGATTTTCTACTTAGGAGATAACTAAAGTGCTGATTAAAATATAATGAGCTCATGCATATGCAAATGATAAGCATCAGATACCTACTACACATTTTCTCAACTCTAGTTGTTTACTTTTTTAGTCCATGGATGGTCAATTATGGATGGAGGAGCAGTTTTGATTTGATTAGATTAGAAAAGGTTGCTGCCAATCTAATTGCAAACGTGATAGTGCTCAAGTGACTCATTTCGACTTGGGGCCCACTCATCAACTATGAGGAAATTGTAAAGCAAAAGTTTGATTAAAATGTTAATGTAAACATAGTGATTAGGGAACAGGTAAGCATGGTGCTCTAAAAGCCTGCATATCTACGAAAAGATGAGCACTGAAAAAAGGCAAAGTCGGCTACTTGTTCCATCATCCATGCCTCTCTTAACTCCCATCTCACATTCTGTTTATATTATATTTATGACATTTTAAATATCTTTGCCGAGAAATTATTCTATCCCCAAGGGATCCATCATCTGAAGAATGTTAACTACACAATTTGTTAGACACTTTTTTTAATATTTATTTTATTATTAATCTACCTTATACACTTAAAAAAATTATTAAAAAAATATTCATTATATTTATTTTTAGACTAATAATATAAAACAAATGTTAAAATGAATATTTAAAAGAGTATGTAATTAACATTTTTTATATTATTATATTATACATTATACACATATAAAGACAGATCAGAATGCAGATCATATCATATTGGTTGATTAATAAGGGGAAAGGAATATTTGACAACTCTATCTTCCCTACCTTTTATCTACTACTAAAAAAATATTAATAAGCTAGGGCTAAGCAAGGCTTCAGATGTCAGCATCTGCTTTTAAAAGGTAATAGAAAAAGTTGATTCATTCAGTATTCCTTCCAAGACAATCCTTTGCCTTTTTGGGGGTTTAGGTAAGGACTGAAGAGATCGAGGTATACATCACTGCAGGAGTGTGAGAAAGAAGGAGATAGATATCATGGTTAATTGGATCTATGGGTTGGTTGGCGTGTTAATTTTTAGTATGGACTTTGATCTTCTACTTTATAGAAGATTACAAAAGCTTAGCATAATCGAAGCATGTTAAAAGCATATGCTTAGCTAATACTACTACGGGCGTTCCATATTTTTCTGCATTCTTTTGTCGTATCTTATATATGCTGATACTTCATAATAATTTGTCCATATGTCATGTGAAATATTGATCATCAACGAGTTTCTCCAAGTCCAACCACTATGTATATATACAGGTAACTACACTGAACGCTCTTAAAATTAGTGATTATTATACTTCACATCTCTCTTGTCAAAGAAATTATTTATAATTCGACGCTAAAAAGAAAAAGAAAAATTACAAATATATTTCTTATTTTATATATATTTTTTGGATTTAATAGTGATGTATTGTAAGTGTAAAATTTTTTATATGATCAATTAATCATGTATTATCACATAATTTAAAATGTTTGATTTTGAGATAACAATTGCTTTAAAAATTACACATATAATCATATATGATTAGTTAATAATTTAAAAAAATATACTTGATAGTATATTAAAATTATACTATTTATTCTTACAGCGTAACACTTTTTTTTAATAAAAATTACATTTATATCACCTATTTAATGTACAGTTCATACACTATTTATCCTCTTAAATAACAAAATAAAGGAGGTAGATATAATTTCTCAAATTAAAAGAATATCAAATATAAGTAACGACAACAGAGTTCAATATAATTACCCCAATATTTAATAATTAGTAGACAACATTTGACACCATCATTGTTTCATGGTAAAACCGTAAAAGTATTACTCTACATTTTTTTATAATCTATCCTAGTATAGGGGTCTTTAAATGGCCTCTTAATAGAGTCTAAGAAAGACATTAAGAGATAAGAGAAGAGAAATTAAAATATAAAACATTTTCAAGAATTAAATTTCGTAACTTTTTTTACGTGTTTTCAACTCTTACCAATTAAACTATCAATACATAATAATAGTACTATACATTTAGAGCACCATTTTCTTCAAAGAATAATTTACTATATATTAGTAGGTAGAGATTATTGAAAAAGCGAAACATTTCCATGATCTAGCCAAAACTTACTTGACTAGTTATAAATTTTGGCTTTGTTTTATTATGTTACGGACCTTGCGTTAATGCAGAAGATGCAATGTTTTTAATTATATAGATTATTTAAAAACAATGGTCATGTAGATTAGTGACACCTTTCCTAATCACTAGGCCCCTTAATTGGTGTTCAAAGTGGAGACTGGAGAGTTCGTTTCTCCACACCCCATTTCTCCAATTCCCACCAAGATTCCATCAGAAATCTTCTACCTTACCAAAAAAAAAAAAAAAAAAATATATCAAGAGTTACAATCTATCTTTAAGATTTAATAACTAAAAAAAATTATATAAATGTAGAAATTACGCCATAATCTTTTCCATCATTTACAATCTAGAAAAAGCTTGTTCACAAATAATCTAGGCAGATTTCAATAAAGCATAGCTGTCTTAAAGGGAAAATTAACCTGATTGACTCCTCCAATGACTGATGACTCGATGATCTCAACACATATTTCAACATAACTTTTGACAAAACTGATTTATGCTGGGGACCTGCAATATACATGAAGCTTGTGTGAAAGTATTCAATTGCATGTCTCATAAGCTAAGAAACTACAATCAATAATAAATATCTCGCTAAAAACAATAATATTCCCTAGCTAATTGCTTTTTCTTTCCTTTTTGCCTCTAAATTACCATATTAGCCTTGCAAATAGTATTTCCATAGGGGACAAATTAGGTAAAAGTCAAAGGCTTCTGTCTGTGACCCTGAGGTCTTCATCAGCTTGGATACGAATAATGACTCACTCCTCTTGTTTGTCCTATTAAGCCTCTTTTTTTTCAAGGACCATTCATTCAGGGCATGGAAAATTCACAATAAAGTTAAACACCGGCCTTCAGGGCCAACCAACTTTTTTAAACAATAAAGGGAGACGGGGGTCGCAGGGAAAAGGATTCGGATTCCTAAAACCTCAACAAGAAAAAAGACAAAAAGAAAAATAAAAAAAAGTAGGTGAGGAGTCGAATCAATATTCAGAGGCAAGAGCAAAAAAGGTTCAAACGTCAAATTTTCCCACTAACACTACATTTCATGTTCAGCAGCACTATTATTATTTTTAATTAGACACTATGTAAAAGAGATAAATTATTTATTTTTCATAAATCTTATTTTATAACTTTAATACAAAATTTGTTGACGAGTACCTAGGGCACTAGTTAAAGAATTAACTTATGAACTAAAAAATATTTATTATTTTCTTATTTAAATATTAAAAACATTTGATAGAAATTAAAAACTCTTTAACCAGTATTTTTAAGATACTCGTTAGTCACACTTTTTTAATATTAATCTCTAAAATACAATCGTTAAGGTATCGAGACGTAAACCATTAGCATTTAGCACTACTAGATTCTGAACAAGATGAGCTGTTCACACACCCGTATAGGCCTTTCCTACGACCCTTTGCTGGAAAAAGCACCACCCCGGCCCACTCCCCTCCTTCAATTTAGGTTTTAGTTTTGACTTTTGTAATTCATGCACAAGACAATACAATTTCAACAATCAGAACGCATTATTGCTACTTAATTTTGACATGAATTGAAATAAATATACTAGTCCCCCACAAATCAAGCAATTGGATGGCTCCAAGTGCTAACCAAATCAGAAAACACATAACAACTGGCCAACCACATTGCTGTAATTTGCGTGACTTCGAACAAGTATTCATTTACGCGTTTTTATACATCCTTTGTTCCCTCTCCTCATCTAGAGTCTAGACAAAATTAAGAGCAATGCTACTCAATTGTACAATACTCTAGTTAAGAGAGTACATGATTATATATACTTCGTTCTATTTAATTTTCATAAGATAAATTTGAAGTGACATTATGTTTATGGTGAAATTTAGTTAAGACAAATTCTAATAAATAAATATTTATTTTCAGTCGAATGTAGATTCAGAGTTATATGGTAATCTTATTTGAAAAGGACTTTGAAGACGAAATAAAAATAAATAACAAGAATTTGTAAAACTTAATTCAAGAAGTAAAAGTAGATAAATGAAAATTCATAAAAGCTTTGAAAATTAAAGTGCAGAAATCGTAGAGTGCAGAAAATTAAAGGAAAACAATAAAATAATGCAGATAAAAAAAATGCAATAAAACGTAAAGAAATTTAAAAAATAAGACTTAAAAATAAAAGACTTTAAAAGAAAATTGCATTAAAGTGAATGACTTGAAATAAAAATGGAAGGCATACTTGGATCAAATCTGTTAATCTACTTGAGTGAGATATTGGGATTGTGTATCAGCAAATAACCTCCTCTTGTACATCGTGAACACTAGTATTTATAAACAAACTATGTAAATAACTCACTTCTAAAAATGAGACACGTATACAACAGTTATGCCACATATTCGACACTAATATTTTATTTAACCGTGAGAACAGCTGTGAATTCTTTCAACAAAAAATTAACACCTACGTCGGTCCAACACTTGGAAGATTTCTTCAATATCATCATCCAATCGTTGAATTAGTACTTGTAATTTTACCTCCAACAGATGCCCCTCAAATTTTTCTTTGGACATTGCTGGAAGAAAGAAAAAATTTTAATCTCATCTTCTAGCCCCAATCTCGACTCTTAATACCTTATCAAAATCTTCCCAAGGGTTTTTTTTTTTAAAAATGGAATCCAATAAAATCTTCTGTAAAAATCTCGAAGGTCAATTAAAATTATCATTTCAGACATTAAATAGTTGTTTCCCAATAAATAGGGATCATAATTACCCCTATTAAAAAATAGCTTTTTAAATTCATAAAACCACGCGTCTTTTCATTCCTTTCTCCACTGTTCATCATCTTCAACCTCATTCTCGCACATCTCCTCTACAAATCTTCGTTTTCCACCATGACTTCTAGCTCTCAATCTCCTAACGAACCATCAGTGGATTTAGGCAACCATGCTATTGTTCAAGACCCAATTATGAAGAAGTCTGAACTATGGAACCTCTCGAAGGTAATTCTTCCTATCAAAGATTCTTTGCTTTCTTTAGATCCTCCAACTGCTTTCTTAGGCCCAATTTTGCCCAAAGAATACATTACTGATGAAATACACAACTTTTTTCCTTGTAAAATTCCTCAAGAAGCTATCTTGGCTTTTCTTCCTTCCATTCCTATCAGTTATTTTAGCAAGTCTAAGAGGCTTTTCAGAACCCCTCCTACCCACATCAATGGGTATCTTGAGTGGCTTGATAGAATTCAAGCCTCTAAAGAAAATTTATGGAGGAATATAGGTATCTTTGACTGTATTCAACTCTCCCGTTACTACATAAAAATGGATTCTTGCATGTTGGGTGCATCGTTTTTCTTTTGGAATAAAACCACAAATTCTTTTTAATTCCCTTATGGCATGATGGGTCCTACGCTCTTTGACGTGGCTGCCATAACTAGTCTTCGACTAGACGGGAAAGTCATAACTCATGTCCTCTAACCTTCGAATACCATTGATGTTTACACAAAGGCCCCAACTTTTCAAACTTCATTAGTTTTTACTTTCTAGAAACAGGTCCTGTATCCGACGAAGAACATGTGGCTTTTCTTCTTCTCTAGTTATTAGCCTATGCTCTAGGTTCCAGGTTAGTTCAAGTGTCCAACTTATCTTCAACTTGCCAATCTTCTTCATGAAGGTCAAAATTAGCTCTCAGCCAATTCCTCCTTGCTAATATTTACTTTAGCATAGGCGAAATTGTTCAAAGCATTCGGTCTTAAGTAAAGAAAACCAACTCTGGTGGCCCAATATGGCTACTTCAGCTTTGGCTAAATGCCATCTTAGGAGATTATCTGGTCGACACTTCGCCTTCGACAATCTCTATTTCTACCTATGACATAAAACTTTGCTATGTTAAACATGAAAAAAATCCATAAACAAAACTTGGAGAATTTCATGTATTTCTTCAGCATTTTTCATTATCTCTTTTAACACTGAAGACATCTATTTTGCGCCATTCACCGACCATTCTCTTAGTCCCGATTGGTTTACTCGACCACTAATTTCCAATGATCCTTCCATTTAGGTTGACAATATTTCTATTTGGTCTAATTTTCTTTGTCGGAAAATTCTGGTTGCTGATCTTCCTAGTTCAACGGATAAATCGTTAAAGCTGTGTCTGCCGAACATGGTAGCTCGACAACTAGGATTCTGTCAAGCCATCCCAGCATCATTCTCTCCAAAAGCCAAAGAACACCTCATCAATGGTCACTTACTGAACATGTCAGACCTTGTACGTGTGGCTATGAAGAATGAGAGACACAAGCAACATTTCTTGATTTCTGCATTCACTCCCTATAGGGGTTTCAAAAGACTTTGTTGAATGGTGGACTAAATATTATAGCCCTTACCATGTCGATATTGAATATTGTTAAAGCCGTATTACTAAAACTCTGGTTCCTGTGCAGGGTCAAGAGCCTTCAACAAAAACCAAAGGTAAGCATATTCAAGATATTAGGGCTTTTGAAAAATATTACAAGATCAAATGGGACTTCAGGTATCCTAGCTTAATTGTTCGACACTGCGAAAAAGTCGTGGCCAAACTGAAACAAACGCACAAGGAGATATGCTCCGCTAATTTCCTTGTAGTTTCTATAAAAAATCCTTTAGCACGGCTTGAACCTTTTCAAATTTATTTTCTAAAATCAGTGCTTCTTCCTTGTGCTCATTTAGGTTTGGTCGACGAATTCCTAGGTAAACCTACCAAGGCTGGTAACTTCCCTATTTCTGATAGGATCTATTCTGTGAGTAACATCTTTCTTACAAAAACTTCAGAAGTCAAGTTTACTTGTAGGTTTGCCTTGTCACATGAACAATTTGCCACAGATACCTGAATCATCACTAAAATGCCTGAAAGTATTTCTTTTTATATTCTGTCATGTTATCTTGTCCCATCTACTAATATTTATATTTTCTTCTCGCAACAATCCCATTGAAGAGACCTTTGGAGTATAAGCAATCACAAGAAGAAGAAGAAGAAGAAGAAGAAGAAGAAGAAGAAGAAGAAGAAGAAGAAGAAACCATTTCCTTAAAAAAGAAAAAGAGCAAGAAAACTCAAAATTCTCCTATCCCCAAAGCTCCAAAGGCTAAATCAACCACAACTGCTTCGATAAAAAGTCCTTCTAAATATAAGGCTGCTGCTAAACCCCCAAAATAAAAAACTCTCAAGGTATATATTTTTTCTCTTCTGACCAAAATTTAGAATTTAGTCTTTAAACTTGTTCAAACTAAATCTTGTGTCAAATATAGATTGGTGACTCCACTTCCATCTCTTCCGTCGAACTTATTGAGCCTTCAAGCCCATCTTCTGAAAACCTTTTAAAGGTATGTCTTCTGTTACTTCCTCTTTTATGTCTCTTGGTAAAATCTCATCTTATTTTACCTTTGCAGAAGAAAAAGAAAAAGACTCAATCTTCAAGTTCCAGTTTGAAACCCACCGTTGAACTTGAGACAGAAATTGTCTCAATCTTATCCAAGGTAAATTTCAATCGACATAATTCATTTCGTCAAGTACTTGAGACTTGGATTCCATTCAAGATCTGATTCTTTTTACTATTTCAGGACCCAGACGCTGAACAAATTGCTGAAAATCCTCCAGGGTCCAATATTGAACCAAGAATTGAAAAACAAACTCGACAGTCTCCTGAGGTAAAATACTTCAAAGTTCAACTAATTTTCATAATTTTATTTGTTCTAATTTTCCTTTGTTTGCCTACAGAAATCAAGTCTTGCTATACCTGACAGTCCTGTCAGGCAAGGAAATGAGATTTCTTTCTCAGAGGTCCAAACTCCTCCAATTCCTGCATTGCCTATTGTCTCTCTATCTCTTCCTACAGAATTTCAAACTGTCACAAATTTTGAAGAAACTCAAATTCCTTTGGGCGTCCTTCTCAGGCAGAAAAAGACAACCCCATCCAAATCCTCACAAACAAATTCCATATGGACACCCTTATGACTGAATTTGCCCTCTATCAATCCACCTCCACCCTCTCCAACCAATTTAATTTATGCAGGACCAGAAAATATTGAAGACATAGAGGTAGATTTAGATGAACTAATAACGATGTTGTCGGGCAGTCATAGAAGCTCTCCACAGTCAGCTCGCTCTTCTACACAACATGGACAAGATTCTAGTGACTCTTATGTCACTGGACTCTTGGTTGAACTGAAGAATGCCTTCACCTATTCTTTTGAACACTTGGTTTCTGACCAACCTATTCAAGAAAGGATGATGGCCATTGTGACCTAGTTAGAACCCCTCTCCCAACAAGTGCCAATAGCCAGTCGAGCTCTTCCTACAATTGTCAAAAATTTTCTCCAAAATTTGTCATAAAAAATGTAACGTCCCAAATACTAGAACTAATAACGTATCCGGTTTACGTATCAGTAATTAGAATTTGGTACATTACTTACAAATATCACAGATTTGCAAACAAATAAAGTATTTAGATACCAAAATATGAGTCTTTCGCAAACTCATATATATATATATATATATATATAATATGAAACAAACTATTATACAAGATATCACATCGTCGTATTATAATATACAAAAAGTGCCTTATGGCAACAAACTATCTAAAACCAAGAACCGAAAAGATATTAAACTATTCTTCTCGAGTCCAAACTCCATCTTGCTCCGTAGCCTATTTCCTATCTGAAATTGTCATGGAAAATTTCATACACGAGGTGAGAATTAAGAAATTATTAGTAGTATAATTAATAAAAAAAATATGACATCATAACAATTTCAGCTGTTTCAAGGCAAAACTATCTTTAAAGAAAAATAATCATTCTAATGTAGGAAGGTGACAAAAGTCAAATCTAGTCCTTCCTCTTCTCGAAACAGAGTTCCCATTTTCCTTATTATGAAAATCATTAAAATCGAATACTGCGAATCATAATTACTTCAATAAAAATCATGATAAAAATCAATGGCATCACTTACTATCAAATCAGTAACTCATACACTAATCATGCTAGCATTACTAATTTGTTTACTTGGCAGTAGTCTGCTTTTAAGTTAGTGCACATCAACCTCTTTATGGCCGTACGTCGCCATATAGAACTACTCCGGGTAACTAGGCACAATCTTCCTTGAATAGCTTAGAGGAAGTACGTCTCCTTAAAATCAAAGCGAGGGTTAGACGTTAATCCATCATGATAAAGAGAAAGTATGTAACACCCTGAAAATTATTTGTTTCATCATAAATAATCATTTTATAATATTTATGATTTTTTGAAATTTTTTTGGAATTTTCAAGAAATGTTAAATATTTTAATATATTTCTCGTTTTACATACACACTGAGTAGAGTCAGTGAAACACCCCGAAAAATATTTGTTTTGTGATGAATAGTCATTTTCTAATATTTTTTATTTTTAAATTTTTTTTTGGATTTTTCTAGAAACGTCGAATATTTTAGTATATTCTTCGTTTTACGTGTGCACTCAGCGGAGTCGGGAAAACAAAATATTTTTCCTGAGGCTGGTAAACTTTGAACTGTGGAAGCGTCGATGAGGGATCTTACTAAACCCGAGGCCGGACACAGTTTGCGAGGTTTACATTTTTCAAGGTTTTATCTGATAAATAAAATTTCTGTACGTACTGTTAAGTAAAATTTTGCGATACGTTCTATTATCCGCTGGATAATTAATACTGACTTTATTTACTGTAACAATTATTCATTGAATAATAGTTTGTAGTAAAATCTGAATCACTTTATTATTTTAATTACTTTATCACCTAATTATCCTATCCAAATGTAATTCACTTTTTGTTTAATTAAATCCTCTTTTTGAAAAAGTTACCAAGCTTCTTAAAGAAACTAAACACTCCCTCTCTCTCCTTCCCCCTCACACACGGCTGCATGCTTCTTTTGGAACCCAAAAATTTGTGCTTCACTTAATTAGGTTAACCATTCTAATTTCAAAAATCAAAAGTCATCATCTTTATTTCTACTATCAACTTCTCTCTCTACCCTTTCTCTTCTCTCAAATTCTCCTCTTTCTCTCTACACCACACCTCACGGCTGCCCTCTTCCATGCCCTCCACCATCACAAAATTTTCAAACAACCACATTTTCTTAATCTCCACTACATTCTAAACATCCTTCTAGTTGAAGATTTCTTGAAAAGCTTCCATCTTCATCATCTTATTCAAATTTCAAGTTTGAAGCTTTAGGGTAAGATTCTTGGTTCTTCACCTTCTCTTCTCCATTTTCATTTTCAAGGTCATCTTTATAACCATTTATCTTCTCTTTTTCAAGCATTGGTGTTGATTTGATGAAGTTGTAATTTCTAGGGTTTTTGGAGGAGTGATAATCAAATTTCACTAGAAGCTTCAAGGGAGTTCTTGGCTTGTTTTCTCCCCTAGGTAAGAAGGAGATGATCCTCTTCAACCTCTCTTGGTAGTAGGGAACTTGATTTTGTATTAGTTGTGAGAAACCCTTATTAGGGTTACTCTCTTTGATTGTGTGATTTTGTGATTGTGTGTTGATTTTGTTTTGTTAATTTATTTGGTTGATTATATATGTATAGTAATAATCTTGGATTGGTTTAGATGGATTGGAAGAATGGAATGGAGGCAAAAGTCCCTTGCCCTCCTTCATGAGGCTCACGTGTTACCAAGTGGCTTCCAGTACTCAAGAGGGGGGTGAATTGAGTATAAAACTTTTTATAAAAAACTCTTTTTGATAAAAACAAATATTAAAAACTTAATAAATAAAAGCACATGAAGGAATGGGAAGAAGAAAAGAAATAATAAAAATAGCAGAAAATAAATATGCAAGAAATTAAAATTACATAAAATAAAGAGATTAAGAAAAGAGAAGCAGACACAGTATTTATTCTGGTTCGACCACTAACTCACTTGTGGTCTACGTCTAGTCCTCGAAAGCTGAGATTTTTCACTAAGTATACAAGTTTCAATAGGTGCTTGCTACCGTTACACAAAAGAACACTTTTCACACACAGGAAAACTCTACCCTTTTGCTAAAGTCTCAGTCTGCAGGGATACCCCACCCTTATACAAACCTTGAGGGATACCTCACCCTTGAAGTAGAATAAAAGAAAGTAGATGAAAAGAAACTCTCACTCAGAGTAAATTATACAAATTGAAGTACTATATAACTCTTTAAGAATATCTCAGAATTTTATCAAAAAGAGCACAGAGAGAAAGAGAGAATTATGTAAATAGTATTTTTGCACAACCAAAAATAATTTCAAGGATTCGTGTATTTCAGCCGTGAGGCAAGGTCTCTATTTATAGAGCCTTTGATTAGAAAATATTGTTGAGGGAATTAAAAGCATAATAAATGCAAATCTGTTTACGTATCAAATTCAAAAACCAGAAGCAGAAACTCGTGGGTTATTCGAATACCTTATTGTGGTATTCGAATGCCACTGATATCAATATATAAAAAATAGTTTAAACTTGGGTTATTCGAATACCATTATGAGGTATTCGAATACTTCTGATATCAGTATATAAAAAACAGATCAGACTCATGTTATACGAATATCATACCAAGGTATTCAAATGCCACTGTTTGAAACACGTTTGTGAAAGCATTTTTAGAAGGGTTGTATTCGAATACCTCTGTTAAAATTATGAAAACCGCTTCTATGAACCCGATTATGTAAGATTGGAAAAACCACAAACTCTTTGATTATCAAAGCCTCATTAAAACTTTAATTTGGTTTGTAGAAAAACATGTTCTTAGATATTTTGAGTTAAATACTGAGATATCCTATGAGAGCTCTGTACAAGAGAGATCCTAAGTCCTAAAGCTAAACTTGAAGAACTTGGACTGGATCTTCTCATCATCTCCATATTTGTTATCATCAAAACTCATCATCAATATTGCATGGTAACCGATTTCTCCCCCTTTTTGATGATGACAAACTAACATTGAGAAAAGCATTAGTTCATATAAAATGGAATTTCAAAAAGATAGGAGACTTACTCTCAGAGGTAATTTAATAACAAAAACAAGCATATTCTCCCCCTTTCTTTTGGAATCCAAGAGCCAGTGTTAATCCAATTTTAACCTGTCTTTTCTCAAATAAGATTGATTATTTTTCTCCCCCTTTTGACATGATCAAAAAGGATACATTCAATCAATAAAGCACAGTGATAAATATGTATGAGATAAACAAAAAGCGATTGTAAATGACAATAGATTAATGAAAATACTCATTGCATTAAATGAAAGTGGCCAAGTGCATATACAATTGTAATTAAAAGACAGCCAATACAATAAATAGCCAAAAACATAACAGAAGCAACAGATCCTAAGACTAAGCAAGCCCTAGAAATAGGCATCAGGTGGTGGAGGAGGAGAGGCAGGGTCGTTGCCAGACAGTAGAGCTCGAAGGGCAGCCTGTTCATGCTCAACACCAGCGATTCTATCAAACAGAATAGTGAAGGTGTTTTTCATGTAGTTTCTGTTATCCAACAGAGAAGCCAGGATTTGCGCATTCGTGACAGGAGCAGGAGCAGGGATATCAGCAACAGCAGCAGGAATGCCTTGAGGGTCGTCCTCATCATCATCAACTTCCACTGGGAACACCCAGCCTTCATCGGTCCTGATCATCTTCATTTTGTTAAGGGTAAAGGACCCAAAAATGTGATGATGGGTTAGCGGGGTCGCGCGCTCGGTTTCCAGAATATGTGGATACTTGCCCAGGAAGGTAGTAACGATCACGCCGTAGGGAAGTTCATACCACTCTTTACCTTTTGCCCTCATCATGTGCTTCATAATGAAGACGGGTCAGTTAATCTGATGGCCTTGCTTTAGAATCCACATCATGAACACATCATCTTCACTCATGTAGGCGTAGTTCCCACCTCTAGGAGTGAGGATGTGGGCATAAGCATAGTGTAGGAGCCTGTCCTGGCTCTTCATCATGCCCCCTTTGACTCCCTTTTGAGTCGAAGGTAAAGCCAACCCAGAGCGAAGAATATCTTCAATTGCTCTGTTCTTATCGAAGAGCTAGAGGAGTGAATCTTCTTCAGCAAAGCGGCCAGTTAACTACAAGCCAAACATCTGAACCCAATCACTGGGTGTGATCACAATGTTTTGGTCGCAGACACTGGAGTGTAGCTCCTGACCTTCAATCTTCAGGTTGCAATAGAACATCTTGACCAAGTCAGGATACAAAGCAGCTAAGAAAGAGCAAAAGCGAAGTACGCCTTGGTGATTTAGCCGGTTCAGAAAGTCAAAACCACATTCTCTTTCGAAGAACCCCAAGTCGAGGTACTTTGGATGCACCAAGTTACGCTCTCGAAAGTGTGTGACGAAGCGCCCAAGCTGTTGCTCATTGGAGGAAAGCCTGCGAAGGTCCAACGGGTTGTTGCATGGAGCCGTCTTTGTACGAGGACGCTTAGAGTGAGAGGAGGATGAGGCCATGGAAGGGAGGATAAGAGAGAGGAGGGGTAGAGACCGTGAGAGAGGGAGGTTTTAGGAGGGGGAAAGCAAAGAGGTTTTTGAAAGTGGAGAGAAGAGGAGGGCGTATTCGGATACGCAGGGGGGTTATTTAAAGAAAAACCAGATTTATTCGAATACCATGAGAAGGTATTCGAATACAGCGTTTGGGAAAGCTCAAAGGACGCAGCCTTCAAACAGAGGGTATTCGAATACCACAACAAGGTATTCGAATAGATAGCCAAAATAGGCTTGGCTACTAAACGATGGTATTCGAATGCTTTTTACAGTATTCAAATATTCACAGAAAAATAAGAGAAGGCCAGAGGAGCAAGTATTCGAATACTTCATAATGGTATTCGAATACTCCAGAGAAGCTGAGTAAAAACTAAGAAAGATCAGCCTCAAGGTATTCGAATGACTGCTTAGGTATTCAAATACACCAGCTTTTAGAAAAGCTGTACTGAAGTAAGGTATTCGAATAACCATGATGGTATTCGAATAGCCTTATTAGAAAAAACACAAGATTGCACGTATAACATCACAGGTATTCGAATACTATATTAAGGTATTCGAATAACTAAACAATAAAACACGTGTCTATGTTCAGAAAAAGCATTTTTTGAGAAACGAAAACATACCTGTTGGTGGAGTACCTGCAAAAAAGATTTCGGGATAACTCTGATGCTCAAGTCAGTAATAATTCAAAGAGGATTTAAAAATATATTTAAGTAAATATCAAGCAATTATATGTTGGATTGATCAATTATGCCCAATTCTCCTCTTATATAAAAGAATGCTTCTTTTGCTAGGGGTTTAGTGAAGATATCTACAAGTTGCTTAGATGTTTCAACAAATTCAAGAATGCAATCCCATTTTTGTACGTGAGCTCTGATAAAGTGATGTCTTATCTCTATATGCTTTGTTCTAGAATGCAGAATGGGATTCTTAAAGATATTTATTGCACTAGTGTTATCATATCTTATCGGAATGTGATCAAGCTGAAGACTGTAGTCTAATAGTTGTTGCTTCATCCATAGGATTTGAGCACAATAACTCCCGGCTGCTACATATTCATCCTCAGCGGTAGACAAAGCCACACTATTTTGTTTCTTGTTATACCAAGAAACTAAAGAACTACCAAACAATTGGCATGTCCTACTAGTACTCTTTCTGTCTAATTTGCACCCAGCAAAGTCAAATTCAGAATAGCCTATTAGGCTACAAGAGGCACCCTTAAGGTACCATAGCCCATTTGTGAAGTGCCTACTAGGTATTTCATTATTCGTTTAACAGCACTTAAATGAGATTCCTTAGGGTTTGCCTGATATCTAGCACACATGTATACACTAAACATAATATCTGGCCTACTAGCAGTAAGATAAAGGAGAGATCCAATCATACCTCTATTCGTTATTTCTACTAATTTACCTCATTCATTTTTGTCTAAATAGCAAGAAGTGTCCATCGGAGTGGCTATGTGTTTAGCGTTTTTCATTTTGAATCTCTTGAGTAATTCCTTGCAGTATTTGGTTTGACTTATGAAAGTCCCTTCGTTCGTTTGTTTGATTTGAAGTCTGAGGAAGAAATTCAGCTCTCCCATCATTGACATTTCGAATTCATTCTGCATTGTCTTAGCAAATTCTTTGCAAAGGGATTCATTAGTAGCACCAAAGATAATATCATCCACATATACTTATACAAGAAGAATGTCATGCTTTTCATTTTTAATGAAGAGGGTAGTATCGACTTTACCTCTTGAAAAACCATTCTTTAAAAGAAACTTACTCAACCTTTCATACCAAGCTCTAGGAGCTTGCTTTAAACCGTATAAAGCCTTTTGAAGTTTAAAAACATGGTTGGGTAGTTCATGATTTTCAAAACCTGAAAGTTGTTCAACGTATACCTCTTCTTGAATAAAACCATTTAGGAAAGTACTTTTGACATCCATTTGATATAATTTGAAATCCATGATGCAAGCATAAGCAAGTAACATTCTAATAGTTTCTAATCTAGCTACAGGTGCATAGGTTTCTTCATAATTTAGTCCTTCTTCTTGATTATACTCTTTAGTAACCAATCTAGCTTTGTTTCTAGTTATTAACCCATTTTCATCAAGTTTGTTTCTAAAAACCCATTTAGTTCTAATTATAGGGTGATTATTAGGTCTAACAACTAATTCACAAACTTGATTTCTTTCAAACTGATTTAATTCCTCATGCATAGCTAAGATCCAATATTCATCATCAAAAGCTTCAATTAAATCCTTAGGTTCAATTTGAGAAACAAACGCCAAGTGATTACAAGTATTTCTAATAGAGTAACGAGTACTTACACCTTTAGATACATCACCGATAATCTGATCAAGGGAATGATATTTTGAAGTTCGCCATTCTTTGGGAAGTTCCAAAGCTTGCGAATCTTCTTGTCTTTGTTTATCCTCTTACTCCTTAATTTCTTTTTCTTTACTATCCAAATGTGTTTCCGCCAAGACCTCTGCAACATCATCAATAACAAGATCCTTTCTCGATCCATTTGGGTCAGTTTCATCAAATGCAACATGTGTAGATTCTTCAATAGTCATAGTTCTTTTATTATATATACGAAAAGCTTTACTATGATTTGAATAACCAAGAAATATACCTTCATCAGACTTAGCATCAAACTTGCCTAAGTTATCTTTTCCATTATTTAAAACAAAACATTTGCATCCAAAAACATGAAAGTGTGAGACATTTGGCTTTCTGCCCTTATACAACTCATATGGGATTTTCTTTAAAATAGGCCTTATAAGGGTCCTGTTCATTACATAACAAGTTGTACTTACAGCATCCGCCCAAAAGTATTTAGGAAGAGCAGGCTCATTAAGCATAGTTCTCGCCATTTCTTCTAAAGAATGATTTTTCCTTTCTACAACTCCATTTTGTTGTGGAGTTCTAGGGGCAGAGAAATTATGATCAATGCCATGTTCATCACAGTAATTTTCAAAAACATTATTTTCAAATTCGCCACCATGATCACTTCTTATAGAAGAGATATGAAAACCTTTTTCATTTTGAATAACTTTGGCAAGTCTTTTAAAAGCTAGAAATGCATCATTTTTATTTGCAAGAAATAAAGTCCATGTAAACCTAGAAAAATCATCCACAATCACTAAAGTATAGTAATTCCCACCAAAGCTCACAGTTCTAAAAGGTCCAAACAGATCCATGTGTAAAAGTTGTAAAGGTCTAGTAGTTGAAACTATATTTTTTACTTTAAAAGAGACCTTTATTTGTTTACCATTTTGACATGCATCACATAATTTATCTTTTACAAAACTAAGCTTAGGTAGACCAATTACTAGCTCTTTAGAGACCAACTTCTTTAAGTGATCCATGTGAATGTGTGCAATTCTCCTATGCCATAACCATGAATCATCATTCTTACATAAAAGGCATTTCGCATCATTTGAAGATATATCATCAAGACTAATCATATAGATGTTGTTTACTTTATGACCAATGAATTTAACATGTTTATCATTTTTATCTTCAATTATGCAATAGTTTGAATCAAATATAACCTTATTTCCTTTATCACATAATTGGCTAATACTAAGCAAGTTATGTTTCAAGCCTTCAACAAGCAGCACATTTTCAATAGAGGAGTTAGGGTTCTTATCGACTTTGTCGATTCCAATAATTTTTCCCTTGTTGTTATCACCATAAGTAACGTGTCCATTATTCTTGGGAATAAGCATGGTGAATTTTGAGTCGTCCCCGGTCATGTGCTTGGAGCAGCCGCTATCGAGATACCAATTTGAACTCCTGGCTTTCAAGCACACCTATAGCACAAGTTTAGTTTTTAACTTTTGGTACCCAAACTTTCTTGGGTCCTTGTGTGTCAGTTTTGGGTATAGTACCCTTGGGAACCCAAACTATTTTTGTTTCAATTTTTGTATTTATGTTTTTTCTTGCATTACATGTTAATGCACTATATCCTTTCCTTCCACAGTAGAAACATTTAATAAAAGGACTACTTGAAACACTAGAATGTACAAAGAAATTTTTATAAAGTTTTTGTTGATTTTTCGAGTTATAACCTATCCCAGCTTTTTGAAAAACCACTCTTTATCTTCCTAATAAAATATTTAAGTTATCCCTTCCAAAGGTGAATTTAGAAAGAGTGTTCTTTAAGTCTTCAATTTCTTTTTCAAGCATATGTCATGAAGAGTAAGATGAAGAGGTAGAAGCATGTGAAGAATGATTTGTGCATGCATCAATGATTCCCAAAGTTTCATTTTCAATTTTCAATTCTTCTATTTCTTTATTTAAAACAAGAATTTGATTTTCTAAAGAAGAAATTGTTTTCTTACAAGAAGAAATATTTTTTGTCAATTTTAAAGATTCTTCATGCAATTCTTCAAAAGCGTCTTGTAACTCATCGTAAGAAGGCAATAAAGTAGTATTAGAACTTACCTCATTTTCACTTTCTTCTTCTTCTCCTTTTGCCATGAGACATAGTTGAGCTTCCTCGCTATCTGAGCTGTCAGTTGAATTCATGTCGTTCTCATCTCATACTATATAGGCTTTTCTTCCTTTTCTTTCCTTGAAGAGCTTCTTTTCAAATTTCTCCTTCTTCTTTTGGTAAACTAGGCACTCCATTTTCATATGACCAGGTTTGCCACATTCATAGCAAGTTGGAGTCGATGAAGCTCCTTCACTTTTGTAATGATTCTTCTTCGGAGGGAAGGGAAGTCTTCTTTGCGTTCCTTTTTTCCTGAGAAATTTACCAAACTTTTTAACTAACAAACTAAGATTTTCTTCACTTACCTCGGTGTTCTCTGAGCTTTCTTCATCATCATTGTCAAATGTTGAGGAAGTGGCTTTGAGCGCTATCCCTTTTTTCTTTTTATCATTTTCTTCGCTTTGACTTAATCTGCTCAGTTCCAGTTTGTGCTCATGAAGTTTTCCAAAGAGTGTAGCTAGAATCATTGTAGACAAGTCCCTCGATTCTGAGATAGCTGTTACCTTAGGTTGCCAAATCCTGCTAAGACATCTCAAAACCTTATTAATCAAATCTTCATTAGAAAAACTTTTACCTAAAGATGCAAGATGATTAACTATGTGGGTGAACCTCTTTTGCATTTCCTGAATGCTTTCTCCTTGGTTCATTCTGAATAATTCATATTCACGAGTTAGAGAATTGATTCTCGACCTCTTAACTTTACTAGTACCCTCATGGGTAACTTACAAAGTGTCCCACATTTCTTTAGCAGTTTTGTAATTTTAAATTCTAAAAAACTCATCATATCCTAAAGCAGTAGTAATAATATTTTTGGCTTTTAAATTAAATTGAACTTTTCTTTTGTCTTCATCAGACCATTTATTTCGTGGTGTTTCGGTCATTACACCATCGACCTCATGTGTGGGTATAAAAGTGCCGTTTTCGACAGCATCCCATACATCTAGATCAATAGCTTCTATGAAAATTTTCATTCTTTCCTTCCAATATGCATAACCATCCCCATTGAAAAAGGGTGGTCGGTTTATGGAAGATCCTTCTGAAAAACCATTTGAAGAAGCCATATTCTCTTGAAGCTGCTAAGCTCTTTATACAAGAGTCTAACTCTGATACCACTTGTTACCAAGTGGCTTCTAGTACTTAATAGGGGGTGAATTGAGTATAAAACTTTTTATAAAAAACCTCTTTTTGATAAAAACAAATATTAAAAACTTAATAAATAAAAGTACAGAAGGAATGGGAAGAAGAAAAGAAACAATAAAAATAGCAGAAAATAAATATGCAATAAATTAAAATTGCATAAAATAAAGAGATTAAGAAAAGAGAAGTAGGCACAGTATTTATCCTGGTTCGACCACTAACCCACTTGTGGTCTACGTCTAGTCCTCGAAAGCCGAGATTTTTCACTAAGTATACAAGCTTTAATAGGTGCTTGCTACCATTACACAAAAGAGCACTTTTCACACACAGGAAAACTCTACCCTTGTGCTAAAGTCTCAGCCTGCAGTGATACCCCACCCTTATACAAACCTTGAGGGATACCTCACCCTCGAAGCAGAATAAAAGAAAGTATATGAAAAGAAACTCTCACTCAGAGTAAATTATACAAATTGAAGCACTATAGAGCTCTCTAAGAATATCTCAGAAATTTACCAAAAAGAGCACAGAGAGAAAGAGAGAATTATGTAAACAGTGTTTTTGCACAACCAAAAATAATTTCAAGGATTCGTGTATTTCAGCCGTGAGGCAAGGTCTCTATTTATAGAGCCTTTGATCAGAAAATATCATTGAGGGAATTAAAAGCATAATAAATGCAAATCCGTTTGTGTATTAAATTCAAAAACCAGAAGCAGAAACTCGTGGGTTATTCGAATACCTTATTGTGGTATTCGAATGCCACTGATATCAATATATAAAAAATAGTTTAAACTTGGGTTATTCGAATACCATTATAAGGTATTCGAATACCTCTGATATCAGTATATAAAAAATAGATCAGACCCACGTTATTCGAATACCATACCAAGGTATTCGAATGCCACTGTTTGAAACACGTTTGTGAAAGCATTTTTAGAAGGGTTGTATTCAAATGCCTTTAGAGGTATTCGAATACCTCTGTTAAAATTATGAAAAACGCTTCTATGAACCAAATTATGTAATATTAGAAAAACCACAAACTCTTTGATTATCAAAGCCTCATTAAAACTTTAATTTGGTTTGTAGAAAAACATGTTCTTAGATCTTTTGAGTTAAACATTGAGATATCCTATGAGAGCTCTGTATAAGAGAGATCCTAAGTCCTAAAGCTAAACTTGAAGAACTTGGACTGGATCTTCTCATCATCTCCATATTTGTTATCATCAAAACTCATCATCAATGTTGCATGGTAATCACATCACGGCCACACCCTTGAAGTAGGGTGTTCATGGTTTAAAAATTTGTATCAAGTTAACAACATACCTAATCAAGTGATTAAAGTGTAATGGAGTTAAGAAAAACTAAGGATTTCCCCCTTCGGAGGCCACGGCCTCTAGGGCCAATTTAGGATCAAATTGTGTAATATCATGCAACCTTGGACTTTAAATGATCAAGTGATTAAATGGCTAATAATGTAGTTGATAGAAACCAATTTGATAACCTAAAGTAATTCTCTAAGTGGGTTTTGATTAAACTTAAAGTAAGGAACTTAACAATCAAGAGAATTTCTCTAGAGAAGAATTTCATAAGAAATATTAAATTGAAGTGAAACTTAATTAATTGGTTAATTAAGAATTAATTAGGGTTTCATAAAATGGAAAGAACTAAGAATGAAGTTATATCCAAAGACTTAGAATAAATTTCAAGTAAAGTAAGACCATGAATGTAAGTAAAAATGTTAATAATTCCATAATGTACCCTAAAAGCGTAATACATTATTTAAGGACCTAATAATATTTATTGTGGGTCCATGAGTGAGACCAAGAATGTGTTGATGCTTATCTTAGCCGAATTATGGCATGTTATGAAAAGTGTATTATTGTTGAATATACATGATATATGCATTGAGTCATCATGCATTATGAAAGTCCGATGGACTGTTGTTAAGGTCATGTTGCCTAGGAGATTGAACACACCTTAGTGCGGGTGCGAGTAGACTAGTGTAGGTCATAATGTTGACCTTGGGGGCGTTGGGGTGCAGGTATCTCGCAATAGACAGTTAGTAGTTCTTCTGTCCGTGGGGTAGACCGATGCAAACGCACCGATGATTCGGACTGAGACACTGTCCTATATCGCGATCTAGTGATGAATGTCTGTACAATGCCTTAATGTGCATATGGATAAACTGATGAGTTATAGCACTTTGACCGCGGCAGCCGAGTTACAGACATGTCTCCTGATCTTTTTCTCTGACTATTTGTGTCTAGCTCCATGGAGTAGGATTTTGATGTTGTATGTATGTGAATAGTGAGTCCATATATTATCCGACATTTAATTCTTATAATAAATGGAACTGATGCCTTGCTAATGTATAACTGTCTGGAATTATTAAATTATTTAATATTTACCTCTTGTTTACTACTTATTACTCTTATGATGCTATGTGGGCGTCCTAGGCCGTTTTGTTTCTTACTATCATAATTAGTAATGAAAGTAGGATGTCTCACCACTTTTCTCGTATTTCTACTATCTCTCGTATATATATATATATATATATATATATATATATATATATATATATATATATATATATATATATATATATATATATAATTCTCTGAAGATGGTGGTGAAGAAAGAGAAGTTCACGAGTTCCCTGATTTCTGGCCTGACTTCGACTAGTACTTGCTTTTGATCATGATGACTCGTCCACAAGGATTTTTGGGATACTTGCGTCTGACATTTCTCGGAGGTCCAGACTGTTGGCATGTTAACTTCAGCTTGGATCGCTGTGTCTACTTGGGAGACGTGTCGTTGTCGCTGGCTTGGGGGCATTATGATCCACCGATTTTCACCTACAGCGTTCGTTTACATTTAGAATTTTACATGCCCATTAGGGACATGTGGGGTGACCGTTACTACACCCCACGGGAGGATTCATTCCTCTCCACTGCTCAAGCCCCGGCCCGTAATTCGGTGGCTCCAATGAGGGTTTCCTCCGACGAGGAAGACCCTGAGGAGGACCCTGACACGGTTCATTCTCTTTCTTCACAGGGGCTGATACTGTCGATAACTACTGATGCCTATCTGTGTTCTTTTTGGGGCCTGATGATTTACCTTTTTGATGGGCTGTACATGTATAATCCTTTGGGCAGACATAGTTTTGCTTTTTGTATATCAGACTTTGTAACTAAACAAGTTTATTATGATGAAATATTTATATTCATGTATGCTGTTTGAATGTATGTTTTACTTTTATCTTACTCTTTCTTGTGGTTATATTTTGTCACTATATTCTATTAATTAAAACAAAAAAAATATTCATCGTTTTATTAATACAACTGTAATTAATTAAGTTTAACTATAATATAATGAACCGGGTCTTAATTTATACTTATGTTTTCCGCATTGTAAATAATGATATGACGTTCCCTCCCAAAAAGGGGCGTTACAAAGTACGTTATCTCATAATATCAATCATCGAGAATAGAATGAGATGTACGTTACTCAGACTATCCAAGATTTAGGATTACTCCAAGTAGTGAGGAAAACACTCACCCTCAATCACTTATTGACTAGGGAAACTCAGGTAAAGAGAAAAGTTCTTCCTTAACCTCAATTACTCGAGTTTAGAGATTATCATATGTATTCTCTTACCTTTAACCAAGTTTTCTCCTAGTACAAGTATATCCAAAATCTAACTCGGTCTAGTTCCACAAAGTGGATACCCATGACAATCAACTCATCACTTATGCAATATAATGCAAATCTAATCAAAATGGGTATTCAATCATTAATAAACTCATGTAATGTACTTTTTAGCATAATTTATGCATTTTATCATCTAATATGTTTTAAAATAACATGACAATATATTTGGAAATCAAATTCTCAAATGACAGGTTCAAAATCCTATTCTGCCCAATGGGCGCTTAGGCACTGGGCTATGGGCGCTTAGGCGCTATACGCGCGCTCAGGCGCTACACTTGAGCGTTCAGGCGCTCAGCACATATCAGAAACTGAGTTTCTGGAGTATGGGTGCTACGCTGTAAGCGCTTAGGCGCTCACTATGCGTACAGAAATTTGGGTTTTTGGGTACTGGGCGCTCAGGCGCTCAAACTAGTACCCAGAACCTCTGTTTTGGGGTTCATAACTCAACCATCCAAACATCAAACTCTCAATCAATAACAACAACCTCAAAAATATCACGTTCAAGCATAGGAAACATCTAGTAAAGAACAAATCCTTTCAAGATTTTATATTCCTTTTTATAGATCAAATACCACCAAAAATCAATTTGTAAAATTAAAGAAAAATATCATCTCATGGTTTCTAAATTTTGGAAGACAAAGAATAAGGAAGAAAAGTGAAGAATCCCCCTACCTTAGCTTGGTAACACTTTCTTCTTGCCTTTTCTATCCTCTTCCTCTTGATCTTGACTTGATCCTCCTTGATTCCACTTGATTTCCTTCCTTCCCCCTTTGTTTCTTTCTTCTTCTTCCAAAACGAGAATGAACAGAGAGAGAAAGCAGAAAAAGAAAAGAAAGGAAAATAGAAAGAGAAGAAAAAAAAAGAGCAGAAAGAGAACGTGAAAGAAGAAAGAAGGAAAAGAAAAAGAGAAAAAGGATAAGGAACGTATGGTTAGGAGCAAAAGAGTGAATAGTAAAAGTGGTATACAACCTGACACATTTTATCTGCCTCATTTGGCCTTTAAACATCCTCCTAATATCATAAAAAAAAATTCAACTAATCCAAAATTTTCTATAGCTCATTTTACTCAGTTAAAGCTTAGAAATAAATTTCTCACATCTATTTTATTTTCTCTCGCTATTTTCTATATTATTATTATTATTATTATTATTATTATTATTATTATTATTATATATAGATATATTTAACTGATTTGAGCTATCATGACCTTATTTAACTATTGTATTATACAGAATGTTACAAAAAATGTCTAGTATCCGTCGAGTCATTCCTGCTTATACCAAAGAAGTTCAAGAAAAGTCCAAGATCTTGAAGCAGTTAACCGATGCGAAGAACAAGAATGCTAGATTAAAAGATTATCTCGTCAAAGGAAAAAATAAGGAGGCAGATTTAGACAAAGAGATTGCAGACTTGGAGAAAAAAATTGAAGAGACTCAATATCGTAAGCAAAAAACTCAGTATTGCATTACAACAAGGGACTGCTAGGCAGCAAAGCATTGCTAACAACACCGAACAATGGGCTGTCGAGGCCAAGGCAGTATTAGCGAAGATAAATTCTCTTGAGGCAGAGTATCACACAGCTTGTACCGACAAACAATCCTTGGAAGATTCTTAGGAGGTTTTACAAAAGATTTAAATGTATCTCTTCCCCTCCCATTTTTGGTTAGGTTTTGATTTATTTTCTTTTTGTAAAGTTCTGGCAATTTAATCAAGTTGTGATGTTGTCAAGCATTCCTATTGACTTTAAATTACTTGATAATGTAACTTGCAATCACCAATTATATGAATGAATTCCATTTTTTTCATTCTTTGTCAATCTTAATTTCATACATTGTCGGCCTATATGGTTTCAAATATTTGTCATTAATCGACTTAATTCTTAGGCCCGAATTAACTTTGACAAATGCATAAGCATTTTCTGAAAATACTTGAGTGATTATAAATGGTCCTTCACATTTTGGAGACCATTTCCTATATTCTCGACAATTCCTATCCATAGGCAAAATCACCTTCTAAACCAAATCGTCAACCTTAAAAGATTTGTACTTAATTCGACTGATGAACCATCAACATGTCATATTTTTATAGTTCAATTCTTTGATTTTTCATATTCTTTTTATTTTTTTATGAAATTTTGTTCTTAAGTTTTGTTATTTTTTAGTATTTTTTTATTATGTTTTTATTAAGTGATTTGTGTGTTTTTGTCAGGTAATTACACATAGAGAAGACTGGATGTTCAAACAAGCAAAGAAAAAAAGAATTTTATAGGAGTGTCTAGTGCTTGAGCACTGAGAGTGAAGCGCTTGAGCGCCCAAAGTGTATGCAGCAACGGTGATTTAGTGTCCCAGCGCTTAGGAGCGCCTGAGTGCGCAATGTGTAGCAGTGCATTCTGGTTTAAGTGGCTGAGTGCCCAAGCGTTCAGAACTAAGTCCCTAGGCACTAGTTGCGTAACAGAGCACGTGAATTTCAATAAATGGGAAAAGTTACGCTACAAACAGATATTGAACACACTACGCAGAAAATTCATATTCCTAAGAGAGTTGTTTTGTGGTAGCAGACCTTGGAGGACGACTTCGAAGTAAGGATTCAATTCTTGAAGGCTTGAAGATCATAATTTCCATTAAAGGGGTTTTGATTTCTCTTTCTTTCTAGTTTTCTTTCCATGAGTTTGTATCTTGATATGAGTTTGTTTGTATCGAACATGAGTAGCTAAACCCATAGTTAGGACTATGGGAGATCTTATTTTTCTAATTATTTGGGTTTGATTTCTAATTTGATTAAGGTAATTTCTATAGGGTTTATCATATTCCTTGCATTCTTGTCATAACTTGATCACTTTTGGCATGTGTTAATTTATTATTTGACTAGTGACCATCCGCATTCAATGAGTAGATCTATATGGTAAGCCTAGGATTAGATTGATGAATTACTAAACATCAATTTTTTCTACCAATGGAATTGATAGGTGTGTTAATTCATCTCTTGAATTAAAGTTTAATGCATTCCTAATTAATTCAACTAAACGACTAAATAGGTGATTTAATTTATGAATAAAATATTATTTCAACCATGATCATTGGGATTCAATAGCAGGTAAGAGAATATTGGCAAAAGAATTGTCTTACATCATAAATGAAAGAAAATCTAAATAATTGGAATCAAGTGAACCTTGCGCCCTAATTTCTCTCTCATTGATTATTTATTCTCTGTTTGATTGTTCATTATTTTTTCTTTATTTGTTTATTTTGATTTTATCTTGAATTTCTTCATACACTTTTGATTATCTGGATAATAAAGAATTTTACGAATCTAGTAATTACTAATTATTCCTCGTTAGATCGATAACTGGGACTCAAGTCCTATATTACTTGGTGATAGAATACACTTGCTCTTAGTTTATTTTATGTGTACCAAGTTTTTGGCGCTGTTGTCGGAGAATAAGTTTGGTAATATTAGAAGCGAGAAACTCTAATTAATTTAGACACTTTTTTCTTTATTTTATTTTATTTATTATTTTTTTTTATTTAACTTTATTTTTATTTTATTTTATTTTTTAAATTAATTTTTCAATTCTTATTTTGTTGTTTATGCTTACTCGATCTCAATTTTTTGATTTGACATTTGATCCAGAAATTGAGAAAATAACTCGCAAGTTAAAGAAGCAGTCTTTTATTGCAGCTATGACAAAAGATATAAACAGGATGGAGAGACAACCAGTTGTTGAGGCAAACCATGAAGAAAGAGCTACCCCATCAGAGTGAACCATGCTTGAGTACTCTATGCCCACTGCTGAAGGGTATGGAGAGAGTATTATAAGACCAGCTGTGGCGGCTAATAATTTTGAGATTAAACCAGCATTGATCTCCATGATTCAGAATTCAGTTCAGTTTGGTGGATTGCCTTCGGATGATCCAATCAGTATTTGGCTAGGTTCTTGCAATTATGTGATACTATTAAGTACAAAGGGGTGACATATGATACAATCCGATTGTGACTATTTCCTTTCTCTCTTAGGGACAGAGCAAGTCAATGTTTAGCGTCACTATCGAGGGGTTCCATCACTACATGGGATCAATTGACACAACAATTTCTGACTAAGTATTTTCCTCCTTCTAAATCTGCTAAGTTAAAGAATGATATATCTTCTTTTGTACAGTTTGAAATGGACACGCTTTATGAAACTTGGGAGCGTTTTCAAGAGTTGTTCAGGAGATGTCCACATCATGGATTCCCTATATGGTAGTAGGTTCAGACTTTTTATAATGGTTTGTCGCTTGCAAATCGTTCACTCATTGATGCTTCTATGGGAAGTACAATATGGAGAAAAATACCTACTAAGAGCCAAGTATTGATTGAAGAAATGGCACTGAACAGTTATTAATGGCAAAATGAGCGACAGGCTCCTAAGAAACAAGCAGGGGTACATGTTGTTGATTCTTCTACAGCCATTCTGAGTCAATTGGAAACTTTGACAAAAAAGGTTGAGACTTTGATGGTGACAAATCGTGCAGTCCCACTAATCATTTGGGAGGTATGTGGAGGACAGGGTCATACAAGTTCAAATTGTCAAGTTAGTAATCTATTTGCCCCCGAGCTTGAAGGAGTAAATTTTGTTGATAATTCTAACTGGCAGCAGTACAATCCTTATGCCAATATGTACAATCTCGGTTTGAGGGACCACCCAAATTTCAAATGGAAAAATCAATAGGGCTATCCGCCAAATCAGCAGAGAGCACCGCAACCACCTTCAGGTTTCCAAGCACCTGCAGAGAAGCCAAGCTTTGAAGATTTGGTAATGAAATACATGCAGAATTCTGATGCTAGAATGAAGAACATGGAGACTCAGATTAGTCAGTTGACTACATTAATGACAGTAAGGGCACCAGGGACATTGCCTAGCACTACTGAGACTAACCCAAAGGAACAGGTCCATGCAATTACCCTGAGAAGTGGTAAGGAACTTAGGGAGTCCTCCTAGAAGAAGGAAATGTCAGAGCTTAGAGATACTCTTGTTCAGTCAGTGCATGAAGATGAGAAGGTAACTGAAGCACCTAGCTCATCAAGAATTGAGACAAAGAAAAATGATGTCTTTACTGAAGATGTCTCAATTCAAGATGTCAATAAAGGAGAGGTTGAGAAGAAAGAACCCAAGTGGCAGGGAGCAAAAAAGGATCGTGAGCAGAGCACAGTTTATGAACTATCACCATATGCCAAGATCTCATTCCCTTAGAGGCTCAAGAACAATCAGCCAGACCAGTAATTTGCCAAATTCTTAGAGATGTTCAAGAAGTTACAAATCAATATTCCATTCATTGAAGCCATCTCTCAAATGCCCAAGTATACAAAATTTTCAAAAGAAATACTTACAAAGAAATGCAAACTTAAGGAATTTGAGACAATATGTCTAACTGAGGAGTGCTCCGCTATTCTATCAAAGAAGTTACTCCCAAAATTAAAAGATCCAGGGAGTTTTACTATTCCTTACTTTATTAGTAATTCTTATTTTGAGAAGGCATTATGTGATTTGGGTGCTAGTATTAATTTGATGCATTTCTCTATTTTTAAGAAATTAGGAATGCAGGAACCAAAGCACACCAACATTTCACTACAGTTGGCTGATAGATCCATCACTTACCCGCATGATGTGGTGGAGGATGTTTTGGTGAATGTGGACAAATTCATATCCCCAGTTGATTTTGTGGTGCTAGATATGGAAGAGGATGCTGATATTCCTCTTATTCTTAAAAGACCATTTTTAGCCACTTCAGGAGTGTGATTGATGTACCTCGGGGTGAGCTCATTTTAAGAGTGGATGGAGATTATGTGACCATTAATGTCTTTAGGGAGGCTAAATCTTCCCTAATGTCAAATCTCCATGCCCCTATCAATTTTGTTCAAGCTAAGAAGTAGGAAACCTTAGCTATCAAAGACCCCCCACCATCATATAATGTTGATGTTGATCTTCCAGAAACTCAAGCTGCTGAAACAAATAAAGGTTCTCCTGTGATCCATGCTCTTTTACAATTTGGTCCTTCATTTGTTGATCAATTGAACCCACCATGGCCTAGCGGAGTTAAGGCGCAATTAGGACAACCAAGCTCTTGTCAAGTTTAGAATGCAAATGGAAGCAATCCCACAGTCATGGACGAAGGAAGGAGGCACTGTTTTGAAAAGAAGAAGGCGTCCTTCTATTTCTCTTGCTTTAAGCCACCTTGATTTATCTGAAAAAGGCAAAGTCGAGCTGATGACGTTAAACAAGTGTTTCATAAGAGGCAACCTGTTTTTCTTCTTTATTTATCTTATTTTAATTATTATTTTTAGTTATTTTTGTTATTTTTATGTTTCTTTTAGATGCTACTCATGTGTTTTGGGATTTTTCAGATTCTGTTGCTGTGCTGACTCTTGTGCTTCTTCTATGTCTAACATTGTGTCATTATCCATCAGGTTGTGTTGTTCTTTTCTTTACCCTTTTATTTCTTTTTCTTCCACATTAAGGATAATGTTTTATCTTAAGTGTGAGGGGTACTTTTACAATTTTTGTGCAAAATTTTTTTTTTATGAGCACTTGAATATTACTAGTAATTAAGTTAGAATTGTGTGTTGATATCTTGATTTATTCTAAGCTGATAGAGATATGTTTTAAAGGGAATTCCATTGATCATGAGTTAATAATATGTAAAGCAATTTTTTTCAATGAAGTAAAGTAAAATTTAACATCTTAGCTGGAATTTAGCGATGTCTACTTGCTTTTACTCTCTTTATCAACTTAGACAGAAAGTGAGTTTTAAGCCTTAATGATTGGATTTTTCATAAACAAAATCTTATTTTTCTTCTAGAGTGAGTTTTCTCTTGATTGATATGCACTGGAACTTGCTTTGATATCTTGTTGTGGCTTTAATGATTTATATACAGACTTGAATATGATTAAGGCAATTAGGCTTAATTCTTTCTTGATTTCCAGAGTTATATTGATAAAAAAATCTCTTAGTTACCCCATTTGAGCCTGAAATTGATTTCTTTGAATACCCAATTGAATAATCAGGTTGAATTCTTTGGAGCAATTGATGTGTTAATTGAGAAGTTATTAAAGGTTATTTTTGTCTTCAATGGTTAAAAAAAATGAAAAAAAAAGAAAAAAGTTTGAAAAAAATGAAAAAAGAAGAAAGAAAAGAATTATTGGTGAAGAATGATGAGAATATTGGGTTGGAAGTGAGAATTTGTTATATCTTTGTACATTATGTTCTATCTGTCATCTTTTCAACCTGATTTTGTTTTGTATTGATTTATCCATGAGCATTCTTTACTCTTATTTATCTTTTTCCTACCTTTCATTATACCATTGGCCTCGTTACAACCAAAGGAAAGTCCTTTTGATTCTTGTGTTGTATGTGAACTTGAAAGTGGAGATGAGATTGATAAGCAAGCTTATGGTATTACATTTTTTAAGAGAAATTTGAGTGATCTCTTTGTCCTTTAAACACTTGAGCGATGGAAAGATGAGTGATCTCAGATGTTTGGTGAAGAGAACAGTTGCAAGCTAGACTCAAACCTCTAATTGTTTAAGTGTTAAATGATCTTGCTTAATTGAATTTGATTGTTGAACTTTATATTTTTAAATTATGGAATTTTCTTTTGATTCATGTTTCTTGATGTTAAGTTTGATCTTGTTGTTGATTCCTATTCTTTGCTTGAGGACAAGCAAAGCTCAAGTGTGAGGGAGTTGATGAACCATCAATATGTCATATTTTTGCAGTTCAATTCCTTAGTTTTTCATATTCTTTTTGTTTATTTTTATGGAATTTTATTCGTAAGTTTTGTTATATTTTAGTATTGTTTGATTGTATTTTTATTAAGTGATTTGTGTGTTTTTGTCAGATAATTACACATGGAGAAGACTGGATGTTCAAACAAGCAAAGAAAAGAAGAATTTTGCAGTAGTCTCCAGCGCTTGAGCGTCCAAAGCGTATGCAACAGTGGTGATTTAGTGTCCCAGCGCCTGAGCGCTGGGTGAGGAGCACCTGAGCGTGTAACGTGTAACATTCCGGTTTAAGTGGCTGAGCGCCCAAGCATTCAGAACTGAGCGCTTAGGCGCTGGTTATGTAACAGAGCACGTGAATTTCAATAAATGGAAAAAGTTACACTCCATACAGATATTGAACACATTACGCAGAAAATCCCTAATCTTGAGAGACTTGAAGGCTTGAAGATCATAATCTTTATTAAAAGAGTTTTGATTTCTCTTTCTTTTTAGTTTTTTTCTTTCTTTGGGTTTTCTTTCTATGAGCTTGTATCTTGATATGGGTTTGTTTGTATTGAACATGAGTAGCTAAACTCATAGCTAGGGCTATGGGAGATCTTGTTTTTCTAATTATTTGGGTTTGATTTCTAATTTGATTAAGGTAATTTCTTTAGGGTTTATCATATTGCTTGCATTCTTATCATAACTTGATCACTTTTGGCATGTGTTAATTTATTGTTTAACCGGTGACCATCTGCATTCAATGAGTTGATCTATATGGTAAGCCTAGGATTAGATTGGTGAATTACTAAACATCAATTTTTTCTACCAATGGAATTGACAAGTATGTTAATTCATCTCTTAAATTGAAGCTTAATGCATTCCTAATTAATTCAACTAAATGACCAAATTAGTGATTTAATTTAAGAATAGAATATTGTTTCAACCATGACCATTGGGATTCAATAGCAGGTAAGAGAATATTAATAAAAAAAATTTCTTACATCATAAATGAAAGAAAATTTGAATAATTAGATTCAAATGATCCTTGCGCCCTAACTTCTCTCTCATTGATTATCTATTCTCTGTTTGATTATTCATTATTTTTTCTTTATTTGTTTATTTTGATTTTATCTTGAATTTCTTTATACACTTTTGATTATCTGGATAACAAAGGGTTTTGCAAATCTAGTAATTATCAATTATTCCTCGTGGGATCGATAACTGGGACTCGAGTCCTATATTACTTGGCGATAGAGTGCACTTGCTCTTAGTGCATTTTACGCGTACCATCGACTATCATAAAACTTAGCAATTCTTTCTTTTTGTCGAATCAAGTTTTCTAAAGCATTTAATTTTTCATCACTTAATTCGTTTAATTCATCAAACATCAAGTCCCAGTAATGTTCAAGTCTTGTTTTTGTTCAACCGATTGAAGATTAAACTCATCTTGTTTTTGAATGACCGATTAAGATTAATCTCGACCTAACTCTTGCATCATTCAATTCTGGGCTATCGCAAATGCTTCTTAATCGACTTATGATTATTTTGTTAATGGCCTCTACTTGGCCATTTACCTCGAGCATAATACTGAGTCAACGTAAGCATTTTACTTTTTCGAAAATAAAAAGAAAAAGAGGAGGAGAAGATAAAGTCAATTACATCCTGTTGGGTGTTGGGAGTCAACCCACTTGGTAAAGTAATCACTACAATCACTTTATCCATTAAATGGATTAGCTCATCCTCTAGTGCAATTGGACACCTAAAAGATGGTCATCGTCTTAAGCAAACATTCGTGGTTCGGGGTTGATTACGGTAGCTCCACAAATTCCTTCATGGAAGGTGTTAAGACCTACACTCGTGCAAGCCTCTATTTTCATAAACGGTTACCTATTTAATCTAATGTTATTTGTAAAATTAATTAAATTGGTCTTTTAAAAAAAAATATATTTTTGTTTTTATTTTGATATGTCTCATTTTGTCATGCATGTTATCAAAGATGATAAATGACTAAGACATTAAATGGGTGACTAAATAGTCATTATTTTTTGAACAAATTCTAAGTCTACAACATATTATATAAAAGTGGTGAATTAAAATTTTATCATTTTGAAGAGATGTAATTTTTAAAATAAATGGCCAAAAAAAAAAATATTTCAATGAATAATTTTAATTCAAAGAAATTTATTTAAGGTAGGAAAATGTTTCTTTAAGTAAATGGCCAAATAAAATCTCATTTATAATCAAGAAAAATATTTTTGGCACAATAAGATTTTTGTAGTAATTTTGAGAAATAAAAAAAGTCTCTCTTCATAAAAAATAAAACTTTAATTCACCACAATCATGATGTTGAACTTGTATGAAATTGTTCACTTTTATTTGAATATTTATTTTACAAAAAGAAAAGTTTTATTTGTTTATTAAAAAAATGTATTTTAATTTACATAATTATTTTCATTTTTATTTGGGGATTAGACGCCTTAACTTTATTCTTATCCACTTCAATACCTTTCTTATGAACTAAGAAAGCTGAAGAATTTGGCGGTGACACTCCTGGATTCATTTTGAGGTTGTGCTTTCTGGCAAAATCAATATAAAGCCTCAAGATTATGGAAGTCAATGTATACCTCAAATAATCACATATTTTATTTATTAAGAAACCCTTATGATCCTCTCCAATTTTTTGATTGAGTTTGGTATGATTTTGTAGGAACTCAAATTGGTCTTAAATTATTTGGTTAATATATTAATTCAAAAATAAATAAATAAAATTAAAACACAAGTACAAATGCATAATGATATTATTACAAGTGAAGTGATATGAAATAAGATTATTTTATACAACTATAAATGACAACAATGAAAATATAATAAACACCTTTTGAAAGAATGAAGTCTAATGGGTCAGTTTAAAATTCAAGACATCAATAGAAAGTTAAAGCCTAAATGAAAGGTGTTAAAAATAAAATTAAAAAAGGTAAAATAAAAATAAAAATAAAAATAGAAACACTCAACAACAAAAAAGAAAGAAAATCCACTCAGCAGACTTACCTCCAAGGCAACTATAAAAGTGCTATGCTCAAAGAATTCTACTACTCAACCACTCCAGTCTCACTCATCCACTCCCCTTTGTCATTCTCTTCAAATCGAACCTTGAAAAGCAACTCACTTGCATGGAGAAAATTTTTTTACTAAAGTCTCGGGCTCTTATACTAGTATTAAGTATTAAGCATATTTGATTATTTCCACGAGTTATGTTTTTATTCATATATTTGAATTTATTGTTGGATCTCCAAACCATGGTGAGAATCACTCCTTTATATAGGATGTGGGGGGAGGGAGAAGGAGTTTGGTTTCTCCAATGTGGGACTTAGACACTTTAGTTTTTTTCCTTAATTTTTTTTTAAAAGCGGTTGCTTTATTTTTTTTTTGTTTAGATTTTCATTCACTTTTCAAGGTTTAAAAATAAACTTTATGGACAAAATTAAGTGTTCATACCTTGATTAAGTAACAAAAATAAAAATAAAATAAAAAAATTATGGACAAAATTGGGTATCAACAATCATGACCATATACTAACTTGTATGGTGAAGTGCCCATCGATTCCCTAGGTGAATTTCTATATGCCCATAGAATTTGGTTAAGGGTGTTATGCCAATTCCTGGGTTATCGACTAATATGTTTCTTAATCAGACTTATGATTATTTTGTTAATGGCCTCTACTTGGCCATTTGCCTGAGCATAATATGGAGTCAACGTAAGCATTTTACTTTTTCTTGAATTGACATATTCGACAACTCTCATTCCAATGACCACCGTTCCTTGGTCAGTTGTCAAAGTTTGGGGCATTCCAAACTGACAAACTATATTATTTTTTATAAAGTCAATTACATCCTGTTGGGTTACATCTTTTAAGGCTATAGCCTTAACCCACTTGGTAAAGTAATCAACTCCTACTAAAATGTACTTATGTCCTTTCGATGATGTAGGATGAATTTGGCCTATTAAATCCAAAGCTCATCCTCTAAAAGGCCAATGTTTGACTATAGAATGTAATTCATTAGTAGGAACATTCTATATATGGCCATGTCTTTGACACTCTTCACAATACTTAGCAAACATTATACAATCCATAATCAGTGTAGGCCAATAATACCTTTGTCGTCGGAGGACCCATTTCATCTCATCACCTGCCTGATGAGCTCCACAAATTCCTTCATAGACTTTTGCTAAGGCAATATAAGCATCTGCTTCACTCAGGCAAGCCTCTAAATTTTCATAAACGGATTTTCTATACAGGGCCCCTCTTAATACTATAAATTTTGACATTCTGTACTTAAACTTTCTATCCACGTTTTGACTTGGATTTTCCAAATAACTTAAAATTAGTTATCTCCAGTCATTAATTATCGAAATATCATTTTGTAGTACATCTCTTTCTTCTAATGGATATAAAAGTTTCCTAATTTCCATTAGATTTGTTAGAACATTGGACCAAATTTTATACCCAGAGGCTATTTGTGCCAATTCATTAGCCTCTTTATTTAAATTTATGGAGATGTGTTCTACAGTCACTTCGTCAAATTTCTTCATTAGCTTACTCGCCACAATACAATATTTCATCAGATTATAACTGACATATTTATATTCTTGGGTGAGCTGTTTGATGACTAACTGTAAATTCTCAAAAACATGCACATTATGTGCTTTCATTTTTATTAGTATTTCTAACCTGACATACTCAGCCTCATTGTTGGAACATGTATACTTAAGTTCAAACATGAACTTAGTTGGAGTACCTTGAGGAGAAACAATTAAAATTCCCACTCTAACTCCATTTTGATGTCTTGAACCATCAAAATATAAACACGAAGGTTTTAAGCCAATGAAATTTACATTATCAACATCCAAACAAGGATGGTCATCCAAGAAATCAGCAACTGCTTGGCATTTAACAACTTTCATTGGAACATATTGTAAAGAGAATTCTGACAAAATAATTGTCCACTTACCAATACGTCCATTTAACACTGGCTTCGACAACATATATTTTATTACATTAGTTTTTGACATAACCAATACATTACAAGACATCATATAATACTTGAGTTTAGTATATGAGAAATATAAAGTTAAACAAAGTTTCTCTATTACACTACATCTCCTTTTAGCATCATTCAATACTCGACTAAGATAATATACGGCTCTTTTGACGTCATTTTTATCTTCTTGAGCCAACAAACTCCCTATGGTTTCATCTGACACTGATATATACAACTTCAACGGTCTGCGAGGCACTAGAGGCATCATGACCGGTGGGTTTGTCAAGTACTACTTTATCTGGTCGAAGGCTTCTTGGTGGCAAGGCTCTCACACAAAGTATTGTTCAACCTTCAACTTGACCAATGGGGCGAAAACTCTAGTTCTTCCCGATAAATTGGATATGAATCTCCTCAGGAAATTCACTTTTCCTAAGAAAGATTATAATTCCTTCTTGTTCGTCGGTGGTGTGGCTTCCAGAACTGTCTTAACTTTATTCTTATCCACTTCAATACCTTTCTTATGAACTAAGAAACTGAAGAATTTGGCAGCTGACACTCCAAAATCATATTTCTCCAGATTCATTTTGAGGTTGTGCTTTCTCATCATGTCAAATGTCTGCCTCAAGTTTGTCAAATGACTTTCCTTTGTCTCCGACTTGATAATTACAACGTCAATGTATACCTCCATGAACTTTCCAATGACATCATGGAAGATAATGTTCATTGTTCTTTAATAGGTGGCCCCTGTATTCTTTAAACTAAAAGGCATGACTACCCATTTATATGTCCCAATAGCTCCTGGACATCTGAAGGTAGTTTTTGACACATCCTCCTCGGCTATAAAGATTTGGTTATAACCTACATGACCATCCATAAAACTTAATAATTCATGTCCAGATGCGGCATCAACTAATATATCCGCAATTGACATAGAATATTCATCTTTAGGTGTAGCAGTATTTAAATTCCTAAAGTCTACGCATACTCTTATCTTACCATTTTTCTTAATTATAAGAACAATATTAGACAGCCATTCGACATACTTGGTCGTTCTGATGAACTTGGCTTTGAGCAATCTTTCGACCTCTTCTTTTATCTTTAATACCACCTCAGGTGCAAATCTCCTGTTAGCTTACTTGACAGGTTTGCATCCTTCTTTTAATGGCAGTTTATGTTCGACAAGGTCTCTGCTCAACCCAGGAATCTCGTCATAATCCCATGCAAAGCAATCTTGTATTCCTCAATTAATTCGACAAGTTGTTTCTTAAACTCCTTTGGCAGAAATGAACTAAAAAATATAGGCCTTTTATTTGTTTCAGTGCCCAAGTTTATCTCTTCCAAAGGATATTTCACTTCTACACTTTGTTTTTCATGAAGTCCTTTCTCGAATCCCAAATGGCTATAATCTATTATACAATCTGACAGTATACCTTCAGTGGTGTATACTGCTCTGTCGGCCGAATAAGCCAACAGTCTGTCTAACTGATCATTAACACTTATGGCTAGTGCTTGGCCAATCTTTTTCGACCTTATTCACTAGTCGAATGCCAAATTGGTCCATTAAGCATACTTCAAGTGCATCTTTGTCGATGACTCCATCATTTATCGTGACTGGCTTGACATTTGGAGCATGAATTTTAAAATCAACATGAAGTTGCTGCAAATAACAAGGGCTATCGTCTGCCTTCACTATTTCCACCTGATCATCTACATTCTAAAGAATAAGTTTCTGATGAACCGTCGACGGTATTGCTCCGATAGCATCTATCCAATCTCTTCTTAGCAGAAGATTGTAACTTGATTTTGCTGGAATTACCACAAACAATGTCGACCTTTCGACGGATCTGACTTGCACATTCAGTATTACTACTCCATCTGACGAGGAAGTCTTGCCACTGAAGTCAGTGACAATCATGTTAGTTAACATCATATCAGACTCATTCTTCCCAAGCTTTTTAAACATTGCCAGTTTGCCTTCTAACAAAGCCTTAATATGTAACGGGCGGAGATGAGCCTTTTGATCTTCTGTTGGCTTCTCAAATTGCTTTGTATTGTCAAACACTGTGATCATGTTATCCTAAAAGAGAAACCAATGATCACTGAGGTCATCCAGATCCTCTTCATTTTCTCCAATATACTCGATTTCATGATACCCTTCAAACTCAGCAGGAAAAACCAAAATCAAATTCACGCTCATTGACTTTACAAATTCTTCTTCATTAGACAACTCTTCATCACTTCTGTACCCTCCAATCTTAAAGTAATCTTCCGACGGCAAACTGCTATCCATGGCCATTATAATGTCACTAAATCCTTGTCCAAATTAAAATCCATATCAAATTGATTATTGTCATCAAAGCCTAAAAGATCATCTGAATCATTCAAGGCCTCAATAACTTCATCAGTCGTCAAGTCCATATCTATGGCTTGGCAATTAGGCTTTGCCAGTTTTCTCCTTCCCTTGATCATGTTAAGCATTTTCTTTCTCCACTCGACATATTGATCAAGATCCTCCAGGACTTTCATGATTTCATCTTTCGACCAATCTTCAACATCCTCATCACTTTCAATTTTAAGGTCCTTGATCTCGACCTTTCTCATTATCATCTTTTTAGCTTTTAATCTAGCTATTTCCCAAATTTTCTTGACTGCTAGATCACTTTCTTTGCTTCATTCTCTGTTGCTACTAGTCCAATTGGCCATTTTCTTCTAATTTTATTTGGAATAGGTCCTTGAACTTGTTTTTCCTTCTTTATCTCTATAAGCTTTTCTTGTCGGAGATTATCATTCATGTTCAGTTGTCTAACTACAGTCGTTATCAATTTAACTTGGATTGACCCACTCATAACTACGGATTCTTTTTTGACAATACTCTTCAATTTCTTGTCATCTTTATTTTTGTTTGGTGCTGGCTTAGTTTTAGCTACCAAACATCCTGTTTCTATGGGTTGTTCTTTGATAACTAAACCCTCAACCATGTTCCTTCTTTTCTGCGCTTGTCTCAACCTCTGCAGCCTCCTCTTTCGAATCTTTGACAATGGTAAAGACTTTGATGGCCCTGCTACATCTTGGCCGATCAAAGCTTCATCCTGGTTGATCCTACCATGTTTGTAATCTTCATTCTAGAATGGTCGATCTCTCTGAAATCTATTCTTCCTGGCAACCACATTTCGTCGAAATTATATGTGACTTACCATTGTAGAATTTTTAACCCACCTGTCCACAGTAACATTGGTAGGTGGCACTTTGGTCCTAGCTAGTCCGACATAGCCTCTGGGAAATGAATTGCTTCCCACAGACTCACCGGATAGCTAAACCAACCAGTCATTCATGTTAGGCCTAAGCGTATAAACTGGTCTTGGCCTTGGAGTATAGAAGGGTTGTTGTGGTTTCCAAGTTTTCTTGTTGAAAAACTTATTCTTACCCTGTGAGTCACTCTGTTGTTCCTCAGTAACTTTCTTTGTAGCAAATTCATCATATACTGCATTACATCTTTGAAATAATCTTACCTTGCCTTTCTATTTCTTCCTTTCAAGGAATGCTTCAAGAGATTCTCCCGGCTTTGGATAGATGTCCATTGCATCTTTCGTGTGGATGTTGAAATCCTGCAAATTCCTTATGTTGAGCATTCCAATATTTAAAGGAACTTGTTGATCAACATAGGACACTCTATCCTGGAATGAATTTGTATCAACCTTCATATCCGCCTTAGGCTTATCAGTAAACTTCAAACGCCCGCCCATTAATGCTTTCTGAGTTAAATCTCTGAAACAAATACATTCATTAGTAATATGACTGAAATTGTTATGAAACTTACAATATTTTCAGTCTCTTATTTCATCAAGTTTTAGTAGCCTATGACCTTCCGACTATTTAATCTGTTTATCCTTTAACAATAAATCAAAGATTTTGTCAGTCTTTGTTACGTCAAATGTATATGTTTTCCTATTGACATAATTCATTTTCTCCTTATTTCTTGTAGGTCGTAAAGCCTGACACATATAAGGAGGACCATTATGAAGTTCAGCAATGTTAATCTCAAATTCATCATTGCTATCTTCAGTCTCATTGTCAAATTCACCTAATCCGACAAATGCTATTTTTTCTCTTTTAAAGAACCTCTTTTGTTTCTGAACTTTTTCAGCTTTCAGTTGTTCTATTTGCCTAACCTTCTCACCTAGTTGGCCAAGATCAATCAAATGTTAGTTCACTAACTTTTTCCTTATGTAATAGTCTAAACCTCCTGCAGTAATCTTCACTATTTCTACCTCAGGTATGGGAATAAAACATCTACTCCTCATTTATCAAAACCTAGCAAGATAATCATCCACGATTTCATTGTACATTCTCTTGATATTGAAGAGATCTGTAAGTCCTACTTTCAAATCTCCCCTGAAGAACTAGTCATGAAAACTTCTTTCTAATTGAATCTAAGATTGGACCAAACTTGGTCTCAATGTCGAAAACCAAGAGAATGCATTTTTAGTAAAGGAACTTGGGAAGAATCTCATTTTAAGGCCTTCAATAGTGGCCAACTCCCTCATTTCTATAGTATACCACGCAATATGCTCGACGGTCGACTCCCCACTTTCACCAACAAACTTAGAAAGTTTAGAAATTTTAATTCCTCTGGGCAATTCTGCTTGTTGCACCCACTCGGGAAATGCCGAAACAAAGTAGGGTTGGTTGGCATATCCAACATTGAACTCAAACCTATTCAGCACTTGTTCCACCACTTGATTTACATTTTGCTCAACCACTTGATGCCTCCCAAGATTTCATTGAAGGAATTTCATAGCTGCATCATTCCTAGCCATTTGATCCTCATCACCTTGACGGAGTACTTGGACATTACCATATTCTAGGTGTGGTTGATCATTTTGCCCAGGTTGGTTGAGATTTTGTTGGTTTTGTCCCATGTTTATTCAGGGTGCAATTACTTTTGCATTTAACCCAGGCTGGGCTCTTTGAGCATTATCATTGGCCAATTCTCCTATTCCCAAGGCTTGATTTAGCCTTGCCATTTATTGCGCTAATGCACTACAAGCATTATTTGTCTTTTTCATGATTGACGTAATCACAACACCCATTTGCTGAGTGAACATATGCACCATTTCATGGTTGCTTTCATCCATTTGTAGTCGAAAACTGGCCAAAGAATTCATGGTTGGCCTTGTTACATTTTGAGGAGTGTCCCTCGACATATTTGGGAATACTGGTCCCAAATTCAATCTCTCCTGTCAAAAAAAAGTTAGATTACTTGTACTTGCAACCCCTACTCCTTGGCCATTGAAACTCACTAAGGCTGAACTTATTTGTGGTTGGCCTTGTGAAGGTGAAGCCATAAGGGGAAGAAAAGATAAACTTTCCACTTCTTAAACGCATAAAACCATTTCTTACAAAATGAGATTGGCCTACTCGTATTGGTCAAAGTAGTTAAAACAAATTTCAATAAACAAATATTTAGCCAAGTCCCATTTGTGCTAACACAAGAGGAACATAGTTGGGTGGTAAACGATATTATGGTATAAACCTTGAATTTGAATTCATTATACTTTGGTTACTTAGTGATAGCTGAGTCATTCCAGGCACCATTTGTTCTAACACTGGATTACCCCAGAGAGTACCAGTTACTATTGCATCATCCACAAGACTCGTACTAACAACAGTTGAGGGTGGTGCAGTAATGACTGTCGAAGGTGCATCCGATGCCTGGTTACTTGCATTACTCATGATTCGTCAAAATCATATGTTATCTGCAGTTTTTGAACATCTCTTATAATGATTTGCGTATTTTGATAAGGGGAAGAAAAGACAAACTTTCCACTTCTTAAACGCATAAAACCATTTCTTACAAAATGAGATTCGTGACACTACAAGTTACTCTGAACTCGTCTCACCAGGCTTGCCAATTTGTTTATAGTGAAATTTAGTTAAAACAAATTTCAATAAATAAATATTTATTTTTAGTCAAATGTGGGTTCAGAGTTATATGGTAATCTCATTTGAAAAGGACTTTCCAAAAGACTTTGGATCTTTCCTTCAACCAACTCTCTAGATCCATTCTTATGGAACTTCGAAATAAAAGTAAATAATTTGTCCATTTAGAAGGAAGTTGTAAAACTTAATGCAAGAAGTAAAAGTAGATAAATGAAAGTTCATAAAAGCTTTGAAAATTAAAGTGCAAAGAATATAAAGTGTAAAAAATTAAAGTGCAGAAATTGTAGAGTGCAGAAAATTAAAGGAATGCAGTAAAATAATGCAAATAAAAAAATGCAATGAAATGTAAAGAAATTTAAAAAATAAGACTTGAAAATAAAATACTTTAGAAGAAACTTGCATTAAAGTAAATAACTTGAAATAAAAATGGAAGGCATACTTGGATCAAATCCATTAATATGCTTGAGTGAGATATTAGGATTGTGTATCAGCAAATAACCTCCTCTTGTACATCGTGAACACTAGTATTTATAGACAAACTATGTAAATAATATTGAAAACTTAACTATTCATTATGCAATATTGACACAATTTAAAAATTAGACATTTTTTTTATACGACACGGACAACACTAACGAAAAACTTTAACATACTTATGTCACATATTCGACACTAATATTTTATTCAACCGTGAGTATCTAACACATGTCTAAGACAACTCATTCCTTTGTGAATTCTTTCAACAGACAAAGCAAAAAAAAACCAAGAGGTGACCATTAACACCTACATAAAGATAGATCATACCCAATTATGGCCATCAACCAACACTTGGAAGATTTCTTCAATATCATCATCCAGCCGTCGAATTAGTACTTGTAATTTTACCTCCAATACATTATTTAGATAGACTGATCCATTCATTTAATCATGTGTGATTGTGATCACACAAGGATCATTTTCGGTGAATTATAGTAGTTATGTCAATAGCACTGTATTGTTTCCAACGTCGAAATTATGTTGCTATTTGATTTATGGAATTCATCAACCACCATAAGGCTTGTATATATGTATGGGAGAATATCAAGGATATTTGAAAGTTCAGTCTATTAGTGTATTTAGGGGTGTAAATTGGTTCGGATAATCGACCAACCCGATCAATCGTTTCTCAAATCGTAATGAACCAATTAAATTGGTTCGTAAATCATTTTTGGTTTGATATATTAATTCACATAATGATTTTTCATCGGGTAAAAAATCCAAACCAATTAAAGTTTAATTTGTTCGGTTCTCGGATTTTAAATTTCAAACCAACCAAACCAATCCATATATTTATATATTTTATTTTTAAGAAAAAAAATTATGCTACAACATTTTTTGGCTACTACTTATTTTTTTTTAATACTTTACTCAAGAAATCTTTTTAAAATATAATTAAAACGTCGTTTTTGTTCAACACGAGAAGGCTAGAAAACTCCTAAACCGCTTCAAAATGTTCTTTATACTTTTATTCAAGAAAATCTTTTTTACAAGATATTTCACAAATTCACAATTCCATTGAATTAAATCAATGTTTCTAACTTTGAAAATTACTAACGCTTTCCAAAATCCAATGGGATTTTAACAAAAATAAATTCTTTTTAAAACAAATTGAGGCTCACTTGCAACCTCTCTTTTTCATTTACATAAAAATTCATTTCTCAAGTCGGCTAGGAATATGCATTATCAAGTGTTATTCCAAAAACTCTTGAGAGGTCAAAACCGCAAGGCTTTGAAAACTTTGGATCTTTCCTTCAACCAACTCTCTAGATCATTAGAAACTATGGAACTTCAAAATCTACATGTTATTCTAAACATCCATTTTCATTTTGAACATCTCTTATAATGATTTAGAAGGAACCATTTCTAATGATGGAGTTTTTCAAAATCTTTTTGTTGTCCATTTAGAAGGCAATAAAAAATTTTACTTGTATTTTGCATGTGAGTCTCATGGTCATGGAAGAAGGCATATTAGACATTACATCATCATAAAACACATAAATTATTACATGACCATAGACTCACATGGATTCACCATCCATAATTTAAGACCATCTCGACCACCATACTTGGTTGGTGAGATGATCTCCTCTTACCTCCGACAATTTACTTACTACTATACATAAAAAACATAGAAATTAGTAAAAGTGAAAGTAATGGATCAAACAGTCTAACAACATCATCTAAACTTGAAAGCTTAGAAATGATGAATTGACTTTAAATGCTTAAAATCTCAGTAGATTGACTTTGAAAAAAACAATGAAGGTTTGACCGAATGGTTTCTCTTGAAGCTCTAGTTGATAGAAATAAGTACTTAAGTAATGAGAGCTTAGAAGATTGGATTAAGGGGAAGATAAAATATGCAAATAAAAATGAGTTAAACTTTATGAAAAAACTGAATATAGATATTAATGTTACTTGTACATTGAATTACTTACACAATGATAGTGAAGTTCCTATTGTGCATTGTGATTTGAAACCCAACAACATTCTTTTGGATGAAAATATGACTGCAAATATTGGAGACTTTGGATTCGCTAGGTTGATGATTCAAAATTCAACTAATCAAGTTTCCATTAACTCCACTCATGTACTTAGAGGTTCAATTGGTTACATATATATCTCCAGGTTAGTAGCATCACAACTTTCTCTTAATTGAATAGTAGTAGTATACAACTTGTTAAGTTAAATCTCTCTTAAAGAATTTTTTAACTTATTCAAATATAATTTCTTAATACAAATATCAATATGTTTCTTTGTTCCCTCTTTATGAACCTTTTAATACACATTTTGAAACATGAAATAATTATTAGTGTTCAAATCAATAAGTTTAATTTTATTTCTAGAACGTAAGGTCACACGAGCCCACATTCAAAAAAATTTTTATAGGTTTATTATGTATTTTTTTGTTATAAAAAACTAATTATTTAGTTAATTTTTGTATTCAAAAAATACAAACGTTAAGCGTTAAAATTACTAATTAAGAGATAGAAAATTTTGGGGTGTTACATATATATAACCACAAATTGGTATCACCGAACTATGTCGACAATTTCTTACTACTATACATAAGTAAACGAGAAAAAGTAAAAATTGAACAATGATGAATCGACTTTAAACTTAAAGCTTAAAAATGATGAATAAGATGAATTGACTTAAATCTATTGATCATAAGTATTAAGAATGAGCTTTGCAAATAAAAATGAGTTGAACTTTATGAAAAAACTGAATATAGATATTAATGTTACTTGTGACATTGAATTACTTACACAATGATAGTAAGTTCCTATCACATGCGTTGTGATTTGAAACCCAACAACATTCTCTTTTGGATGAAAATATGATCGCAAATATTGGAGACTTTGGATTTAGGTTGATGATTCAAAGTTCAACTAATCAAGTCTCCATTAACTTTGGTTCGGTTCAATTGGTTACATATATACCTCGCAGGTTAGTAATTTCACAACTTTCTCTTAATGAATAAGTAGAGCATACAACTTGTTAAGTTAAATCTCTTGAAGAATTTTTTTAACTTATTCAAATATAATTTCTTAATACAAATATCAATAAAACCTTTCGAACGTTAAAACAAACCAAATCTAATTAATTTTTTTGATTGATTATTTTGAAAAACTAATTATTTATTTTCTCTCAAAAATCAAATCAAACCACCTACTTACACCTCTAGATGTATCATATGTGCATTGTGAAGTCCTTTGTACCGACCTGCAACACATTATAAACATAAAGTTATACACTACCACTATTAAGAAATAAAATTACACTTTGACTAATAATTATAATTTTTGACTTAATTATAAATGCTTAATCCTACAAGTAGTATTAGAACAAGGTTGCAATACTTGACAACTTAACCTATTAGTGCGCTATATGTACATTACAAAGTTTTTCATACCTGTTCGCAGCACATTACGTTATCAATATGGAATTATGTGTTGTTATTATAAAAAAATAAAATTATACTTTGATTAATAATTATAATTTTTAATCTAGTGATAAGGGTTTGATGTTATGTTTCCTTCAAGAAAAAAAAATTTATTTGAAGACAAAAAATGGTGAGTCCTCTTCTTAATTGTTGTTACTTTCGAAGAAGGACTAGTTTCCTGATGAGTTGAATATGAGAATCTAGGTGGAACCCGCATTATAATGAAAAAAAGAATGCTACCTCGGATTCCGATAATCTTATATATGCCCTTCCATGGTGAAAAGTGAAAATCGATGCATATATTATAAATGAGTTCAGTTATATCCTTTTTAAGATTTTTTCAATAGTTTTTTAATTATTAATAAAAAAATAAATATATTAAATATTTTGTAAATATAGAAATATTTAATACTTGTTTATTTAGTAGTTAAAAAAATTGATTAAGAAGAATTAAAATTATTCATTATGAATCTTTATGAACTTCTAAGGATAGTTTGCTGCTTTTTGAGGAGGCGTGCGCGATGAACGGATTCAGACAGATAAAGTAGTGGTTCACAAAATGCATCCCAACACTTTGACATTGGCTTAGCTACTTTTTCTTTCTTCTCCCACTTCCCAAAATATCTAGACGTGTAAAAGAAAAAGTGGTTGCTTTGTTACATACTGACAATCGCATATGGAGCTGTGGATTCTGATGTGAGCACTTATGAAACATCAGTTCTATATCTTTGGCCCATCAAAATTTTGGTTGAGGACTTATTTAGTATGTTGTATTATATTGATAAAATAAATTAATATAATATATTATAATTTTATAGTTATTTAATATAAATATTATATTATATAAATTTATTTATTATTTTTTATATATTAAAATTATAAATAATTTAATCAAGTTTAAGAATAAGATTAGATCGATTAAATTTTAATGTATAAATTATTATAAAGATTTTTTATTATAATTTTAAATATCTTGATATTTCCAATCATTAAATATTAAACTTTATATTATTAAATCTTATACTATCAAATCTTATACTATCTTTTAAATTTAATACTATCAAATCTTATTTTATACTTCATATCAAATAAGTTCTAAACGATAAGTAGTATTTTATTGTTTTCCACTTTTCCTTACTCTAGACGTACGGTTCATTTCACTTGCTTATAGTTAAGTTTAAACGTACAGTGTTTAAGTGACAAACTAAGTGGAAGGATGTTTCTTGCATTTGATATATAAGTAAAGAAGTAAGCTTATTGACAAAAACGTAATTAAAATGAAAGTTTGCAATAATATTGTCTTTTAATTAATACAAAATGCCATGTGGGTTTCCGCCATTAAAAAAAGACTAGTCCTCTACTATTTAGTTTGCATATACAAAAGACTAAAAGGAGTTATGCTATCAGTAAATAAGAAAGTGCATTTTAGCTATTTTTAAAACAAAAAAAAAATTATATGGTTCATTGATATTGTAAAATTTTGACATGGTTAATAGATTAGAATTACATTATAAAAATTAATGTAAGAATAACTTTTGACAGATAATTTTTTTTAAATGAATCAATGATAAATTTTAATTAATAAAATAAAAAATTTCTTATACTTTTTCTTTGCGTCACTAATTAAATATATAGAAAGGATAGTTGCTTACTTGGTTCATATGATCATTAATACATGAATGGTATAGTAGGTTGGAAGGAAAACACGACATTTAAGCACAAGGAAATATAGAAAGCATAAAAAAGGTTCGAAAACAGGAAGTGGGGGAGAATAAAAGACATTGAGAGTCGTTGAGGTCTTGTATCCATTCTAAAAAGCCTGACACGACAAGCGGAACGGACACAAGTATAAAGTTGTAAAGGTGTGTGGGTTGGGAGAATACGACACCACACTACCTTTTTTCTTCGTCCCACTTTTCTGCATCTAGACAAAACCAAGTGTAGCTTTCCTTTTGATTAACTATTATTCTCTTCTCTGAGAGTGGATGACAATGCCACGATAACAATAACATTCTCTCCTGCACAAAAAATATAAAAAACAATAACATTCTCTCTCTCTCTCATAATATATATTCTAACCATACCATTCTTACCAGCTTGCATAATGGTTTGCAGTTGCGCAGCCCTACCCCAGTTTTCGGAAGCACCCTTAAGTTTTAACTTTCAAAAGTTGGCTCTGTTATGGTTCTTTGGATTATCTTTTTCTTTGTGTTATTTATTTATCTATTTTGGTCTAAGATGCTATTCCAACTAGATTTATTGAAATAATAATTGTTGCTTTCCATACAATTATTCTTCATTCATATAAAATGGTTTCTGATTTAATTTTTCTGGTTTTCCTGAGAGAGATATCTATGTAGAGAGGAAGGAAAGCTATCTAAATTGCACTTTGATCATGCCTATCAACTGCATCATTCAGATGTCCATGCGCACTCTATGAAGTTTATCAATCATTAAATATACTTATACATCCTGCTTTTCAATAATATAATTTTTAATTTTTACTAATTATAACTTATAAGCCAAACAGGGCACCTATAATTCCTAAATTTCTCTCGAAAGTTTTTTTTTTCTTTCTAAAGTAGAAAATTCTGTCTAGGTTCGTATCTTAAATATTTCTTAATCATTTCACTAAGACTATTTGAAGGAAAGAAAAAGACATATACTATGTCCCACGGGTAGTACAAGGGCTGATTAAAATTAAGAGTGCACATTAGGTTGGGTTAAATCTATGAGTTTTGATCTAACATAACGCACAAAATATAGGTTGAATTTGGTTTATGGGTTTGGTTGAATTATAAAATACTTAAACTCACAAGGTATGAGGTTAAGTATCATGTTTAAAAAGTGTCAATATGTACAAATCTAACTTATTTCAGTAAAAAAAAATTTAAATCAGTTTAGTCATTATGTCATTTCAAGTTACTTTTCTTTGACATAATTAAATCTAGGTGTAGGTATTTTTGTCACATGGTCACATTAAGAATGTAATGTGACCAACCAATAAAATAGATATGAGAAATTCATGAAATATTTAACGGATTCTTGCAATAAAAATTTAATGGATCACTTAGATGACAAACAATGTGTTGAGAGAAATAAGAATAAAGTAAATAAGTATATCAATTTATATAATATATGTGATAACATTAGAAATGACGATAGGGTGGGCCAGGGCAGGTAGTACTTCCTCCACTCCACTCCTGTGCTCGTCGGAGGTACCTATATATGATCCCTATAGGAGAAGCGGGTATCACATATATTTAATAATTTAAAATAAAATTTAAAAAAATAAATAAATAAAATAAACTTTAACATAACATATAACGATATTTTTCAATAATTTAAAATTCTTATAAAATTAAAAGATTATCACAAATAACATATCAAATTCAATTATATTTTGTAATAATTAATCTATATAAATAGTTATTACAAGAATGATATGTATTCATTAAAAAAATTATTTTAAAATAATAAGAATATATAATTTTTCATCTCATCTCAAAGTAAAATAGAAAAAAAAACATAATATATATATGTAAAATACTAAATGAAATATATATTTGGCAAGTTTGTGGGTACTCGCAGAATGGATAGTATGATCCCTGCCCCCATTTACTAAATAAGTATCCATCTCTCGTCTCATCGCGGGTAATCCCCATGGATACCCATGGGTGCGGATATTTTTAACATCTCTAAATGACATTGAATTTAGTTGGCTAAAGTGGTTTGTTGTTTATAACTTTTGGACTTGTTAGTTTACTTTAGTTTATTTTAAATTTATGTTAACTTAGTAAGACTTGTTATGTTTATTTATCTTATTTGAAACTTATTATGTTAGTATAAGATTGATTATTTGACTTTTTAATTTATTTGAGACATTGGTAATTTTTAATTAAGACATGTCATATGTAATAAATTTTTAATTTCGTATTTTGACATTTATTTTAGTAGAAGATTTTTTTAAATGTAAATAATATTTGTGAGTTTAATTCAACCTAACCCACTTTTAAACCGGTCGAGTTGGGTCAGATTGAAAGAAAGAAAAATATCTTGACCCAACCCACTGGTTTATGGAGAGAGTTGAGTTCAAAATTACCTCAAAAACCACCCAACTTATCCATTCAACACTGCTAATTAAAACCTTTATTGGCACCATATATATATATAGAATGTATCTGGTGAGATGAGTGTTTATTGTAAGAGTTGAGAAGAATGAATTTAGACTATTGGATCTTACATGAATAGTCAAGATTAGAACATAAATGTATGTGATTTTTTTAAGTGGTTATATGACTTTTAAGTAACTTTTAATCTTAACCATTTATATATAATTATATGGTCAAGAATACTCTTCTCATAATCTTACTCTTCATAATAAAATATATATATATATAAATATATATATATATATATATATATATATTAGTTTATTCATAAAAGAGGAATAATCGGCACCATGTTATGAAGTCAAAAAGCATGGTAGAGGATATGGCAATGAGAGAAATGAAATATAAAATTTTACTAAATCGGTGAAAGTATGTATAATAAGTCAATATTGTGACTAATATAGAACAATAAAATGTGACTAACTAGTAACTAATTATTAACTAATCAAATTAACCTTTAACTATATATATTCTAAATATGGTAATAACCAAGCCTAACTCCACCAAAGCTAGTTCATGAGAAAAAGATTGTCTGAATCATTATAAGTGATATTTTATCTATATAACTAACTAATGTGGGACCTTAACACACCCTTATCACGCCTAAGACTAAACATATAGAGTATGAAATTTGTAAGATTGAATTTCTATGGATGATCTAAGTGAGATAAACTCTGATATCATATTAAAAAATATGATAAAGAGAAAGGAAATGCGAGAAATATAAATATATATACAATAAGTCAATAATATAACTTATATAAAACAATAAAATGTAACTAATTAATAAGTAACTAAATTATGACCCTATTCTAACTATGGTAATATACAAAGGCAGATAAAAGATAGAGAAACTATTTTCTGCTGGCCTTGCTTCCTTTTGGATATTATTTTTTAAAATAATTGTATATAAACTAACCTTGCTAGAAACACCAGATCAAAAAAAAAAAACACCCATGCTAGAAACATAATAAATGAGAACACGTGCGTGGTTATAAGGTATGAAAGAGGACCTCCAACTTCAGAAGTAATTTTTAAGTTTTTTTTTTGGGCTAATTTGGAAGTTTAGTTATTGAATATATATATATATGGCTTTAAACATTTAATTAGCATTTTTATCTTACACTAAATTTAGACACAAATTATACATAATGATATACTGAGTATTTTTATTTGTTTAAATTTTGTATTATACATTAATTTAAATAAAATCAATAAAAATAATCTTAAATTAATGTAATTTTTATAAACATGATATATATCACGCATATTTTTAATTCAACTATAAAATCTGTGAACATACATCCTTTAAATATATTTTTATTTTTGTTGCAGGGACTATAGATAACATTATTCCATCCACACGTCTCTTGTATACACCATATGTTTTCATCTACTGGATTTGGATTGAGATTTGGGATCCACAACCCACCATAATTTCAAATTCAGACTCCAAACTCAAACCCCACTTTTGTTGTCACAAGGGACATATACCGACACATGCAACGAAACACTCCTTAAGTTTATATGGAAAAATCTCTGTTCAACAATGAAAAAGATTTTTTTGGTATTTTTTGTTTTAAAGTTTAGACTAAAGGAGGCTCTTCCCATTTTAAAATTAAGATAAATTATTAATTTTAGTAAGAATTTACAATGTAATTATAAGTTTCCTATTAATAAGAGATTCCTAAATTCAAACTCAAATCATATACTTCTTTTGTTTTAAAATACATGTTGTTTAAGATTTTTATACAAAGATTAAAAAATTATTAAATACCCTTAATTTTAAAAAAATATAACTACGTTTGACTAAATCATTCTCTTATTCTATTAATACCCTATCATTCTTTTTAGTAGATATACCAAGAGGCAAAGATAAAATTGAGAAAAAATAACTAATTCCTTATTGATTTTTTAAAATAACAGATAAAAGAAAACACAATTTTTTCATTAAAATGACATATATTTTGAAACAGACAAGTAATTTTAATGAATGAAAGTTCCACAAGTGCGCCAACTTCAATAGCCCTTTTTTTTTTTGCATGTAATAAGGCAAACCCCAAATTTAGGGAGTGTTTGATTTACTTTCTAATTTCATTTTCAGTTGATATATTTTTATTGATAATTATAAAAATATCATTCTATTTTTATTTTTTAAATTTTGTGAAAAAATGATAAAAAATAAAAAAATGATGTTTTCACCTTTTTTTTTACAAAAATATAAAAATAAAAAACACAATAAAAACCGATAGTATTTTTATAATTATTAATAAAAATATATTAATTAAAAATGAAAAAAAAACAAAACAAAAATCACCTTAATTTTCAAAGTTTCATCTCGGTGGTTAAACATAACTAATTAACTATTTTTTTTATGTGAACTAATTAACTGTTTAGTCTTTGGCACCAACCACCATATAGAAATAGGACGCAAAAAAGTTATTCTTTTGACTAAAATGGCAAATGTTAATTCGTTTCACCTACTTGCTATCCAATTGTCCCATGCAATTAAGGAAAATCCATCATTTTTATTTCCTTTTTTCTTTTTGAATGAAGGGATTCCTCAACTGAGTACACTGTACCAGTAATTTCCTCTACACTTTAACTTCAATCAACCGATCGATCACACTACGGATAAGAATTGTCAATTACGTAGTGGTAAATTAGTTTGAAATTTGAATAATGTTGGCTTATTAATTTGTTTCCTATGGTGTTATCGCTTAATAATGAAGACTTGTCATTTATACACTACTTTTTTATGCATAACTCTTATCATTTTAATTTCTCTGCAGTAACACATCACGTGTGCGAGTCTTATACAGGAACTAATCACTTATGTCAAAATTATAAACAGTGGTACAAAAAGAAGTGTACAAAAATTATTTATTAGCAAATTGATCCATTAAATCTAATATTTAATGATAAAGCATTTTTTAGTTAGACAAAATTTACTATAAGTATGTAAATTATTATTTAATATATATAAATATCTAAAAAAATTAACATCATAAACGGTGTCCAATTAAGAATTTTTCTAATGACGAGTGGTTAGATTGATTATGATTGGGTGGGGAAAGATATATGATTTTTATTCTTAGCCGCCGCTATAGTCAGGAAAAAAATCTTTGGGCATATAAGGGAAAGTTGAATAGTTGGACGTACGGGAGTTGAAGAAAGTAGAGATATCAAGAGAGAGAAGCGTAAGAAAAAAGACGTAACACAATGGAGTGGAGGGGATGAAAATAAATGAGAACACATGCACGGTTGAAGTCTTGAAGAAGATAATGGAGTCAACAATGAGCAACTATGATGAATTAAATGAATGTGAAGTAGGCACGAAGCATTGCTTTTGTCTTGTTTTGGTCACTTGCACTTTCTTAGAATCGTAGTCCAACTTTCCATATACTACAACTTAATAAAGTTGTGCATTAATGGCCTTACGTAGCGTTGAAAACAGGGTTGAGGTGGAGGCTGGATCCGAAACCGGCTTTCTTAATAAAACTCATCACTGGCCTTTTTTTCTTGGTATCTTGTTGGCCTTTTCTTTTGAAGGAGGGCAAGCAAAAGTGATAATGACCCACACACATAACGGTATAGCTAGGAACATATATTCTTCACTCTCAAGTCTCTTTTTAATCGTTAAGGAAATACGTTAACTGAAAAACATTCATTTTGTGTCGGTAGGGTTGTCTGTTTGGTGATACGCATGCCCCATTTCTACGCTACCAATAGCAATTAGCAGCAAATTTCATGGACTGATGGACATGGTAGTAACTAGTAAGCAAGGGCTAGCTTAGCTAAACAGTGCGCGCTGCAGCCTACATATACAATGGATGGGGCCACTGCCCGTTCTTCTCTATTCCAAACTTGTATTTATTCACGATTCGCTACTTCCCCTTTTAACATCTCTAAACCACGTCCACGTGTATAAAAGATTATATTATATGTTTGTTGTGACTTTAAAATTGTCTCAGTAGCCTTATTCTGCCAAACCTTCTCTGTTATCATTACTATTATTATAAAATGGCCACGACATTAATATTGTCCTTGTGGATGTATTTACCTTATACAAAATATATATCGTAGGAGTGAAACTGTGAAAGGCACCACAACCCAAAGGAGGTACATGACATACTTTTTCTTCAAAAAAAAAAAAAGGATAGGCATCGATCGTAATGTCGTATATGGTTGTGGTGTCAGGCAGAATCAAGTCTCCATTTTCAACCTTTTACTTGACTATGATTTTAAATTGTAGTTGCGGTTGGGATCACGGTCATAGTTGTTGTAATTATAGGTATTCTGATTGTTGCAATAAGAATTATGATTGCTGCAGCATAAATTTTTTTAAGCTTACATAAAATGTTACTTTCGTTGTGTGGTTTGATGTGATCCATTGCCGTCTAAATGCGATCCATTACAACTGAAATGCCGTTATATTACAAAAAATTTTCAATGATTTTATTTAACATCACAATTGCAGTCTGATGCAGGTACAATGGCGGTGATGTAATCCGCATTTTAAAAATATGCTTGAGTCTGAGAAGAGCCCGCGACCATAGATGCCGCAGCCTTCACAGTTCACATCACTCAGCAACTGGGTCTGGATGGATTCCTTATATTTTATTCTTTAGCGCCGGGCGTTGCCATCATTTTCAGCTGTAAAAGTGGAGTTCATTTCCTGCTTTCAACCTAGACCAAACCGCTAACGACTCCCTCCTCTTTGTCATTATTAGGTTCATAGTATTATTTATTTTGGGTCCATACTGATTATTATTATTTATTTAATATTAGGTAAAAAAAGATTATAAAATGAAGACAGATAAAGGGGAAAGAAAATAAGAATGCCCCCGTTTTATTAATATAATAATTCTCCGTTTGATTAATAAATATACCTATGCTTACAAAAAAAAACAATATAAAGTTTATAACGCAAAAATTAATTAATCTTTTTCTAAGAAAAAAAAAAAAGGTTGACACATCCTCAGCCCTCCCACTTCTAACGGTTTTTCTTGGTTCTACTAACGGTCTTTGACTATCCCCGCCAAAGTGGTCTATTTACATTTCTGTCCCCAACAAAAACGGATATCACCACTCTTGTCCCCTCCTTCTCAACACTCTTCTGTCACCACCCTCACAGTAGCAGGTAGCCACTCTTCCGAGCTCCGGAGATCGGAGTAGCCATCGTCTTCGAGCCTAACCACCAGCAAAGACTCATGGTCATGGTCATTGCTGCTTGAATTCAAGTTCTTCAGCTGGTGGAAGCTCGGAACCAACACTTTCTCCATCCATTCATCAATGCTGGTTTGGTCTAACCACACTCCACTAGTAATCTTCTCAAGTGCCTCCTCTTGTACTTCAATCGAGATCCCATTCCCGATGACGGTGCTAAACCTTTTCGCGATGGATGCCGCGAAACTGCTGCGAATGAGGTTGAAATTCAAGGGCTTGAAGACAATGGCATCATCTACAGAGTCCAGCAATTCGCGGGGTATTATTGAGGGTGACCCTCCATTATGAAGGACATGATTGTCTTCATGATCCACTGTGAGGTCACTGGAATTGAGTGACCCATCTGCCCTGTCCTCCTCTGCATCAGCAGCTTCATTGAGATCAAATGATAAACCTGAATTCATCTCCTTGCGTGGCTTCAAGGACCTGTCTTCATCGGATAACCAACTGGGTCTGCGTTTCAATGCCTTCTTAGTCACTGACAGCCGTAGTTGCCAACCTCCTCTTGCTAAATTTGCAAGCTTTTCTTCATCAAGTGCAGTGCCATTGTTTGACAGGTATTTGAGGTCCTCAGGCAACCAGTTTGCAGTGAGGATGAACATGACATTTCCAAGACTGATTTCGCGGCCATGAGAATCCGGGAACCGGCCTTGCTCCATGGCTCGTTTTATGCTGCCGCGAATAAGGGTATTGGCTTCATCAATGCCCTCAAGCACGATGACAGAATGCGGATTCCTTCTGATGGCGTCTGCAATTCGATCAAGAGCTGTTTTGCCACGGAGATGATGGACATCAGAGTCTCCATCCCCACGCCATTGTGCAAGAGATATTATTATTGGATTGGACCCAGATACCAGCTCAGAAAGAGCTGCTGCCATCTTCTTCTTGCCAACTCTGTCAGGACCCACGAACAGTAACCACATGTCACCCTTTGTGCCAAGTTGGCGTCTTTTTCCATTGCCCAGCTTGCACTGGGTCACGGTGGTAGCCACAGCAGATGCTGCATCCTGCTGCCACCACACCTTTTCTGTCAGACCTTTGAGTAGCTTCTTGAAAGAGTCGGCATCCACTAGTTTTTTGCTCTGTAATTCATTAAACTTGTCTTGTGACTCAGTAGCCATGCAGCCCAAAAAGTCATTAATGCGCTCTTTGTGTGTTTCTTGTAGAACCGTATCAGCTGGCTTTGTTTGCCCAAGGACTAGCTCCGTTGTTACTGGACTTTGCTGTGGGCTGACCACTGCTTGTGGAGAGGTTCCGAGATTTTTATTCAGTGCTACTTTGGGTTGAAATTGGCACCCCAGCAAGCTCACATTGTACAGGCCCGTCATCGAGAAAGGAGACGGAGCAATTCTCTCTGTGCTCACATTTTGCTGATGAAATTTAGGATGTAAATTCAAGCAGGCATCATGCCATTGCTTCTGCAATTCTTGACTCCTCTTCTTCACATTCACTTCTTGGTTGTTACTCTAGCAAAAGACAAAGGAAAACAATAGTTAAAAGTCATATACTTTCTAGGAAACCCACCAAGTCACCAACTAAGCAACGTAATTGGAAAGAAAAGAACAATCATGACTAGGGTCTTTAGTTTGTTTTTATGAAATTTACCTGAGACTGATCCTTCACTTTAGCATTATCATTAATAGTTCTAGCATTCTGCAACCACTGTGGAAGAGGCGGACGAGCTGCCTCTGATTTGAATTCAGTATCAGATTTCTCAGTGTCTTTTAACATATCTGCTATTTCTTGTTCGTAGTTCTGCATACATTGTGGGCAACAAGTTGATACTCCAGCAGGATCCATGTTCTCAAAGGCACGCCTGGGTGGAGTGATTGTCGTAGTTGGGAAGGCCTTTAATGGGGACAAAGACTCAAGAGAGGTACCAAGAATGCCGTTGGTCACAAGCCTAGTTATCAGAAAATAACATGATTACACGATAATACCAAATGCTGGACATAATAACCATGTTTCAGAGCCTAATCAAGCTAATAGTGTTAAGGAAGACAAAAGCTAAATAACCTCCTGTCTTAAACTTGATCAATGGAAACAGGAACATGACATGCTTAATTTACATTCAAAATGGAATACGTGGGTAGGAGTCGAAGCAAGCTACTGGTTAAAAAAATTAAAAAAGCAGAACAGAAATAATATATCAGATAAGAAGATTCTCAAACTGCAGTCCTGATTGATTCCAATCCATGAAGAATAATTCTTAATTCCATTCCATCAAACATGAAATATTAATGTTAATTATTTTATTTTTATTAGATCTTGTAACAAAACAGACCACTTAAACCAAAGTAGTGAAATTAGACTAGCACTCTTCCATCAGTGATCATCAATCAAAGTAGCAGGCATTCCTTAATTAATTAATCAAAATCTCAGAGTCTCTGACTCTGACCAAAGGATATGGATGAAATTGTGAGTGAGAGAAAAGGAAGAAGAAATAAATTTTTACCTTGGAAACATTGTAGGCAGAGGCGTTCTGGTGGTAATTGACACTACCTGAAGATCCCAATCATTTTCCATGGAAGGATGATATACCTGACACCTCAAGTAAGTCTCACAAGTAGCAGTGCCTAACAACCAAAGTCTGCCAGTACCACCCTCACCAAACTTACCCACCAATCTCCCCATCTCCGCAACCGCAGCCCGCCCAGCCTCCGCAAGCACCTGCACGTTGTTACCCAAACCACCAACTCCAACAGGCTGGTCAACCAGCCATTTCAAGTCACCCAAATTCACAAAAACACTTACAGAACCCGAATTCCCCACCCGAACCCCCAACTCCTTCAGCCTCTCCGGTATCTGTTCTCTATCTAAAGGAAGCTCCTTCTCCAAATGAATCACTTGAGCATTGCCAAAAACCCCTTCTCCCAACTCCTTGTTCTCAATCTTCCTCAGCACCTCTTTGATCGCTGCCTCAGGCTCCGACTCACCCACCAAGATCGGGTTCCTCTTCTTCCTCCTCAGCAATATATCAATAACCCGTTTCACTTCCTCACCCCTCTGCTGCTGCCCTCCACTCCCCTGCTGCAGCCTCGGATTCAAATACAAACTTCGACCCGGCGGCGCCGTCGCAGGCCGGAATCCCAATCCAATCGAATTCGAATTAGAAGGTGCCGAATTTAGGGACTGTTCGATCGTGGCTTTAACGGCTGGGCTAGAAAAACTAGCTTCCCTCATCACCCTGCTAACACTGGGGTCATCGAGAATCGATATGATGAGCTGTTCGAGCTCCACCTTCACGGCGAGCAGAGGCTGCTGCTGCTGCTCCGGGTAGCCGCGGCGCTGGTGAGCCTGTGCGCGCTTGAGAGCAGCCATTAAAGCATTCGAGATTGGAGGTTCGGTGGCAGGGCTCGTGTTCTGAGAGGTTGGTAAGCGCTCCAGGGCGACGCTGAAGCAGAGCTCCAGGGCTCTGCACTGAAGAGGGTGTGAAGAGTTTGGGTGCGATTTTATGCACGCTTGCCGGAGGAAGCCTGAGGGGGAGGCCAGAAGCGTCGCCGCCACGTGGAGCGGCGTCGTTTGCCCATGATTGCGCCTGCCAGCTTCGGCGATGGAATGATTGAGCACGCTCGCCGCCTCTGGCGTTAGGGTTTGTTGGATTGTGCTTAGCCCGGCTCTCATTTCCGGAGTGAAATTGGATGAGGCTCCAGCTCAAAAACCCAAATTTTAAAAAGCAGTTTCTTTTTTTCTTTTTCTTTTTTACTTTTTGTTACAGAAGCAGAGGTTTGGTTGGTTTAGTTTGAGGTTTGTGGTTTGTGGTTTGTGGTTTGTGGTTTGTGTGATTGAATTGAATGAGAGGAGAGAAGAACCAAATCCTGAATGAATCTTATCTGGGGTGCTTGACTTTATGGGGAAAAAAGAAAAAAGCTACAAATGTGTGTGAAACTTACACTTGTGTTCTCAGCCTATATGAGCCCACCAGGCAGAAAACGAAATTAGTGTGCGTGGGAGATAAGAACACTTCAGTATAGACAAATTCGCATTTTCAAGGGTGGAACAGGAACAACTGGATGGGTTGGCAAAACAATCAAAACAAGCTTTTTACAAACACAAACAAAATCAACAAAGTATAATAGCCTAGCTAGCTCTTGCTTTAAGTTTCCGTTCCCACGGGATCTATTTTCTCCTCTTTTTTATCTTTCTTTCCTGCACCTTGCCCCTTCTCTTTCCCTTTCTCTTTCTCTTTCTCTATCTCGAGTCGAGAATTCAACGCCAAAAGATAATATCAGATCCCCTCCTTCACAAGAACGACCCCATTTCTTCCTTCTTTCTCTCTCCTCTCTACTAGCTCTCTATCTCTATCCATCTCATACGGTAACCAAATTGTCCCTCAGAATATAAATGGGTAAAAGATAGATGGAGGGTGTTGAATATAAAGCTACCACCTTTTTCAAGTATTACAGACCGCATGAACTAAGCAAAGGTAATTTCAGCAAATAGTATTATTCTAGTTATCAGAGCACTGTATTGGAACAAAATAAAAAAGGGGGAGAAAATAATAATAATAATAATCGTTTCTTTATTGTGGCGATAGAAAGACACAGAAGTGGAGAGAATTTCTAGTAAACGGAGAATTGATGGATGGATGAAAGTACTATCGGTTGCAAGGATTTCTGGAAAAATGCTTTGTGGACACAGCAATCTCTGCTCTCCTTTTTGTGTCATTTTTCCCTTGTTTTCTTTTTTTAAAATTTTATTCTATGTAATCATTATTTTATTTAACACTTGCCTTTTTAATATTTCTTGTCTGGATTTTTTTATTTAATTTAAAGGCTAATTTGTCTCGACTCAACAGATTAAAGTTAGAGATATGGAGGAAAAGAAAACACCTTTTTAGATAGAGAGATATGTAAAAACTAAAAAGAAAGATGATGATGGGAGAGAGATACTCAGGACTGAGCTAAAGTCTTTGGATTGACTACCTTTCTAGTTATTATCTATCTCTCTCTCACTTGTTTTCTGTTGTTTTTTTCCTTAGTTTCTTAAAAAATAACCCCTCCTTAATTTTATTTTGAGAGCACGTCTCTATTATTAAGACTATATTATAGAATTAAAATATAAATATATAAAAACTAAAATATAATATAATATAATTAAATGATAAAAATTATACACTCATAAAATAATTTTTGGTATGTAAGTCTTACATTGTTGTTTCTTAAAACTGTAATAAAAAGATTAAGGAAACATCTCCCACGAGCCTTATGGGGAGGTTCACCACACGACCTATGACCCATTGCACACATTCATGGGGGGCCCTTACGCGCCTAGGAAATGTGATAGTAACTGCTGCTGTCTCACTCCTCAATTTTGCATTTCAACCAATTTTCTGCTTTTCACACGCAACACCTACAAAAGGTATCTCCCCACTTTTACCTTTTTCATACTTAAATTACATTCTCTTTCTCTCTCTTACTTTATCTCAAGTCCAAAGGGTACGTGATCGTTTGGCAAGTTGCCATTACCACATGAAAATTGGCATTCATTTTCTTTTGATAATCCTTAATTAATAGACGAGAATAAACAAAACTGTCCCAATCAGTTCATTATGTCAAAGTTATTCTAAATTATTTTCTCTCCTGAGTTGGGTAACTTTTTATTTCCAGAGACAGCACAAAATTTTAAATTCGCCTTTAAGCAAAAATTATTGAAAATATAACCAATTGTGAGTATGAGTCATTTAAGTGATATTAATAAGAGTTTGGCTCTTGTCTTGAAGTTCAAATTTAATAAACTCTACTTTGGAATCACATTGTTGCATGACTTCATATTTGTTAAAATGAAAACGATAGCCCCGTTAGTTATTGAAATGAACCATTTATATACAAGGGTATTTGTCTGGTATTTATTTTGGTATTTTGTTAGAGTTATCAAATATTTTATTGATAATTATTTTTATTTAATATAATTTAAAATATTTGTTATAAAATTATTAATTAATAAAATACTTGTTAACTTATTTTGAATATCAAATCTATAAAAATATTATAGCAATTCTCAATACATAATCTCTTAGAATTTTACGTGCAATTGCTTTTTGCTTACTATATATGCATGCCTTTTGGTTTCAACTTGATAACAATGAATCTCGACCCTTTCTTGGGAGATTTGATCAATTCAATGATTCATGTCTAACAAAAACGAATTAAGATTTTTTTTTTAAGTGATCAATTATAAAAATATATATATAAAATTTATAAAAAAATTATATTAATAATTAAATTTCAATAATAACTTTATTTATATTTTTTTCTTATAATTAATTACTTAAAAAATTTAAAAGAATTCTCATCCACCAAAAATAATAGTTTGAACATCAAAGAATGAGGCCGGGTGGATTGCTCAATTAAGTTTGAGTCATTCAAAAGTAAGATGGTCTTTTCTTTCTCTCTCTCTTTTCCCCTTTTTTTCCTATTTATTAAATTGCTTGACGCGAAGATGATGTATTACTAAATTTTCATTTGTATAGTAAAAAAACACTTGTTAAGATCATTTTCTGTAATTTGTGCTGAAAAGAGGAAGTGCATTAAATGCATTGAAAATGTTTGGAGCCTAACCTTCACAGGCCACAGCCGCCCAATAATATCTAGCATTAAATTCAGTGGACAAATTCAACTTGGTTTTATATGGACCGACCTTCATTGAATCCGAAAAATAACAATCTTTTTTAAAGATGAAAACGACCTAGGTCGTAAAACAGTTTCTTTTCATTTTTACTACATATTTTGATTTTTTTATAGAAATATTGTAATTTAAAAATATATTTTTAAAATAATATAAATTAAAAATTAATTCTTAAAATAATATAAAATAAAAAATAAAATATAATAAATTATATCTATCAAATATGATTTATATTTAAATAATTATTTATTATATTTTAAATAAGTCATGATTTTGAAATATAACTTACTTAACAATAAATTTTTTATTATATTTAGATAAATAATATATTTTATCCATGGCTTACGTTATAATTATTTTTAATTAAGTTTTGAGTAAATTGTGGATGGGAACTCCGATTTATCTTTTGTTTAAAAAAAAAAAGTGAATTCATGGCTTATATTAGGACTTAAAGGTTGGAGTTATTTTTTATAAATAAAGTTACATTGTCTAGATCATATAATACTGCTGAATGAATATTTACTTCAATAGCAAAATTAGCGATCATAGGACTTAGAGTTATATAAAGATCATTATATTTATAAATATTATTAACATTAACAACAAATGAACTACGAAAATAATCATATGATGATATTTTTTAATTTAAATAAAAAAAGAAAAATTTTAGATAAAAAAAAGTAAAAAAGTTGTAATAATAAAAAATATAATTAATATTATTAATAAATACTTCTAGTAAGAGAGAATTAAACAAAAATAAGTTAAGTTTTATACAAAGTAACAATGATAAAGAAAACTTATAAAACACTGAAATATGAAACATTACTAAAAGAAGATGGTAGAATTTATAAGTATATATCAAGATTTAATGTAAGTCGTGTGTCAACCCACAACTTCATTTGACATTAAAAAAATAAAAAAAAAATTATACTACACTTATATAAATTAAAATAAATAAATAAATAAAGAGGTAAGTCAAGTATATCAAGTACCATTTACTCAAAATATAAATAAAATAAAATGAAGCACGACTTTTGAGGGATGGTCAAAACACATTTAAATAATTGAAATAAACCGTTTATCAAAAACAAAAAATTGAAACTAAACCACACAACACATTTCATGTAAATTTTTATTAAACAATGAAGTTGTTCACTTCTCTCAAATTGTGGGATCATTAATAAAAATAGGAAAAGGAAAAATTATTCTGTGTCGTCTACGTACCAACTGCCATTGTATGCCTATAGAATAAAAACATGAAAGGGTATATGCTTAATTGACCATTCATTACGTTGTTTATTTGAACAAATTAAATATACAAGATATTGGATCAATAATTGATCCTTTAACATCCTTAAAACACAAGAATCACTTACAAGATATATATGAAATTAAATAATATAATAATAGATGGAAGAGAGGGTTCCAGATAAGAAATGATAAGGAGTGCTCTAACACTAATGATAATCGTGATTATGCAAATACAAAAGTATGGGGAAATAAAGATATATAATAATAATATAAATGGCAATAATAAGATAAAGGTTTATGTAGAGTGTGTACTATGTAACGCTTTTGGGATTCCCAACTTTATATGACAGAGAGTAGCTTAGCCACAGACACACCAAACAACTTTTTAACAAAAGCTTACAGAAACCCAAAAAATAATGAATCATCATAGTTCCCTTTCGTAACGCACGCCCTCCATCCCTCCCTTGCCTTTTACGCGTTTTTCGAGCTCACAACTGCTTCTACCTTTATGCGCACCCACCCTCACTACTCGCTCCTCTCAACGCATCCTCTGCTCCTCACCCTCTCTCTCTTTTCCACAGCCTTTGCTTCCTCCGCAGTTCATTCATGCCTTCAAATTTAAAAATACTTTCCTTAGCACCTAGGATAGGGCCCTTTGTGCCCAACTTTCATTGCATCTTCAAACCTGATCTAACGGTTGCCATGGCGTTATATCCGCTCGACGTGAGAGTTTGGGATTATATAATCAAAGAATAAAACTTGACTTCAATTATTATTATTTAATTATTTTTATTTATTATTTTTAATCTCATTTAATTAAATTAATAGATACATAAAAAATAATTAAAATAATTAGAGAGAATGATTTAAAAAAAATTAAAATCAAGTTTTGTTTATAATCAAATAGGCATAGGTATGAAATATCAATATTTTAAAGTGATTGTTAAACTGATATTCGATAGGTATTGAATTAAATATTTTTTAAATATTTTTATATATTTTTAATTTATATTTTTTAATTTTTTATATCAATACAAATAAAATATTATAATAATTAAATAAATGATAATATTTTGTTATGCTATAATGACTATATATAACTTATGAAACATTAATATATATTATTTTTTAATTTAATATTTGTGTTTTATATTATATTATATTAATTTTAATTTTATATATTATATTTTAGTCATATCGTAACTTATAATTTTCAAATTATATTGTATCCACATATTAATATTGTGTCATATCCGTATACTTTATCACTATCATGCTTCCTAGACCATAACCTTATATTACTCAGATCGGTACTATTACATTACTTATCAATTCAAAACAATAATTTATGCATTATTAAATGTCTTAATTTTTTAGGGCAACCGTATGACTTTAAAGTTTATAATAGTCAACACACTATCTTGTGATATATTTTATGTAATTGCATTATCTCCCTAATAGTACCTCACTAATTAAATTTAAATTTAAACAATTTCAAAACTTCAATGTTAGTGAAACTATCGATTAACAAATTATTGGCAAAAAAAAGTTAAAATAGTTAAATAAACAATCACATTTTTTAATAAGATTTTTAACAGAATTACATTATTATTTTTGGTATATTACATTATTTTTATTACATATAAATAGGTTGATAATTTGTTATGAACTCAATAATCGTCAAACTTTCTTGTTAGGATTTCAGATCTGTCAATCATTCGTTAAAATTAAATAATTTTTGCCAGAGTTATATCAGTTTTCGATTGGATAGATCGATGAAAATTGAGATTATTTCTTGTAGCTAATGACATCTCCTTAATAGAATCCTTATATTGTTTGTGGATGAAACAACCAAAATAGAAGGTATAATAAAAAGAGTTAAGAAAGAGATCTTAATTAGGAGTACAAGGCATTGATTAAGGGCATGACTTTTTTAAAATAAGTTTGTCTTAAAAGTAAATAAATAAAATTGTATTCACTTTAAATTATATATTTATTATGTTAATACCATGATGTATCTTAAATTAAATTAAAAGTGAATATATTTTTATTATTTATTTTTATGAACAAGTTTACTTTACATGAGCTTTTTTCATTCATAAAAATTACTAATATTTTCCTTTATTATGAAAAATATATTACAAATGAAATTTTTTAATGTCTTGGAGTACAAACAACTATTTTTTATTAATAAAAATATTTTATGGACATTATATATATGCAGGGATGGATTCACGTTAAGTGGAGTGAGGACACACACCCCCACTTTACTTTGTAAATTTTTTTTATCTTATATAAGTAAATGTCTTTTTATATTTTTATATGTGTAATTTTTATTTTTATATGTAGATAAATTAGTAAATTTATAGTAATAAAAAGTAAAATTCATATGATATTATTGAATAATTGTTTGATTATATACATAGAGAGAAATATTTGATAGTATTGATAATAAAAATATCATTTAATGTTTTCAAAATATAAAAATGCGACTTTATCCCCACTGGTTAAAATTCATGCAACTTTGTTTTCATTGATTAAAATTCTCAGATCCGTTACTGTATATATGTATGAGATAAATTTTTAACATTTTATATAAATTGTGATATTTATGTACGAATCTATGTATATGTCAAAATTTAGATAAGTAAATTATCATATAATTATAGTAAAAAAATATATCCAAAATGAAATTATATACCATAATAAAAACTTTAAAACTGGAAAGAAAAAACTTCGGAGATATTTGGTATTTTTCTATCATGTACACTAATATATATTTTGTTTGTGTTGAAAATACAATAATATCTTAGTTGCAAGAGAATTTTTATTTATGTTAATGAGTTACTTGTGCCTTGTGCGGGTATTTTAAGAAACTTTAATTATATTATATATTTTTATATATTATTAATAGAAAAATACTGTACAGCCCGAAACCATCTCGGAATTGCCAGGTCCTTCCAACATAATAGTTTTATGAAATTGATATTTTTACATTATTTTTTATTTTATATTATATTTTTATTATATTTTTTAATAATTATGTTTAAGTGAGAGAAAATAATAAGAAGAAAATAATTAAATTAATGACCTGGAATAATATTAAATATTTATTAATTTTCGAAAAATATTTATTATTTTTTTAACATATTTCATTTATTTTATAATTTATTATGAATAGGATCTATATTTAAAGAACAGACATGGAAAGGATTAAAAAAATAAAATAATAGCTAGCAATGTTTTTCTTTTTTATTTGAAGATAGCTAGGAATGTTAAAACTCAAAAAGATGAAAACTTGTATTTAAAGAAAAAAAAAACATATGGTATTCAAATAGATAAAGTATCATAACTAATTAATTTACTTTCAAATAAAAAAATTGTATTTAAAGAAGTTACATATTGTATTCAAATATAGAAAGTAACATAATAAATTAAGTCACTTTTAAGAAAGAGTAACTAAAATTATTATATAAGAATAGAATATTAAACATAAATCAAAATTAAACTTTTAAGTGTTATTATATTTGTATAAATAATTAAATTATTTATTTTATTGTTGACTTTAAAATTTTTCCTTTAAAAAACATTAATTTTGTGAGAAAGGAAAATAAGTATGTTGGGTAATATAAACAAGAAGGGTGTTGTTACTGTAGCTTTATTATTCACTTAAAATTGACTATTAAAATTATAAAAAAATCAGTATAAAAACAAAAAAAATCTCTTAAAATATCACCTTAATAATTTTTATAACTAATTTAAAGAAAAAACACAACAAAAGCGAGATTATAATTTAAAAATATTTTTCAAATTTTGTTTAATTTTTATGTGAAATTTTATTTATTTATATTTTTGAAAAAGTTCAATATTACAGTTGAAAACTTGAAATTGGGGGGAGAAATTAGTTGGGGTTGTTACGTGTGATTGTGAAATGGTGGAGTTGGACAGACAAATTAATGAGAAAAAGCTGACGCGTGAAACTTTAGTCCTTTCCTTTTCTGGCGACCCACAAAAAAGTGATACTTTGGATTTGGAATTGAAAATAGATAGAGAACTGAGAGCCAGAGAGGTCTCAACTTTCTGCATTTATTATCCTCTTTCCCCGCCCAACCATCCTGTCGATCTCTTTTTTTTTGCATCAAAGTAGGTGGCTACTCCGGTGGAACTGAAAATACGAGGGTATCGGTGGGTTTCTTTTTTAGTTGTTAGTTTGGTTATCTTTTATCTGACTTAATTTTAATTTTTGTTTACATAGTATATTATTTATTCTTTTTAAATAATGACTTTTTCTTTTTTTTTTTTTTTGTCTTTAATTTATATTTTTAGTTTCAATATAATGTCGTAATCTTTTTCTAATTCACATAGTATACTTATGGTACATTGAATTTGTATTTTATTTTCATTTATTTTTTTATGTTTTCCATTAATCCTTGGCTCTGATATCAAATTTTTGCTTAAAATTTTTCATATTCCCTGTTTTAAATATTAAGTTAAATCATTTACTTAAATTAGTAATTTATTAATTTCATCTTCTACATTGATTTTTTCTGGTTCATTAAATTTTATTGGTTTTGGAATTTGTTTATCTTTAAATTCTAATAATTTTGATTTATTTGTAAAAAATTTTAATTCTATTATTTTATTTTTCTTAAGATAATTTTTTTCAATATTCGTAAATAGGTATGAAATATCTATTTTATTATTTTCTTTAAAGGTAATATTATGATGTGAATTTGTTAATGCATAACTAACACAATAAGTTACGGAGAAAATTTTATCTCACAGCCTCATTAGATTTTTTCTTAAGAATTTATGTTCTAATATTAAAGTTTTTTCTAATCTTTGAGTATTTAGTGTATTCTAATATTTGGGCATACTTCAAATTTTAGTATTCCATAAACTAAATTTCATTCTATTACGCTTAATATTTTATTTTTTGGATCATTAATTCTATCATCCTTTAAAACTAGTTCTATTGGTGAATTAATTTCTTCTTGAAAAGTTAATTTAATTAATACTCAGATCGCTCCTATATGAATATATTCAAATTTTCTTCTATCTTATTCTTTCTTTCTTTATTTTTCCTTTTAATTCCATAAGTTTTTTCTTATTTAATAATTGTAAACACATGTTTCCTAGGGTATCTGCTATATCCATTAGTGTTTCATTATTTAATTTTTCATTGATTAAATTTTTTTAATATTATTCCAAGTATTTCTTTTCCTTTCATATTTGCATCTTTTGATAAATCTAAATCTTCTTTTTGTATTCTTCTATAGAGTGATCTATTTATTAAAATACTTCCTTCATAATTTCTTTCTTCTTTAGTAGTATGTAAATGTTCTATATCATCTTTCTTTTCTATTTTCATCTATATTATTTTATTTAGATAGGCTTTTATAGTATGAATACTTAAGTTGATTATTGGAATTCCTATTCTTTTGTCTTTTAAAAATATGATTAATTCCTCAGATTTGATTTCATATGGTTTTACTACTTCAAGCTAGTCTATACCTAATAATAGTTTAGTATTTGTTTGCTTTGAGACATATAATTTAGTTTGAATTTCATATCTGAGTTAAAATAAATTTCTACACTTGTCTTTTCTTTAAATGTATTTTCTTCTTGATTAAATTGTACTATTGTTCTAGGTATTGTTTATTCTATTTTACTTGTTAGATCTTTACTTACATAACTAAAATATGATCCAGTATCAATAAGTATAGGCATAATAATTTCATTTACTCTTCCTAGTACATGATATTGAGAGTAATTATTCGAGATGAGTTTAATAATCATACCTGATCTAAGATTACAAAGATCCTTTTAAAACTTCTACTTTGTATCCACCGCTTCGATTTGTTCTTCTGAAATTTCTACAAGCCCACTGCTGCTTCCGTAATTAAATTGTTTAACTTGCTTTTGGTAATTTGGAGTAGGGTAGAGAACATTGAAATTTTAGTAAGGATAAAAAAAATTTATTGATGAGTGATTATAAGTACAAGAGGATGGACATATTCTCAAATGTCCGACTATATCTCATGACAGACTAGCACAAAGTTTTTCTGAGGAAAATGCTCTCAGACTTGAGAATTTTCTATTCAAAAACTCTACCTTGCCTCAGCATAAGAGGGTTTATTTATAGGCTAAGATAACCTAAGGCTATTTACAAAAATGTCGTTACAAACGTAAATGTTTACATCAGTCACCTAATAATTTACATAATGACATAAGGGCTTACATCATTCTTCTATTATTGCTTTATCTAACGAAAATGTCTTCTTTAATTGTGTCGGTTATTCCTTTACTTTTTACACATCTTTCACATGCGTGGTTCCCACTTTCTTTAATCATTGCGCATAAACTGTTGAGTACAGTTGGCCTATACTCCATTAGTGGTCCTTTGAATACGTAAAAAGGAAATTCAAAACTTGTCAGGAGATTCATATCATTCTCCTTTATTGCTTTGCCACTCGTTTTACTGAGTAATAAAGTTTTCGATCCTTTATACAGTGTCTTAATAAATAATTCATTTCCAATGCTCTGACATTGCGAGTAAATGCTTGCAAGCTGGTTTGTCAAAATGACAGTGATTTGATCTTCTTCAAAGATTATTCCAGTAGGTTCATCCTTGAGTGAAAAATTGTTGTTGTTTATTCTCACATAAATTAAATGTTTGGCTTGTTGTTTGGTAATAAAATCTGGATAGGATGAGTAGAACTTCAAGAAAATATTTTGCTCCTTTGCTACATTCTTTTTGAACATTTGGACTGCATCTTTAAAATTATGAGGAAACAAATTAATTTCTTCTAAATTTAAACTTAAGTAAAGGTAGTCAATAAATCCAAATTGGAACATATTGAATGTCAATATTAGTGGTGCTCCAGGAAGGATGTTTGCTTTGATTCCAAAGAGTTTTCGGTCAACCATATAGAAACAGTTAGCCTTTTCCTTATCGCTCCAACTAACCAATCTTTTAAAATTTTCCCATAAATTATTTTTTGAGAATTGTACCTGCAGTTCATGTTCTTTTCTAGAAGTAATTTGAAAATTATCTAGAGAAGAAGGAATTTTTCCTAGAATTTTAAATGGTGGTTGCTTTACTGGTGGATTCTTTGTTGCTTCTGAAAAAGTTCTTAGTCCAAGATAAAGTTCTTTCTCTTTTCCTTTTTTTGAGTATTCCTTAAATACTTTTTATGCTTTTTCTTTGGTCGAGTATGACTTATGTAGTGCTCCTGAGATCTTTTGACAAAATGGTGCTGCTTTGAACCAATCATCATAGATTCCTGGAAATGGTCCATTGAATATTACGTACCACTTGTTAATCTTTTTCTCTTCTTGTTGAAGTACTTCTGCAAGAAATCCCTCCGCTTTAAGTTGTAAATTTAGAACTTTAATATCTGCTTCAATAAGTTCTAACTCCTTCAACTTTTGAGTTTTTAATGCTTCCTTAAGTTCCAGTTGCTGCTTGATCATTTCTAATGTGTTCCGCTCCATGCTCTGGATAATATGTTTGCAAGAACGTTCTTCTCACCCTTAATATGAGAAATTGAGTAATTATATTCGGCAAGCTTCATTTGCCATCTGATTAGGTTTCCTTGCTTTTATGTTCCTTTATGATTAATATTTTTAAAACCTGCAACGTAAGTAGAATCTGTTCGGACAATAAATTCTTTGTCAAGCACATAAATCCGATGTTTTTCTATCATTCGAATTAGTGCCAATGTTTCTTTTTCATGAGTAGGATAATTAATTTCACTGTCTGAAAATGTTTCAGGCATGTATTGACATAGTAATTCTTTCTTTTGACCAGGAGGTTTTAATTTCATTACACCACCCCAGTGTTCATTAGATGCATCGGTTTCAATAATAATTAAGTTATCATCCGAGGGATGATATAACTCGAGAAGGTATTGACATAAGTATTTTAATTTGGAAATAATTGTTTCATCTTTCTCTATCCAAGACCAGAAAGCATCCTTCTTTAGTTTTTGCTGAAGTAGTTTCCTTTCTACTGCAATTTTTTTTATAAAACCTTCATTGAAAATATACGTTAGTAAACCAAGGAATCTTTGTAAATCTTTTTTATCTTTCAGCCTAGTTGAAAAATTTTGAAGTTTTTCTAATACATGTTTTTGCATTATTATCTTTCCTTTTTCGATTTCTAATCCAAAATAATTAATTTTATTTTGTGCTAAAATAACTTTTTTCTTACTTAGTACTACTCCATGTCCTATACATTTATTAAGTACTAATTCTACTCTTTTAAAATGATCATTTAAATCTTTGTTAGTAAAGACTAATATATCATTAATATAAATAAGACAAAAATCTTTGAAATTCCTAAAAATTGAATCTATTCTTCGTTGAAAAATACCTGGTGATTGTTTCATTCCCATTGGAAGTACATTCCATTCATATTGTCCTTGAGGACAGCTGAATGCTGTTAATGCTTTAGATTATTCCCTAAGTCGTATTTGATAAAACCCTGACTTACAATCAAAAGTACTAAACCAGTTCATATTTCTTATTTGTTCAATAATTAAATCCTTTCTTGGAAGATAATATGCATCTCCTTCCATGGCATCATTCATTTATTTATAATTAATTACCATTCTTCTTTTACCTCTTTTTATTTTATTATGATTTTTAACATAAAATGCTGGTGCTAAATGTTTACTTTTTGATGATCTTATTAATCCTTTATCTTCCATTTCTTAATATCTTTGGCAAATTCATCTCTATCTTATTTTGTATAAATCATAGACTTACATTTTATTTCCTTTATTGGATCTTTTAATTTTAACTCAATTAATTCTATATTTTTATTATTAATTTTTAGGTCTAATGGATTTTCACTACACTTTTTTTTCTAAAAGTTCCTCAATATATGCTGGAATTTTTCTTCCTAGTTCTAAATTAATTAATGCATAGTGAATTTTTTGGCATACAGCCTCAATCATCTCACCACGTTTCAGCTTGCTAAACTTGATTATTTTTAAGAGTAAATACAGTCGAAAAAATGAATAATTAGAATTTTAATTATTTCACGTATTTGTTTTTCTCTAATATATGGCGTTTTGAGTGAAATGTATTCTAAGTAGTGGCAAAACGGAGAATATAAGCATAAGAAATTATTTCCTAAGATCATGTCTAAATCAGTTTCTTGTTTATATATAGTTGGAACTAGGGATGAAAATAGGCCAGCTGGTCTGTCAAGGGCCTGTGGTCTGACCTGTTTTAGGCTTGGTCTGGCCCTAGAAAGCACGGACACGCCATTTTACTGGCGTGTCCACGTGTCCGACATAAATACATTTCGACACGCACATAACACGCGTGTCTCACGTGTCTGAATGTGTCTAATTAAAAAAATTATTATTATTTGACTCAGACACGGCTCGAACATAGTCAGAACACATCTCAGACATACCGCGGACACATATTTGACACAGCCCATTAAAATTTTTTAAAAAAATTACTGTATGGCAGTGTACTAATATCACGGCCCACAAACTCAATATCACCCGACCCACCCTCAGGAAAAATCTTCTATTCTTCCTCAATACATTTTGTTCATTGTGTGCTAATGGTTCAAGTTTCAAGTGAGTTTCACTCTGATCTGGTAGTTCAATTTTCAATTATTATTGGTTTCTTTTTTTATTATAGATGTTTGTGTTATCATTGAGGAGTTGTGTTTGGAATGTTTATAATCAAAATATATATATATATATATGCCGTGTCCATGCCCTGTCTGTGTCCTAAAATTTTTGAATTTGGTGTGTCCCTGTGTCCGTGTCCGTGTCGTGTCCCGTGTCCGTGTCCTTTTCCGTGCTTCATAGGTCTGACCTGACCTGTTTAGAAAATGAGTTAGGCTCAGGCCTTTTTAAAAGCCTGTTTCATTTAGTAGGTCAGGTTTGACATCTCAGCAAAGCCTGTTAGGCCTATTAAGTTGGCATGTTTATATTTATTTATAAATATATTTTATTTTTTTTCAATGACCTTTCAAGGCCTGTTTGAAGGCTTAAGCCTATATGAAAGTCTTGGCCTGCTGGACTATTTAGATACCTTAATATAAATCAGACTTCTAAACAGGTTTCAGGTCAAATTAGGCTTCTTAAACAAGTCAGGTTAGGCCCCAAAAAAAGGCCTTTGATAGGTAACAGGCCAGACTTAGGTCAAATATTTATAACACAGGTCTGGCCTGTTTAGGGTGAAGCTTGGTCTGGCCTGACCTGTTTCCATCCCTAGTTGGAACAATAAATAATTTATTTTAAATTTCTAGAGTAATTCTTTTTGCTACAAAATGCAGAAGATGTATTGATTCATCCACAATTTGAATTTTTAATGATTTTTTTTAATTTTTCTCATTTTTTAAATAATACTTTTGTCGCCAAACAAATACTTGCACTAGTATCTATATAGGCTTCTGTTTCTTTATTATTTTTTTAATCTTAATTTTAATATAAGTACTATTCAGATTCTGTTTCTTTTAAAGGTAATTCATCTTCAAAATATTCATATATACTATTTTTAGTATTACTTAGTTCTTCTTCTAATGGTTCTAAGTTATATATTTTATATACCTTTTTTATTAATTTTGTTTTTTCTTTAAAATCTTTTTCTTTTCTTTGAGGACATTCATTTGCATAGTATCCTTCCACATTACATATCCAACATACACATTTCTTTTTTCCTTTTGGATAATTTTTTTTGGTGTTTTTTTTTTCTAAAATGTTTTCTCTTAGTATTTTTATAAGTCTTTTTCCTAGGGTAAGTTTTTGTTAATCTAGGTTTTCTTTTATAGTATTTTATCTTCTTTGTAGCTTGATTACATCATAATTTTATGAATTTTATATCTCTGGTATATCACAACAAATTGTATATCTTCCTTTATTTAATTGTCTAATTGCTTTCCTCTGTATACATTATTCTCTTAATTCATGATAAAGTATTTGTATAATTCCTCCTAGTGTATTAGTTGTCTCCATTATTTGAGTTTGCCAAATGGTTCTTATTTTTATATTAAATGGGTATGGTAATTTATCTATAAAAAAATTCATATATGTTTGTTTTGTATTTGCGTTTAGTTGATAATAATACTTTTGATATTCACATATAAAACTTTCAATTTCACACATATTACAAATTGCATTCTATTTAGATGTGTTTTTGCTTTTTCATGTAAAAAGCTATTTGCTTCTTCTCTGTGTTCAAAAGTATTATATCCTATAAATTTTTGATAAATTAATCCCATAATTATTTTAATAAATTCCTGATTATTTCCTATAGTCCTTGCATATTGTGACCATGTTTCATCATTAATACTTGTAAGAAATTTTTGTACATTTTCTTCTGTTTTGTAGATTAATAGTTTTTTAATATATAATAGATTTAATCCATTAAATCTTTATCTGTTGCAATTAATAAAATTATTTGATTGATCCATTGTAAAAGTACTTCTTCTTTGATTCTTGCACAGTCAATGTTTAATTTATTTCCTAATCTAAGACTTTCATAATGAGGTTTAAATTCTTCCATCTTTTCTGACATATCATTGATTATACATTGTTTCTTTTTCATATTTATCCCAATATTTATCTAGTTCTCCCAAATATTCTTCCCATTTTATTTTAATTTTTGTGCCACTTGACTCTCTTTTTTTCATAAACATTTCATCATAGTCTGATTTGGATTCAAGTACTATAATTTAATATTACTTCTTCATTTTCATTATTTGTTTCTATTTGTTTTATATTTTGTATTTGTTTATTTTCTTCTTCAACTATTTTTAATTGTTCTAATAATTATTGATTTTCTTCAATATTGTTTGATTTCTTTAATAAATCTATATATTCATCTTTTATTCTCTCCATGAGGTTACTAGTTTTAAAAATTTGAAGGTTCTTGTTCTATTTGTCCTATTGATTTTACTAATTCTTTTGGTTTGATTTTTAATAAATCTTATAAATCATTTTTTTGTTATATATCTATTATTTTGTTCATCTTCTAAAAGATTTTCTAATTGTAGTAAAATTTCTTCAAGTTGCTTAATATTTTTATTTTCATCAATTTCTTTTCCTTATTTATATTATTAAGTGTATCTCTTATATTTTTTATTTCATTTATTCCATTTTATATTCTATCACATGTACAATTTACAATTCTATTAGTATTTTATATTAACATAATTATATTCTTATTAATTTCTTCCATCATTTTAATTAATTATTTACTCATTATTTCAATTTATTCTGTTATTCCTTTTTTTATATTTTTAACTTATTTTGTCTTTTTCTTCTTAGACGCACGGTGGCCTTAGTTTTTTGGGTGCACCAAAGAATTCTCCATCAAAGTATCAAATTTCGTGGGTTAATGTATTGGATTGGATCTATTTTTTTTAACAAAAAGTAATTTAATTTGTTTTCATCAAATTTTTTACTATCATTCATTTGATTTTATTTAAAATATAAATTTAACTTAATCTCATTTAATATAAATTGATTTAGATTAAATTATTTTTTATATTTTTATTAAATATTTTAATACATAAATTCATTAAAAATATATAATTTAAATTTATCAAATTATATCAAATATAAATATAAATTAAGTCATCAAATAACAATAAATTAATAATTCTCCTATACATGTCTAAATCTAAGAGAATAAATTAAGTTTATATGAAAGTATAACAAAAAGTTCCTAAATAAATATAAGTAATATAAGAATTTTAAGGTAAAATATTATTTTAAAATATACTTATATAATTTTCGGTTCGCTTTGGATTGAATCAATTTTTAAATTTGAATCGAAATTCAATCAAATCCAATTAATATTTTCAATTTTTTGAGTATTTGATTTATTCAATTTTTAGTTTTTCAATTTAGTTATTTCGATGTTGATTGGATTAGTTCGATTTTGAACTCCCTTATATCAAACAAAGATTATGCTAACAAATATTTTAATGGTACTATTAAGAATATTTAATATTTTTAGTAATATTTTTAATTGGTTAAATAAAAAATAATAAATATTTTTAAAATTTTAGCATATTAAATTTTTATTTATTTATTTTTACTTTCTTAACTAAGGATTCGATAATATATTTCATCAAATAATTGCAAATAACAAAACATATTATTTTCATGTAATATATATATATATATATATATATATATATATATATATATATATATGTGTGTGTGTGTGTGTGTGTGTGTGTGTGTGTGTGTGTGTGTGTGTGTGTGTGTGTGAGGATTACTGAAAGAGGTAATAGATAAGTGGTTCCTCCGTGGCGTAACTCTTTCAGCGGTGGATTGAGGGGGTGAGTACATGCAAAAGACACTTCGACGCTCAAGTCAGTAGTTGCGCAATGAGGGTAGAGTCTAATGGAAATTGTGCATACCCCATCTCTCTTGCTTACTGCATTTATATGAGCGCATAAGGGTTTTTGGTGTCTGAGCATTTAGTGCGTGTTGAGTGCTGCTACATGGGATCGTGGAGACAAGATCGTGGCAGACAGGATCATGGGGTCAAGGTCGCAAGGCCACCACCTTCCTATCGTACAGGATATGATCAGGATTCATTCCTGTCGTTATGCTTAGCATTTTCGTTGCTTCGTGCGCACTGTATGCTTAAGTGTCAGCCTGGCAGGTCAGGTTGTTCCAGTTCTTTGGGCTCGTAACCCAGTTTAGAATAGTTGCCCCCAGCTCGGTGCTTTGGTGGTATAACAAAGTGTTGAGATACAGACTCAATTGGAGCACACGGTCCATGATTTTACTGTGATATGTTACCGGGGTCGATGAATAAAGGGATTTGAGTTACAACGTTGGTGACAGGTTCCACGATATTTTTTCCAAAGGGCTGAGGTCCATGATTTATCGTGATATGTTACTGGGGTTGATGAGTAAATTCGGGATCCGGGTTGGATCGCTCCATTTGCGCAGTTATTCCGTCGTCCGGGGTCTTATTGAGTTGCCCCTATGTGTAGTCGGGGTCATCTTTTCCCAGCTTTGAATCAGGGTTCGAGGTGGTATTCTACTGTGATGGCCCCTTATGGTCCAAGATCCTGGATAAGTGTTCTAGAATGTCTCGCGTCCCTTCGATTTTGAACGTTTTGTGCCCTGTCCTTTTGAATGCTTCCATTCAAAAGCAGTGCGTCATATGGTTGAGAAATAATAGAAGTCGTCGTTTGGGGTTAGTGGCGCCATGATTAACAGTTTTCAAATTTCGAAACTGAAAAGGTGTCATGATGGGGCGCTTCAAATGAAAAGACGCATCTGCCTCCACCGATTGCAACGATTTGGGGGTCTTTTCGTGCTTATAAATAGGAGCAGGGTCTTGCCCTTCCCACTTTTTTGCTTGTCCCTGCACTTTAGATTTCTCTCCCCATATTCAAGTGATTTTGAGTGTCTTGGTGGAGGTTGGTGGTTCAGTGCTCTTTAGTTTAGTGTTTTCCAACACTTTTTTCCTCCCAAATACTTTTCAGAAACTCTTTACGACCAATATCTAAGGTACTTATGTCTTCGCTCTTTCCATCTTTGTCTTTTCCTCCTTTTAGTTTTTTAGTGGAGTTACTTAGTGGGAGAAATGACTAGTGTGAACACCCAATTTTGTCCGGGGTGTTTTGTGAATAAAAATAAAAAAATAAAAAAATAAAAAAATAATCTTTTAACCCATTAACCCATTAACCCGTAACCCATAAACCAACCCATAATCCATGACCCATTAACCCATAACCCTTAAGCACTTATCCTAAATAAACCTCATCAGTTATCCTCACACTTAAACTCATCATTTATCCTAAACCAACCTATCCTAAACTAACCATAACTCATCCTACCACAAACTTATCCTAAATCAACCTTGACAGCTATCATCAAACCCATCCTAACTCAAACTCATCCTAACATAAACCCATCCTATCTCGAACTCATCCTAAACAAACTTATCCTAAACCTCCCTTCACTTATCCTAAACAAACTCCTAATCACATTCTAACTCAAACACCTCAGCCTAATCCTCTCCTATAAAACACCTAACCCATGCATCAGAACATATACTCAGAACCTACACTAAGAACCTATACTCAGAACCTACACTGAGAACCTATACTCAGAACCTGACTTATTTTTCAGCCTTGAAGTACTATTCTGCCTTTACGCAAACCTTCCCTTTTGCTTCTGCCAAAATACCCCTCCATCCCTGCTTTCACATTAAAACCCCTCACAGATCTTCACCACCTTCACCAAAAGCCCCATAGCAGATCCATCCCCAAACTGTAACAACATCCACGGCCAACTCTCCCCTCTACCATCTTGATCTCCATCAACTTACCACCAAAACCACCATTAAGCCAAACCTCCATCATTATCATTCCATTATCTTCATTCCTATCACCTCCAACCTTACTTCATCTTCATCCTCTTCAACCAAACACCCATACCACCTCTTCACTATTATCACCGTAACCGAGTCAACTCAGCATACCCACCATAACCTCCATAACCTCCACTATCAAGCTTTAATCTTCACCGTGGCCAGCCTCCACACAATCACCAAACCCACCTCTCCATTCACAGTTGCCCACGGCCAAGCCTCATCCGTAGACAACCCAACAACCACAAAACACATTCTTTCTCCCCTCACCTTCAACCTCTCATCCAACCCTCTTTCACTAAACAAAAACTGATTCATCACCCTCCACCACGAAATACGGCAAACCGTAACCGAGAATCCACCTTTATAGCCACCCAAACGCTGCACCCGTGCGCCGCTCCGTGCCAACGCAGACCACCTTGCTCGAACCCGCCATTCAAGAACCCGGATTGACGCACCTTGGCGCAACCCACAAAGCCACCGCCACCCAGTAACACCAAAGACGCCTCCTTCTCTCGTCGCGACTCAAGCACTTAGAGCTCGGATCCTCGCCTCCATAGCCACGGTTGACATTTTTTTTCTTTGCTCTGTTTTGTTTTTGGTTTTGCAGAGACTATAGTTTCTTCCTTTTAGTTTTGTTTTTTTTGCTGCTCTCCCTTTCGTTTTTTTTTTTTTTTTTTGGGGGTTGTTTTGGGTTGTTTAAAGGAATTGGGCTTAAAATGAAAAGAAAAATTAGGCCGAAAATGATAAAAAAATCAATCAAAAAAAAGAGAGAAGAAGGGAAGAGGAAAAGATAAATTATAAGAATTTTTTTCCTTTTTTTTAAAAATAATGATGATGATAATAATAATAATAATAATATGGGTTACACGAGTTGTGAATGACTTTTTAACCATTGTATTTTGTAAACATCCGAGTTAAGGATACTTGATGATTTACATTATCATTATTATTATTATTATTATTTAAATTATGTTTAAATTATTATCTTGTTTTCAAATTTTTTAAGTTAAATCGCTAATTGATAACTTTAAATAAAAATTTTGTAACAAATTTGATAATCGATGGGTGACGTCTCTAGCGTGATTGAAGCTTCACCTATTTAATCCTTAATTTGAATAACTGAGCCGCGACGACTTGTTGATTCAAATTTTTAAAGTTTTTTTTAATAAAATCAACCAACCCACCAATTATTTTTAAAGAACTACGTGACTTTGAATTCCTCATTGCACCTGAGGATACGTAGGAGCAGGACTCATATTCCGTCAAGCCAAAAATTAAAATTTCATAATTTATTTGTTTATTTCATTTTTTTTACAAAAGGGGTAAAACAAATATTTTCAAGGATTATTAAGAATTTGCATAATTAATTTAAGGTACCGTCTTAAGACGGTGTGTTAAAAGTCTTTGTGGGATTAAGTTTTCACCCTTCTCTACACATAACCGACTCCCGAATTCAATCTGGTTTCAAAGACTATTTTTCTTGGGTTTTCTAATTTTTCCTAATAAAAAAATAAAATTGGTGGCGACTCCTAATTAAATATATTTTTAATTTAAGTTGTTATCCCGCCATGATATTTCGGTCGCGACAACTGGGAGTGAGGAGATGGTGCAAAATAGTGGCCCATCAGCAGAGGTTTTTAAGTCCTCCTTCAACTTCCTCACCTTCGCCACAGTGGGGGGCCCCAAGCCTATGATGGGGATTCTGGTGAGAGTCTCAGAGGCACTCTGTAGAGCAGACCAAGCCAGAAAGTTGGAAAGGCTTAAGCCAGCCCGCCCGCTTTCTAGGCTTCTGTTAGGAGGTTTAAGTGATTCCTAGGAGTCTAACTTGGGTTCGTCCTCTGTAGGTATAATGCGAACTCGGAAGGTCGTGCCAATGGGGCGAAGGAGGGTTGTCATAGCAAAGCTAGGGAGGGCTGTGCCCACAAAGCCGAAGGAGTTCATTTTTCCCTGAGAGACCAGTATATACAAGTGGGTTGATAACGAGGTTTTGGGCACTCCTTTTGATAAAGCAGTGAGGCCTACGTCCTTGAGAAGTTATAGTACCTCCAGTTGACAGAGGATGGACTGTGGGATGAGGAGTTTGTTATCTGGCATCCCTCAGAGGAGGAGAGGGTGTGTTCGATTCGTGTTAGAGGAGAGCATTTCTTCTATATATATGAAGCTCTTTTTACCTAGATTGGGGTATAGTTTCCGCTTACAAACTTCAAGCAGGGCGTCCTCCTTCACTTGCGAGTGGCGCCTACTCAAATCAATCTGAATACTTAGGGATTCGTCCGGGCATTCGAGCTTGTATGCCTAGTTTTTGAATGGCCATACTTGGTCAGGTTTTTTTTCTACCTTTTATCTCGGCTAACGACCTTAGGGAGTAACCAGACCAAAGGTTGGGTGACCTTGTAGGTGCAGAATGGGCGCATTGTCTTTAAACCATACTAGGAGTCCTTCAAGAATTTTAAGAGAGACTTTTTTAGAATGGAGGGAGCTTCAGGGACAAGGCTTTTTTTATTACCCCGGAAGGTGGGCCATCCCTTTATTTATATTGGACAGACATTGGTTAGGGATGGAGTAATAAGGAATTAGAGACACTGGTCACCGAGCTTTCTCCTCCCGAGGCGTTTGTTTTGAAGTTTTTGATTGAATGAGGCAAAGAGGGGGCTATTTCTTGTAAGGATATCTTAGATGAGCCTGCTATTTCTGTAAAGGCCCTAGTAGGTATCCTGTTTACATATTTTCTTTTCTGCACTTATCTCTTCATGCCTGAATTTATTTATGTATTGACACTTTACGTTTTGTTTGCAGAAAGTATGGCTCCACCAAGCAGACTTTAGTTTTTGGCTGAGAAGTTAGTGGCCTAGGGGGTAGGGCATCAGGATCTCAGGCCTCGGCGCCTGCTCGAAGGGTAGTTGTTACTACACCTTTGCCTTTAATAAGTGTGATCCCTATTCTCGTGGTTATGGTGGATCCCCCGCCTCCCTCGAGCGTTGAGGTCCGAGGTGCTAAACGAAATTCTCTCGTTTAGACACTTCAACCTCGGAAGAGGCAGGCCGAGGGTGGCAAGGATAATAGAGGAAAGAAACCAGTGGTTGAAGGTATTCTGGAGGGGACTGTTTGAGACAAAATATTTGTTAGTTCGGGGTCTCCAGGCACTCGTGGTCCAATTTTGATTCCGCCCCACTTTCTGTAATACCCTAAATGACATGTTAGACTTGTTATGTGTTAAAAAGGTAGCATATGGCTTGTTTAACATGTATGTTTAATTTTGTGATAATCTGAGTTAGTTTGGGTACTTAGTTATAAATCGGACTGTGAAAAGTAGCTTAAAATGACTCAGATAATAGCATAAATTGCTTAGGAGAGGGAAATAAGTATGGATAAGTTATTTCTAGGTCACAAATATGAAGAACAAGTTACAGTTAAAGTTTCAAGGTAAACTGAGCTAGTTTGACATTTTAGGCATACTGATTGTCTAATTATAGTTAGTTTGACTAGTAGCAGATATGAAAATATCAGATAATGTTGAAATGACTTTTTATATAAATCCTAGTATTTATTTTAAAGTTATTGGAAGCTGAAAATCTATATTTAGCTAAATTTGAGTATTTTTAGCATATCGAATTTTATCTGTTATGGCCTAAGGGCCAATTGAGTCTTAATTCCTCTTTTATAAAGCCTTTCTCACGGCCAAACTGTTTCATTCAGCAGAAATAGAAAACGTGAGGAGAGAATAGAAAGAAGAGGAAAGAAAGACCAAAGAGGAAGAGGAGAGAAAGAGGAAGTTCAAAGGGAAAGTCAAAGCTTGAGATCCAACCAAACTTGATTCTTCAACACAGCTCCAAAGGTAGGGGTTCTTTGTTCATCTTCATCTCTTTTCTCTATTTACACCATAGATGCACTTAAGGTGCATAATAGGTCAAATTGAGTTTTAGAGGTATTTGATGTGTTTTGATTGCGTGATTAAGTTTCTTTAGGTTTCTATGACTTGTTCATAGCATCAATAGAAGTTAAAAGCTTTGAATATCTCATTTGATCCCTTGAAATCTCAAAGAGGGGTTTAGGTCACCTTATAAGAGATTTTGGTATTTTAATCTAAATTAAAAGGTTTAAGTTTGTGATTGCTGATTCTTAAGTATTTATAAAATGATTGGGATCTTAGAATCACTTAAAAATTGGTTTGGAATGGCTAAAATCCCAAAAAAGAACTAATGGAACAGTACCACGTTCTACAAAGTTGATGCGGGGCTTCTGGTTGGGCAACACGGCCCGTGTCCGAAGACACGGGGTGGGCTGTGTCTCTCTCTGCTAGGAGTTTTCGTGAACAGAGTTCACAGAGTAAGACATGGGTAGGCCGTGTAGCAAGACACGGCCCGTGTCTGAAGACACGAGTGAAGCCGTGTAATGTGACATGGCTAGTGTCTGAGGCCAGAAACTTTCAAAAATGTCATTTTTGATGTTTTCAAGTTCTTGGCTAGATTGAATCATTAGTATATGTTTCTTGAAGTATGTTAAGATACAAATAGGGATAGTTTTCAAGAAGAAAATTATACTTAGTATGTATAGGAAAGCTTGGTAGTATTGATTTTGTGAGTATCCTTTGATAGCATTCATGAAGGCCAAGAGAAATCGAAAAGGTGTCTGATAGACTCAATGGAGGAAGGACATAATGCTGATACGTCGATAATTCCAAGGCCAGAAGAGATAAGTAGGGATCCATAAGGTTCTTCAGAATCAGGATTTAGACCGAACTTCTCATGCGCCAGGATATATGTGTAATGAGAGGACATACATCTACTTACTACAAAATAACACAAGAAACCATCAATTCCTAAGATTTATATTCTTAGTTCTGAGTTAAACTAGATATATGTATGAGATGCAAGTAACTTGGTTTGTCTAATGTTATGATTAGATCTGGTAGATGTTTTAAACATATTTCATTTGTAGTTATTGAGATTATGTTTATATATGTTATATTTGACTGGTTTTGATTATTCATACTGAGATTGTAGTTTCTCACCCTGCTATGTATCATGTAATTCTAGGTAAAACTTCTTCCAAGGGTAAGAAGAAGAAAAAAGCTAAAGATTAGAATAGATTATGTAGTATGTTTTAAACTATTGTATATATTAGTATTTCTTTTGAAATGTATAGACTTATGTATTACTTTAAGCCTTTGCTAAGGCTGATGATGTATATGTACTATGATGCATTATGATATAAATATTGTATTTCTGCATTTCATATGGCTCTCTATGGTGTTTCTAACGAACATTATGGATATAAGCATATGAATAGTATGTATGAGGTGACATTGTAATGCTAAGTATCTTTTGTATGATGCATATACTAGGATATTGGTATTAGGATGTTACACTTTCCATCAGGCTCGGTGTGGGCCCCGGGATGCTGATCCTTCTAAGTTTATTGATGACCACCTATTAAGTTTTGACGAGGCTGACATGTTGATGGAGCGTAGCGTGGAGAAGGTCCTTCGTGAGGCCCAACTCAGGTGTTTGTGTGTTGCTTTTGCCCTTCGATACGTGGAGGAATGCTGGGAGTTTATCCGGGAGATCATTAGTTTGGAGAAAGATCTTAAGACCCTTCGTGGTGAACTTACCGAGAAGGATAAGCAATTGGTCTAATTTGTTTAGGATGTCACTAATAAGGACGAACAGTTGGCCTAAGCCATTAGGGAGATAACCCGAAGGACGAGCGACTAGCCTAATGTATCGAGGAGTCAAAATTGCTCACCGTCGAGATAGGTAAGCTCCGGGCTGAGGTCGTCCACCTTAGTGATGATGTTGCCGAGGTCCCTACCCTTCGCGATCAACTCATGGAGATGGGGCCGCTAAAAACCAAGGTTGTTGAGGCGGACATGCTCCAAACTAAACTTAATGAGGCGAAGGCTCGGGAGACTATAATGAAACAAGATCTTGCCTTAGCTAAATCTGCCCTTAGCGGTGTCCAAGTTTAGCATGGGCTTCTGAAAGAACAATTTGACTAGACAATTGATGCATGGTCAAGGTCTGTAGAGGAGTCATTTGAGAATGCCCTGAAACAACTCTGTCTTCTCAACCTTGGTTTAAACAAAGAGGGCGTCAGTGCTATGAGGGAAGTCCGGGATAGCCATATCATGGACATAGTTACTTCATGTGGCACCTCACGTGACTAAGCAGGTTCTAGGGCGGAAGATAAAGACAGGACGAAAGTGGCACCGGAAGCTATGCAATAAAAAAATGATATGGTTGCGACCGGGACCATGCAGACTGAGGCGATTCAGATCGAGGAGGCATCGATCGAGGCAATGATGGAGGGTTCATAAGGGTGAAGCCTCATTTTTTGATACCTCAATTTTTATTTTTCTTCGTGCCCCCTGCGTGGGGCTTTACTTATGTATTTGGACAAGTCCCAACCTTGGATGTTTTTGTTTACCTTAATGCTTATTTCTTCATGATGACGTTTGTATTTTTGCCCATCTTGATATTGGTATACTTTCGTTTTGCTTCTGTTCTTCCGAGGTAGGTCCAAAGCCGAATCTCAAATTTTTGTGATGAATGCTCTCCTTTTCGATTTGAGATGCATTCAACACTTAATCCTGGAAATGAGATTTGTTGGAGTGGATAAACGCCCAACTCGCCAGTCGAGATGAGTCCAGAGCTTGAATCTCGGTGGCCCACTTTGTTTAACTTGGACAAACACTTTTTTGCCTGTCGAGATGAGTTCGAAGCTCGAATCTTGGCAGTTGGTTCATTTTAACTTGGATGAACACGCGTTTTGTCCCCCGAGATGAGTTTGAAGCTCGAATTTTGATGGTTAGGATCGTTTTAACTCAGACGACATGAAAACCTCTGGGTATGGGGTCCACGATCTCAGACGACATTCGATTACAGTTAACCTCTATAAAACTATGGTGGGTTCATGTGTTAAGGTTAGGCTCAAATGAGTACGGGTAAGAAACCCTGAATGCTCTACTTGACCCCGGGGGGTGTTCAAGTGGTTTTCCTAGTTTGATCGTTATATAAGGATGTCAGAATAGCTAATCTTTTCAAACCTTGTATTCCTCAAACCTCAACAAGGCGTGATGACCTTGTGGGTTGACAAGCCCAAATATCCAAGGACTCGAGGTTACTGCCAAGATATTAGCTATAGATATTGTTGAGGCGAGGTATTTAGGGACTTAGGGTATCAGCCGAGGTGCTGGCTTTGAGATAGGGTGATAATCATGAAGAGGTGCTAATTTACTGATGTCCATTCATACAATGAAATCTGTGATTACAAAGCATTACATGATTGTGCAGGTCACTTCATGATGGTGATTGCCTTCCTGGTTGGTGGTTGTCATTCCGTGAGTGTACTCTATCTTGGTTACGAGCGTCGTCTTGAGGTGATCATGGGCTAGGGTTGTCATTCCTTGTCGGAGAACATCTTCTCCAGTAGGAGGAGAGGGACTCCATGGACTATAGCTCTGCTTTCTGTAAAGACCTCTCCTCTGATTGCCCTGGGTTTTCCAAATGTACTGGCCCAAGTGTCCATCGCGGACGAGGGATTCAATGGCATCTTGGAGGTTGGTGCAATCTTCTATATTGTGGCTAGGGCCATTGTGCCATTCACAGTATTTAGATGTGCCTCTCTGCGCTAGTTTCTTTAAGGGGGAGGCTTAGGTACGTCACGGAGCTCTGTGTTCATGACCTCTTAGTATATTTGAGTCTGTGATGATTTGAGGGGAGTGTAATTGTCATACTTCCCCTTAAGAAGAGGCCTTAGGTTTTTTCCTTGTTGAGTCGATTGTTCACTGGACTTTGGCTTGGCATCCTCTTTGTTGAGATGCTTCTTGGCCCGTAAGACATCTTCAATATTAATGTATTTGTCAGCGCGAGCCTGAAACTTGTCCATGGTTTTAGGCTCTTTTTTCGCTAATGAGAAGGAGAACTGTCCCAGGCAAAGTCCTTCCCTGGTGTAAAATAGACCGAGCCTTTTGTCCCAATCGCAGATATTTATAATTTCTTTGTTAAATCGGGATATGAAATCTCAGAGAGATTCTTCTTTCCCTTGCCTTATTTGGGAGAGACATGAAATGAATTTTGGCTGTACTTTACTAGTGGTGAAGTGCAGTAGACATCTCGAGGACAGGTCTCTCCGGCTATCCACGAACCTTGGAGGTAAAGTCGTGAACCATCTCAAAGCTGCTTTCTTTAGGGACAATGAGAAAACACGGCACAAGAGAAGTTCATCTTCCCCCCCAACAAACAAGAGTGTGAACATATAAGCGTCCAGATACTCTTGGGGGTCTATAGTTCCATCATAAACCTTGATGTTGGTAGGATACTTGAAGCATTTTGGGATCTCGTACGCCATCACTCTGTTAGAAAAATGTTGGTTTTGTGATACTATGTCCCTTACTGCGTGTGTTTGCTCCTTCGAGTGAGCGGGTTTAGGCTGACGGTTGGGTCAGTGATCCTGGAGATCTCTGGTTGGTGGTCATTGCGCCGATATTGGTCTTTTCTATTTTCATAGTTTCTAGCTTAGGGATGGTTTCCTTCTTCATAGATTTGGTTAGCAGTCCTTTCCAGGTTATGGATTCTGTCCTCCTGACGATGAATCATCTCATCCTGAAGTCTAACTAGGGAAAGCAGTTCCTCTCTAGACAATTCCTAATGGTCAACCACACCCTGACGAGACTGGACTTCATTTTACGTCTAGTCCCTAAGGTGTTGTAATGCCTATACCCACGATCTAGCGTCCCTGGAGGGTGCCCTTTGAGGGCCAAGGCGTTGCCTCGCCAGAATCCCCAGGGAAGGAATGGGGAATCTCTATAGTGAAATAAGTTTCTTACTCGTCTTGTCTGGGTTCCGAGTGGACTACGACCGACACCATGACTGACTAACGATTCACGGGGTTAGATGCTGGGTGATAGTTTGAGGAGGGAGCGTTGTGCGCAGTGGAGACGTGGTTTTGGTTGGTTGATGTCTGTCTCCTTCTCGTGTTCATCATGATGGTGACAGTAATGAGAGTCTTTTAAAGTGGATTTCAGAGTAGAAATTTATCTCTTCCCACTGACGACGTTCATGTTCAGAACTGGATTCTGAGGATTACCTGAAGAGATAATAAATGAATGGTTCCTCTGTGGTGCAACTCATTTAGCAGTGGAGCGAGTGAGTGAATACCTGTAAAAAATACTCTGACACTCAAGTCAATAGCTACAAGGAGGGTAGAGTATAATGGAAATTGTGCGTACCTCATCTCTCTCATTTATTGTATTTATATGAGCGCATGCGAGTTTTGGTATTTGAGCATTCAATGCATGCTGAACACTGTTACATGGGATTATGGCGACACGATCATAAGAGACAAGATCGTGGGGTCAGAGTCGCAAGGCCACCACATTCTTGTCTTTACTTGCCTGGTCATACAAGATATGATCAATGTTCAGTCTTATTGTTATGCCTGACATTTTGGCTGCTTAATGTATATACTATACATTTGGATATCAATGTTGTTTCAATTCTTTAGGCATGTAATCAGGCTTTTATATATATATATATATATATATATATATATATATATATATATATATATATATATATATATATATATATGCAATTTCTGAAAGTAAACAGTGTACACTTTTAGGCGGGGGGGAACACTACAATGCAGCTCATTTAAAATCGATCCACAATCTTCTGACACTAGGCAGAATCTTGCCTTTTTCGTCCTGCGAGAGTGACATTCGGCGACATAACTTGTTTGTGAAATAAAATAATTAACATGACTTTCGCTAAAAAAAAGATATTATTTCATTGATACGAACTTAACTTAGGCATAAACATGTCAATGTTGGTTTTGGCAAGGGTGACCATGGGTTTGTCTTCAGTGGATGACTCTTCATCTTAATTAATCTATAAAATATGGGTTGAATATGGTTGTTTGTTTGTATTTTTTTTTTTAAATTCAAACAAACTTGACTTTAATTAGATTGAGTCAATTTTGATTTGTTTAACTATATTAAAATTGAATCAATTGAATATTTTTTTTTTTTATTCTGACTAATTTTTTTATTCGATTAAAGATAAATTATCTATATTAGGATTAAAAGATTCTCAAAAATATTATTTACAATTTAACTTTAAAAATTGATATAATTAAAACTCAAATCTTTGATCATATGTCTATCTACACTTCATATATTTATTTACCATTAAGATAATTCCTTGAGGTTAATCACTTTAATTTTATACTTTTAAAATATTTTAGTATAAACTGACATTAATTTTGTATAATTATTTTGAAAGGATTAAATAAAAGTTAACCCAATCATACCATCAAAACCAACTCAATCTCAGGGTGATAAAAAATTTTCTTCCGACTAAATTTTATAGGCTCAATTTTTATTTTTGTCGAAATCTGATCCAACCCAATGGTAATTATCACTAAGCCTAGGCTTAAATTAAATACTTTTCTATACAAAATAAATTAAAAAAATTATCATACATCTCTTTTAAAAGTGTGTATATTATTGACTTATTTTTTAAAAATGTCAAATTTAATAAAAAAATAATAAAATAAATATAATAAATAATATTAAAAAATAAAAATATATATATTATTAATGATAAAAATATCACAATCAAAACAAATTTTTTGTATTAAAAGTTAAGTACATGTTATCAGGTAATGTAGGATTCTATATTATAATAACTGTCTCTCTCGCTCTATCACGTGACATGAGGATTAGTTTTCAATTAGTAAATACATTGAATAATGTTGATAAAAAAAATCTTGAATTTGACTCTTCGTGTCTCTTGAAATAGAAATAAGGACATTTGAAGCGCATTGTTAGTTTCTCAATGAATATGTGTAAGTGTACATAGTCAATAAATAATAAAGTATAAATAAAAATTATTCTCACGAGAATTTACTTGTATTGAGTATAAATTTTAGAATTAACCTTTTTATTTAATATAATAAAATATAGTGAAATTTTTAAGCATGTAAAGTAAATAGAATAATGAGGTATCGGAAGCAGTGAGTAATAAATGCAGGAATTAATGAAAGTGATAAATGAAGTGTTTTAAAATAGAGATGGAAACAGTTAGGATTCTAATCCTTTGTAATTATTAACATCAGGGTAATCTATGCTTCAGGATGTTACAACATTTAGCCCACGGGATAAAGTTTTGCTTTCCAGCAGTAAACACTGAGTTCATTAAAAGTGTCTTATTCCTAAGTTCAATTTAATTTCCTCAGTGGTCATAGAAATCACGTCCACTATTAAAGACTTGAAGGCTATTCTAGCTCATTCAACACAATTAATTTTTCAATTAATTATTCTATCTTTATCTTCTAATCAAGTCCACCAACTTGGTTTTTCCAAACAAAATCAGTTGATATTTCAGATTAGTTGATCATGCTAAACAGAAATTAGGTATTAAAACAGAAAAGAAGAAAATGAATAACATCCATAACATTGGACTACCCTTCAGTACAAATTACAAATTCATAAAATCCCAACCAAAAGAATTTAGCTCATAATGAGCTTGAAGACAAAACAAGCAAAAGAATTGAAAATTAAAGGCATTCTTCGTAAACAAAGAAGCTACGAAATGACCAGCAGCAGCTGACGGCTCCCTGCTCAGCTCTCTCTCCCAGAAGATGCCCCAGTACAAAAGTCACGCTCCCCTTTTGTACTAGCCCCCCAAAAAAATAGGGTTACACACTCTCTCTCATGCTTCACTTTTTGGGCCTTTACAAAGTCAAATATTAAAATATTTCTTGGCCCAACTCTCGAGTACACTCAGCTGCTGCATTATATTCTCTCTCTTCCTTTTAAGTGCAGTATGTCAGGTATTTTGTCTTCTAGTGGCCAAGAGTGAAGCTGGAAATGATTTTATCTTATAGTGGCTTTCTCTCCCAATTTATGACATTCCAAAACATCCCAAGCATTCCTTGAGAATTTACACCTTTAAGACCTGCTCAAAATTAAATCAAACCTTCATCAATAACAGATCAGAATTTACAGCTATTCGAGATTAATCAGATTAAACACAAATATTTATTCAATCAAATAAAACTTGAAGTTCTTCTCCTAAATTGATCAAAACAAGAGAAAATGACTAAGCTAAAAAGATAGTAATAACTCTTATTTCTAAGAGTTATCACACCCCCAAACTTGAACCATTGCTTGCCCTCAAGTAATGACATTCAACAATTACTAACAGAACAAAATTAGAATAGTATAAGCAAAGTCCATGCCAATCCTCAGATGCAATTTTCAGAATTATGCAATCACTTTCCAAAATGTGTGTGTGATTTCCTTAACTCTCAATTCAATTTTTAGCAAGGAACTCAACCAAACCACCCCTCAACAGAGTCTTAGGTGCAATTTCCAAATGTCCATTGGAATTAAGGGTGAAGACTCACCAGATTATCTTCCTAAGAACAGGGGCTTAACACATTATTGGATTTGTCATATCGCTCATTTCACTCTATTTTATGCTGTGTGTAAATGTTTCACTCAAACATCTAACACATATAACTCTATCATATGCTTGACAAATTTCTATCAATCAAGAGCACACACACATTGTACACAGCAAGAGGACTTAATGGGTTGTAATGAGGCTAAGGTTTGGGTGTGAAATTTTGGGAAAGTAGCTACTTAAGTGGAGTTCAAGATCTTTGTCAAAATTACCCACTCCCAAATTTAGACATTTCGAATATATATATATATATATATATATATATATATATATATATATATATATATATATATATATATATTCATATTTTTTTTTATATTGGGGGAGCCTATTTTTTTTTTAATTATTATTATTATTATTATTATTATTATTATTATTATTTTTATTTTTTATTTTTTTTTTTTTTATATAGGCAACCCACCCTTTAATTTATATTGTTGGTTGTCCTCAACCAATGTGGTCAGAACCTATAAGTAAGTAACACTTTGACACAATCCTAAACTCCAGCTAACAGGGTAGTACATTGTTTTTCAGGGATTTGTAGCTTGTAACGTGACTTGTCACCAATGAAGAAATGCTTAGGCTCAAAGGGGTTCAGAAAGGGTAATACGTGAGGGTTGGCCTTTGAAGTCTCAGTAGTTAACAAAAACAGTGCCTCAAGTCAATTTGTGTACAACAGTGAAATATGTAATCAATCACAGAAATAAGGCAAGTTCTGCAGAGAAAAGACATGTATGGAATGCATGCTGAACTGAATCTGTTGAAGTCCAAAAGTTCACAGGATTGATGCTGTAAAGTTCTACAACACTACATTCAATCTCACTCACCCCCAAACTTAGGTTGAAATCTAATTCGTACCTCACCTATTGTTCCTTGAACAAGGGTCTTTACAACCCAATTCCCCCAATTGATTGGTGTCTTTTGAAAGAAGTTCTTCTGTTAAATCTAATTAGAGCTAGGGATTTTGTGGGGAGAAAGGATTAATTCAAGGTATGAATGTGTTTCACATGTAGTAAAGTAAAACGTGTCTTCATCAGATGCACATAGACAGCAAACACCATTCATTCATTAATCATGCAGTCAAGGTGGGGCCCCCACTGATCATTGAGCCTACTATATTTAAATAGTGGAGGCAAACAAAACTACAATTGTAAAATAGAAAGTAAAACAAACAAAAGTAAATTAAAACAAACTAAGAAAGATCAAGGAAATCTGGTCATCGATCTGACTGACAAAGATTGCTGACACCTTGGGTGTTTCATCTTGCTCAAGGCTGAGCCAATCTTACCGCTTGCTTCGCAGCTGGCTGGGACTGGCGTCTGCTTCATTGTTGTCTTGGCTGTAGCGGGAGTTTCTTTGGTAATAGCCAACTCAGCACTTCTTTCTTTTTCAGCTTCATCTTCCTCCCCGCCACCATCACTTGGCTGAGCCTTAGAGGCTGTGATGGACCTGACTTTCCCAACTCTTCCTATATTAGGCATGTTATCTTCAGAGTCAGCACTGGTTGCAGTGGGAGTCGCCTTAGCATTTCCAATAATTTTAGTTGTTTTTCTAATCATGGGAGGAGCTCGATGCTTGATTTTTCCCTTCTTTGGTGGAGGGGGGGTCTTCTGGTGCTTCATCGATCATCTTTTCTTTTCCTCTCTTGGATCCTCATGGTTGAGTTGGAGGTGGCGGTGGATCTCTGGGTGGTGGTGGTGGTGTCCAGTCAGAACTAACTTCATTGTTATTGATGGAGTGATCACTAGCAGTGGGATTCACAGAGGGTAGTTCAGGGTCTTGTTCTGGTGCAGGAGGGTTAGCAGGTGTAGAATCCTTAGCAGGGTGTGTTTGTTTCTTGGGTACAGGGGAGGAGTACTGGAATGGGTCAAAGAGTGCTTCAGGAAACAGAGGAGGATAGCTACCTTACCTCAGCTTGTGGATTCCAAGGGTTCTTTGCACCCGCAGATGCTGCTCCTTAGCAAATTCTCAAAAGAGTTGCTGCTGCTTGAAACTATGCTGCAGTATTTGATAGCAGTGGTCCACTTTTGTGCTCACGTCATCTGGCTGTTCCTGCGGCCCAGAGGAAAGAACTGAACCTTGCACCTTGGATGCGGATGCACCAAAACGTTTGATAGCCAGCAGATCGATGGCTCCCTTGTTGTCCATAATTTCATCCTCAGACAAGGCCTTTATTCCACATCGCAAACATAAAGAGGTGATTAAAGACGGGAAAAAATAGTCCTTTCTTCTTGAACGCATAAGCAATAATTTCCCTCTCAATCAGTTGTCCTACATCCACCTTCTTCTTCGTCGAATAGTACAATAGGACTAACTGTCCTTGTTCTTGTTTCTAAATGCACGGTGGGGAGAATCTTGGTTACGATGACATGATACCAAACTTTGGCCAAGGGGTGAGATCAGGCCTGGCTATTTTCCAATTCTCATCTGACTGAATCTAGTTTGCCCCTTCCACTGTGACTTCCCTCATCATATCAGTCAGCTCTGTTTCCTCAGCATTTTTCAACAAAGTCAGGTATTCATCTTCAACACCCTTCAAGCCCCATCTTCTGTTCAATGTGGCGGCAGAGAACGATACCTTGGAACCTCTCACTATGACATATTTTTGCTCTGGTGCGGTCAGATTGGCATAAAACTCGCGCACAAAAGGGACAATGGGTTCTCTTGGGTGAGTCACGAACTGTTTCTAGTTGTGATTGTCTATGAGCTCAGCCACATCCTCAGTGAGCCCGTAATGAGGGGAGTCCAGAATGAAGAAACCCTTCTCCAAATGGAAGTTCCGCTTCTTGATTTCCCTTTCAAACTTTAGTCTCCCTTCCTCATCCACAAAACGCAAGTTAGTTTCCTCATCAGAGGAGGGTGAACTAGCAGCAACGAGCTGTTTGGAAGATTGAGCTGGTGCTTTAACCATGGTATTTGAAATGGTATGAAAAGGATTGGGTTGATGGTGACTGAAAGAGATGGGTGAGATAGAATGTGTGAGTGGGGTTGCGTGTGGGGCTAAGGCAGAGAAGACAATGGCTTTAATAGAGAGAGAGGGAGTTTAAAGTGAGAGGTGAAGGATGGAGATGATTGGTGGAGGGGAAAGTGACATTAAGTGCGTGGTGGGAAGAAATGTACATTCCCACGCTGACTCTTGAACTTGGAAAACTAAGAAAATTTAATACTGTTGCACGCTGCTCTTATGCTTGCCCAACAGTCACCATTACTACAATGTTAATTGGGCCTGACTTGACTACACACCAACCTGCCCATGATCAACCTTGGGCTTAGGACGCTCTAATCTGTAAACATATGTTAATCAGCATTTATATATATATATATATATATATATATATATATATATATATATATATATATATATATATATATATTATATATATATATATAATTTTTTTTAGAAAATGATTACTAAACCAACTTATGTTAACTGAAATTTAAAAGATAAAGTAAAGAATATAAAGCTGGGCTGCCTCCTAATAGTGCTTGATTTTGTGTCTTCAGCCTGACTCCACACTGGTGGTTAAGAGTCTGAAAGATGAGTGGTGACCTTCATTCTTGCACACGGCTCACCCCAATATTGCTTCACTCTTTGTCCATTTACCTTGAACTCTCTTCTAGAATTTTCCTCCAACAAATCCACAGCTCCATGCGGATACACCTTGACCAATTTAAATGGTCCAGACCACCGGGATTTCAACTTCCCAGGGAACAATTTTAATCTAGAATTAAACAAGAGCACTTGCATTCCTTCAACTAATTCCCTGGGTTGGATTTTCTGATTATGCTATGCTTTGACCTTGCTCTTATATACTTCAGCATTTTCATAAGCAAAGAGCCTGAACTCTTCGAGTTCATTCAGCTGTAGTAACCTTGCTTCTCCAGCTGCTTATGCATCAAAGTTCAACTTCTTTATAACCCAAAATGCCTTGTGTTTCAGCTCTATTGGTAAATGGCAAGCCTTGCCATAAACCAATCTGTAAGGAGACATGCCAATGGGGGCTTTGAATCTTTGTTACGTAGGCCCGAGAGCATCATCTAAGTGCACGGACAGTCCTTCCTAGAAGGATTCACCATTTTTCAAGGATTCTTTTGATCTCTCGTTGGACACTTGACTTGTCCACTTGGTTTGAGGATGGTAGGCAGTAGCCACTTTATGTTTCACTCCATATTTTGCAAGCAAGTTGGCAAACAGCTTGTTGCAAAAATATGTCCTTTCATCACTGATTATGGCCCGAGGAGTGCCAAATCTGGTAAATATGTTCTTGTGTAGGAATTTTGTGACTACCCTGGCATCATTTGAAGGCAATGCTCGCTTCTACCCATTTAGAAACATAGTCTCGCAACTAAGATGTAAGCATTTCCATAAGATATAGGGAATGGTCCCATAAAATCTATTCCCCATACATCAAACAACTCGATCTCCAGAAATGGTGTTGAGTGGCATTTCTTGTCCGTTGGAAATATTCCTACCCTCGACATCTATCACAATTCTTGGCAAACTCGTGAGCATCTCGAATAAAGTGGGCCAAAAGTATCCGATTGTAAGACCTTTCTGTTGTTCATTTCCCTCCAAAGTGACCACATGTAAGAGGGACATGGCAATCATTAAGGATAACATGCATTTCTTCCTCAGCAGCACATCTCCTCATGATCTGGTCTTGGCATCTTTTGTACAAAAAAGGTTCATCCCAGTAAAAGTGTTTAACTTGATGCAAAAACTTCTTTTTCTGTCGAAAATTCATTTCCACCGGAATTACCCCACTGACCAGAAAATTCACAATGTATGTGTACCAGGGTGCTACAGCATTTTCAATCAGTAAAAGGTGTTCATCAGGAAAATTTTCTTTAATTTCTCCTTGAGGCTTGGTTTCTCCTTTCTCAACAATTCTGGAGAGATGATCAGCAACCTGATTTTCAATTCCTTTCTTATCTTTGATCTCCAAATCAAATTCTTGAAGCAAGAGCACTCATCTGATAAGTCTTGGCTTGGCATCCTTCTTGTCAATGAGATACTTGATTGCTGCATGATCTGTTTATACTACTACCTTGGTTCCAACCAGATATGATATGAACTTATCGAATGCAAATACTACTGCCAACAATTCTTTTTCTGTAGTGGTGTAGTTGATCTGAGCATCAATGAGAGTCTTGCTAGCATAATAGATAGTGTGGAAGATCTTGTTATACCTCTGACCTAGCACAACTCCCACTGCAAAATCACTTGCATCACACATCAATTCAAATGGTTTCTCCCAATCTGGTGCTACTATTACGGGGCGTGATCGAGCCTTCTTCAGAGTTTCAAAAGCTGATAAACATTCTTCTGTGAAATTAAATGCACTATCATGCTCTAGCAGTTTGCAGAGTGGCTTGGATATTCTAGAAAAGTCTTTGATGAATCTCCTATAAAACCCAACATGCCTTAGAAAACTTCTGATGCCCTTAACAGAATTGGGTGGGGGAAGTTTTTCAATCACCTCAATCTTAGCCTTGTCCACCTCTAAGCCTTTCTTTGACACCTTGTGGCCTAGCACAATGTCTTCCTTGACCATGAAATGACACTTCTCCCAATTTAGCACTAAATTGGTTTCCTCACATCTGTCCAGCACCTTTTCTAAATTGTCCAAACATCCCATGAATGAATCTCCAAAGCCTAAAAAATCATCCATGAAGATTTTCATAGTTTTCTCAATAAAGTCAGAAAAGATGGCCATCATGCACCTCTGAAAGGTTGCTGGAGCATTACAGAGCCCAAAAGGTATTCGTCTGAAAGCAAATGTACCATAAGGACAAGTGAAAGTAGTCTTCTGCTGATCTTCGGGTGCCACTGCTATCTGATTGTAACCAGAATAGCCATCTAGAAAATAATAAAACTCTCTTCCAGACAACCTATCAAGCATCTGATCAATGAATGGTAGGGGAAAATGATCCTTCCTTGTGGCCTTGTTTAACTTTCTATAATCCATACATATCTTCCAACCTGTGACTGTTCTTGTAGGAATCAACTCATTCTTCTCATTTTTCACTATAGTAACTCCTCCTTTCTTTAGAACGCATTGCACGGGACTTACCTATACATTATCTGAAATGGGGTAGATGATTCCTGCATCAAGCCATTTAATGATCTCCCTTTTTACCACCTCTTTCATAATTGGGTTCAATCTTCTCGGCCTTCAATATTGTTCTTGGTATCTTCCTCTAAGCAATTTTGTGCATACAAAGGCTAGGTGATTCCTTTAATGTCTGCCATTTGCCACCCAATAGCTTTCTTGTGCTTCCTCAAAAGTGAAATAAGACTACTTTCTTGCTCAGAAGTTAAGAAAGAAGAGATGATAATAGGAAGAGTTTCCTTTTCTCCAAGATAAGCATACTTCAGATGAAAAGGTAGTTGCTTCAATTCAAGGATGGGAGGTCTTTCAACAGAGGGAACATTCTTCGTGAAGGTGTCTGCAGATATATCTAATGATTCATATTTTCTGATCCAGGATCTGTGTGCCACATTTCCTTCCACTAGTTGCTTTAATTGTTCATTTCCAAAATCAGTTTCCTTATTCAGTTCAGACTCATGCTCTAAGTCTCTGCCTGATGCTATCAATTGCTCTTATACCAGAGAATCAATATCAGTAATAACAGAACAGCTTTCTATATCTTCATCAGGATAATGTAATGCATTAAAAACATTGAAAGTTATTTACTGATCATTCACCCTTATAGTAAGTTCTCCTTTCTGCACATCAATCAATGTTCTTCCAGTTGCCAAGAAGGGTCTTCCAAGGATGATTGGGATTTCCTTATCAGCCTCAAAGTCTAGAATAATGAAATCCACTGGAAACACAAACCTGTCCACTTTGATTAGGACATCCTCAATCTTTCCTTCTGGGTAAGCAATAGACCTATCAGCAAGTTGCAAAGTCACAGCAGTAGGCCTGACTTCACCAATATTCAGTTGCTTGAAAATGGACATAGGCATCAGATTAATACTTGCTCCAAGATCACATAAGGCTTTTCCACAATAAGTATTTCCTATAGAGCAAGGGATAGTAAAGCTGCCTGGGTCCTTCATTTTCTGAGGAACTTTATTCTGTAACAACTGGCTGCTCTCCTTTGTCATTGCCACTGTTTCAAATTCTCCCAATCTCTTCCTCTTAGTAAGAACGTCCTTCATAAATTTGGTGTAGTTGGGCATCTGCTGTAGAGCTTCAACTAGAGGTATGTTAATGTGCAGCTGCTTCAGAATATCCAGAAACTTATTGAATTGCTTCTCTTGAGCTGCCTTCTTCAATCTCTGTGGAAATGGAGGAGGTGGCCTCTCTGGAACCATCTTGGGTTCAGTCCACTTAGGAATAACTTGCTCTGTATCTTCAGGTCGTGGAACTGATTCATGCTTAGGTTCTTCGGTTTCAGCTGGTTCAGTTACCTTTGTTCCCTGCTAGCTTGTTCTAACAGCACTGTAGCACTTTACCACTCCTCGGGGTTCTGACTTTAACGTGTTCCTTCCCTTTATCATTTGAAGACGATGGAGACTCTGTGGAAGCTGGTAAAGTGCCAGCAGGTCTGTTAGCTAATGCATTAGCCAACTGACCTACTTGGTTCTCCAAGTTTCTTACAGCGGCTCCTTGATTTTGGATTTGAGCTTTAGTTTCAGCCATGAAACTTTTCAACATAGCTTCCAGAGATGGCTCCTTTGCAGGAGCATGGTTCTGCTGCTGAATGTTCTGTTGCTATTGTTGGTATTGTGAAGACGCATAACCAGCAGGAGGATTCAGAGCGTTGTTGTGATTACTATAGCTGAAATTAGGATGTTGCTTCCAGCCAGGATTATATGTATTGGAAAAAGAATTGTTCCCTCTATTTCCCACGTAATTCACTGACACTGGATTGTTAGAACATTCTTCAAACAGATGCCTTCCTCCACAGAAAACACAAGCTACTGAATCTACTGGAGCCATAGTAGGTTCACCCATGTGGTTCTTCTTTGGTGTTAACATGTGATTAAATTTTTAGCATATTGGTAATGGCAGCAAGCTGAGCAGACATAACACTTATCTCCTTCACTTCATGAGTACCAGCCCCACCTTTAGAATAATTTGCTCTGCTAGTTGGCCACTGATAACTATTGGCAGCTATGCTCTCAATTAGCTCATAAGCTTCATTATAAGACTTAGTCAAAAGAGCTCCTCCAGAAGAAGCATCCAACATCAACCTCGAAGGAGGTAATAATCCATTGTAAAACGTTTCCATTTGAATACACACAGGAATGCCATGATGAGGGCACTTTCTTAACAGATCTTTAAACCTCTCCCAAGTTTCATACAATGATTCATCATCATTTTGCCTAAAAGAAGTAATATCATTCCTCATTCTGGCATTTTTAGTGGGTGGAAAGTATTTTGTCAGAAATCTTTCAGCCAATCCATTCCACGTAGTAATTGAATTGGGTTCCAAAGAGTTCAACCAAGTCTTTGCTCTGTCTCTCAATGAATAAGGGAAGAGTCTCAATTTGAATGCATCATCACTTACCCCAGGAATCTTGAAATTGCTAGCCACTTCCAGAAATTGCCTTAAATGCAAGTGGGGATCTTCAGTAGGGGCACCACTGAACTGCCCAACAGTTTGAAGCATTTGAAACATCATTGGCTTGAATTCAAACTGCTGGGTAGTTATTGCTGGCCTCACTATCCCAGTATTCATCGTTTGGGGATCAAAGACTGCATAGTCTCTGATGGACCTCTCTTTGTCATTTGCCATGTCAATCATACTAGGCTGCTCCTCATCAGTTACGAAAAGATTAGCCATGAAGCCTAACTCAGAATGTTGGGTCAAAGCACGTTGTTCTTTGGTTCTCTTCCTTAAACTCTTAGCTGTTTTCTCTATCTCCAAGTCAATGTGAAACTCGGGTTCACCCTTGCTGCGCATACAGATTGCAATACCTGTTGCTGAGCACAGTACACCAAACTTTTAGAAGTAACAAAAATGGATAAAGTTAACAAAAGAATTTAAATATTCAACACTAAAGTCAATCGCTGGTAACGGCGCCAAAAACTTGTTGGTTTCTCAATGAATATGTGCAAGTGTACACAGTCAACAAGTAATAAAGTGTGAGTAAAGATCGTTCCCACGAGGATTTACTTGTATTGAGTATAAATTCTAGAATTAACCTTTCCTATTTAATGTAATAAAATATAGCGAAATTTTTAAGCATGTAAAGTAAATAGAATAATGAGGTATCAGAGCAGTGAGTAATAAATGCAGGGAATTAATGAAAGTGATAAATGAAGTGTTTTAAAACAGAGATGGAAATAGTTAGGATTCTAATCCTTTGTAATTATTAACATCAGGGTAATCTATGCTTCAGGATGTTACAACATTTAGCCCACGGGATAAAGTTTTGCTTTCCAGCAGTAAACACTGAGTTCATTAAAAGCGTCTTATTCCTAAGTTCAATTTAATTTCCTCAGTGGTCATAGAAGTACGTCCAGCTATTAAAGACTTGAAAGCTATTCCTAGCTCATTCAACACAATTAATTTTTTAATTAATTGTTCTATCTTTATCTTCTAATCAAGTCCACCAACTTGGTTTTTCCAAACAAAATCAGTTGATATTTCAAATTAGTTGATCATGCTAAACAGAAATTAGGTATTAAAACAGAAAAGAATAAAATGAATAACATCTATAACATTGGACTACCCTTCAGTATAAATTACAAATTCATAAAATCCCAACCAAAAGAATTTAGCTCATAATGAGCTTGAAGACAAAACAAGCAAAAGAATTGAAAATTAAAGGCATTCTTCGTAAACAAAGAAGCTACGAAATGACCAGTGAGTTGACATGACTCCACCTCCACTTTAAAGCTCTCTCTCCCAGAAGATGCCCCAGTACAAAAGTCACGCTCCCTTTTGTACTAGCCCCCAAAAAAATAGGGTTACACACACTCTCTCATGCTTCACTTTTTGGGCCTTTACAAAGTCAAATATTAAAATATTTCTTGGCCCAACTCTCGAGTACACTCATTGCTGCATTATATTCTCTCTCTTCCTTTTAAGCGCGAGTATGTTAGGTATTTTGTCTTCTAGTGGCAAGAAATTTGAAATTTGGAAATGATTTTATCTTATAGTGACTTTTTCTCCCACAATTTGCAAAGCATTCCAAAACATCCCAAATAGCATTCCTTCAACAATTTACACCTTTAAGACTGCTCAAAATTAAATCAAACCTTCATCAATAACGGATCGAATTCTGACTATTCGAGATTAATCAGATTAAACACAGATATTTATTCAATCAAATAAAACTTGAAGTTCTTATCCTAAACTGATCAAAACAAGAGAAAATGACTAAGTTAAAAGGATAGTAATAATTCTTATTTCTAAGAGTTATCACGCAGGCATCAGTTACCCATATGTTTTTTTTCCTGAGTTTGGTATTTAAGATAAAGTGTTAAGCATTTCATGAACGACTATTTATATTTAATAAATTTTAAAATATTTATTATAAAATTATTAATTAATAATGATTGATAAGTCATATTATATACTAATTTTGCAAGGATATCATAGTAATTATATAAATATATTTAAGATATATTTAAAAACATCAAAGAGAATGAAGGGGAATGATGGTTGGAACAAATAGAATAATAGGTTAGAATAGAATATATCGTTTTATTATTTAGTTGTTTAATTAATTTAATAAGAGAGATAATAAAATTTATGTCATTTTTTTATTTCTTAATTTGAGAATGCAAAAATTTTAAGGCTTTAAGTGGCCGTAGTTCCTCATTATCATTCAACTACATGCTTTTAAATAACTTCTAAACATATTTTTAATAAAATTTTGTCATTCTCCCATTCATTGACTTGGTTGGATGCATATATGCTTGTTCTTTAATTTTATGCTCTTTTGTATATAATTTGTCTATAATTTGATTAATTTCTACCAATTTTTTTTATTAATGTTGACAAATTGCGTCACCATCTGAATAATATTTGTATTGTTTATACTGGTTAGTTCGGTCATTTTGAATGGTTGTTCAGTTTAATTTGCTGTTTCTCTTCTTCAACTCTTTTTTCTGAATTAATATATTTCTTAAGAAGCAATATGACAATCTTCAAAATTAGTTTAGAATTGTTTATAATAAATTAGTCATATAAATTTAAGTTATTTTATAATCATTTATAATTTATTCTTAATTTAATTAAAATTTATATTTAATCAAATTTAAAATTTAAAATTTAAATATTAAGATAAAAACAAAAACATGAAAAGAGCGAAAGTGAGAATAGAAAGGAGGAAGAATGGTAAAAATAATAGATTAGAAAGGATGAGAATCCTCTTATATTCTCAACAAATAGGAGAGGTTATGTTGTCAAATAAAAGGTAAAAATTATACATATCACATGTGATATGTTGTAAAAAAATTACACAAATTGCATGTAATATATAAATTCAAACATGTATTTTTGGTCAACAAGATCTTCTCTTATTTTTAGTTAACAAAAGATGATTCCTATCTGATTATAAAACGTTAACTTTTAAATAATTTTTTTATAATGTGAAATAGTTTTTTTAGAATTTATTTTATCTCAAAATTAATTTAGATAAAAAAATTTAAAAAATTTAAGTAGTTATCAAATATTTTATATGTAAAAATAGACTCAATTACATTTAGATATCTAATTTTTAGAGGTTTTCAATAAAACCCTTAATCTTAGTTCTCTGCCAATAACGCATGAATATCTTTACAAAAGTCCCAACTTAATAGTAGGATGAGCAAGGAAGAGTGTCGCCGCTGAGATGAGATCAGAATTCGAACTTGGAAGGTCAAGAAAGGCATGCATACTGGGTCTGGTTTGACCACACTGTCAGTGTGTAAAGAATCCAAAATGGGAGGCCTGTTTTAACTTTAGAGAAGTCGTAAAAGCATCAAGCATTGGTTTGTGTAATTGATTGCATGGTCTCAACAAAACTTAATTTCGCTAAACTCATCATTGTATATGGATGGATCTGGCCGGGGCTGACGATGACGAGTACTGTTTGTGACCTGTGATGACATTAACTTACATCGAAAACTTTGCTACGTTGTCATGCGCAAACATTTACCAATTTCATTAATTCATAACTACGAATTATTTCGAGAAGAAATATTGTATATATATAATTATAGGTTTTGTTGTAAGAATAAAAAATAGTAAATTTTAAATAAAAAACAAAGATTTTTAAATTTATAATATATTGAATATTTTATTTATTTATTTAATACTTATTCTTTTTAATTCTTTAACTAGTGTGTTTTGATACTTATTAGATAAACCTATTAATTATATATAAATAAATAGATAAAAATTGAGGAAACATGCATAAAAACACTTGCCTCTTAGATTTTTTCTTACCAGTCATTTGAGACATTAACAATATACATTATGAGCATTTAGATGTATATCTCATAATTATTACTCATATAAAATAGTACTGATTAGTAGATGTAGTCATTGACAAAGTTGTTTATATATACCACAAATACAAAGTTGGTACCAAAGGAATGAGATGTCACTCACATCAAGTTTATTAGAATAATAAAAAAAAGAGTTATTGTGCATATACAACAAAAAAAATAGTAGTTATAGAGAGAAGAATGAATTTAACAAGTGAACAGAATAGGTGGGAGGGACAATAATAATGCCTGAGAGATTGTACCAACAATGTTTTGTCCTTATAAAGCAATTTGGGCACCTTAATCGATTGATTGTGAATGCAAATTTTATAGGGTCAAAATGGGAAAAAGAATTAAAGGGAAGTATATGCTTAGGCCCAGGGCCTTTTTTTTCCCCTTACATTTTCTTCATATATAAAATTTAGCTGTTTTGTCTCTGGCATGTATATCTAAATCTTAAAGCATGATGCCGAAATTATTTTCTCCATTTGAAAAGACTTTAGGTGACTTCATCAGCCTAACAAGACACTTTTCTCAATCTTTTTATATCTCTTCCTTCCCTTCCTTTAGCTAAGCCATATATCTCTTTTCTTAACCATCATTTTACTTCTCCCCTCTCTCACTTTCAATTTCAATCTTTTCTCTTTCTTTTTCTAAATTATTCTCCTCAGTATGATTGTCAAAAGGTATTGTTATATAAATTAAGAGTATTCAAATTGGATATACTTATTAATTATTATAATTAATTAATAATTATAATTAATTATAATTAATAATATAATTAGTCAAATACATTTAATATGAGTGTTTTTGGTTTATATGAGAATTTATCGTTGTTGCTTCTTAGTTGGTTTCTTCACAAGAGAAAAGTTTCCCCCCCACTACACCCTCTCCCTAGTCCCTGCCTTTTCAAATCCATTCCCATCCCCCACCAATAATAGAGAAACTATGATGATTCCAAGACGCCCGTTGTTTTCCTCCAAGTAAATAGTAGCTACATCACCCTTTGATTCCATTTCAAGGATCCTCCTGTATATGCTGAACAAAAGAAACTGAAAAGTGAAAAAGAGAAGAAAAATTATAATAGTAGAATTACACATATTATCATTAATTATAGTTTCTCTCTTAACGACGTCATTTGATTTTCAACCCGCTGTAATTTCTTTTTCTTAATTACTGAATACAAATTATGTCTCTCTATATATCTACAATATATGTTTCACATAATTTTCTACTACTCACATTTTCAATATTTCATAATTTCCGTATATCCTCTCCATTATTACATCATCAAATTATGGAAATGAAGAAGAAAAACACATTTCCCACAAGTTTTAATTTTTTTTTTTATGAATAGGTGACAGAGAAAAGGTCTCAAACAAAGGCTAATTGATGGAATATAATGAGGCAAAAGGTCCCATAACACTTTTCAATATTGCAAGCCAAACCCCACCTTAGCATGCCTTTTCTTTTTAATAAGATATATAAAAAGTAGACGATAATCATGTCATCAAGGTCAAACTTTAAGCAAACATATAGAACAGCAAATCACTCACAACTGGGAAGAAATGAGAGCCATCTCCTCTAAAAAGTTTTTTGGTAGCTTCTTGCACTCAAAGCAAGTAGACTTTCATGCCTCCCTCAATCTCTCCTCTTCCACACTATTCCCACCCTTTTTTCCCCTTTCTTCCTTTTCATGTTTAGATTAGAATAAAAGAAAGTGGTCTTGCTTTTTGAAGAGACGAAATTAGTCGGCAGAAGAGCACCAATCAAGCAAAAGAAGACCGTTGGTTCCCCTTTTTACAGTAGAAGAATTGTACCATCATTTCCTTTTGAAAAGAAACTATAGAGCGAAAAAGAAAGCTTGAATATGATGTTTTATTCTTAGTACTTCATCATCCTAAAAGATAATCAAAATATATGGGAATATTTTCTTATTTGCAGAAGGTAGTATATATGTTAAAAGAAGCTTCACCCTTTTACAAGGAAAATTACTAGTTGCTCTTGTGTGGCTCATGAATAAAATCATTAATTAATTCAGAGATAGCTTTTATCCAAACGCACATGCAGGTTCACAATCGAATTCATTGAGCAAATGGGAGTTGCCCACTTGATTAACATCATGAAAATTGTGTGACTTGAATTTGAATATTAAGATTCTCGTTTAATAGGCATTATATAATCTTATTATAAATTTTGCTGAGGTTGTTAGTGGAAATGTTTTTTCTCAACCTAAACTTTTCAATAAAAAAATAAAATAAAAATCAAATTCAATGACAAGCTATAAAATACGGAAACCGAAACGGACACGGACACGGGACACGGATACAAAGACACACTAAATTAAAAAATTTTAAGATACAGATACGACACACACATACATATATATATATATATATATATATATATATATATATATAATTTTGATTATAAACATTCTAAACACAACTTCTCAATGACAACACAAGCATCTTCATTTATAATTAGAAAGGAAACCAACAATAATTGAAAATTGAACCACCAGACCAGAGTAAAACTCACTTGAAACTTGAACAATTAGCACACAATAAACACAATTTATTGAGGAAGAATAAAAGATTTTTCCTGAGGGTGGGTCGGGTGATATTAGGTTTGTGAGTTGTGATATTAGTACACTGCCACACAACAATTTTTTTTTAATTTTAATGGACTGTGTCTAATATGTGTCCGCGGTGTGTCCGAGATGTGTCCTAACCGTGTCCGAGCAAAAAAGAAAGATTTTTTTAATTGGACACACTCAGACACGTGAGACACGTGTGTCGTGTGTGTCATCATGTGTATCATATCGGACACGTGTGTCCATATCGGACATACTAGTAAAATCGATCCGCTTTCTGACGATGACAAGCAATTTATATACTTCATTATCTCTAAGATTAAGATGTTGGATTTTCATAATCTAAAATCAAAATTACTAAGTATTTATTAGTTGTGGGGTGTGTGTATATATATATATATATTTATTTAAGCATAATTGCTGTATACTCAACATGAAATCATAAAAGGCTAGCTAGCTCCTTATGATGAGAGGAGGCACCGCCCCACGTAACAGCTATTATATATTCCATTTATAATTCCTCTATACTTACTCCATTTTCGTCATATAGGGGATGAGGAGAAGATGCCAAATTCCCACCTCAAAAAGCTTTTGTTTGAATGAACAAGGCATCTTCTTTACTTTGAACTTTTCGATTACATGGAATCCTTAAAGTGTTACTAACTATAGAAAATCCCACTTAGATGAAGCCAGATGAAAAGTTACTTTTTCTCCACTAACTAATGGTGTTGAAGTTTTGTTCATGCCCAAGCGCTACTAATCAATCTCTTCCCGATACTATACACAAAAGCTTTTAGCTAGCTTTCTAGCAGAAATTAACAAAAGCTCTTCTGACCTGAAATGGGTCACCCTTCCTTTGGCCATGGGGTACATATTGAAAAGGAAGCATGCTTTGCCTACGTAATACATTTTAACCACACCACCAAATCCTTTCAATTAATGTTGTGATAAGATTCGTGTAAGCCATAAAAGCCGGGTTTTAAAAATGTGCTTATTAAAGTTGTGACAAGTCTTTAAGATACCCATTCCTTCAAGGGGCCTACACCAATTCATTCAGTGTTAATTACAATATATTTAACACCAAACCCCTAATTAATCTGGTTGTAATATAGTTGCCGTCTTGCCGATAGATATGCAAGCCCATTGATTGTGCCATTTCTCAATTTTACTGTCTTAATTAATTGTTTAAATTTTTATTATTTAAATCCAACAACGATCAATAGTAAAATCAATCATGAACTTGCAGATTCAATTTTCATTAAGCTGCCTATTCTCATCTCTATTCAAATGTTTGCACTTTCATTATAAAAAAAAAAATTGATTAAATACTCCAAATGACTGTACCTCCATTATGTTTTAAAACAATTATCAAATATCCCAACTTGTACCTGCATTGTACTATAAAAAAAATAACGATCAAATATACATCCAGCACATTTGCTAATTACCAGTATTATAGGAGATACTGACGAAACTAGTTAATTAGATCTCATACACTGTAGGGATATGGAATCGATTTTCCTTTACTTTCGTTTTTATTGCCTCTACGAATCAACACTCCTTCACTAAATCTCTACAGAAATTAATTATATATGCCTCAGGAGTTTATCGTCGACTTGGGACAAGTTTTTAAACCACCAAAAAAAAAAGTGGCAGCGAAATCCTCAAGATCAGAGGGTTACCAAAAATTAAAGTTATTGCATTTAAAAAAATATTAAATGAAGCAACAAGTTTGGTTATTGTCTTGAAAACCAACAGGTTTAATTACTAACCTTTTAAACAAAATAATCAAATAATAAATTATGTTTGCAAATTACATATAAATACAGTTATCTACATTTACCCCCCCCCCCCCCCCCCCCCCCAAAAAAAAAAAAAATGATCTACATGTATCTTTCAAAAAGTTGCCAGAAGATAAGCTTTTCCGACATTATCTGTTCTGGAGCTGAAAGCATGAGCGTAGCTTTTAGAAGTTAGTGGCCGGGACATTAAGTAAAATTATGGCCATGCTTCTCTAGTATAGACCCTATTTACATGAGAGATAGCCATATCATTGTCATCCTTATTCTTCTTAGGACCTACAGATTGAAAATGCATTGAATACAAATTGAGAAATGAGAACTAAACCACTTTCAACCAAATTCATAATTGCATCTTGGGTCTTTTGTCCTTAGTTATCTACATTGTTGAATGCATCTATAGATTTAGGTGGCATATTTAATAGCAGGGGGACCTTGAGACAGACACGAGAGCATTGTGTTGTGTTCAGTCCATTAATTGATAGACATAGTAAGTAGTTTCCACATCTTGTTTTCATTTCTAGTATGGATGGATATACTCAAACTTTTGTTTAGGGAATTAAAATAGTGTTCTCCCGCGTGACACTAATTTTATGTTTCAAATTCTTAAGTGATTAATTTATGTAACAAACTTTTTTTTAGGGAATTAAAATAATGTCCTACAATAGATATATATTCGTAAACTCGATCGTTCAAGCTTTTCAAATCAGGGACCTTCTGCATTTAAGGCCTAAATTGTGTGTGGGAGACAAACATAAGTAACTTTTATTTTCTGTTCGGCCTTAATTTGCAAACCCACCTTTGTTAATTTAAAAGGGGCTACAAATCGAGCTTCAGGGATTGCTGATGGGTATTAATTACTTGTCAAGAACTAGCCAGGCCCAAAGTGATTATCTATCTCTCTTGGTTAGAATGTCACCTTCAAGGTGGGGTGGTCCTCTGAAAATCATCGAATAAGTTTGATAATTAATATTAATCAATTTCACATCCAATATATATATATATATATAGACACACACACATATGTAACGCGGTTGCCTGTCGTTGGAGCAATAAATGACATTGTAATTATAAGAACCTCATGTGTTTATGATTTAAGAGCGAAGTGATTAACTGCATAATACAGTAATGAAACATTAATAAGCATAAAGCGTGAGATGATGGACGACAATTTGACTCCAAACAGCATTGAACTTTTCAGAAAATTATTGGCTCCCTGAAGTGCCCTTCACATACAGTTCTGTTCAGTTTTCTCTATCCGTTATGCCCTTCTTTTTTCTTTGGTCAATTTTGATCTGATAACACTTTCCCCCCTCCCCCCCTTTTTTTTACTGTGGTAATTAATGGAATCTGAACGTTCATATAATCCTATAGCGTCAGCATTGTGGCAATTCATCTCACTTTCAAGCTAGAAAAGTGCATGCTATGCAACCTGACATTTTTTGGTAGCTTCTTTGAAGCTTCCTTCTAATCATTGTGCTTTGTTCTGATTCCTGAAGGCTGAAGCCATACAATTCGCTGCCCTTGTCGCTTCATGCCGATAATTAGAGTTTAACTTAAACTCCAATCTCAGCATGCAAGGTTGCAATGAGAACCCAATGTTGAAACGTAACTTTCTTAATTATATAGGTATACATGAATTAACTACAAGTATATAGTTACTAATGTTACTGTCCTTCTACCTACAAATATTATAATTTTTCATAAAATTTATTTTTTACATTATTAGTTTTATCTTTTGATTCGTGAAAAATTTTCTTTCATGTCCTATGTTCAATATGGGATAACTCTAAAGTAGATATAACTTACAAGTCTCTCACACACCCACACAAAATAAAAATACGTAAATAAACTTTCTCTAATGTCGCGATGTGTTGCGTATAGTTATATTTATTTAAAAGAATCAGCCGTTCATGTATTCAAATAACGGTAGTATATACTATATACAAGAAAATGGATATGTCAGTGAAGGAGCCAAGTGCCAAGAAAGATAATAAAGAACGAGAGGGAAAAAAAAAAAGCTGAGTAGAGTCAGAAACTAGTGTAAAGCATGGCAATCATGTTGATTCCTTGAGTCTTGCAGGTGGGAGGGAAAGAGAAAAAAAAAAAAGAGACACACGCATATCGACAATGGTTAGTACATTGTAAGGCTTTTTTACTTTCTAAAACTACCATTACTCCTTTAGTAGTAGAATAGGCTTATTTGCATTTATGCTGCCATATGCACTGCTAGTACTATGCCCTTGACTTTTTCTTCTCCGTTAACTTAAAACCGATATATTTTTCTATTTCTGTGATTGATCCTTTATTTCCCTTTTTTCCTTGAATTTCATTTTCCACCTTAAATAAACGTTAACAGTGGAAGTCTTGTACCGAAAAAAAAAAAGAAACAGTGGAGTCAAATTCCACAAATCAGGGAGAGAGAAAACGTATGGGATAGTTAATGCAAAACGCGAAGTGGGTTGATGTGAATGTGATATCAAACGGAAGGAATCCCTGAAATTGGCACCGACACTATCTGTTGGAGTGTTTGGGGGCTGAATTCAATTCGTAATTGCATGGCGTATTGACGCTGTTGTAGTATGTGCCTACTATATTATTTCACGGCTGTGTGACTCACTCATGGATCTTTCAACGTCCATGAATCTCTTATTGCGAATTTTAATTTACTTCTACTTCATTTATTTAAAAGGTTTGTTTACGGATCAACCACAAAGATACAAGGTCAAATAAACACACGCACACACACGAAGATACCAAGATTTTAGTTTTTGTAAGTATATGATAGTTACCTCTTGTTATATTGAAGAAGTAAATAAATAAATATTACCAGTTTAATTGGTGTGATAAAAATATTAATGCATACCACTTTAATTCAAATATTATTGCTATTAATTTGGACAAGTATATTTATACTTACTTTCTGAGTTTTATCACTCAACCACGTATGGAAAAAAAATACCAATACGCACCTTTTTTATTTTTTTATTTTCTCAATTCTTCCCCTCCTTGTTTTTGTTGATCTCCCTCCTATTGCCTTCTAGTTTTGGGCCTCTGGCTCCACGCTTACCACAACAAAGTTTTTTTAATCTTACACATGTTTCTTCAGAAGTATTTAATTGAGATTCTTTTTTTTTTTTGGTAACGAGATTCTTTTTACTTCTTTTACTCTTTGGGCGTTGAATTTTGGGGTCAACCAGAAGTTGACTTTTTTTTTTACCGTTTTCTTTATCCCCTAAATTAGACTCAATGTGTAGGGCTAGGCCCATTATATAGTTCATAACGAGGCCTTTTATTTGTATTGGTGGATTTCATAGAAAAAAAACCTTATAAACTTTTGGTAGGCCCATGCATGTTGAGCTAGTCTACTAGAAACACTGCAGAAATGGTCTCATAGGCCGAACTGAAGCAAAGACATTTTATGATCCATTACCAAACACAACCTAGAGTTACATGACACAGATTAGAACTTACAAAATTCTGAAAACTACCTAAAAGTTACCGTTATAGAAAAAAAATAAAAAAATAACAAAACTTAAGTCTATTTATTTATGTCAATTACATTTATTTCATCAATCAAATTATGATATATGTACATTTAAAAAAAAAAAAGAGAACATTAATGAATATATATATTTGATTGGTGAAATGAATATAATAAACATAAAGAAATAAACTTAAGTTTTATCAAAAAGAAAACCTCAAACATTTCCATTTCTAGAGATTTGTTGAAAAAAGAGGAACCAGAATACACATGGCATTGAATTAATTCGGACCATAGGCATTGCGTCATTTATCTGTAATTGCTGATAGAAAAAGGCCATATTTTATTAGAGACATGAAGGACGCGTTTTCTCTTCTTGCCTATATTAAACAAGTCGGTCTGCATCACCTTGGCCTAACAACAACGTGCTATCCAAATAAAAATAAGGAAAGGAGGTTAGTCATATCAAGAAATGCACGCAAGGACATCGCTGAATAATCCCATCGAAAGAAGAAAGTGCAACTACCATACAAATCTCAAACTTGTGTACCTTTATTTGCGTCCTATTATATGTATAGGTGACATGTACTCGCCCATCACTAGCTTGGATAACAGCAGGATATGAGAATTCCATTCCCAAAGTATCCTCCAATGTAAGAGCCTCATGCCAGGAATCACCATCATCCTCAGAGATAGCAAGTTTAAGCACACCCCTTGAAATTGTATTATAAGCAAGCAATAGACGGCCATCTCTCAGCTTAACCCCATCAATACCTAATTCAATAAAATGAGATTTCTGAGATAAGCCACAAATACATGAGGAGATGAAATAGATGTGTAGCAAAGAACAAACAAGGGAAATCTTACTAGTCAACAACTTCAAAAGTAAAGCAATTCAAGATCAACTTTGTTCATGCAGTCCAATTAAATACGCTCAACATAACTGCCAGGATATAATGCAAGCAATATAAATATAGTTTGGAAAATTAACCTGAATTTGGGTTGGGGAGCTGTGTAGGCTTTGCATACCCCCAACTTTTGCCACCATCAAAGGATTCTGACATATAAACTCTACCAAGGCCAGTAAAGGATCGAAGTAAAACACGCAGTGTCCCCTTTGCAGTCTGGTATGGTACTGGCTGAATCACACTGAGAGGTTTGTTTTCAATGTAAATTGGGCCATACTTTTTCCATGTGCTGCCAAAATCTGTTGTAACCTGTTACCATAAATGAAGCTATAGAAGTTAACCAGCTGATAAAGAATATCAATTGCTTGATTAAGATAAGTTCTATTAGAAACCTCTGCCCATGCTCCCCAGGAGTTCCAGCTTTCAACAGAGGATCCACAAAGTAAGACACCATTTTCCAGCAAGAGAGGCTAAAAAACAGTAATTGAATAAAGTAATAAGAAGATAAATTTTTCCTGACTATGAATTCCAAACCCCAAGCTACAGATAAAGTACTATTCAATCGTTTTTGTTTTACCTTATTCTTTATAGGTCCTAATATACCAGGAGGAAGTTGTTCTCTTTCTGTCCAGGTGAGTCCTTTATCATGTGAGCGTTTCATGAATCCACTCCATCTGAAATTAATAAGCTAATTCTTCTCATTAGAGGGAAACAAATTAACACGTTTCAAATTAAGTATGAGTCCTATATATTGGAGTACGATGACTGATTAAGCTAAACAACGTAATTCAACAGAGAAGGCCTCTTTCAAACATTTCAATCCAAGAAGGCAGGGCTGCAACTCTTAGAGGTGCTATTTAAAATGAATCTTGAACTGATTTATCCACCTTTTTAAACTATTATTTGCTAAGAAATCTAGATTTCAATATAAAGCCATAAATTTCCTGTTTCCCAATTACAAATCATATATTTGTAAACAATGGAAAAATAAGCATTTCCAAAAGAAATATGTCATGTCTATTACTTGAAAAATATATTATGCCAATTGAAAGTTACCTAGATTTTACTAAAAAGTAATATTGAGTACCCAAACATGGATCTCAGTTAATGGATTGTCACATTTGGGAATGTAGATATTCCATGCTGTATGGTGCTATCGCTAGCTGAAGCCAACTTTACATGGATTTCACTTTGGGTATTACAATGCAATTTTCTTCTAACTTTCAATGTCGAATCATAAACCTTCACAGATTCATGACTATAAAAATATACAAAAGTACTCCTGAAAACTGCAATAAAGTTGACATAGTTGGGAATCATAGTCCATGTGTTATCTCTAAGTATGAATCTAGAAGTTCATACTTTATGTAGGATGTTGCAGAATAATGAAACAGGTGGGAAATGGTCTCATAATTGCATAAAATAATGGATACACTCAAACAAAATCTTTTGGGACTTCACTACAGAACTGAGATAGACCACTCCCCCTTTTATGAAGGAAGAATATTTTAAGGAAATGAGGACGACCTCTCATTGTGCAGGACATAGGTGCAACAAGTTGCACCAAAATTTTGAAAAAAGAACCACTGACATGGTAAGTAGGCTAGTTGGATTAAAAACAAGTTTTGTGGTGTATGAAGCAATTATTCCCTCTGCTTTTCTTTCCTACCAGAGATGGGATGAGGATGATAATTGTTTCTCTCCTTTCAATTGTCAGGTTACTCCTTAGCAATGAGTAGGTTCAAATTGATCCCCGATTGCTTTAATTCAAAGGAATCTTAGTACTATATGAAAGAGAATAGCTTGCATAAGAGAAAAATATATATAAGAAGAATGTAAGGTTAGAAACATCACTTTTGAACATCTAAGCCTATTCTGTAGAACAGCAGTAACACATTTGATGGAAGTTTGAACAGTGCAGGATTCCACATAGGAACATTTGGTTCTTCATCAGCAATTACAGGTGATTGCCATCTGCCATTCTGTCAACCAAATTTGCATTCACAAAGTAAACGAGCAGTCAAAACTTTAGAGCTAAGTAACATCCCCTCCCTCCAAGTTCCAAACTCCAAAGATAGGAACAGGAAACTATTATAATACTAGGATGATTACTGATTTGAAATCAAATTATTCTCACTTTACATGCACTTTGGAAATTTATGTACTTTAAATGCTAAATTTCTTTATGTACTTCTGTAAATAAATAAATAAAATAAAATAAAATAAAATAATTAATTTCAGTTCTACCGGGAAATGTATTTCCATTGATGACAACCAAATAGAACTTCCAACTCCTAGTATCTCTGAATTTGCTTTGCAAGAGCAATCTACAAGTCACACCAGTACTTTAGGCAGACGAAGAGAGTAAACTAAACCAGGAAAATTCTGACAGTAGAATGATAGGAAGCCCCAAGAAAAATGGGCAGCAACTAAGGTTTATTCTAGAAGGAAATGTTTGGGCCCTGAAAATGAGAAAAAAACAAACAGGGCTTTAATTGTAACTAACTTGCTGAGCTGGCAGGGAGTAGTGGGGTGAAGATTCTGTTGAGAGAAAGGGTATATCTTGTGGGTTGGTTAGCATACGGGGGGTAGGCTGGAATTAGGCTTGGACTTGGGAGAGAATTGAGCACTCTCTAATTTGCTCATCCTTGTTTCTGTTTCTTTGAATTCCTAGAAGCTGTTTTCAACATTTCCTGGATTGATATCATCTTGATATCAACCAGAAGATCATGAATATATCAGTGTTTTATCCCATTTTCTGTTCTTAATTTTCTGGTACCTATCATAGAATTTGCAAAAAGCACAAGGTTCAGGCTTCAAATTAGACATCAAAATTACTATGACTGCTTAGGTATGTCCAATCTTTTATGAATAGAAAGATAGGAGGCAATGTGGCATTGTATTTAACTATATATATATATATATTGTAGATTTAACTATTTAAATTTACCTTGTAAGTCTGCAACCATATTTTGACATCAGGTGCCCCCTCCGATGTGCCCCCATAATAGGCAACCAAAAAATGACCCTTCCCAACCTGGTGAAATCAAAATACTGAAATAGATAATAATCTGATATACTTGGCGACAAAAAAGGAACAAACCAAAAACTACTTTATAATTTACGACCTCAACAATGGTAGAAGCATGACAACTGTTGAAGGGAGCTGACTTTGCAGGAAAAGTGAATTCCTCCATAACAGGCCCTTTTATGTAGCCGTTGTTACTATTTGTTTCTGAACTTGTAGAGTTGCTCCTGCAGAAGTTTGGCACATGATTTTAGCTCATTATAGGAAGATTGAAGAACTGTGAGAGAGAGACTCATACAGGAGTTTACCAGAGCATTGTGGTCTACTAATAGAAACTTAATAGTGTCAAGCACCGAGGTTTGTGAGTATGAGCAGAAAGCATAAAAAAAATAAAAGAATCATATACTTGAACAAGAGAAGATACAATATAGACCACTGCACTAGGTAAGAAAACCATGAAATAGCTAAAGCAAATAATGGATTGACAATATGAAAGAGGTAAGGCGCGTCCATACCCAGAAAATGAGTAACCTCTATGAGTAATAATGGAGACCAAGAACGCCAAATGGACAATGGAAGAGAATAGAGACATGGTTCTACCCACTGATATCTGCAACGCAAACTGTGTACTGTACAACATGGGAGAGAAATGACTCTTTCGTTGTTTTGAGTTAGGGAGTTGACTGAATATCAGCCCTCAAATTGTTCAAATGTCATCCTCTGCTGTTCAATTTAATTTAATGTCAACTAGTGAAGGTGTTTCGTGGTACTACTGGTACTGTGCTCTTTTACAATTGCACTCCCCCTCCCCCCTCACCCTCCCTATTTCATTTTCATGGTTGACTTTGTAATGGACAGTTGTGTTTATACATTTAAAACTAAAATTTGGTCAATCTTCAACCTTACGTTTTATCACCGCAAAAACAATGGTACATTTTATGCATATTACAAATGACCTTTTATTTTTGGGGTTATATAATGACCTTTACTTTATTGTTCTTACTAACGGTGTTGGAAGAGATTGCCATATTGACTAATAATTATTTGGTTGTGTTTTAATAATGGGAAAGAAACCACATGGAGAAAATGCACGAGCAAGGCGAGTTAAGTTTTAAACTATTTTTTGAACAACTGAAAGATATCGGAAATAAAAATTAAATTACATAATCCACGTGAAATTAGAATAACATACGAGCTTGAACCGGATGAGGGTTGGTGGTGGATCAAAGTTCACACACACATAAGATACTAACAGAGCCTAAAATAAGTAGTAATTCTTCAAATCTGTATGATGGTGTCAATGAATTCTGGAAATGTATATCCACGAGGTACTATAACTCCATCCTAATAGAGCCCTTGTGTTGTGAGAGCAGGAGGAGGTTCCAATCCAAAACTTGCTCCGCGGATCTTGTTTTAGCAGCAGTATGGTCTGGCAAATCTGTTAACGAAGTTGGCCTTCTCTCTATGATTTTGGACCTGCAGGCTGCAGCTACCTTGCCTGCTGTTCTAACATGACCCAAGTCTTTTTCAGCACTTTTTGCGAGTATTTTCCTTTTTGGCTAAAATCTTTTGCTAGTTGTTTTTTTTTTTGGGTGCAAGCTAGTATTTTTATTAGCAGGTATAATTAAAACTTTTGGCATAGAACAATGAGAGGCAATTTCTTTTTTTTTTAGAGACCAAGAAGATAGGTTTAATTGATTTGAAACGCTTACGAGCCTAATCTCCCCGAATTACTTTTTAAAATTTTAAACTCGTATTTTTGTGATTTGTCTCAGAACCTTTTGTGGGTTGAAAGGCTATATATATATATATATATATATACTCTGCATATTTCTCATTATTTTTACACCACATATGTATTATTTTCCCAAGTAATTTTTAATTTATATATTGTATGGCCAAGATTTACCTCTCACCTCTCTCAAAACTAAAACTCCTCTCACTAGATATCTCTCTTATATATATATATATATATATATATATATATATACTCTGCATATTTCTCATATTTTTACACCACATATGTATTATTTTCCCTTTTTATTATATTGAATATCTCTCTTTTTGTGAAACATTATCTCACTTCTTATATTTATATTACACTAATCTTTGAAACTATCTGTTAAAGTAAATATAGTTACACGTCAGTTGATAAAACAAAGGCATTCTGTGTTCTAAGTTTAAACTTTCTTTCACTCATACATCTGTAGAGAGGCCACAACAAATTTTCATTTGTATAAGCGTAAGCCTAAGAGCCTTAGTTCAACTAACACTGCTTGATAAAATAAAATGTTTTTACGAAGAATAATAAAATTAGATGTTAGAATTTGAGTGTAAAGGTATTTGGCAAAGTAATCCATATGGGTTTGATAGATTTCACATTATAATCGACTTGAAATAATGACTTAACATATGCAGTTCAACAAATCCTGGTTTTTTTTAATTGATTTAAAGAACTATCAGAATGGCTGAAAGTAAACTTCACACTTGCAACTATTTCCATGTCTCTATCTCTGGAAACCTTTCTTCTGTTCGGTGTAAGGCATATCTTTTTTTCTTCCGTTTGAAATATCAACAAGCAAAAACAAAATGTGTGAAGCATATACGTTTAGCAAATAGATATATTCATGTAAATCATCAGTTTTTGACCGAATATGCAGAATTGGAAATTAGGAGTTTGTAATAAACCAAGAGTATCTCCTTGCTCATGTGCTTACAACTGCTGATGATAGAAAAAGGCCATATGATTAGAGACTTACAGGATTAGTTATTTCTCCTTATTTGGAACAATTTACTCCACATCACTTTGGCCGAAGAACAACATGCTGCCAAAATAAAAAAAGAGGAGAGGGGGTTAATCTTATCAGGAAATGCATGAAAGGAATTTCAGTTCAATTCATAAAAAAGAAAATATACTATTCTCAAATAAGAACTGAAAAGGTCACCAGTTGGCAATCCCTCAAAAATTTAAGCTCGTACCTTAATTTGTGTCCTATTATATGTATAGGTGATATGTATTCGCCCATCACTAGCCTGGATAACAGCAGGATATGAGAATTCCATTCCCAATGTATCCTCCAATGTAAGAACCTCATGCCAGGAATCACCATCATCCTTAGAGAGGGCAACTTTAAGCACACCCCTTGAGATAGTATTATAAGCAAGCAATAAACAGCCATCTCTAAGCTTAACCCCATCAATACCTAGTAAACAAGATTAAAAAGATATACCATTAATACATGAAATAGATAAGTAGCAAAGAATAAAAAAGGGATACTTGGAGTGAAGGGAAGAACTTCAAAACTAAATTAATCCAGGATCAACTTAGTTCTTACAGTATAGTTAAATACACTTGTCATAATTATGCAGCAAAAATTGCAAGCAACATAGTTTGCAAAATTGACCTGAATTAGGGTTGGGGAGTTGAGTAGGATTTGCATACCCCCAAGTCTTGCCACCATCAGATGATTCTGACATACATACTCTACCAATGCCATCAAAGGATCGTAGTAAAACACGTAATGTCCCATTTGCAGTCTGATAAGGCACTGGTTGAATCACACTCAGAGGTTCATTTTCAATGTAAATTGGGCCATACTTGCTCCATGACCTGCCAAAATCTGTTGTGACCTGTAACAAATAGAAGCAATAAATGTCAGCCAGCTGACATTTCAAAGCATCTCTGAAACAACAACTCAACTGGGATGAGTTCAGTTAAAACCTCCACCCAGGCACCCCAGGAGTTCCAGCTTTCAACAGATGATCCACAAATTAAATGATCATTTTCTAGCAAAATGGGCTGAGAAATAGTAATCAAATTCAGAACTGGTGAAACAGAAATTTTATATAGCTATGAATTCCAAACCTCTTGCTTTAGGCAAAATACAATGAAATAGCTTCTGGTGTACCTTATTCTTTATAGGTCCTAATATACCAGGAGGAAGTTGTTCTCTTTCTGTCCAAGTAATACCTTTATCATATGAGCGTTTCATGAATCCACTCCATCTGAAATTAAACAAACCCATTCTGCTATTATGAAAGGAGGAACAAATAATAAACTTAAAATTACATAAAGTCCTATATATAGGGCATGGTGACTGATTGAGATAAACAACTTCATTCGAGACAAAGTCCTCAATGAAACATCTCAATCTAAGTGCAGCTCTGCTACTTGCTAGGGCCTAGGGGGTCTATTAACAATGAATTATGAGTTGAATAAATACATCTCTCCAATATATTATTTGTCATGGAAGTATTTCTGTATAAAGTTATGATTCTTTCTCTTCGCCAATTAGAAATGATTTCACTTATAAATAAGAATTTTCACACCGAAACTTGTTCTGTTTCTACTTTCTAGTATTCTACAAATATATCATTCTAACTGCCTTGTCCAGTTACATGGATTTTACTAAGGAGAAGTAATACGTTTAAAACATGGATATGAAAGTGCTGATGATATTTGATGCAGTATAGTTTTATCTGGAGGCAAAGCCAATACCATTACAAGAATTTCACTTTGGGTAATATAATGCTCTTTGTCATATCATAAGACTTATTAAACTGATTCATAATTTAGAAATACAGGAGTTTTCATGAAATCTGCCATAAAGATGTAATTGTTGGAGGAAAAAGGTCCAGTGAAAAGGAGTTACAGTATCAAATCCCAAATATGCATTTAGATCTACAATGCCATGCATGATGGTGAAATCAGCAGGAAAAGATTTCATAATTGTATGCCAAAGTGGATAGCATAAACCTAACTGTTTCAACTACCAAATATGAAAGCACTGGCAGCAATGATAACTTACATAAGAGAAAAATAAATATAAGAAGACATAAGATTAGAAACTTTACTTCTGAACATCTTGGCCTATCTTGTAGAACAGAAGTAGCACATCTGATGGAAGTTTGAACAGTACAGGGTTCCACATAGGAACATTTGGTTCTTCATCAGCAATTACAGGTGATTGCCATCTGCCATTCTATACACCAAATTTGCATTCACAAAATTAATGGAGCATTCAAAATTTTAGAGCTCAGTATTCCCCTCCTACAGAAGTGGAAAGTACAAAGACATAGTTTATGACTGATTAGAAATCAAAATTTGTCTCCACTTTATTTGAGGCACTTTGAAAATTTATTTAATAGCTACATTACCATATGCACTTGAATGAATTGATTTCGGTTGTACAGTAAAAAATATTTCAATAGCTAACCAGCCAGACAAATCAAAAATCCCTATGTAATGTCGATTTTGCTGGGCACACAACGTAAAATAGAGAAAGAAAGAAATGAAAACTATGTCAGGATAGTCCTGGCAGTAGAATATACCACAAGCACAACAGTAAGGTCAGAAATTAATTAGACACCAAAATTAGTATAACTGCCTGAGAATGTCCACTTTCCTATGAATTGAAAGACTTGGGGTGCAGTATATATGTTTACTTTGTAAGTCTGCAACCATATTTTGACATCAGGCGCCCCCTCTGATGTGCCCCCAAAATAGGCAACCAAAAAATGATCCTTATCAACCTGCAGAAATCAAACAGCAAACTATTGAGTTCATTTGCCAATAAAAATACATAATATATTTTTTTAATAAAGAAAAGTAAAACAAGGTGCAAATATTTTTTTGGTATTCCATGACCTCAACAATGGTAGAAGCATGACAATTCTTGAAGGGAGCTGATCTTGCAGGAAAAGTGAACTCTTTCACTAGTGGCCCCTCTATTGGACAATTGTCCACCATGCCTAAACAATGAACTTCTGATGTTGCTGTGTTTTTCTATTGCTCTAAACAATCTCCTGCAATGCTAACTTGTTTTTAGTAGTGGAAAGGAAAATAGAAATGTGAAAAATAAGATAGAGAGTGAAATAGAGTGGGATAGAAATGTTTTGCTTTGCACTCGTCGTTGCTTGATTGAGAGTGCAAAATCACTTTCAACTCAGTTTCCTACTAACCAAAATTGTGGAGTGACTTTCAACATTCTTACACTACACTTTGGTTGTACCAACCAAGCTTGAAGAGGGATTCAAACCAAAATTTTCAAGTTCCCATTTTTCTACCTAGACAGAGACACACTCGTAAAGAAGTATCATTTCCAAAAACTAGAATGAGGTTTTACAGTGTCAGAAAGAATGCATGACCCAATGAACTTGAAAAAATCATATAATAAATAGAAGCAGAGAATGATGTGGTGAAAAGAGAAAAACATGAAAAAGATAATGGAGATGATCCAGAGAGAGAAGGGGTGACTCCGACACCAACACGATAATAAGAGATCAAAAAGAGTCAATGTAACTGACACTGTCAATTCGCGAACTAGAGACGGATCCGATGAGGGTGGTTGCTACTTCAAACACACACACACACACACAACCCATTCGCTATTCACAAAGACACTAAAGTTGACCACCGAAACTAATGTTGACTGTTCAGAAGCAACCTGCTAAGTATCCATCACGGTGTTGGAATTCGTTAATTGTTTGCTTTTTTTTTTTCATTCGTAAATTTAAATTTTAAAGTATAAAATTTGGTTGTATCCTCTTAAAAAATTTATAAAAAAATTTATAAAAAAATATATTCATTGCTTATTTTAAAAATATAAAAAATATTTGATATTTTTTATTTAATAATTAAAAAAATTAATAATAAAAGTGTTAAGAAAATTTATAATTATTCAAAAATATATAGTATATTGCACAATTTTTTTAAAAAATTTAGATACAATTTAAATAAATAATATAGATTAAAAAATATAAGTATTTAAAATTATAAAAAGATATATATGATTAATTTATTATTCAAATAGAACTTATATAAATATAAATAAAAATAAATAAAATTATTAAATTATAAAAGAGATATTCATAGTTGATTAAAAAGATAATTTAAATTTTAAATTTAAAAAAATGTTATATTGGGGTGGGTAAATAGACCAAGTCTTTAAAAATTTATTTATTTGCAATTTAATTAATGATTTTAACTAGTAAGTATTTGGTACATTGAATGAGTTTTTTAAATTTAAATATAATTAAATAAATATAGATTAAAAATATTTAAAATTATAAAAATATATAATAATAATTTATTCAAATAGAACTTAAAAAAATATAAAGTAAAATATAAAATTATTAAAATTACAAAAATGATATGTATAATTAATTAAAATGATAATTAAAATTTAAAATTTAGAATAAAAAAAATTAAAAATGACATGTGCCATATTTATAGGAGAGTAACTTGAGAGATTAATCACTCTTAAAAAAATGTAGTCTAATTTATTATATAAAAGTGGATGGATTTAAATTACGTGCATATTTATTTATTCAACTATTGAAATTCATTTTACATTATTTCCACTAAGAGAATAAGAAAGTAATTTAAGAAAATAATCTAAAAGGAATTTTAAATAATTTAAGAATTAAAAGAATAATTTAAATGAATTTTTTTTAATATTCAAATAATTTGCTAGTTTATAATCTATTTTCATGATTGCATTCAAAAGAACAATAATTTAAAAATCAGACTAAAATAGATTAAATAATAAAAACACTTATTCCCATTATTAAAAAAAAACTTATTCGATGGAGGCGTAATCCGGTTAACCCTGGGATTTATAGAACAAAAGCCCAAATGAGTGAAAAATCCATGAAATAATGGGTCATTGGAACTGGATTAGATTGACCCGAGTCCGACAACCAATGTAGCAATTTTGAGGAATCAGATGGTCGTGGATCCTCAGTTAGTGTTCTTCGGAAGTGGAACCCCAATCTAGGTGGACCAATGTGTAACCTTACCAAATGAATCCAAGACTCATTTTGGAGAGAAGGCTCTGAACGACGCATATGGTTTGAACTTCGAAGGCTGAAGAACGCCTTCGTCGCAGACGTCGTCGCCGCCGTCTCTGTTAGGTATTTTCGTAGAACCATTGAGCTGCTTTGGGTTGGTATGGGCTTTTGGGATTTTGGTCTATCAGGGTTCGAAAATTGATTGGCTAAATTTTCGGATAGCAATTTCGTGCACAATATGTCCCATTGATTTGTTGGTTTGGTTCTATGTTGATTGATTTGTTGCTCTCATACTGTTTGATGTAAGCTGTTGCACGCCGCGGCATTTGAGTGATGCACGTCCAGTAATAGGACCTGAGAGTTGGGCGCCGCAAAGTGACCGTGCTTGTGCCGCGGCGTGATGGGGCAAAGATCAGGGCGCCAATGCGTGTAATGTGTATGCCGCGGCGTGAGGATGCAAAATGCCTAGCACCGCGGTGTGGCTGTAGTGTGGCGTGGCGTGAGCTCCAGTTTTGGACAGAAATTGTTGTGTGATGCAATTGAACTTGGGAATGATATAGTTTTTTCTTTTACACTTCTTGATAAGTGTTGAGACTCTAGAAGAATTATTTAATGAAAAGTGAATGTGTTAAATCAAGTTGATTGGTAATGTTTAGGGTTTAGAGATTGATATCAGTCATTGAATTACAATAAGTTATGGACTTATATATACAAGTGGCTATAAGCTCAATTACCTAACCTACTGATAACTAACCTTCAACAACTAACTGCTACTATTAATTAACTTATTTACATGATACACTAAGTGTAACAAAATGGGTTATTAGATTCCATCTGAATATTGATTGAAAATGGGTTATTAGATGCAAACAATATACCTTAAATTTTCTTTAATGGATTGAGTTTATTCTGCATCAAGTTCGTACATTCTAGTCACAGCATACCACAGGCTACTATCTGTATAAATTCTTAAATTTTAAGTTTACCATTACTTCTGTTTCTTTCTTTCTTTCTCCCTCCCCCCCCTCTCTAAATTTGGCTAAAAATACCATTCATCATCTCGAATGTCTTGAAATTATACTATTCATAGTCTTTCAAATGTTGAATAAGTGATTTTATAGTAGAAACGAGATGAGCTGCATTAAAATGTCTTGGGAGTGTAGTTGACTCTTTACTGGTTCTTGAATCTTGAATTTGAAGTTGCAGCGACATAGAGCATCTATTAACCACAAAATCTCTGAAGAGTATGAAAATGTAAATAAAGTTTGTGGAAGCAATGTAATGATATACAAGAACAATGAGGAGGGAAAAAAGGAAGGAGTCAGATGTGCTTCAATGACACAGGTGAAGGTATGATGGCAGTTCTCTACAAATGATGTTATGAGCATAATTCATTATTTCTAATGTTGGAAAACCTCTCTTTTTTTTAATAGATAACATGTAGCAATGCAATGACAAGAGCATTAATGAGTTGCATAATGGAAGTGTGCTTGTTAGGTGTGGCCTGAATTGAAAGCCGAAGGTATGTATTTCAGAAAAGGAACAGAAATTGGATCACATTTTTTACAGAATTCTAGCAGAAAAATAACTGTTGATTTGATCAGTGGTATCAGAGATTGATTTCCACTCCAGATGTGGAAAGTTTATATTGTGGGAAGTTATTGTCGTTGTAACTATTTTTTCCAAAATGGTAGTGACGACTATTTTGTAAGTCTCTCTAATTAATTATCGTTTTAAATGCTCAGAACCAAAGTCTTCAAAGAAGATGGAGTCATGAACAATGTTCCGGACCCAATTATGTTGTCCTGCGCCATGTATTTCTCAAGACCTAAGATAATTAATGCGATATATATTGTTGAGGTAGTGTAATATGGGATTCCTCTCCTGTTGGCCAAAAACAGGAGAGGATCCTGTTGGTAAGTAAAAGGTAAAAATTACACATACTGTATGCAGTATGTTGTAAAAAAAAATTATACATACTGCATACAATATGTAAGTTCAAGCATGTATTTTTGACCAACAGGGTTCTCTCTTATTAATTGCCAATAGGAGAGGATTCTAATCCGTGTAATATGTGCAAACTATATGTTGTGAGAGGTGTAATAAGTACGATTCTGTCTAGTAGATGAATGTGCCATGTTCAGTGGTAATCCCCAAATCTCTAAATTTAGTTCTCTTTTAGATGTCAAGATAAATTTTGATAGACTGTGATTATGATGAAGTTTTACCATCCCTTCTGCCTTTTTGTTTTACACAGGGTTACCCATGTTCAAGGGGCCATAACCTGCGTTAAGGTGTAGGTGTTTGTTTTTTATACTCATCGAAATTGGAAATTATTACTCATTTGCTTCCTGAAATGGAGAAGTTTGTACCAATTTTTTTTAAAAATTTTACACTTAATAAATTTCTATATATCTCTTAAAATAAAATAAAAATTGTTTGATTTCTCTATTTTAAATACATAAATAATTGAAAATAAATTTGTTTTGTATACATGATAGTTACTTTAAGTAATTGTGATATTAACTACTTTATTGAATTAAAATGGCGTTAAACTTATGACACACTCCATCATATTGTTTTAATTGTAAATTTTTAAAAGTGATAATTTTGTTTTTTATCAAGGATTTTTATGCCATTTAATCATATATTTAATTCTATTCTAAGATAATTATTTGTATCAAACATAATTATATAAAGAATTATAATTTTGTTTCAAACACAACCAAATAATGTAATTGAATCACTATGTCATTTAAACGTATTCAATTTTAATTTTCATTTCACAAAAATTATTTCATATAATAGACATGTTCTAAGAACAACAAAAAGAAATGAATGTGAGACCAATTTTAGAGAGACAAGTAAAACATGAATGGTATGTAAAAATGTTAGTTTTATACATAAATTATAGAAAAGAAAATGTAAAATAATCGTACATAAATCTATAAATAAAATTAATGACATTAAAAATAAGTTTTGCTTAAGTTTTAGGTGCACCCACTCTGAACCGCGTGAAAATAAGATATTAGTTTATGTTTTTTAAACTTATCTATATGTAAGTTGTATTCAAACATTTGGCCATTTCTAATATATGGTGCATCTCAATTATTAATTATGTTGAAAAACACATCAACGGTTATAATTAATGACCTGTAACCCGTTGCACTGTTTATTATCACTGTTCATTGTCCCACGTTGAAAATATTGTTTACGTCGAAAAAAATACTATTCACGCCAGAAAAATATTGTTCATGCCAGAAGAAACACTATTTATGCTGGAAAAAATATTGTTCATCACCGAAAAATTGTTCTGTTCATAACCGGAATTACTGTTCATGCAATTACTATTTTATTTTTAAGTTGCATAACTATGTAAAAAATTATCGTTAAAACGATACTAGTCTTTATATTTTTTCATAAATAATTGTGTATATTAAAAATTTTACCGATTTTATTGTGTGTAAATATTACCAGTTAAAATCTGTAGAGTTTTCAGTATACACACTTATTTATGAAAAAATATAAAGACTAATATAATTTTAACTGCTATTATTTTTACTTGTATTATTTACACAGTTATACAACTTAAAAAAATAAACAGTATAACTTGAAAAAAGGTGGTGGACGACAGACGATGGCCGATCGACAAAGGAATGAAGCATCGATTCTTGTAGTAATGATGATGGTGATGATGTGCAAAAAAAAAAAACTAACCTGAAAAAAAAAACTAACTTGAAAAAAAAAATAACTTAAAAAAATGTTAACCTGAAAGAAAAGAGGAAAAAACCTGATATTGCAGGTAAAAGACAGAGTGTATTATACACCCAAGAAACATTAAATAAACAATGCAAAGGAAAGTTCGGAACTGGGAGTAGCGACAACAATCTATTCTGCTCTGTGCTGCTATTTTGTTTTTGAAGTTTTATATTTGCAAGTTGATTGATTTGAGATCCGTCAACACTCCAACCATAAAAAAATCCACTCCTGTCATTAGCTTGAGATTCATTTGGGTGCAGCCTATCATAGTAAGGGAATCCGCACCTTCGTTAACAACAAGGACCTCCAAAGAGGGGAGCAACTAACACCAGCACTTCTTAAGGCCATTGAACAGTCCAGGATTGTCATCATTGTGTTCTCTAACAACTATGCATATTCTTCATTTTGCTTAGATGAACTTGCCTACATCCTTGACTGCGTTAAGGGGAAGAGTCGATTGGTTTTGCCTATTTTTTATGACGTGGATCCTTCTGATGTGCGACATCAGAGAGGAAGTTATGGAAAAGCATTGGCTTAGCATGAGGACAAGTTTAAGGCTAAAGCCATGTTGACGTTGTGAATCAGCCGTTTGTTGCAATGATTTACGCGGTCGATCAACTCCTTTAGCTTTGACTTTAAACTCTCATTGTAGCAAATCCTAGCCTCCTTCTGATCAACATGAACTACTCCGACCTCATTCTTAGAGACTGACAACTTCATTGTCAAATGAGGATTCAAAACTACAGCTTCAAGAGAATTAAGAGAAGGCTTCCTAAGAATAACATTATATGGGGTATGGCAATCAATTACAAGATTTTTAACTGGGCCGATTTTTAAAAGTGTACCTGTTTCAAAAGTTGTCTGAAGTTCAATGTACCCTTTGACGTTTACCTATTCTCTGGAGAATCTTCTTATTTGAAAGTTGCCAACATTAACGAAGATCACCATCGAATCATCCAAATTCTCGTCAAGGTCGGTAAAGTCCTTATTCGAAAATGAAATTATCAGGCCATCATCATGTTATTTATTTTGAAGTGGGCGAGGATAACTTACTGACATCACAATTCAGATATGGCACTTTCGAGATGAATTTGAGCCTCCACTCCCACGAATCACCTGGTCTCTGGAATCAGGGGTTGTTGCGACTGCCATACCCTTTTCTCCTAAGTTTCCTAGATTCGGACTCTTTCGTTTGGACGAGTTCCCTTCTCTTGCTTCTCTGCTACGACTCCTACATTGATAAACATGTTTTTTGAGATAACCCACTCGGATGAGTTACTCAATTTTATCCTTTAAAGTAATGCACTCCTCGATCATGTGCCCATATCTTTTGTGGAAATCACACCTTTTGCTTTTGTCGGCATTGGGGGAAAACTTATGTTGCTTCGCACCCCTTGGATGTTGGATTAGTAATTTGGAGTTTCCCGAAGAGTATGATCAAATTGATTTGACCATTCTTCTAATCTCATCGGTTTGCCTCTCTGATTTGCCCTTATTCCTCCATTTTATCAGTCCTAAATGATCGGTTGGATGGAAATCTGAGGATTATTTTTGTTTCCTCTGGCATCTGAATCTGACAACTATTGCTCCATTTGTTTTCTTGCAATTGTCACCTCTTCTATGTTAATGTACCCCATGGACCTAGTTCTCAAAATCATCTAGATCTGCAGGTGGTTTTCTAGCCAAAGAATCTGCGAAAGGCCCTAGTCGTAGGCTAGCCATGATCGCATGCAAGGAGACAGCGGGATTGAGATCCCTAATTTGAACTACCTCCTCACCAAATCTTCTCATAAACTCCTTGAGCGATTCATTCCGACCTTGCTTTAGATTAATTAAGTTAGCTGGAGTCTTTTGGTGGGTCCTACTAGTAGAAAAATGGTTAAGAAATTTAGCTAATAATTCTGAAAAAATAAAAAATTGAACCTGCCTCAAGGCTCGAGAACCAAAGTAATGCCAATTTCTTCAAGTTCGTTGGAAAAGCTCGGCATTTGATTGGGTCGGTTCCTCCGTTCAAGAGCATCATCGAATTAAACATGGTGAGGTGCTCTTGTGGGTCGGTCGTCCCATCATAAAGCTCTATGGTTAGTAGTCGAAAACCTTCCAGCAAAGGAATTGGCATTATGAACTCAGAGAAAGGATGATCAGCAATAGGTGATGGGTAGCTTGTCTGTCGACGAACTTCTTTTTGATCGACAATAGTCCGAGGAACACTTAGCTATCGCTGAACTTCTCTATTCAGAATATTTTCTTCAGCCTCTCTTTCGTTAACCACCCTTTTCAGGCTCCATAAAATGCTAATCTCTATTATCTACCTGATCAATTCGACTATTTATGTCTTTGATGGCCTGCATCAGCATTTTGATGGGACATTGTTGAGAACTTCCTTGGTTGACTGCATTAAAAACATTATTTTCATTGGTGGCCATGATTAGCTGGAAAAGTAATTTTGGTAATATTTTCGTCAGTTTAAAGGAAAGTAAAGAGCATGGACATTACATGGAGTATTTCAAGAGAGGAAGTTTTATTTATCGTTTGGAATCAAGTGCATTGATGAAGCTTGGAGAAGGGACAAAATTCAATGAGTTTGAAACCCACAGCGTGAAGGAGGAAGGGGGAAGAAGAAACATAAGGAGTTGGTTGCACGAAGGGAAAGAAGTGTAAATGGAAGTGGAGTTTAATTAAAGAGAAGTGTTTAAAATAAAAGAAACCGCCAGTAATCAAGGGCATAGAATCAATGAAAATGAAAAGGTTTAATGTTGACCATCAGATTAATCTAACGTCTAGAGTTTAAAAGGTAGAAATCAATGGCTGTGATGTTCCAAGAAGTTGGCACATTAATTGCGAAAGTGATTGACATAATGATTACCTAATGAATGTGTGACACGTGACATGCTCGTGCGACCTCCCATGCAAGAGCAACTGCACAGGGTATGAAGTACCTAGTCAAGAAAGAACGCCCTATACTTGGCCTTCTTAGGAAAGCTCGATTTGGATGTGGATCGTCCTGACCCAGTTCTCATCTACCATTCATAAGCTCGACAGCCCATTTTTGATCTGGCCATTCGTAAGCTCGGCCCAACTTTATAGATGACTGAGCTGGGGGGCTGTGGACCGTCCAAGACCTCATAATAGGCCTACCATGACTTAAGCAGACCTTAATGGATTAAGCATACAAGCCCAACGTCTATGCTAAGTAGGCCTATGACGACCCCAAGAAAGTCCAGGTCAACCCGACCGACATCTCGCTCCAAGACCCAACCAGACTAAACCTGAACGGGTAGCGATCCGCTTATCACATGCTTAATATGAGTCGCCAACGGTCCTTGGCCGTTCAGCACCATCATAACCAACAGTCAAAAACAGCTTCATGCCATAAAACCGAACATAACGTAATCCTAACTATCAAAGCTCTAAATATCCTGAACGAAAGGAATCTGACGGATCAATCCTCAAACTTCTATATAAGCCAGCCTGGTAATCTAAGCGTGGCATGTTCCATCTTTTACCCAAACACTCAGACTAGCCATTGCCTACTTTGCTATTATTCTTCTGACCTGCCTAGGTTTCTTCTCTTCTTGATCTTTTCTGACCAAGGTCCCAATCAGTACTCGAAACAATACTGTTTGCCAAAGAAATTAGACTCCATGTATTCAAACAAAAAAATAGCAAGGAGGACATCCAATTTACCGATCCTTATAAAAGGAGAAAAAAAGGAATAAGAAAACCACCTGTTTCTAATAAAAAAATAAAACATAGAATGGCCGCGGGAGTTTCTCAGATACAATTTATGCAGCAGCAACAAATGTTGGATCCATTGGCTTTATTGGCATCAACACGGATAAGTAGCACTACCAGCGTCCAGGGTAAATACGCTTGTAGCATTTCTTTCCTTGTCTGCTTTCACTATTACTTTTTTTTTTTTTGTTTTTGGTATTTAAAAGTTTAGGGGGGAGTCACTATCACTAATTTCACTTGCCCTATATATTTTGGTCCTCAAGCAAATGGATGACACAAAACAGGAGTACCAGGACTAGAATGGTGCATGATTAGTTTTTTCTTGAAGAAAATATGAATTATTTCAACTTCTTGTTTAAGTAATGATAAAATGGTAATCTGCCACAGTTAAAGAAATTTAATGCTATCAAATTGTCAATTAGTAAGAAAAAAATATTTGTAAATTTAACTAGTATGTTTGTAAACTCTTTGGACTTCATTATCTGAAATAACTTATTCAATTTAATAATCTCAACAGGCTGCGAAATTGGCAAATTAAGGTTGGGCAACGAAGTCAATGAGCCGTTTTGTCAGGCATCTTCAAAACTGGTTTTGAATTCAGATTTGATAAGGTCAAGCTTGGTTAGTGATACTGCTACCGATGGAGGTAAAAAATATGGTGCCATTTATTTTTCCTTATGTTATGATTAGCTTGGTAATTTATAGAAAGATGGAGTTATGAAGAGATTGAGTTTGAGTTCTTTTATCATATGATGCATGTTGGAATAAGTCTTGAGAGTACCTCTCCCTAAAATAAATTACCTAACTTAATTTTCCGTGTTTTGCATTTATTCTTTGGGTCAATTTCATATAACACAACTATAGAGTGAAAAATACAAATTACTGAAATGAACATTACAGGCTTACGTATCATCAAACATACAAAGATACTTAATTTGTAAGTTTACCATTCTTCTGTTTTTATTTGTTTTTTCTTTTTAAATTTGGCTATAAGTACACCATTCTTCTGTTTGCATTAAAGATCATGCTCAAAATTGTCATGCCTCACATTTAGAATTTGATATGTATGATAAAACAAAAATATATATGTTGAGAAAGCTTGCAAACTCTCTTACATATATATATTCAAAAAAGGAAAATATGCAATATGAAATAGAAAGAGCACTGATGAGTTCTATTTAAAAAAATGAAGAGAAATTGATCAGATTTGCTTCTAGTGATCATAGGAAACAAGTTATCATAGTTGACTATTATGGGGAGGTTTTATTTGTGATACCTCCAGGTTCAGATTGTTCGGGATCAATCAAATGGACCGAAGTTTATGTAAACTGGACAAGTACTAGCATGGAGGATGTTCGGTTCAAAAATCATAATCCTCCGGAAAATATGTGTAATGACTCCTGCTACAGCAATGATGATATGGGAAATCAGTGGCTTGTGTGAGGCACTAGATATACATCAACAACAACAATTAGCTTTATTCAATCCCACAATCCCAACAGGCTGTGAAACTGTGGAATACACACAAAAGGATAGCGCTGAGATCAGTGACTGGCTTTCAATGCCTCCATGTTGGGAACAACTTTTGGATTATGTGTACTGCAATTCAGATTCAGTGGAATCAGCGAGGACTACTGACGGCACCACATCCATCATCCTTTCCAATTCTCCAATTCACCAACCCAACACACCCTGACCCTCCGCTTTTTTTCGTGAACTAATTCCCCACCCAATAATACTAGCTATGTTAACAGTGGAGATGAGGAACTAACCTTGTATCAACTTTTGAGGAGCATATACGACCCCATTTGAGAGAGCCACATGAATGTACACAACTTCAGTGCAAACTTGAAACCACCGTTGTGGATCACAAATGCCTTCTCTAACAGCAATTCTTTTCAATTGCTTCAGGTTATATGTTTACACATTAACACCAAAGGTTCCAAGGTAATACTCTCATTGACATATTTGGCATAAGCATCTTACACAACGAATTATATATTTGCCATCAAATCTAGCGCAAAAATAATTTGCTTATAATATTTGCAATGCAGAATTATTGACAAGGCTATAAGCAACAACAAACAAATTTAACTGCTCTAGAAGCCAGAGGTCCAAATTCTTGCAGACATCCTAAAACCATTTATTACTCGATTCCTTGCACCGCAGGGTGCCTGGCGGCATAGGAAAAAGGAGTGACTACGGTGGTTAGCGGTGGAGGAAGGCTGAGCGGCCAAATAGAAGGAAGCGGAGTTGGGGAATAGAAGGTTGAAGGGTAGTTTCGTAAAATAAAGAATATTTGTGTAAAATTTTGGAAAATTCTTTTGGATAAAACTTAAGTAAAATTTTGGAGATTTGTCTCCGATAGAAATAAACGTTTTTTAACTTTTAATGAAAATTTTGGACTTTATTTAAATTTTCTCCAATTCTTTTATAATGGATAAATCTCTTTTAAATGATAAATTTATTATTAAATTTTAAATGATTCAAATTAAAATATATTTTAAATTAAATTAAAAATAAAAATATTATTATTTATTTACTTTATACATAACTCACTATAAAAAAAAAAACTTTTTTTCCGCCAATAGCATCTCCACCCGACTAATGTGGGTCTCATAGTGGGCTCTATATATTGGGTGGCGGGGAAGATTTCTTTTTGTTTCACCGAGTGACTTCTTATCGGTATTATTTTTATACACTTCAGAAATTACATTCAAAATCATATACTCAAAGAATATCAGACCAACACCGAGTAAGATGAACTTTTATGAAGTGACATAAATTGGGTAAGTAACAGCATATTACCTTTACCTCATTTAACGAGCTTGTTTACCAACTTTACATTTTTTCGCGGGCGGCAGCTAACAATTTTCCCTCATTAAATTCGTTCGGCACCGGAGAACTCACATAAGTGAAAATGATGATGGGATTGGGAGGTAGCAGTTCAGAAGCAAATTGGTTGACAGTCAGCATAACCTTAACACTCGCTGCTTTTTCCGTGTCCACTGCCATCTCTGGTATCATTTTATATAAATTGCAAACATCTCTTTCTCTATTGCCTACTGCGTATCCCACTTTTCTTTTGTCTTAATAAAGTTTGAAACTTTGAATCTGGCAGCATACATATTCAAGAGAAAATCGAATGCTTTGAACTCCAAGCTTCGTGAGCTCGAGGCATCTCTCAAGTCTTCCTTAGACAAATGCGCCTCTGAGAGGCAAGGTCGAATTAGGGCTCAACAGGTTACCCTTTTCTTTCTTTTTTCTCCATTTTATTCATTCATATTCTTATTCTTATTTTTTTTCTTTTTTTTTGTAATTAACTCTTTTTAAAAAAAAAATGCATCATTTCCTATTCCACTTATTTTGCCATTACTTTGGCTATGTTTGGATAACTTATGGTGGAATGGAATGCAGGGAAATGGTATAAAGTTTTCATATCATTATTTGGATATTTAAGGATGGAACGGTGGAAAGTTTCAATTCCATTGTTTGGAATGATGGGTGGATTTAGGGGTGTCCAACGGGTTGGATTGACCTACGAACTCACGGGTCTCAACCCAACTCAATTTATAAAATGCGGGTTGGGTTAGATTGAAAATTGTTTCAACCCACAATGTGTGGGTTGGATAGTGGGTTGAACCACTTCCAACCCAACCCAACCTACCCACCCTTTTAAAAAAAAAAAAAATTTGGTCCAGATAGAGTGTGCGTTTTGCTTGAAAATGTCTTTAAGGTTCGTAAATATCCTCTCTGATATAACTAAGAACAATGTTAGACTATGTAAATACACTAACAAATAGAGGTTAAAGTGGAAAGAGAAAAAGACATTAAAATCCTATCTATCTACTTCCTTTCCACTGGTTTCAACGCACCTAGTAGTTCTCTTTTCTTTACAACTAGTTCTTTGCAGTGCAGCCATTCTCCCAAGCTCTTAGCGTTTGCGCCTTGAGTCAATGACCATTGCTTCTTCTCCCACCCAATCTCCCAATCCCAGCGATTGCGCTATCGCTGTGAATCCATGACCATTACTTCTTCTCCCACTCGATCTTCTAGCCGTTCTCTGCAACTAGTCACGCCACCACACAGCCACACGTCCTTCTTCCTTCTTGCAGCTTTTTCAGTTTTTTGCACCGCGCAGCCCCAACAGGTAAGCCTTCTTCCTCAGCTCTTTTCATGTAAATCTAAAACATAATAGGGAGTGCAGCTGCACCGTACGGGCAAGGAAGCTACAAGGGGCAGAGCGGGCAACAGAGTTATGGGTACGAGTAGAGTGGGCAGGCGATGAATGTAGTATCACTGGAGAAGAAGAAGAGCAAGCTTAGAGTGTAAGATTGCACTTGCTAAAATGATTATCATTGATGAGCTTCCATTTAAATTTGTTGAAAATGAAGGCTTTAAAAGTTTTGCTCAAGTTATGTAACTTCAATTCCAAGTTCCTTCTAGACAAATTGTTGGTAGAGATGTTATGCAATTGTATGTATTTGAAACTAATTTGTTATTTGAGTTATGACTAACTTTATTTAATTTATTTCAAACTTAGTAAGACTTGTTAGTTGTTAGTTTGTTATGCACTTATTGACTTATGATGTTTAGTTTATTTGAGATTAAGACTTATGAAATTAATTTGTTAGATTTTGTATTTTGATTATTTTTTTAGGATTTTTTTTAAAAAAAATACAACGGATCAACGGGTTCGACCCAACCCAACCCACTCTTGAACGGGTCGGGTTGCGTCGGGTTGAGCGAAAAAATCTCTTCGACTCAATCCAACCCACTGCTCTAATGAGCGGGTCAGGTCCAAAAACACTGTTGAACCCATCCAACCTAACCCAACTCACGGACACCCCTAGGTGGAATGACAAGAATTATAATATTTTTGTTTCTATGTCGTTCCATTTCATCCCATTCCGCCCAATTTGGGGGGAAGATAAAGTGAGGTTTAGGATGGAATGAAATGGAATAGATGTCATCCTATGCCATTCCATTCCATCCTAATTTTAAAAATTCAAACAATAGAACTATATCCCATTCCATCCCTTATCACCAATCCAAACAAAGCCTATTTTACTTGTTTCCTGGGACAGCTGCCATTAGTGGGTATAGCAAACAACATGTGTCAAAACTAGGACTATGTATTGTTCCAACCATGCATGTGTCTAACCTGATAGCTGTGTTAGATTTTTTTTTGCCCTTCTTAATTCTTTAGCTGATTCATTTACTTAATAATTTGCAGGCCTTGAGAAAAGAACTAACACAACCTGAATCTGAAAATCTAAAGCTGACTTATTATCCCATGACCCCCATTGGTATCATCCGCTCATGCTTCTCTACCAGGTAAAATGTTTATTCATTACTATACTTTTCAAATTTGATAATTAAGGGCCAGCTTTGTGGCAGGTGGATACATTTTTAATCTTCAAGAATTGTCAATTCAAGCAGTTTGATTTTTTTTTATGACAATTATGACCTCCTTTTTCTTACCTTAGATTCAGAAGGTGGTTATGAGACAACTACACTGATAATAGTTATCAATTTTTTGTTTTAAATATTTGGGGTTCAATAGTAGTGCCAGATTTCATGTTTTGCCACATCTTTAGGTAGATAATATTCCTCCTCTGTGTAGTCCTTAGTAAGCTGCACATCCAGTTGAGTGCACATTTGTGCTTTGTGCATATCATGCCTGTTTCTTTGAGAAATTCCTTCGTTAGGGCTGCATTCATAATTCATGAACCATTGCTTCACATTAGTGCAGGAATGGGACACCAAGGCAACCATTACTTGTACCACTTGCCAGAGCATGTTTGGTTTTTAATACAACTCGTGTTCCACCAGCATCTCTTGAGGGTCTAGCGGAATATTCTCATTGCTGGGTTTTATATGTATTTCATTTAAATACAGATCTTGAGAAGCTATGGAAGCATCCATCTAAATCAAGGTTCAAGGCAAAGGTGTGTGGCTCTAGTGTTAATATCTTATCTATGTGGCATCTTCTTGCCTCAATTTTTATTTCCTAGAAATCTTTCCTTAAGGATCAATGGATGGATAGGTGAGGGTCCCAAGACTGAAAGGTGGAAGAATGGGAGTGTTTGCCACACGATCCCCACATCGTCCATGCCCCATTGGACTCACTGTTGCAAAGGTAAGGACACATGTTGGCCCTGTGGGATGTTTCTTGAGATGATCTCACAAATGACAGTATTTTATACCATTCTCTTGATTTGGTTTAATGCATATTATTCAATTATGGAGACCAGCAAACCACAAAGACCTTAATGTCTCAGAAAATATCACTATATCGTTTATTCTTCATATATTGCTATAAATCCTCTTAGCATTGCTGGATTGTTATGACGAATTTATTCCTAAGATAAAATTTGGGATTTCAGACCTAGTTTCAAAAGATAGATTGCATTTATGTTATGAAATAAGTGATTGAGTATTTTTGAATTAAATATTTTCTGTTTCAGTATGTAGGACTCTTGAGAAATATAAATTATTATTAGGGTTAAATTTTGTTTCCCATCCTATGGTTTGGCCTGTTATCAAGAAACTATCCAATACTTTTTATTGTCCTTTTTCATTAATGGAAAATGCATGGGATAAGCATATCCAACATAAGATTACGATGTTTTGAGGCATTTCAATGCCTAACAACAATGTTGATTTGTGCAAACATGCGACTCTCACATGTCATTTCCCTTAAAAGTGGATGGTTATGTAATAAAGGAACAAGTCATGGCGAGGTAAAGTGACACTGTTCAAAGTTCAAACCACAAGGTGGCACATTGAAATCGGGTTAAACCATAAGTAGGAAACTGAATTTCACACATATTATGTGATTAGGAAAATCTTGGTTACGTAATCAGTTACTTTGATGTCCACCCAAAGTAAAGGATATAATTATGTTTTTATGGAGGTGTTTGGTTCAGGAGTTTATTTTTCATTCCTGGGAATAGGACTCTAGAGAATGGTATTTCAAGGAATATTATTTCTGGGAATTTATCAAACCTATGTTTTTTTATCATTCCTAGGAATATTATAAACTATTCCCAGGAATTTTATATTCCTATGTTGGGTTTGAGATAATTTTGACAGGAATATTTGGTAATATTCCAAAAATACCCCTAACAACTAATCCAGCAAATTTAACTCAGGAAAACTTACACTGCTCTCTACCAGAGTTGGAGGAAAATCTTGGATTACTATCATAAAATGTGGTTACAATGTTGAAAAGTAACACCAACGGAAAAAAGCACCCTAAAATCAATTTTTACAAAGCCCTAAAATCAACAAAGAATCAATCTTTATAATAAACCCCAGAATCAAATCAAATCAGTTACACCAACAAAAAGAAAAACCTGTCAATTTGAAATTGTAATGCTGGATGATGGAGAAACCAAAAGAAAATCCCAAAATCTGTGAAGATGTACACAAACACAGAAAAAGTCTAGATTGATGGATGATGATGTACATGGTCAAGCAAACATAGAGGGGAAAAAAAAACCCAGCTCAGTCTGTGAAATACCGATGATGGAGCTTGAACGTGCAGTCTCGCACTGCTTGCTCAGCATCTCCTTGGTGCCTTTCACCGTCAAGCAAGAGGCCACTGGGATGAACTACCATTGGCACTCCCATGCTTTAGCACGAACCACTGTTTGACTTTCCTTGCTTCAGCAGGAACTGTCACCGCCGCTGCATCGGTTCTACGGTGTTGACTGGGTCTACTCAGTATTAGCTGAGTCTCATTGTTATCTGGGTTTCGTCGTCTGGGTCTCGACGCCAAGCAGAGATGGTAGCAATTCTACCTCCAAAGGAAAATGGCAGAGGAAGGTGGAGAGACGTGGCTGAGGAAGATGGAGGAAGATGGAAGAAGAAGGGGATTGAAATTGGGCAAGAGAGTCTTTTGATAAAATTAGAATTATTCCCATGGGATGGGAATGAACTCAACCCACCTCCTTAAGTGGGAATGATTTTTTGGGAATCCTGGTTAAAAAATATGCCTGGAAATAATTTTTAGGTAGGAATGTTTTTTCATATCTTGTACCAAACATGGGAGTGTCTTATGTCCACCTCAAGATTCCTAGGAATACGAAACTAACTCCTGAGCCAAACGGCCTATAGTCATAGTTTTAGTATAAATAGACCAATGTCTTGTATCACAACTATTCAGTGTCTCATTAATGAATTATATTTTCTCGTGTTTTCTCTCTTCCCTTTTCCATCCAATGCCTAAAATTTCAATATTTTTTGTCTTCAAACAAACAAGAATCAAATGATTGACCTAGTTTCATCATAACTTTCATTTAATCTAACTGTGTACTATAGGTAGAAGCTGTACAGGGAAATATGATTTTGCTCTCTGGTGTGGACCTGGTTGATGGAACTGTAAGTCTCCATTGCTAATCTCTGCTTCTTATGCTAACTTAACTGGAATTATGTGCCACTTAGGTTATTGTTTATTTGCTTAAACCATGAATTTGATGTTTTTCTGTGAATCTATAATGATACTTTAATGAGGAATTATGCCTATTTTGTGAATCTCATCAACAGCCAGTACTTGACGTCAAGCCATATCTACCATATTGTGACAGCATCAAAGAAGCTGCAGTGCCAAATTGGTTGATGGTAATACTCCATTATCCTTTAGCTATATTTGATGCTGCTTATATTTGATTTTTTTTTTTTTAAATCTCTGACAGATTTTATTCATCAATGACTATAACTAACTTCGAGCAATTGTTTCCTGGATATCATATTTAATCACCCCATATGGGAAGGAGATATAATCAACTATCATTACTGGTTACTAGTCACTGAAACTCCACTATTCTTGTATTCTGATTCTCTGGAAGCTCTCAGTTATGGTCCACATTAGAGTCAGCAATGAAATATATTTGAGTAGTATTATATTTTGTTTCACATTTCTTTATAGAAGTTTAATAACTAATTATCTCATTCTAAGAAAAAAAAATTGTGTTTCTTCAGGAGGATAACTTACTTACTGTAGCTTCTGTTAGCTTTTCGGAGGACTTCACTTCAGCACTCAAAAATTGCTGGATAATTGCAGTAAGTTGTTAATGACTTACTTAAAATATTGAGCAGCTGCATCGTGTCACCCTTCCCGCAACCCAAAAAAACAAAACAAAAACTGAAACAGAAAAGAGTCTTTTTTTCTTAACCTGACACGTTCAGAACATTAGCAAAGCAAGCCCTTGACTGTTTAATTTGGATGGCAGTTAACGATAAGGATTACATTGAAAAGAAATGGTATATTAAGTGGCTCAATTGAAAAAAAATTGGAAAATCAGGGACTGAAATGAACGTAGCCTGAAAAAATCGGGACTAAAAACTTAATTAAGCCTTGATTATTTATTTGTTTGAAATTTTGCTTGTTAACTGGAAGAGATGCACCCCATCGGTCTTGACTGTATAATTTAACCCTTCATGGCTTCAACTCCCTTCCAGGGTACATATTTTAATTTAAACAGGTATTGCTCTGATCGTCATACTTCCTTTATGTCAGCTTTTGATTAATCTCACTTTTTGTTTAACCTTAACCTTGATTATTTAATGCTGGTTTTACTTGCTTATATTTCAGTTGGTGGCATATTATATTTGAAATTATTGTTTTAGCTCCTTAACTAGCCTTACAAGTTTTCGTTTTAGTTAAAAAAGAAAAAGGAAAAGAAAAGAAAAAAACACTAGCCTTACAAGTATTGCATGCAGCTTATGATATTTTATAGTCCGAGATTATTTTCAACCTTTTCCTTCTAAACTCCAAGTATGCTACAATTTGATTGTAAACTTTTTTTTTATATTACCTTATATTGCAAAATGAATATGTAACTGAACACATGGTTTGTTTTCTATCTTTAGCAATTAGCCACAATTCTCATCTTTTTCTTCTTATACAAATCATATGGGTGATGATTCCCCCTTACTGCTTCAGGAAAAGATGTCTCTCTATGCATCACCAGGTGAGTTCCAAAGCTTGATAAAGCAGGTTCTTTCGTGGGATATTCGGTCATTGAGTCAACGAAATCGGCCTCATGGTGCTCTCTCGAAGGAAGAAAACGATGAACTGTTGGGTAATACTTATGATGTAGATGAGCACCAAGATGAAACAACTTTTGTCCATGAGAGAGAGCAGAATTCTCTACATTCTAAGGAAGTAATTTATCACCTGATTTTGGAGGGACTCGATGTCTCCTATAGAATTGATCATGATGGTAATGTCATAGTAGAAAAGGTGTCAACATCTGCTGTCTTGGACAGTAACCCTAATTCCTGCAATTACTTGACATGGAAAGACACGCTGCAATGATTTCGGTTATAGTGCCTTATTATTTTTTAAGCCTTATTATTATTATTCTTTTTCATAAAAATGCTTTTGCTCTTTTCGAACAAATTCTCTTTTAAGGGAGAAATGGAAGCTAAGAGAGTGTTTGGTTTGTTTTGTGTATTCATTTTCAGTTGATATGTCTTTATTATAATTACAATAATACCACTTTATTTTCATTACGTTTTCAATTTTTTGTGAAGGAATACCAAACACCCCTTTGAGTTCTTTCCTGCTACATGCTAGGATTTTAATGCTGTAATTAGTTCATCATTGGCATTTGAATTTGGGTTCAAACTTCTGGTCTTTTTCTGGAAGCATAGTTTGCTTACCACCGCACACCTACTCTTGTTGGTGATGCTGTGTTTTATTTGCTTGAAGTATATAAGTTGGGAAATATGTTAGAGATAAATTATCTAGAATTTGTTGAGTGCTTGGCTCTGCTTGCCACTTGTCAGATGGAGATCTAAGAAGTAACAAGCTTCAGACCAAAAAAAGAAAACAAAATAGATGTAAAGCTTGATTATAGTTACTTGTATTTGAAACGATATACATGATATGGGGTACGATTATACTGAAAATTTACACAATATATCTTCTTGAATATAAAAGCACTAGTATTCAATAAACATGCAATATATAACAGGGTGTTTTTATTATGGACTCCGTAGTCAAAGTTCTATGGATGAACCTTTTGACTTCACCTATTATAACAAGTTTTTTAATTTTGCATCAAAAGGTTTAGTTTTTAATTTTCATAACCCTTCAAATATTGTTATTTCATCTGTTAAACCCTAGATTTATTTCATTTTCCAAAATCACCCAATTCCTCTAAAATCACATATTTGTTTTGTATTCCTTGTCAATGTTCTGTTGCTAGAAATATTTGAAAATGGGTGTCGAACTTGCATTACCCTTACTTAGTTTCACAAATTCACATGTCTTATTGCTCCAAACTTCTTTACAGTATGATCAACATTCTTCTTCTTTTCTTTTGCTTCATATACTAATGCTTCAAATCTTCTAACAATATCACAATTCTGTTTCATATACCAATACTAAAGAAATCTTCCAACCAAGTATTCAAGCAGTTCTTTTCTCAACCTCAGTCGTACCAGAAGATATTTGAAGATCATAACATCGAACTGGGCATTTAACCGCAATCTTAAGGTCGTTTAGCCACTATTTTCTAATTACGGCTAAACAACTCCAGTGTTGAAATTATAGAAGACCGATGTGGTCCGCTGCCGCCCAACCTTGTCGCCAATAGCCCAAAATGAAGTTGCCGCAAAAATGTCGTGGATGAATATGGGGGCAGAGACATGGATTTGAGCATTCATATACAAATTAAGCTGTTAACTTTCTCAAAAAGATTGACATAGAGAAAGAGAAGAGAAAATTGAATTTGGGAGATAAGTAAAGAAAAACAAAATACTGATAAGTTGAGAAATGAGGGAAAATGGAAAATTTTGGATGAATTCTCTGAGAAAGAAAAACAGAAAGAAAATGAAGGAAAATGTGAGAATGTCAGGGAAAATTAAAGACAATACTTTACAAAAAATTTGGAACAAATGAAGGAGTTGGATGGTTTTGTAAAATAAAATAAATTTGAGATAAAAAAAATTTCTCTTTTTACTTGTTTAGCAGGTAACAAATAATCATTTATAACTATCTATTTATTTTTTAATATATCCAATAGTTCATTATCAAGGACCATCAATGGTCCCTAAATGAGGGAGTCCATGTTAAACAGACCCGAGACATTGTATGCTCAGTATAATAAATATAATTGGCAATACAGTCAACTCCACCCGGCCATTATGGGCTTGTCTTAAATGGGTTGGACTGGGTTAACCTGTTTAATAAATGGGCCTTTATTTTTGTAATCTAGGCTTGTCCAAGCAGTGTAATCTAGGCTCAAATTCCACTAGACAATGCATAAGCTCATTACCAACACAACATATACACACTAAACCCACTGACCAATCAGATAAAAAAAAAAATCACTCCACAAGCAAGCAGGTAATAATCGCATTGTGCAAGGCCACGTGGAGGGTTCAGAACAACCTCACCTCCTCTTCATCTTTGCCTATGTATGTGTATCAGGGAAGACATATGAGGACCACCGGAGTGGACCAGAACAATAAGTACGAGAATCGTGTATTGATATGTACATATGGCAATTTCAACATTTCATAACATTTTTGTCCGCACAGTGTGCATATTCGCATATCCTAGGCCCCGATGGGCATCAGCATCATTGTTGTTCATTTTATGAGAAGTAAAGGGTGGTGAATTGATGATGAATTCTCATCCTCTTACAACACTGCTACTTTTTTCGAACAGCTTGGCTATAAAGATTGGTATGATTCCTTGTCAATCGGATGTGCACGATGTACAATTGGGCAATTATGAATTATGATCTGAAGTAGCTATAATTAATTATAAGCTATTTAACGAAATATTATGATGGGACAGCAATCAGAATTTTCCTAGCCAATTTGAAGAATTTAATGAGTCTACAATGAATGATGATGATGTTTCAGATTTTACAATGGATTCATCTTTTCTTTTTTTTAGGGTAGTGATTATTCGAGTTATGATATTTGAAAATACAAAACGAAGATGTTGTGGTGTTACCAAACAGTCAACATAAATTTTATTACGTCCCCTTTTCCAGTATTATAAACTTTTTATGAGAAAATTGCATTTGAAGATTTAAAAAGAAAATTATATGTTTTAGGACTTATGCCTTAATTAGAATTCGGTTTAATTATTTAAAAATGTTTTCTTATTATATTATGATTATGATAATTAGAACTTGGTTTTGAAGTGAATAATTACAATAATAATATTTAAAAAATAAAAGAAAATTCTGGAAAAAAGAAAAATATTTTGTTCTCCTATTCAATCATTATAATTATTAAATGAATAAAGTATCAAATATTTTTTTTATGTTTTTAAGATATTAGATGTATTTAATTTTTTATTTAATTATTTAATATTAAGAAGATTATTAAAAAAAATTTGTAGAAAGATATAACATTATTAAAAAAATTGTGTGTACCATACGACCATTACGTCCAGAGTAGATAGCGCAATGAAAAAGCCATTACGTTCTAGAAACTAGAAAGCCAATGAAAAAGCAAACCGAAGTGGGTAGCGCAAAGTGAATGGGCGATGGTACCTTAGCGAGGTGAGGGCAAACCTTGTCTTGCTGTCATGAATAAAAAGGTTCAACTTCGAGACTTTGACTAGTATTGTTTTTAGTTTGGCTGGTCCTCCCTCCAGTAACGATCCCGGGAAAATTTTCTTTAATTTTAATTTTAATCTAACAGAAATATATAACAGATTAAGTTTCATGTGAAAATTTTTTACATTTTCTGTCACTATATATATATATATATATATATAAATCATATATGATGAGAATAATATTTATTATAAAATATAAGAAGTAAATTTTGATCATGAAATTTTATATAAATAATTAAAATTGAAATATAGATATATGTGATTTTTTAAGTGATCAAATAATTTTTAAGTAACTTTTAATTTTGATTATCTATATATTGTTGTATGGTTAAAATTTTTTTTCTCTCACACTCTTACAATAAAAACTATTTTCAATATATATATATATATACACACACTATCCTTCAACTATATATTATAACATTATTAAAAATATTATTTAACTCACATAATAATTACATTAAAAAATGATATTTTTTTAATAATATAACAATGCATAATTAAATAAAATTATAAAAAGATAATACTCTTTCCATTCCTTAATAATATTTTTTTAAAAATTTTTGATTTATGTCAAATTATCTATCATTTGATAATATTAAAAAAATATTAATTAATTTTTTCTAACTTTATCCTCATTTTAATTAAACTCAATAACTTTCAATTAATTATTTTTTATTATTTCTTAAAATTTCTCTCCAGCACTTATTAACTTTACACCAAATACCAACCAATTATTAATAGAGTGAAAAAAAAATACTTTAGTCATATTACATTATTTTTTTTGTTTTTACGATTTTTTAATTTTATCCTTAATCCTTATAAAAAATTTTAAAAGACAATTATAAAAAAACGGATGGAATAGTATACCTGGCATTTTCAACAAGCTATGACTGTTGTACAACATGCTTCCAAGGCTGTTCTTACTCATCACACCATCAATATTTCTTGGACTCCACCTCCTGATGGATCAAGCAAATATTGATGGTTTAGTCTTCCAACATGATGCTACAGTCTTTTGTTTCGTTGCAAATCTCAGCTAATGTTCTATGGCAAATGTTATTATGCACTCACTTAAGTTATGGTGTTTCATACACCTTTAAAATATTACCTATAATTAAAAGTTGTATTCCTTTTTCATATTGTATTTATGTTATTTTAAATTTAACCAAAGTATAGTATTTTACAAGTTACTCCTTTTTGAAAAATTATAAGTTGCTATCATTTACTTTGAGTGTGTTTGGAATGTAAAAGAAAAGAAATAATTTTATTTATAAATCAAATTTAATTAAATTTTATATTTGAAATGTTAAAAAATAAGAAATAATTTGATTTCTAAAATTTTATAAATTTTATTCTTTTTATTTTAGAAATTTTATTAAATTTGATAAGATTTATTATGATTTAATTTAATTTGATTTGAAATAAGTAGACTATTTTATTTTTAATAACTATCTTTAATTATTTTTCATAATGGTTAAAATGTAAAATAATAAAATTAAATAAAATTAATTCTCATTTTAATAAATTTTAAACACAAAATTTGATTTCAAAATTAATTTAAATCCTATTTTTTTAAAATATTTCAAACATAAAATTTGATTTTTAAATCAAGTCAAATTAAATTATTTCTCATTTTTATTCATTCTAAACACAATTTTTTAATGTTTTTCCAGCTTTCTTTTCTGCTTCTTTTTTGTTGGGCTATCATTTACTTCACGATTTTCCAGCTTTTTTTTCTGTTTCTTTTTTGATGGATTGTAGCTGTGTTTAATTTTCTCCTTTTATAACTTGTTAGTTGAGCATTTTTGGCTCACAGTTTTTTAATAAAAAAATAGTATATTAAAATTAAACTCATATAATATATGATTGATAGTATTGATATGTTATGTACAAAAAATAATAATATTATCCACATGTTATAATTTTAAAGTTTTGTTAAAGGACATTAGTTAAGAAAATTAAAATAAAAAATTTTAAATATAATTTTTTTAATTTTAATATATTAAATATTTATTTTTATTTAAAATTTCTTATTTAAAATTAATTAACAAATACCTTAGAACATTCCTTAACAAAATCTTAATTTTAATTAATTAAATACGATATTATAAAAATACTTACTAGTTTTTCCACGTCTCGAGTTTGAACCATGATCCTAGTATTTCATTGGTTTTACAATTGCAAGTCATCAGAAACGGAATCAACTGTCACACAACCGCGTGGGCCATACCCATCATCGCGACTCACGTCGCCGTCTCTCGCCAACCAGCACAGCCAGCCAATCACAATTTTGTTTTTCCGTTATCGCCCTCCTATATTCAAACAAACTACCAAAGGCCCTTTTTGGGTGCAGTTTCTTGGAATTCAACGAAATTAATGATTAGTGATGAATATGGCCATGGGGTCCCTGCATCACTGCACCAATTTTACTCAATCTAGTAAAAAATAAATTCAATCATTCATTTTCAATCCCTCTTAAACCTTCAACTGCCCAACCCCCCCCCGCCCCCCTGCTTTTTCTGTTAATTAAGGAAAGAATATATTAAAGTATGGCCATCTCGTCACCAATCAACCTACCAACTAAAATTTGAAAATTTCAATAAATAAATAGAATTAAATGATTGTCTTTCCTCTGTCATTTCCTTTTTCTTTCTTTGCATATTAGGGATAAAAAAATAATTTATTATGCTTAGTTAGCAGTTGAATTGGTAAACAGAGTACATTTAATGATTTATTTTTTTATTGAATAATTCAATTAGTTTTTGTTGTCAAATGACATAATATAAATATCTCATAATACTTTTATATTTATCACTTCAATTATGATTATTCATAATATGATAAGGGATTTTTTAGACTGATTTTTTAGAAAATTAATTTCTTTAAATACATTACCTCAATGTGAGAAAGGAGACTTAATCTCAATTAACATAAAAAATTGACTTAAGAATATCTTTTATTGTACGTCTAAGAAAATTATAAATTAAAACGAGTTTTAAACTTTTAATTATCTTGAACTTGATTCTACAATAAAATGAACTATGAAGTTTAAAATAAGGTTAAGTTTAGTTTGTTCTTTTTTTTTTTTTGTCTTCCATGGTATTTTCACACTTGTTAAGTGTGAGATTAATTCTTTAATGATACGAATATAGTCTTTATATAAATGACATCTCTAAGATTTGAATCTTCTTATAAGAACGCAGTTCACTTACCATTACACCTAATCCGTTATAAATAAGTTAAGATTGATATGTCATATCATATATGTAAAGGCAAAAAGGCTAAGCTTAGATCATTTGGTTTAAATAAGATGTATTTAGACTTGAATAAACTGAGCAGCCAACAAATCATGTTGCTTTTATAGGCAAAAATTGTTTTGCATGTTGTGGAATGTGGAAGATCAATTGCTTTATACTGAGCAATGATGTTGTATAAAGGATTTGCTCGTAAATAATGTGTTTTAAATAAAGTTCAATTGAGGAGGCCAATCATATTTTTCATGGCATTGTCATGGTTGGATACTTGGATTAAAGTTGGGAACTCAATCTCAATCACACATACATGTTATTGGGCGCAAGTTATTATGCTCAAATGAAGGGTTTAAAGAAGAAAGATTCAAAAAAAATGAAGAAAAGAAAAAAAGACGTTGTGGGGAGACACAAGTTGGTTGCCATGCCAGACTTTTTATAAATAAATATGAGGATGAAAGTTGGATAATTTCTCTTTTTGAAGAGAATCATAACCATAAATGCGTGACTCCGAAAAAATCTCATTTGCTACTTTCACAAAGAATCATAACTAAAAGTCAAGGTGATATGATTTAGAAAATGAGCAAAGTAGGGATTAAAATGAATCTAATATTGCGTTACTTCTCTAGTGAAACTCATGGAAGACAAAATATTGGATTTACAGAAAGAGATGCCATAAACTTTTTGCATACTAAGAGAATGAAAGAATTCTCCATGAGAGATTCTCAAAGTTTGTTGAACTACTTGAATGATATGCAGGTTAAAAATTCTCACTTTTTTTATGCAGCCCAACTTGATCTGGAAGAAAAAATGACCAACTTTTTTTGGGTTGATGCAAGTCTAGATTATATTATAATTATTTTGGTGAAGTGGTGTGTTTTGATCCTACTTATAGAACTAATGAATATGAAATGCCTTTTATTCCTATTGTGGGTCTAAACCACCATCTACAAAACAACTTTATATGGGTGTGAGCTAGTCTTAGATGAAACAAAGGCTTTTTTTGTGTGGTTGCTTGAAATGTGGATGAAAGCAATGCAAGGAAATCATCCAAAAGTGGTTCTTACTGATTAAGATTTTGCAATCATTGGAGCAATTACATGTGTTTTGCTTACTACGGTTCATCGAATTTGTTCATGGCATGTGTTTCAAAATGCTAAAAAGCATTTAAGGCATTTTATTTTGTAGACATGAAAATTTTGGCAAATATTTTTCCAATTATGTGAGGGGATTTGAGACAATTGAAGAATTTGAAGCATGTTAGATAACATTACTAACTAGATACAGTTTGCAAGAAAATGATTGGATGCAACGAATGTATAACAAAAGGGGAAAATGAGTTTTTGTGTACTCGCATGATTACTTCTGTGTAGATATGTCTACAACTCAAAGAAGTGAAAGTATAAACATGTTCTTTAAGGGATTTTTGAATAGAAACATGCTTCTTTTAGACTTTACTCAAGGAATCAATAAAACAATTATTAGTTGATGTGAAAAGGAAATAGAAGTTGACTTCAATATGAATCAAGTACTACCTCCTTTAGTGGTAAATATGCAAATTAAGGAAGAGGCAGCTGCATTGTACACACCAACACTATTAAGAAAGTTTTAAGAAGAATTAATTTGTAATTTACGTTATAGGTGCATAAAATATGAAGAAGAAGAAGAAAATACAATATCTTATAGATTGTAGATAGATAGACAAGAAGCTAAGCCTTGCATTGTCAAAGTTTCTTCACTTAACTCTATGGTAAAATGTAGTTGCCATAAATTTGAATTCATGCAAAATTTGTGCAGGCACATTTTGAAGGTATTCATCATAATGGATGTTCAAAATCTGCAAGAACAATATGTTCTTAAACATTTGACAAGATTGTGAACCTCATTTAACTCAATGATATAGTAATCTTAGCCGTGAAGCAATAGAAGTTGCAACATGAGGCTCTTCTTCTATTGAAGTATATAAAGTAGCATCGTTTTGGTTGAGAAAAGCAAAAAAAAAAGAAGTTCAAATTGCAATGAAAAAGCAAAGTTTCATACCTTTAGACAATAAAGGTAAAGAGTCAACTCAAGCATCAATTCATGAAATTCAATCACAATACACAAGGTCAAATTATAATTCAAGATTCACTCATAAATAAAAGGCATAGGGGACTTGAAAGGAAAAAAATCATTTTTGAAGAAGAAACAAGTTGGCAAAAAAAAAAAGGTAATACTTTTACCATATCAAACCCCCTTTATATTTTTAAAAATTTTCTTAGTCATTATTTAAAATACAAAATTTAAACGCCCTATTTATTTTTATATATTATTTACAAAGTACCAAAGAATTGTCAGTTGCTACATATTATCATGGCATTTAGCCACTGGATTGGAGCAAAATAGGTATCTTGAATCATTTGTGTTTATTTTTTATCAATATATAATATTTAGTTCATTTATTTATTACTTTCATTTGTTATTTCTACATCAGATTGACAGCAAGGGAGAAGAAGGGGTGCATAATTTTTTGAATAAATACTTGTATAGAGAATATGCAATGATTTGGATGGAATTCAACTATTCAACAGTAATAGCACAAGATGGTGGAAGTTTTTACATGCTTTTATATATATATATATATATATGGTAGACTGTTCCATATTTTGTTATTTTGCTCAAATACTATGTAATAGATTATAAAAAATTATTATGCATTTTCTTTCTTATGATTTTATAATTCTATCACTTTAAGTTTATATTATTTCTAAATTTATAAAATAATTTTACTATTGATCAAGACAAGATAGTTTCCAATAATTTACTAATCACATAATGTACGTGACTAAAAAGTTAAAATATTTTTTTACTTTATTTTTTTGATCAATTACTCACGTAATTTTAAATAGCGTAGTAGTTAGATAAAAAAAATTTAAAATGGAGACTTTAGAATTTGAGGCCTGACATTATATTAAAGTTCACTTGAAGTCGCAATTCCTTCCACTACGATCAATCACCAATGAATTCTTACTTTAAATTATAAAAGCTTAATATTTAAAAAAAATTAAAGAAATTTCTAATGTGTTCAGTTTTTTTAAATTATAGATTAATTTATATAAAAATATTGGTATACCAATAAATATATACGAATATATATGAGTTTAATTTTAATATATTGTTAATGTAAAAAAATTTATATTATCAATCAATCATATATTACACACTAATATATATATATATATATATATATATATATATATATATATATATATATATATATAACTAATCATACATTACACACCAGTATATATATATTCATATATATGATTTTTGAAGAATTTATTGTGAAAATTTAATATTTTTTATTACGTGATAATATATAATTAGATGATAATATAAAAAAATTTTACATGATGCATTTAAATTAAATTATAATATTAACTTTAATTAATGATATTTATCTAATAAAAATTAATAATTTTCAATAACATAATAATTATCAAAATTCTGTGATTTTTATTTTTTATATAATTATGAAAAGTTAATCATATACAGATTTCCTTTTGACGCGAAGAGATATGGGTTTTAATAGCTATATTTGCACTTTATTGTAACAATCAGGTGAATCACGGTATACTCAAGTCCCGTGTTCTATTTAGCTTTTATAATGCCACGTCTCAGACTTGTTGTAGCATACGTGAGTCCGAGTCCGTAACATCAATTCTCTTTCTAAAAACGAGTGAAATTCTTTTTTTGTTAAAATATGTTATTTCATTTAAAAGTTAGAACAGTGTCCAAGTTTCTTTTGTTTCATGAAAAATAAAAATAAAAAATAAAGACAGAGCAAATAGTTGCAAATTTAAATTTACGGAAAACAATAATGACGAGGTTGGTAGCTGATGGGGCACCCCTTTTCGTAAATAACGGTCACATGTAAGGGCATTTCACCAACCCCATTCCTCACCTCGAGAAAAAGCGTTTCCACGACGGCACCACTCTACCTTTTTTTAAAACTGAAACACACCCCTCCAATTCCCCATTGGATTTTCTACTTTGCCTGCCAAAGTGAGAAAAATACTACACTACCAGTCAGAGAGACTCTTCACACAGATACATACTTTTTTTCTTTCTATATTATTATTTAATAATAAATTCCTTTTCTATTACAATTTGTCCAGCGAAGCCAACAGAAGCCTTGCTCTGCATAAAAGTATCCAATTCTAGAGAGAGAAAGGTAGAGAGAGAGAGAGAGAGACTGAGGAAGAAGATGGAACCGCCGTCCGCGACGGGCGACACGAATAAGATAGCGGTGAGGTCGTCGATTGTGGAGTCGTTCCGCGGCTGCGGTCTCTCCGGGATTCGGATTGACAAGGAGGAGTTGAAGAAGCAGCTCACCATGCCGCAGTACCTCCGCTTCGCAGTGCGCGATTCCATTCGCCTACAGGACCCCGCAGCCGGCGAGAGCCGCTACATCAACCGCAACGACGGCCAGGACGCCGCCCCTCCGCCCTCTCCCATGGTCGTCTTCATCAATCCCCGCAGCGGTGGTCGACACGGCCCCGTCCTCAAGGAGCGGCTCCAGCAACTCATGAGCGAAGAACAGGTTATCATTTACATTCATGAAATTGCTAATGCAGGTTTAGAATTTGTTACTTGCTCGTTTGAGCTGATTTCTATCCTGAATCGAATGTCACTGAACAGAGGAAATCATAGAATTTTTTTTTGTAAGAATTGAAGATCTAGTAAGAGAGGTACTGAAACTGAATATGAGAAAGGAAGTATCATTTTGAGGGATTCTACTAATGAAGGCTACAAACTAGACACTGTTATTACCTTAAGAATCACCATCCCCTGTTATATTTTCTGTCTCTGGTTTACTCTACTGTCTACGATTGATCCTTCTTGGATCTCACACATATGTGAGATTCAGTTATATCCATGAATTGCTAGTTAACGAATGCTGGTTGTGATTTTTGCTTTGTTGTTGAAAGTTTTCACACTTATTATTCTCCTCTCTGAATTTTATTTGTTTTGTTCGTCTTTCCATTTGATGATTGATGTTGGGTTATAATACGCTGCAGGTTTTTGACCTGTCAGATGTGAAGCCTCATGAATTTGTGCGGTATGGATTGGGCTGCCTGGAGATGTTGGCAGGTCTTGGTGATTCTTGTGCCAAGGAAACTCGTGAAAGAATAAGGGTTATGGTATGTTGATAGGTTTGGTGCTCTAGAGCATGCATTATGTTTCACAAGCTAAAATGCTGTATATAATTGCATAAGTTGTTGTGATTCATGTGCCTCATATTAACTACAATTATAATGATGCCAAAACTTGGTCTTTTCCCACTGTGCGTACCTAATTCAGAAAATTGGGAGGTTATTATAGTTAGAAGGATTAGTTATTTTATTATATTAATTTTTTCCTCTGATAAAAGTGAAATAAATATTAATAAAGTATGCTTGACAAGTGAGTGGTTATGTAGTTATTTCTTTAATTTTTAAATAAAAAATAAAATGTGATTGCGTGTTAAGATGCTGGTTAGCCATATGACAATTGTACGTACTGAATTCATATATTAGATATTACAAGAGTAGCAGTCACATTGGATGAATCTGGTTGATTGGACAGGTTGCTGGAGGTGATGGTACAGTTGGCTGGGTGTTAGGATGTCTTACTGAACTTCGCACATTAGGTCGAGAGCCAGTTCCACCAGTAGGGATCATACCACTTGGTACAGGCAATGACCTGTCTAGGAGCTTTCATTGGGTAAGCATTCATATGCTTGGAAATTATGGGTTAAACGAATGTTGTCTAGTATGCTAATCTGTCTTTCTGATATTTATCAGGGTGGTTCATTTCCTTTTGCATGGAAGGCAGCTATCAAGAGAAGTCTATACAGGGCTAGTACTGGACCAATTCATCGTTTGGATAGGTATGTCTTATCTTTTAAAGTCACACTTTGAAGTGTGGTATTGCAGACTTCTTCAAGTAGTTGTCTGCAAATAAGTAGTTTTATAAAAGGTATAAGAGCCTAATGCCTGGAGGCATTGGCCTATAGGATTTATGTTGTGGCATAGCCATGAGGCATTGATTTGTTCTTACTTATTGAGTTCTACCCAATAGTGGTTGGTCGCAGTGGAAGTGGACTGCATCCCCAGATGAATCTTACCTGCAATGTCAGGGGTTCGAATCCTAGAGTCGTCACTTTGGGGAGGGCTTTACCTAACCATCACCCCTGGCCTAAAATTGCAAAAGCAATTGCTTGTACCAAAAATTTATCGAGTTCTACCTCATGTTTAATATGATCCTCTTGTTCTTATTCAATGCAGTTGGCGAGTTTATCTTTCAGTGCCAGAAGGCACACCTGTGGACCCACCATATTCTTTGAAGCATACAGAAGAGTTCACTCTTGATCAGGTTGTGGGCCTGGTTTCTTATGTCATTTATTTGTTTTAGCATTGTACAATGAATTGGTTAAGCTTCTTTTGTGATGGCAATGTTTCCTTGAGCATAGGGTATTTGGGTCCAAATGCATATCCTTCATAAATAGGTAGCAAAGGATTAAGCCAGTAGTCTTTGGTGATGTTTCAAGTTTTTCATGAAATCATGACTGATATTACTTACCAAAATAGTGAATTTCAAATATATTTTTTTCAAGTGCATATGTTGAATCATTGAGGCTTGATTGTAGATTCTATGATATATGTTTCTGATGGCTTAACTTATATATAATTTTTATACTATAAATTTTAATCAAGAGATACTTTTATAGTGTACTCTCCCCCTATATAATTGGGCATGTCAAGGTCTTTCTAGAGTGTCACTGTGGTTGTAGTTGGTCCCTGCAGTAAGTTCAAAACCATTTTTTTAAAAATTATTCTCTTATAGTTTATGTATGTAGAGTATGATAGCTTTAAGGGTGACAATGACCTTAGCAAAATAATTTTTTTTCCTCAAATAATTGAATGAGGAACTGTTATGAAGCTATTTTAAGGGCCATTTGTGCCTGAGGTATCTGTTTAAGAAGTCATATGAACTGATCCATTATGGGATTAGCTCCTTAATGTGTTCGTTTGGCACTCATGTAATTGTCGAAGTAAGTGCTAGCTTAAAAACTTCTGCAAATAAATTACTGTGGAGCACTTTATCTGGTTTGTGCAATTTAAGAAAACATATTGATGGTGGAGGAGAATGACAATTTTTTTTTTTTATTCTTGTGGATTTCACTTTTGAGTCCTGAATGATTGTTTCCAGTACACTCAGCTTGCTATGATGAAGTGTTAAATTTGGCACAGGCTGTAAAGTATGAGTCAGCATGCAACTTGTACAATTAGTTTTTAAATTTTGTTTATTCAATTTTTTTATTTTCATTACCCAATTTATTAGCATAAGTTTCTTTTTTTTTTTGGGTTGAAATATAAGCAGTTTCATGTGTCTGCAGAGCTTAGAAGTCGAGGGAGAACTGCCTGAGAAAGTTACTAGTTATGAAGGCGTGTTCTACAATTACTTCAGCATAGGTACTTTGTTCTGTACATTCATAGTATCATATTGGTGCCTGAAGTGGATATTTGTGGAGTTGGTATCATCATGTCCATTTTAGTACCTTGGATGGTAGTTGAGATAAATCATCGAGATTTGAGAATGAAGTTACTATACATGAGTATACTATATGTCAATTCTATGGAACATTATTTTAAAGCCAAATTGCTCCTCTGCCTGGTATTCATGTATCCTAGAGAGTACTTCAAGAATGGAGTTACTGACTTATCATACATGCTGCACATTTTTTTTTATGTCTGAAGTTTGGCTTTTGTGCCTACAACTATTTTGGGCGACAATGGCTTCAGATGCTTAAGCAGGCTGTGACCACGCTATTGGGATTGCCTTACTGAAGTGAAATAAGAATGCCTTTATACCTGAGATTTTATCTTGTTTTGGTTTTCTTCACCTGTTTTTTTGTGTGTGTATGAATAATAAAGAAGCTTAAAATGCTATAAATTTCTTGGCTTAGGGTGTTGATATAGGATGGCAACCTTTTCAGTTGCCTCAATTGAATCTCTAATCTGTATTTCTGAGCATTCGTAGAATTTCCTGTTATGTTTTACAGGAATGGATGCCCAAGTGGCTTATGGCTTCCATCATCTACGCAATGAAAAACCTTACCTTGCAAATGGTCCAATTGCAAATAAGGTATTAAACCTCTGGAGCTGTTGAATGTGTTTTATAAACCCTTCTTGCTTGCTTCAGTTTACTTAATTTGATGGTACATTTTTTAGCAAGTAATCTATATATATATATATTTGCCTTGAACCTTTTAGCATTAGTGTTAACAGTTTAACAGCTACTGTCTCTCCTAAAAATGAAATGGTATAGTAGATTCTAGTCAATAAAGGATTGGGATTTCTGACCAGTTTTTTTGGTTTTGGTTGCAGATTATATACTCTGGTTACAGTTGTACTCAGGGCTGGTTCTTCACACCTTGCTCAAGTGATCCAGGTTTAAGGTAAGATATACCAACCAAGGCAGTTTGTTCTTGTGATATATCAGAAAAACAAGAAGTTTTTGTGATAGTTTTTACTTGTTTTTTCACCTTATGTGAACCAAATATTTATTTAACTAGCGCAACAAGAATTCTCTTTCTTTTCTTATTATAAAAAGAATCAGAAATATGAGTTGAAAAAAGGTCTCTTCTACTCTCCTGTCTTTGGGAAGAAATATTTTTAAAACACAGTGAGGAGGTTCAGATCATCTGTTTAACTTGACATGATTTGACCTTTTAGTGCAAGCTGAATATTTACATTATTAACCATAGAACAACAGAAGTGTTGATTACTTACTTGTATTTCCGTAAGTCCTATGATGGTTCACCTTGGACTGGTAAATTAGTATTTCCTGTCATCGAATATATAGGCAGTTAGGCACTTCAACTGCAGCAAGTGCCATGACTGCTGGAACAAAATGGAGAAATTCACGCTTGATTTTATAGCTTATGCTTGTTATAATACTAGATAATTATAGTTGAACAGAGCCATTCCAGTCTTCCAGTATGGTCAATTTGACTTGTCTGAGTGTGTGAAAATGTAGAATACTGTCTTAGGATTTATTATGATGTGTTATTTCTTTCTGTGGATTTCAACATGGGTGGATGTTGCTATAAGTTATCTTCATATGTGAATATGAGAGATGAACTTGGATTATCAATATCATTTATGTTGAAACTCAATTCAAAGTGGCTGAAGAGATGGTTTCTTTAGCATTTTGCATGCAGTGTCATCTAAGGTAGATTTGCCGGAAATTTTAATAGAGAAAAATATAAGGCTAAATCCAGAATGATGATGTATGTAGCATTTGAGAAGATCAAATTTACCTTCAGTGCAATTGTTCATTTTCTTCTTTTAAGATGATTTGAGACATAGTTACTGGGCTAGAAATTGTTAGAAATAACTTTGGCTTTGCTGCTCCATTGGCATAGATGTGCCATTTGATCTCAATTTTGATTTGGCTTTCCTTAATGGAAACATTCTTAGTCTCTTGCTATCTCCCTCTGCTTTTACTTTATCCTTTATATGGGTCCTCAGAAGCATGTTTCTGTTTGCACTTTTTTTATGTGCATTTTTGCCTTAAGAAAACCATATGCTATATGGATAAGTTGTGTTTTCTATGATAAAGGACAATGACTGGCTTAATAACTACCTAGAGTATTCCTAATTACTAAATTCTTAAAATTCCTTTCTGGCATTAGGGGACTTAAAAACATTTTGCGGATGCATGTCAAAAAGGTCAATTGCTCAGAATGGGAGCAGGTTCCAATTCCTACAAGGTACATTTCTTTTCCTATAGTATAATTGTTGCTGGTGCATATTATTAACTGGTAAACAAAGCAATGTTTTCAAAACAGGCATCATTACCTTTTACCATATTGTAGTTGCTGGCAAGTGTGCATTTCTTGCTTATTCATATTTCTGATTTCTTGTTTTAGTTCCTAGAATTCTAAATTCTTCAAATTTACTGCCAACTGAATGTAGTCGAGTAGCAATCTCTTTTGTGACGCTTTTGGTTTGTTCCATTTTGCAAGATAAAGTTATGTTATTTCCTTTCAGTGTAAGGTCAATAGTTGCTCTGAATCTTCATAGCTATGGAAGTGGAAGAAACCCATGGGGTAAACCGAAACCAAAATATTTGGAAAAGGTATTGAATTCGTGTTGCCTGAGATAAATACCTTGTTGCAGTGATGATATGGAAGCATTCACTATCTCATGTTCTTTCTTTTTATTCCTAGGAATACCCAAATATTGTATTAGAGACATAGGTGAATTTTTGCCTCCCTTTGGGTGCTGGATTTTTTTGTTTTGCTGGAATTATTTTTTTGACTGTATATAGAAAGATTAGAAGCATACAAGTTAATGTTTTGTGAGCCTTATCATGTCACTGACACTCTGGATAATGTCTTTTTTTTACATCCCAACATAGTGGGAAATTTTCTGAAAGATTGCTTCCATAAAATACATATGCCGATCTGATATTTTCTTTTCGTGTATTTTATGTCTAAATTTTTGGACTATATTTGATATGACTTCCTTCCCTCACCCTCAATTGCTTGGTGATCATATTATATTTGTCAACAATGCTATTGTGGTGATTGCCATTGACTTCTGATCATTTCTTACTGAATATAAACTTTGCTTACTTGATGAAGTTGTTACTTGTGTTATTCAAATTTAAGGATGTTTGACCGAAAAGGCTTTTTAATTTACTTCCAGAGAGGCTTCGTTGAAGCTGATGTCGCTGATGGGCTCTTGGAAATATTTGGTCTAAAGCAAGGATGGCATGCATCATTTGTCATGGTTGAATTGATCTCTGCGAAGCACATAGCTCAGGTACCACTGTTTATTGTTTGTGTTTTGGGGTGAATTTCGTACTTCTCAAATGCAAAAATTTTGAAAAGATTCCGTTACTGCTGGTGTCTGAGAGGTGGGCACATTCTAAATAATTGAGTTGAAGTGTGTTGCTTTCTGGTTGCTTTTGGCTTATTGGATTTGAAAATTCTCATGCTATTCTGCATTTGTGTTGATCACCTTCACTTTCTTGTGGGCTGCTAATAAAATATGGGAAGATCTAGTAATAAACTCTGCTCATAAATATAGCAGTCTTATGATTTGAGCACCTGGCCAAGATAATTCTTAGTATATCTTGACCCCCTTAAGCAGAAGTGTTTTTCTGGGATGAGGTGCTGTAAAGCCACTGCTTTCACACAGAAAAACTTGCACTTTCTTGGGAATTCATTAACTATGTATTTATCAACTGCAAGTCTGCAACTAACTAGTGAAGTATGCCTGCTAGTTTATTAGTTGTTGCAATACAGCTTATATCTGTTACCGGACTTCCAAATTTACCACCTCATATTTTAGTTTAGTATCAATTTAGATTTGACGACGTGAAAACCTTTTTTCCCATCTGCTAACATACAGGTTGCATTCTGTTCTCCCTCATATGGCATGTGTTGATAAATCTGATCATAGCCCACCTCTGTGAATCTGAATATTGTCTCCCTTGTTTCTTTACATTTCCATCATTTGGCATTTTGAAATTTCTCTTTCTCAATGATCAGTCCCACCGGTGTCTCTTGACTGTTGAATTCTATTTATATCTTTCAGGCAGCAGCTATACGATTGGAATTCAGAGGCGGGGAGTGGAAAAATGCCTATGTGCAAATGGACGGAGAACCCTGGAAACAGCCATTGAGCAAGGACTTCTCGACATTCATGGAAATAAAGAGGGAGCCTTTCCAGTCATTTATGATTGGTGGAGAGTAATTCTATGATGATTGACTGTTCCATAGCTGGGATTCATGTAAAGATCGTGTATTATATGTAATCTTAGGTATTGACTCTCCATTACATGGAAAATTTGATATTGTAAAAACCTTCCCCTTTTGTTGTTTTATTAAGAAAATCTAGTTTATGATTAGTGGAGAGTAATTCTTTGATGGTTTCCATAGCTGGGATTCATGGAAGGCATGTGTATTATATGTAATCTTGGGCATTGGCGCTTCATGATATTTATATGGAAATTTTATTGTAAAAAACTCTTCCCCTTTTGTTTGATTAAGAAAATTTAATTTTTTATCATCTTTGAGCGGGTAATATTACCAGCTATTGTGGAGGTGTTTGAAAATTACGCGGTTGAAGGGAATTTACATGGCAGGATTATGACTACATTTGTTCACTAATTTGTTGTGCCACGAAGGTGTGGGCTCAGATTTTTCCTCCTAGTCTCTACTCACCATCAAATTTATATCCTCATTCACGAAAGATGAATGCAGAACAAGTGAGATGTTAGCTGTATGCATATGTTTAGTAACCATACGGATGGAAAGGGGAAATTAAGATGTACAGGCTGAAAATGGTATAACTATTTAAGAGCTGAATGAGGCTTCATTAGGCCGAATATATGAAGTTGTCCAGAATAGGCGGAGACAGAACAAATCCGAATCCCTATTGTAGAGTTCTATGATAAGTGAGACATGTCACTATATATTATAAAGTATTATATAGCCTTCATTTTGGTGTATTATTCATTGCGAGTCTGATTGGTCATCAGTGCCATAAGCAGCGGGAGAAGGACTTGCTGCTGGGTGTAGTCTGCAATCCTCTCTATTTGGAGGATGTAAAGAGCTCTCTTTCCGGTAGAAATGCTTTGCCAATTCAGTGATCAACACCCATGAGGTTCTCTGATCAGAATTGACGGTCCAAATAGCTGTTCACTCTGAATCTATGAAGCACGGACACGCCGTTGTTGAGGCGTGTCTACGTGTCGGACACGTGTCCTTGTCAAACACATGAGAATACCTGTATGATACACGTGTCCTGCGTGTCAAAATATATCTGATTAAAAGGATTATTTTTTTCAATTTGGACACGTCTCGAACACGTTTGAAGACATCTCGGACACGCTTAGATACATCTCAGACACGTTTGGACACGTCTAGGACACGAATTAGATACAATCCATTAATATTTTTTTTAAATAGTTTTCATGATTAACATTCAATTAGTAAGCTCGTAACCCACGCAAGTCCAATCACATAACTAACGTCTCAAGTCACTATTTTCACATATCAGTATTTTAAGTTTTATTTTTTCATACATCACTATTAGACTTTTAAGTTTTATATTTTTATACACCATTATTTTCATCTGCTCCTTCTACCATTATTTTCATTTGCTCTTTTTACCTTTACTCGTATCAAATCGTTCATTTCGTCGTCATTGAAACTTACTTCATATCAATATTTCCTCTAGTTAATTTTTTTTATGCACATGTATTCATTCATGATTAGTTCTATTAGGATAAATTGGTTTAAAAGATTTTTTAGAATATATCAATAAAAATTATGATCTATATTTTTTAAGAAAGACTTATTAGGTAACAAATATTAGTACATATGATATATATTAAGATATTATAAATTTTTAAATTTATAAAAATGTTATTAATAAATTATGAATTTTTTACTTAAATTTTGTAATTTTATATATATGTACTGTATTCGTATCCTACAATTTTTAAATTTAATATGTCTTTATATCGATATCCGTATCATGTCTCATATTCGTATCTGTATCTGTACTTCATAACCCTGAATGCAAGAGCTTAGACTCATGAACTAGTAGTCTAGGAGGAGTGACAACAGTGAAGTGACCAATGTGATATGATGAAGAGGCCACCAAAGCTGTGTACTTTAGACTATCTGGTGTGATATCGTGGTACTTTGATCTTCAGTATGATACAGCCGATCATGCCTAACTCGTACAAGCATCATAACCATAACGTAAAATCCGCTTATTTCGACCTGTTGGCCACAATTGATACACCTCACACCACAGCATCATACTGTTCATAAAAACGTGTATTAGGTATATAAAACTATTCACGTACCTTCATAGCTCAAGTTTTTTGAAAAGTTGATTTATCAATTTATCAGAGTGTGTGAGATCAAGTGATCTAAAATTCAACTTTTGTTAATTCCATTCTTTTAATAAAAAGTTAAACTTTGGTACAAAATATGTGAGCGTATTGTCTACTTTTTTAAATCCAAAAGACTATTGTCTAAGGAGGTATATTAGAGATATAATCATATAAAATCATTCATGTGTAGTATAAACTTTTGGGAGAGTTAATTCAAGACAATATTCATAATACAAACAAACATCAAATCAATGTACATGTACATAACGTATGATTAATCATGAACATATGTGAAACATATATAATTGTTAACTTCTTGATGAGTTTTATTGACAGTCATAAAATCTCTACTCGGTTTTGGTTCAATAGTTTAAAAGTTCATATAGTTTTATTTTGAAAAAGTTTCTGTCTTATCTTCTTATAAATTTCATGAGTCAAAGAAGCTTAATTCTGAGAAGACCTAATGTCACTCGAGTTATAGTTTTTGCCACAGTTGAGCTATACGCCATTAGTTTTCTTTTAATGATAATGGATGACTAACATGCATGTCTTACATGAAGAAGGATCCCGATCTCATAGTATATATTAACAAATATGAGATTAATTTGTGAACTAACTTTGTGATTATAGACCTGTTCAACGAGTTCGTCATGACTCCCAGCACTATGTCCCGTTCCGTTGATGAAAGGTTGAAACTCATAAGAAACATTGAAACTGGAGTAACGTGAAAGGTAAGCTACTGTGGCGTTGAAAATTTCAATGGAGCACCTAGTGATTTGGACCAACTAATTTGTTTTAGAAATAGTTATATTCATAAATTATTTGAGCTCGAGTTATTAAATGCTTGATAAATTTATTTACTTAATTAAATAAATAAATTAAAATTAAAATTTAGATTTAATTATATAATTGAGTTAAATTCGAATTTGATAAATTTGACATTAAAATTTTTTTTAAATAATATATATATATATATATATATATATATTCAATCACAAAATTTAAAATTTTAAATAAGTAAAGGTATAAATAATAATATATGTATTATTATTACTTAGTAAATTTTAATTCTATTTAGATAATTGTAATTTTATTTATTGATATATGCAACTTATCTAACTCTAATTTTCAAAGGATATTTAACTTTTTTCTTATTTTTACTTCATCTTTTAACATAACATATCAAATATTAAATTACTAAATTTAAAATATATTTCTAGGAGAGATTTAATAAAAAGAATGAAGATAATCAAATTATAAATAAGTTAAATAAATCAAACTTAAACCTCATATTTTTTTAATAAGTCAAATTCAAATTTTAAATTTGACTCATTTAAATAAATTAAACAAATTTAAGTAGCATAATATTTTTACAAATCAAACTTGAACTTCAAATACTCCACTTACTTTGATTTGTTTATTACATCCGTACTAAGTTCAGCTTAATATCCACAAATTTAGTAAAACCAGATTTCTTGGACACCCCAATGATCAACTTCTTCCATCCTAGGAGTGGAGCAACAGTTGCAACCCCAAACTGAGCAACTATTAGGATGACAAGACAAGAAAGAAGGTAGCTATAGAGGTTTGCTTTTGCCATATCTGCGGAGAGGTTTCTATCATGGATTTAACATGTTTGAGTTTATGGATAATTTTTTTTTAATTTGATAATATTTATATGCAGATTTGGGATATATAAAAAAATTATTAATTAAAATTTATAAATTTTTTATATGTATATTTATTTATATAAAAAAGAGTGATCTAACAAAATTTCTGTACAAATCTAAATGTTATTAGTTAAAATTTATTTTTTAATCTGAGTTATTGATTTATTTTAATAATCAATCAATAACTCAAAAGTCATAATTCATCCATGAATCTCTTTTTTAAAAGTCCATATTAGTATTTTCTTATCTATCGAATACTAAATATGCATAGTGCTTAAAATGCAATGAGTTATAGGTATCACAATATAGTGAGCTGTAACTTAATTGTTAGGGTCCATTTGGTATGAAAGGTATGATAAAACCTGATAGTATTAAACATGATAGTACAAGACCTGATAGTATAAGACTTGATAGTATAAGATTTAATACGTAATGATTGAGGATATTGAGGTGTTTAAAATTGTAATGAAAAAGTCTTTATAACAACTTATACATTAAAACTCAATCAGGCCTAATTCCACCTCCCAATGTTTGATTAAGATATCTATCATTTTAATGTATAAAAATGATTTGATAGATAAGCTTATACAATACAGTATTTACACTAAACAATTGATAATGTCATAATGTATTGTATTAGTTTATCCTATCAAGTCTAATACAGCATGTCAACGGATAAGTTCTAATTGTTTCTAGAAGATAGTTACTTAGTTGGATTTCCCTCCTAAGTTAGTTATTCGGTAATTGCCGAAATGCAACTACATTTAGTTACTGTAATGATGTATATCTCCGTATAATGAAAAAGTTCAAGTGATTTATTTCATCCATTATCGGAGATTCAATAATTGGACATTTTTATTTTATCATTGCGCTCAAATGATGTTTGGATCAAGTGATTTAATTATTTGAGTTAAAGGTAAATTATTTATATATCAAGAATAAAAAATTTATAAGAATATTTTTTTGCAATTTAATGATAAATTCAATTTTTAATAATAATTATGCAAGAAAAAGAAAATTATTATATATTATATCCTAATATATTATATGATAAAGCTAGCTACCTTGAGTTGGGATTCGCCGTTGATGATTGATGAAGATTTTTGTAACAGTGACAAGATTTGGGTTATGCGGCTCAAATCGAATATACGAAGAAGATATGTATGTTTATGTTTACTTTAATTCAAGTCATTAGGGATTCGCCAATGAAAGTGAGAGTGACTTTTCAGTTTGTTAATTTTGAAAATTAAAAAGAATTTTCTCATAACTGGATGTTACCGAGAAGGTGAGAGCACAAGTCAGAGGTTTTCTATTGGACAGATTAATTCTTTACACATAATAATATAAATTGTAGTGTATGTACCAAATATATATATATATATAAATTGTCGTGTGAAGTAAGCATGTGGGAAGTTCGTTAAGGTGATTGCATTGCACTGATCATGATGACTATTTCTCTTTAGAGCTGCATCCTCACAACACAAAGGAGTCTCCGGTCTTTATCCGCTTGTTGCTTACTTGCGAAGTTTATTTGGAAGACCTTTATTTATTTTCTAGAAGCCAATATTATATTACCAGCTTTTTATTGCTTTTTTTTTCTTATAATATTTTTTATTTAATATGTGATAGATTAATTTTTTAAAATATAATTAGATACTTAAGTAGTGACTCTTTTTAATGATATTTTTTCTATTACTAGACTCAGTAATTTTGTTTTATTTTTATATTTAAGTAGTAGCTCAAACAATTTACTCAATTCATATTTCTTGAAAAGTTCAAGATTCATTAGTTAGTGTCTAGAAATAGAAATTTTACATTGCAGATAAATTTGTATAAGGAAAATAAAATGAGAGTAGTTGGGTCATGCTACATCAAGCTCCTAATTTATTTATTTTTTAACTCAAGCTCCTAAGCCCTAAATGGTGATTAGTTGTATAAAAACAAATTTTAAGTTTTCAAAATATACGGACTCCACAAGTAAGTCTCATAATCATCCTTTGGGTATTAATATTCTTGACAGGCCTCCACAAGGCTGTGGACAGCATTTGCTTGATGATTTAGCAGGGATCTCTTTTTCTCGTAGTATCATTGTGTAGTTTGTGGGGCCGCTTAGCCCTCCATGTAACGAATGTATATATTAGGTCATGAGATGAGTTTTTATTGTAAGATAGTGAGAAAAGTAAATTATTATCATATAATTATATATAGATAGTTAAAATTAAAAGTTATTTAAAGATTATATGACTACTTAAAAATATCATATGTATTTATATTATAAGTTTGACCATTTATGTAAGATCTAATAATCAAGATTCATTTCATTCACCTCTTATAATAAATATTATTCTCACTAAATACTCTCCTTATATATATATAGTGAGAGAAGTTTTTATTGTGAGAGGATAAAAAATGTAAATCTTAATCATATAACTATATATAGACAATTAAAATTAAAAGTTACTTAAAGGTCATGTAACCACTTAAGAAGGTCATATACATTTATATTCTAATTTTAATCATTTACGTAAGATCCAATAATCAAGATTCATTACTCTCACCTCTTATAATAAATACTTTTTTCACTATATATATATGACATATCTAGTAAGAAGAGTTTTTATTATGAAAGAAGAAAAGAAGTAAATTTTGATCATATAATTATACATAGATAGTCAAAATTAAAAGTTACTTAAAAGTCATGTAACCACTTTAAAAAATTATATGCATTTATATTTTAATATTGATCACTCATATAATATTCAATGATCAAAATTCACTTTTCTCACTTCTTATAATAAAACTCTTCTTAACATATACACTCCATGTATATATATATATACACACACGCTCCGATATACACAATATGAATTTCTTGGAAGAACCATAATCGGGTCGATGAGCTTTCAAATATTAGACCTTTTCAAATTTTTGTCATATTTCTAAAGAGGAATCTCAACTTCTTTGAATTAAATGTTTATACTATATTCAAAATTAATACTTATTTCTTTGGATAAAAAAAAATCAAACTACAAAAATCACTTGTGCATCTTTCCAATGGACCCAAGTTCTTCAAATCTAATTACCTTCACCAGTTTCCATTTTCTCAGGATTTGCTTCCTCAATTGAGTTTCTTACATAAGCGCACGACTTGACTCACTCTCCGGTGAAAAATTTTAAATCAAGGAAAGAAATAAAAATAAGTCAAACCATGCTGATCCAGTCATTCAGGTCAAGTGAGAATTTTTGCACATTCAAGTGTAATTCAACTGCCTTATGTATTAAGAAAATATTGAGATTAGACTAAAAATAGTCAAGATTGATAAGAAAATACTTGGAAGCCAGAATTTTTTTCTTAAAAAATGAAGTATTAATAAAGGGGTTTAATTGGGGGTGGGTGGGGGCTAAATAGTCAAGATTGATAAGAAAATAGTCAAAATTAAAATTAGTCAAGATTGATAAGGAAATACATGGAAGCCAAGAACCAACAATTGATGTAACTTACCTCTCATCACAAAGTACTTATTTTTATTAAAGATAATTTCCTACGCAAATTCTAAAGAAGACATTGGATGAGTTGAAAGAGATTCATGAGATAAACACAACTTTATTTTTTATTGTTAAACATTAAGCATTAAACTATAAAGAAAATCTCATAATTTAACAGCATGAATTAGAACAGGAGATTTGTAGTCTTAGGAATGATATAAAAATTGACAGAAATATCAAAATGATGTTATAATGGGTAGCCAAGCGGTAAATGTACCACTGAGGTTACTTAAAACCTTGAAGCACAACATGAAAATTCAATATTGAAATGGTATTCCATGTCATGTGACAATCATTTTCCATTATATATTATAATGTAAGATTTTCAAACCTTCATGTCAACATTTTTCTTTATTCACAAGTGTTAGGAAGCTAAATAAATTAGTCAAATAAAATTTATATATGATACACCTATATTGACATCACATAGAATTAGTAAAAGCGTGAAAATATTGTTTAACTTCCTTATTTAATTGTTGTATATAATATAGATTCTTTTAGTTTAGTTGTTTCAACTTTCTTTAAAAGTATAAGTTTCAAATGTTTGTCATAGATCATACCGGCTCTTCTTCATTTATTCTTTTTAATAAAGAAGCTTAGAAACTTTTGGATATCGTAACCAATACTTTATTCCATTGTGTTAAAGCACAGGTAAAAAATTTCATTTTAGATAAATTAATTGTTTGCTACTACATACTATGAACATTTTTTTCATATTAAACATAAACTTATTTTATTTACAATATGTTTCCAGGAAGAAGATCCTAAAGAATACCTTCAAGAGGATAAAGAATTGGTTGAAGTTTTTTTTTTTGTTCAAAGTCATTGTAAATGAATCAAACATTTGTTAGCCAAGTGGCCTCAAACTTAAGAGGGGGGGTGAATTGAGTTTATGAAATATTTTCGTAAATCTTTCGTAAAACGTTTGTTAAACAATTTTCGTTGAAGCTATTGGATAATTGAAGTGAATAGATAAATGAGATTAAATACTTCACTCACAAATTAAATAAACCAAGATGAATAATATTCAAGCAAGCATATAAAGTAAATGCACGAATGTAAAGAGATAGGGTTGAGAGAATCAAACACAAGGATTTATCCTGGTTAATTCAGTCACCCCTTGTGACCTACGTCCAGTCCTCAAGCGAACCACTCGGGATTTTTCACTAAACTTCAAGCTTGAATGGGTACTTGAAAACCTTTACACAATAGAGCACTCACCAACACCTTGGGATACCTCACCCTAGTGCTTTGAGCCTCAAAAACAGGGATGTCTCACCATCTACAACCTTTTGAGGGATGCCTCACCCTCAAGGGATACCTTACCCTTTTCTAACTTTAAGAGATACCTCACTCTCTAAGGGATACCTCACCCTTCACTCTAGAGGGATACCTCACCCTCTCTTTTTTAGATTACACAAAGTATAGAAGATAGAAACTCTCTTAAAGAGTAGATAATACAAATTGAAGCTCTCACTACAGTAGATGATTACAAATTGAAGCTCTAATATGCTTTCAAAGATTTTTCACGTTTTTGACAGAAAACAGAGCAAGAAAATGATTTGAGGATTGATTCACGTTTGGACGTATTGGTAATCAATTTTTGGTTCAAGGTCAACCTCAAATAAAGACCCAACTTTGGTATTTATAAGTTTCTCAATTAATAGGGCCGTTGGGGTGGTTTGGGCATGCATTTAATGCATTAAAAATAGCCGTTGGACGTTGTCAGGATTCTTGTAATCGATTACTCAACTTATGTAATCGATTACATATGTTGTTCCAACGTGTTCTTAACTTTCTGGACTCTGTGTAATCGATTACATTCTTGGTGTAATTGATTACATGGCTTCTGACTTGTGTGTAATCGATTACAATATCTCATGTAATCGATTACATGACTTCTGACTTCTTTGTGTAATCGATTACAATATCCATGTAATCGATTACATGACTCTTTGAACGTGTTCTTGCCTTTCTGGGTTTGATGTAATCGATTACATATATTATGTAATCGATTACATGGCCTCTGACTTGCTTGTAATCGATTACATTACTCATGTAATCGATTACATGCCTTCTGTTTGCTGTGTAATCAATTACAAACGTCGTGTAATCGATTACATTGGGCATTGAACACATTTTTCAAGTCCAATAAAGCTTGTAAGTCATTTCTAACACTTCAAGACACTTGATTAAACATAAATCCTTTTAAGAGTGTTAGATTTAAGATTGAAACTCAAGTTTTATTGAAAGCCATGTTTAACTTTGAAATTTCTCACTTATTTTGAAATCATATGTTGAAAAACCATTTGAGAAATCTTGAGAGCATTTAACATTAATGTTCTAAGTCTTATAACTAAATAAACCTTCTTGTCTTCTTTCTTTGATCTTGATTTTTTCTTTTGCGCTTGATCTTCACTATTGCACTTGAACTTCACTTTGGCCCTTGTTATCATCAAAAACCCATTTGATATGCTTCAAGACATAAGCATTCACATTCTCCCCCTTTTTGATGATGACAAACTAAACATTCAACAGAATGAGAAATATATGCATTTATTTGATTATCAGATAATTAAGTGCAACACTCCCCCGTAATGTATGCATGAGATAGAATATGTGAAAGTGCAAAGCTCTCCCGTACACATGCAATATATTTCACTAATTTCTCCCCCGATGGCATTATAAAAAAGAAGACATAAGCATTCAGATTTGATATATTTATTTCAGCCCAGCAGGATCAATATAAGAGTATAATCGTTTAGCACATCAAGATGTGATACCAATAGCAAATGCATATGAAGAGAAACTTAGATAGTATTTATCATTTATGCCAATAGAAATCAGAGTCATATACAAAAGCAATATGGGATTAGATAAAGATTAAGCAAAAGGAAAACATCATGAAGGACCAAACTTGAAACAAAAAAAATTTCCAAAATATTCCAGGACAATTTCAAACATCATTTAAGCATATATTCTAGTCAGATTATGATCCAAAACACATTTGTGCAGCAAAACAACATATTATGCATCAAGTTGATGTATTATGCAGAAGATTGTGACATTATGTAGCAAAGTGTTATGCAACAAGGTGACTAATTTATGCAGCAGATAAGCATATTATGCAGTAGACCAATATATTGTATAGCAGAATTAGATGCATGATTGATCCATTATGACAAGTTCAAAGATATTGATATTATACATGCCATTTCACATGAAAAATATATTTATTTAACATATTCAAGATATTAAACTAGTAAAGCATAGAGCAAGTCACACTTAACCAAAGGATGCAAGTTCAAGCTTCTTGGAGACAAGGAGGATAGCTTGATGTATTTTTCTGATTTTGTGCTTGGAGCAGCCACTTTTCAGGATATCCAAAGTTAATTCTTGGCCTTCAAGCACACCTACAACACACTTTAATTTTTGACTTTTGGTACCCAAATTTTCTTGGCTCCTTGTGTGTTAGTCTTTGCCAAAGTGTCTTTGGGAACTCAAACCAATTTAGTTCCTAGCTTGTTATTGATGTTCTTTCTTATATTGCAATTTGATGCACTATGCCCTTTCCTACCACAATGAAAGCATTTAATAAAGGGACTATTTGATGTACTTGATGAAACAAAGAAGTTCTTGAGAAACTTTTGTTATTTATTGGGATTATACCCCAAACCAGCCTTTTGAAAAACACATCTTTGGTTTCCAAGCAAAATGTTCAAATTATCTCTTCCATAGGTAAATTTTGAAAGAGTGTTTTTCAAGTCCTCAATCTCAATTTCAAATGCTTTATATGATGAGCAAGATGAGGGTGTAGATGCATTATTAAGAGATAAACATGTCATGCATGAAGAGTTTGCATCAATCAACCCAAGAGTTTCATTTTCTAATTTAAGTTCCTCAATTTCCTTATTTAATATAGATATCTTGTTTTCAAAAGAGGAAATTGATTTCTTAGAAGATGAAATAAGTTTTGCAAGTCTTATAGATTCATTATGTAATTCTTCAAAAGCATCTTGCAATTCATCATAGGAAGGGGAAGAGTTTGATTCAGAATTTGAAGATGTTAATAATCTTTACATTACAAATTATAATGTCCAAAAGTGATCCCAACATTATTCAATCTTTGATGGATATTTATGATCTCCATGAAGTATTATATAAAATTTTGAGTTTTTCCCTTTCTAAAAATAATGGATTAACAAGTTAATAATTACTTTGTGTACATGCAGAAGGACAATTCTTTACTCCATCTAAGAGTATGCATATAAACGATGAGACAGACGAAAATGTAACTTCTAATATGATATATATTTTTTAGACTTAAAGTGAGTACTTAATGTTATTATACACAATTAGTTACTAAATCTTTTTTTAATATAATTGTTACTGGCAAATGATGTGGATAGGTATTCTTCATTAAATGATGTCATGTGATCCATGTAAAGAGGGAAACTAAAAGAGAAATAGTGATAAATGACTACACAACATATGTCAATGCATCAACTTCGAAGAAGTTGAAAACTATCAAGATGGAGAATAGTAATTAATTATCATGCGAGAAGATTGAAGTGGTTAAATCTATTTGAACAATTATAATTATGTTGACAAACAAATGGTGTTGTTTTTTTTATTTTAAGTAATTTAAGTTACATTGAAGTGGTTAAATCTATTTTATTTTTTTAATATGTTTTCATATTTATATTTATTTATTTAAAATTTATTTAAGATATTTTGAAACTATTAAGAGTGTTAATACATGAAATCATTAATGAGAGGTAGCTAAGGTTTGTCCAAACAAGCTGTACACTTTTTATACTTTAGAGTTTTAATCAAATTTAATATCTTTGTTACTAGTGCTTACTTTTATACTTGATTTTTTTCAAATTTTAAACTTGTACTACATTACAAATTTAAAGTAAAATTAAAAAAATCATAACCAAAATTAATAATATTAAATATAACTTATTAAACATTAATTTTAGTTTAACAATAACCCGTGCAACGTACAGTCTAAAATACTAGTAATAATAATAATAAAGATTAGAAAAAAAAACACAAAGAAATCTATTTTTGTTTTGGTATATATATATATATATATATATATATATATATATATATATATAATAGCAGATTAAAATTGAAGCAAAGTGGTTAAGTAGTCTCTAAAAAGGCTCAATAATGTTAATTACTTGAATTAAGGCTCCTAACTGTTATAATAATATTTTGATTAGATAATATGAGTCGAAAGAGAGATATGCAGCTTTAGAAGCATTGAAGTGAAGTGCGCTTATGTAATGTACGAAAAAAGATATTCAGTATTGTTTGATTTGAGAGTGGATAAGTAAAAAAGGCAGAAGCGAAAAGAGATTTTTGTAATCTTATATATACAATTGTATCTGTATCTAATATCATGCCTTTATCTAATTAATTTAAGCATAACTTATTATTGTTAAGTTTAAGTTTATTTCATCAAATGAGGCAATTTTTATTATCTATATATGCTAAATCAGTACTACAATTTCTCGTAGCGGAATGAGCTTAATTTTATGAAAACAAAATCACATATTTACATGTGATGGTTTTCTTTATTCAAGATTACATATTTACATACACAGATGAGAGCTCATATGCGACAAGTTGTTTATTATGCTATACATAAACATAATTTCCATCTGCAAGGAGTCCCGTAAAGTTTTGTTAAACGGCTTCTATTCCCTGTGTTGAATCATCACCTGGATGAACACGGGTTTCTGTAGAAGTTGGAGCGCGGAACAAATATCTCTGACTATATGCTTTAGCTATCAAAATGGGTCTTTCCCAAATAACAGTTTCTGAGACGAGCAACGCTAATATAATAGCAATCCCCGTGATTAAGAAGAGCCCTGCAAAGCTATGAAATGTGAGACTTGGAGTAGCATTAGACAATTGCGCAGATTGGTCTTGGCCTCCTTCATTCTTCCCAAAATATTTTGCCTCAATCTTATTCATTAAATCACTCTCAGTCACGTTCAAGATGGCTCTTGAAAAGTGAGAGGTAAGATTGGAGTTATACGGGAATGCCTGAAAAATAATGCATAATTAATGATCATATAGATAGATATATGCAGTCATTATATATATAGAATTAACATTCATTTAAATCAACATAAAAATTCCTTACCAAAACAAAAAATTCAATAAAAATTTAGTTAAATTACTTCACATATAAGGCATAAGACACAGTCAAATTAATTTTGTAGATTGACCAGCTAGACATATACGAGAAGAGAGACACTTACAAAACCAAACCCATCTGTTCGATTGGTGGGGCCGGCCATCATGTAACCGGATCCGAATTTTTTAAGGTAGACTTTAAGATAGGGCACTTCATCGAATATAGCTGCAACACCTCCTTGACCTTGGCTTCCAATATTTAAAGCATTGTTATACTCAGAAATGCTGCTAAATGCCCTCAGCTTGGATGGGTTAAATTGCTGTACCAACAGATCATAAACAAAAGAGCCAGATGGATATCCAACATAATAACCCCCTTTTATTAGATCGTCCACGCTCAGAAAACTGGGTTGCAGCTGATTTAAGGTTAATATAGACGTCAAGTTTGCGGTGTAACTTTGCATGAGGACAAACGCCAACAGAAGCCAAACCATCAACACAAATCTCGAGCAGTTCTTGGCAACTACTTGTCCTGAAAATCCAAATTGAAAATCAACATGTGTGTATGTGTGTGTAGCTAAGTTATAGTGAAATATTAATAAAAACTAAACTAAAATTACTTTCAGGAAGAACGGTTTGGGATAATGGAAACCATAAGATGGTTATGACGCTGAGCTGTTTTCGATTTTGCGAACCCTCCTGATCAGGGAGGGCATGTACATTTCTTTCCATGATGAGTATGACAGCACCTATGAACATAGAGATTATGACTATGCATAACCAAAGATCCCAGCTGAAGGGTTTCACAAAAATCCACATGGTTTGGTGCCTGCCATGTTGAACCGCTACTAGCATTGTAACTCCTGATTCTGTGTACGGCAGCGTGAAATCAACATATTTTGAACGGTTGGCCACGATCGTTACATCTCCTACCACAACATCATACTGTTCCATCGCATTTTAGCGAAGAAAAAAAAAGAAAGAGTCAAATTTTCTGGCCTTTTTTTTACTAAATAAAATTAATCATGCATATATATATATATATATATATATTCTTTCTGTATTATGATGTTGTGCGTTTTGGTTTGGGTCTCAAGCTTGTTTAGTCTCTCACATTCCAATTCCAATCGAACGAAGAGAGCTAAAACCCAGACACAAGTTGTGCCCTAGCTCAAAATGATATAACTAGTTTGAGTACATTTTTTTATTAGTTGATATTATTTATATGTAGATATGAGATATATGAAAAAATTATCAGTTAAAATTTATAATTTTTTAGTATGTATAATTATTCGTATGAAAAAAAAAATAATTTAACTAAATTTTTGTACAAATATAACTGTTATTAGTTAAAATATACATTTTAATTTGAGTTATTAATTTATTTTAACAATAAATAAATTAATCAAAAGTCATAATTCATCTATAAATCTTTTTTTAGAAGTCCATATTAAAATTTTCCTATCTGCCGAATACTAATTATGCATAGTACTTAAAATGCAATGAGTTATAGGTATCACAATATAGTGAGCTGTAACTTAATTGTTAGTTCTAATTGTTTCTAGAAGATAGTTACTTAGTTGGATTTCCCTCCAAAGTTAGTTATTCGGTAATTGCCGAAATGCAACTACACTTAGTTACTGTAATGATGTATATCTCCGTATAATGAAAAAGTTCAAGTGATTTATTTCATCCATTATCGGACATTCAATAATTGGACATTTTTATTTTATCATTGCGCTCAAATGATGTTTGGATCAAGTGATTTAATTATTTGAGTTAAAGGTAAATTATTTATATGTCAAGAATAAAAAATTATATTAATATTTTTTTTCAATTTAATGATAAATTCAATTTTTAATAATAATTAGGCAAGAAAAAGAAAAATATTATATATTATATGATAAAGCTAGCTACCTTGGGTTGGGATTCGCCGTTGATGATTGATGAAGATTTTTGTGACAGTGACAAGAATGGGGTTATGCGGCTCAAATCGAATATACGAAGAAGATATGTATGTTTATGTTTACTTTAATTCAAGTCATTAGGGACTCGCCAATGAAAGTGAGATTGACTTTTCAGTTTGTTAATTTTGAAAATTAAAAAGAATTTTCTCATGGCTGGATGTTACCGAGAAGGTGAGAGCACAAGTCAGAGGTTTTCTATTGGACAGATTAATTCTTTACACATAATAATATAAATTGTAGTGTATGTACCAAATATATATATATATATATATATATATATAAATTGTCGTGTGAAGAAAGCATGTGGGAAGTTCGTTAAGGTGATTGCATTGCACTGATTATGATGACTATTTCACTTTAGAGCTGCATCCTCACAACACAAAGGAGTCTCCAGTCTTTATCCGCTAGTTGCTTACTTGTGAAGTTTATTTAGAAGACCTTTATTTTCTAGAAGTCAATATTATATTTTATACCAGCTTTTTATTGCTTTTTTTTCTTATAATATATTTTATTTAATATGCAATAGATTAATTTTTTAAAATATGGTTAGACACTTAAGTATTAATTCTTTTTAACGATATTTTTTCTATTACTTGACTCAGTAATTTTGTTTTATTTTTATATTTAAGTAGTAGCTCAAACAATTTACTCAATTCATATTTCTTGAAAAGTTCAAGATTCATTAGTTAGTGTCTGGAAAGTTTACTTTGCAGATAAATTTGTATAAGGAAAATAAAATGAGATATATAGTTGGGTCATGCTACATCAAGCTCCTAAGCCCTAAATGGTGATTAGTTGTATAAAAACAAATTTTAAGTTTTCAAAATATACGGACTCCACAAGTAAGTCTCATAATCATCCTTTGGGTATTAATATTCTTGACAGGCCTCCACAAGGCTGTGGACAGCTTTTGCTTGATGATTTAGCAGGGATCTCTTTTTCTCGTAGTATCATTGTGTAGTTTGTGGGGCCGTTTAGCCCTCCATGTAACGAATGTATATATTAGGACATGAGTGGAGCTTTTATTGTAAGATAGTGAAAAAAATAAATTTTAACCATATAATTATATATATATAGTTAATATTATAAGTTATTTAAAGATTATATGATCACTTAAAAAGGTCACATGTATTTATATTCTAATCTTGATTATTTATGTAAGATCCAATAATTAAGATTCACTTCATTCATTTCTTACAATAAATATTATTCTCACGAGATACTCTCTCTCTCTCTCTCTCTATATATATATATATATATTACATATATAATGAGATGAGTTTTTATTATGAGAGGGTAAGAAGAGTAAATTTTGATCATATAATTGTATATAGATGGTCAAGATTAAAAGTTACTTAAAGGTCATGTGATCACTTAAGAATGTCATATGCATTTATATTTTAATCTTAACCATTCACATAAGATCTAATAGTCAATAATCATTACTCTCACTTCTTATAATAAATACTTTTTTCACTATATATATATATATATAGTAAGAAGAGTTTTTATTGTGCGATGGTGAAATAAGTAAATCTTGATTATACAATTATATGTAAATAGTCAAGATTAAAAGTTACTTAAAAGTCATGTGACCACTTTAAAAAGTCACATACATTTATGTTTTAATCTTAACCATTCATCTAAGATCCAATGATCAAGATTCACTTTTGTCACCTCTTACAATAAATTAAAATTTCTCTTACCAGATACACTTCCTCTCTCTCTCTCTCTCTCTCTCTCTCTCTCTCTCTCTCTCTCTCTCTCTCTCTCTCTCTCTCTCTCTCTCTCTCTCTCTCTCTCTCTCTCTCTCTCTCTCTCTCTCTCTATATATATATATATATATATATATATATATATATATATATATATATATATATATATATATATATATATATATACACACACACACCCGCTCCGATATACACAATATGAGAACAATTTCTTGGAAGAACCATAATCGGGTCGATGAGCTTTCAAATATTAGACATTTTCAAATTTTTGTCATATTTCTAAAGAGGAATTAATCTCAACTTCTTTGAATTAAGTACATTCAAAATTAATACTTATTTCTTTGGATAAAAAAAAAATCAAACTACAAAAATCCCTTGTGCATCTTTCCAGTGGACCCAAGTTCTTCAAATCTAATTACCTTCACCACCAGTTTCCATTTTCTCAGGATTTGCTTCCTCAATTGAGTTTCTTACATAAGCGCACGATTTGACTCACTCTCCGGTGAAAAATGTTAAAACAAGGAAAGAAATAAAAATAAGCCAAACCATGCTGATCCAGTCAGGTCAAGTGAGAATTTTTGCACATTCAAGTGTAATTCAACTACCTTATGTATTAAGAAAATATTGAGATTTGACTAAAAATAGTCAAGATTGATAAGAAAATACTTGGAAGCCAGAATTTTTTTTCCTTACAAAATGAAGTATTAATAAAGGGGTTTAATTGGGGGTGGGTGGGGGCTAAATAGTCAAGATTGATCAGAAAATACTTGGAAGCCAAGAACTAACAATTGACGTAACTTATCTCTCATCACAAAGTACTTATTTTATTAAAGATGATTTCCTACGCAAACTCTAAGGAATACATTAGATGAGTTGAAAGAGGTTCATGAGATAAACACAACGCTATTTTTTATTATTAAACATTAAGCATTAAACTATAAAAAAAATCTCATAATTTAACAGCATGAATTAGAATGGGAGATTTGTAGCCTTAGTTAGGAACGATATAAAAGTTGACAGAAATATCAAAATGATGTTACAATGGGTACCCAAGCGGTAAATGTACCATTGAAGTTACTTAAAACCTTGAAGCACAACATGAAGATTCAATGTTAAAATGGTATTTCAGGTCATGAGACAATCATTTTTCATTATATATTATAATGTAAGTCTTTCAAACCTTCATGTCAACATTTTTCTTTATTCACAAGTGTTAGGAAGCTAAATAAATTAGTCAAACCAAATTTATATATGATACACCTATATTGACATCACATAGAATTAGTAAAAGCGTGAAAATATTGTTTGACTTCCTTATTTAATTGTTGTATATAATATAGATTCTTTTAATTGAATTGTTTCAACTTTCTTTAAAAGTATAAGTTTCAAATGTTGGTCATAGATCATACCGACTCTTCTTCATTTATTCTTTTTAATAAAGAAGCTTAGAAACTTCTGGATATCGTAGTCAAGACTTTATTCCATTGTGTTAAAGCACGGGTAAGAAATTTCATTTTAAATAAATTAATTGTTTGCTACTACGTACTATGAACCTTTTCTTCATGTTAAACATAAACTTATTTTATTTACAACATGTTTTCAGGGAGAAGATCCTAAAGAATACCTTCAAGAAGATAAAGAATTGATTGAAATTTTTTTTTGTTCAAAGTCATTGTAAATGAATCAAACATTGATAATCTTTACATTACAAATTATAATGTCCGAAAAGTTTGCACTGAACCCAACATTATTCAATCTTTCATGGATATTTATGATCTCCATAAAGTATTATATAAAATTTTGAGTTTTTTCCTTTCTAAAAATAATGGATTAACAAGTTAACAGTTACTTTGTGTACATATAGAAGGACAATTGTTTTACTCCATCTAAGAGTATAAACGATAAGATAGATTAAAATGCAACTTCTAATATGATATATATTTTCTAGACCTAAAGTAATTAATGTTATTATACACAATTAGTTACTAAATCTTCTTTCTAATATAATTGTTACAGGCGAATGATGTGAATAGGTATTTTTCACTAAATGATGTGACCCATGCAAAGAGGGAAACTAAAAGAAAAGTCAATGCGTCAACTTCGAAGAAGTTGAAAACTGTCAAGATGGAGAATAGTGATTAATTATCACGTGAAAAGACTGAAGTGGTTAAATATATTTGAACAATTATAATTATGTTGACAAACATATGATGTTGTTTTTTTTTTATTTTAAGCAATTTAAGTTACATTGAAGTGGTTAAATCTATTTTATTTTTTTACAATATGTTTTCATATTTATATTTATTTATTTAAAAATTTATTTTAGACATTTTGAAACTATTAAGAGTGTTAATACATGAAATCATTAATGAGGTAGTTAAGGTTTGTCCAAACAAGCTGTACATTTTTTATACTTTAGAGTTTTAATCAAATTTAATATCTTTGTTACTAGTGTTTACTTTTATACTTGATTTTTTTCAAATTTTAAACTTATACTACATTACAAATTTAAAGTAAAATTAAAAAATCATAACCAAAATTAATAATATTAAATATAACTTATTAAACGTTAATTTTAGTTTAACAATAATCCGTGCAACGTATGGTCTAAAATACTAGTAATAATAATAATAAAGATTAAAAAAAAAAACACAAAGAAATCTATTTTTGTTTTGATATATATATATATATATAAAATAGCATATTAAAATTGAAGCAAAGTGGTTAAGTAGTCTCTAAAAAGGCTCAATAATGTTAATTACTTGAATTAAGGCTCCTAACTGTTATAATAATATTTTGATTAGAAAATATGAGTAGAAAGAGAGATATGCAGCTTTAGAAGCATTGAAGTGATGTGCTTATGTAATGTACGAAAAAAGATATTCAGCGTTGTTTGATTTGAGAGTGCATAAGTAAAAAAAAAAAAGAAGCAAAGAGAAATTTTTGTAATCTTATATATACAATTGTATCTGTATCTAATATCATGCCTTTATCTAATTAATTTAAGCGTAACTTATTATTGTTAAGTTTAAGTTTATTTCATCAAATGTGGCAATATTTATAATCTATATATGCTAAATCAATACTACAATTTCTCGTAGTGGAATGAGCTTAATTTTATGAAAACAAAATCACATATTTTCATGTGATGGTTTTCTTTGTTCAAGATTACATATTTACATACACAGATGAGAGCTCATATGCGACAAGTTGTTTATTATGCTATACATAAACATAATTTCCATCTGCAAGGAGTCCCGTAAAGTTTTGTTAAACGACTTCTATTCCCTGTGTTGAATCATCAACTCGATGAACGCGGGTTTCTGTAGAAGTTGGAGCGCGGAACAAATATCTCTGACTATATGCTTTAGCTATCAAAATGGGTCTTTCCCAAATAACAGTTTCTGAGACGAGCAACGCTAATATAATAGCAATCCCCGTGATTAAGAAGAGCCCTGCAAAGCTATGAAATGTGAGACTTGGAGTAGCGTTAGACAATTGCGCAGATTGGTCTTGGCCTCTTTCATTCTTCCCAAAATATTTTGCCTCAATCTTATCCATTAAATCACTCTCAGTCACGTTCAAGATGGCTCTTGAAAAGTGAGAGGTAAGATTGGAGTTATACGGGAATGCCTGAAAAATAATGCATAATGAATGATCATATAGATAGATAGATGCAGTCATTATATATATAGAATTAACATTCATTTAAATCAACACAAAAATTCCTTACCAAAACAAAAAATTCAAAATAAAAATTTAGTTAAATTGCTTCACATATAAGGCATAAGACACAGTCAAATTAATTTTGTAGATTGACCAGCTAGACATATACGAGAAGAGAGACACTTACAAAACCAAACCCATCTGTTCGATAGGTGGGGCCGGCCATCATGTAACCGGATCTGAATTTTTGAAGGTAGACTTTAAGATAGGGCAATTCATCGAATATAGCTGCAACACCTCCTTGACCTTGGCTTCCAATATTTAAAGCATGGTGATACTCAGAAATGTTGCTAAATGCCCTCAGCTTGGATGGGTTAAATTTCAATTGCTGTACCAACAGATCATAAAGAAAAGAGCCAGATTGATATCCAACATAATAACCCCCTTTTATTAGATCATCCACGCTCAGAAAACTGGGTTGCAGCTGATTTAAGGTTAATATAGACGTCAAGTTTGCGGTGTAACTTTGCATGAGGACAAACGCCAACAGAAGCCAAACCATCAACACAAATCTCGAGCAGTTCTTGGCAACTACTTGTCCTGAAAATCCAAATTGAAAATCAACATATGTGTGTATGTGTGTGTAGCTAAGTTATAGTGAAATATTAATAAAAACAAAACTAAAATTACTTTCAGGAAGAACGGCTTGGGATAATGGAAACCATAAGATGGTTATGACGCTGAGCTGTTTTCGATTTTGCGAACCATCCTGATCAGGGAGGGCATTTACATTTCTTTCCATGATGAGTATGACAGCACCTATGAACATAGAGATTATGACTATGCATAACCAAAGATCCCAGCTGAAGGGTTTGACAAAAATCCACATGGTTTGGTGCCTGCCATGTTGAACCGCTACTAGCATTGTAACTACTGATTCTGTGTACGGCAGCGTGAAATCAACATATTTTGAACGGTTGGCCACGATTGTTACATCTCCTACCACAACATCATACTGTTCCATCGCATTTTAGCGAAGAAAAAATAAAGAGTCAAATTTTCTGGCCTTTTTTTTACTAAATAAATTTAATCAGGCATATAGAATAGTTACTTACAGGACAAAACTAAGGGGTATGATATGACTTATATGAAAGATTGAAAGTCACTAACCTTTGTTGGGATCTGTTGGAGAAGTGAATCGTATGTTCCGGCACTCTCTCTTGAGTCATTAACATAAGGTTCGATTTCTAGAGAAACCTTGAAAGGTAAGAGGTTTACTACGGCATTGAAAACTTCCATGCAATATCCAGAGACATTGTACTTCTTTTCATGAGAGTCCCAAACTACTTTCACAAATTGGGTGAAACCATCTTTCTTGGGTACTCCTACTCTCAACTTGATCACTTCCATCGATGTTGCATTTGAACCATTCCCAGTTTGTATCTGTAGCAGCAGAAGTAAAAAGATCAGAAACCAAGAGAGAAGGCATGGCATGCACTTAACCATCTTATGATTAATATTAGTGATCTTAATTATGGCACGAATAGTTTGTTTTCAATTCGCTCCTCTTTATATAAGAGATGTGATGAATGGATTTTTGCTTAATTAATTAATAATTAATTCAAAAAAATTATAAAAAGTATCCTATATATCTGTGCTTATATATGGAATTTGTTAAAAAAAAGGCTAACTAAAACACGTCCCTCACACAAGAGGTGACCAAGATCAAAATCTTAGTCACTTTATCATAAAGAATTTATTAACATATTAAGGATTAATTCTCTAAAGAACTTAAATTGTTACTATGAATGCTTAATATTGATTTTTTATGTCTAACAAATTGACAATATGAAATTTTTTTCAGCTGAATATAATTTTCACTTTTTCCTCTTATCTTATTACTACTGTAACCTGAATTTGAAATGATCAAATTGGAGGAAAATTCTTTCGTCTTAAGTAGCATTGTCCAAAATTTTTATTTTTAACCATTCTCCCAAAATTAACGTATAATTAATACGGGGAATGTGAGATGATTTCACCCATTGGCCATAATTAATTAAAAAATATTCCTTTCATTTTAATCTTCAGCTGAAGATACTGAAAGTCAAAACATTTTATTATATTCATGGCACTACAAAGATATTTGATTCTTATTAGTTATTAGTGAAGGCTTAACCTTCTAGGCTTCTACATATGAAGTGTGCAACCAGTAGTCAAGTAAATTGTGACAACAATTTCAGAGGAGAATCCCCCTATGGCCTAGTCGTCTGTTTTTTTTTCTTGTCTGGAATGGAATTGTATAATCAGATATGTTATAAATCTCAATTGTGTTGAGATCATTTGTCTTCATTTTTTTTTTTTTACTTAAATTTTAATAAATATTTTAAATTTAATTACATATTTTATTTTTATTTAATTTATTTTATATTTATCAAAATTTAATTAAAAAACAAAAAAAAAACAAAAAATAGAGACAAGTGATCTCCATCCTAATTCTAAACCTCCTACTCTCGGATAAGCCGCCACCATAAACTTCTCCCACATTGCTTCACGTGTCGGATTCTTGCCTCGATTCGCATCATGTTTTTTTATATTTCAATAACAGCAAATGAATACGTCAATCACATTTCGTGTACTGGTGGACAATTTTAATTTGTGCATATTTAAGTGTTTAGAGTTGGGTTTAAATATGATTTTTTATCTTTCTAAATCTATCAAGTTTTATTTTTTTTAAATTATTATGATTTGTGTCTTTATAATTTTAAAAATAAATAAAATTAATTTTTTCCTTATTTTAAAATTAAATAAAATTAGATCAATTCAACTCTTTTATATTAAATATTCTTTCATTTCAATAGTTAAGAAAATTTTAATTTTAATATAATAAAATTAAATTTAATCAATTTCACTCACTTTTAAAATAAAAGTAATAAAAACTAATTTCATTCACTTTTAAAATTACAAAAACACAAAATGTTACAAAACAAAATTAAAGAACCAAAATATAAAAAATATATATATATTTAGAGAAAAAATATTTAATTCATAGAATTATCTACCATAGCACCTCATTGTTGTACTCTTTTCTCGTTCTATTTTTTTTTTGGTCATCCAAGGGCTACTGCATTTCATTTGTCAATAATCCTAAATTCTTTTATTATTTTTGTGGTTTTTCCTTTTAATTTTACACTTAACTAATTATTTTCAAATATGGGTCTTTCGCTTTTAAGTGAATTTCATCTTCTCATTGTTGTGGATTTTGGATCTCTTGTGAATATTTTGTATTGTAGTTCCAATAATAAAAGAAGTTAAAATGTAAAATTTCTACAATACAATAAATAAAACATGTAATTTTCAGTTAAATTTTTCAACGAATTTTTACGTTTGGCAATACTTGTTTTATCATTTGCTACGGATTTTCCACCAAAACATTTTCCTTTAATTTTTTTTAATCCAACAACTTTTTCGATGAAAATGTAATATGAAGTCTTTTGACAAAAATATAATTTTTTTTCTGTATAGTTGTATATTACTAAAGTTTAAGCTTATAATCTTATACAAACTGCTTAAAGTCTCAAACCTCTCATAAATAGAGTTTAATCTCTTAAGTTTCATTTTCATATAACAATTCTATTTTGTTATTTGTTTTATCTTAAATCATTCCAAAACTATTCAATTCGTCCCAACCTCTAGCTCTGTTATAATATTAACGAAAGCTTGCTGACATCACATCCTATACACATAAACACAAGTATAAAATTGGCACTGCAACATGTCCATTTAGACTATAATGTGTTTTGAAAAAATTGAAAATATCATATAAAAAAAGATTTGAAGATAAAAATGATACTCAGGGTAAATTTGAGAGATAAAAAGTGAAACTTTTTTTTTTGCTGGAAAAACTATTTTTTATAATAATTATGCATATTTTATATCTTAATAATGTAGAAACTTTATTTATGAAAGTCGACTTAATTAATAACAAAAAAAAAAAGAAGCATTCACAAAAAGGTTTGGGTGCGATTTCGGTGGGCCAACTTCTATGGATGAACTAATACAGTAAAGCCCACCTCTGTACCCAAAAAAAAATTGTTAAAGCATATATCCCATTATTATTAATTATCCCAGATTATTTTAGTACCTTATGCTTTTATGAGTGTACTTATATTTTCCATAATCAATAATAAATATTTTTTTTCAGTTTCTCATAGTATTCCTATCATATAAGTGAGAGATTAATTTTCAAGAGTACGGTTATACACCTCTGCAAGAGATCCATCTCAACTGTGTTATTTGCATACACATAAATCTCGAGATCAAATTTAAAACTACAATTTTAAAGGATCATGATTCCTTCTATTCGGACTTACACACGTTGATAATAAATGATAAATAATTGATTAAATGTTTTATTTAATTGAAATATAAAAAAGTAACTTATTATATTTATATTTTAAATTTTAAATTTTAAATAAATAAGATATATAAATATTATAATATATATATATATATATTTATTTATTTTTTATATTTTTATTTCTGTGTTATGAAGCTCTGCGTTTTGGTTTGGGTCTCAAGCTTTTTTAGTCTCTCACATTCCAATTCCAATCGAACGAAGAGACCTAAAACCCAAACACAAGTTGTGCCCTAGCTCAAAATGATATAACTCTTTAAGAGCTGAATGAGGCTTCATTAGGCCGAACATATGAAGTTGTCCAAAATGAGCGGAGATAGAACAAATTCGAATCCCTATTGTAGAGTTCTATGATAAGTGAGACACGTCACTATATATGCCACTATAAAGTATTATATAGCCTTCATTTTGGTGTATTATTCATTGCGAGTCTGATTGATCATCAGTGCCATAAGCAGCGGGAGAAGGACTTGCCGCTGGGTGTAGTATGCAATCCTCTCTATTTGGAGGATATAAAGAGCTCTCTTTCTGGTAGAAATGCTTTGCCAATTCAGTCATCAATACCGACGAGGTTCTCTGATCAGAATTGGTGGTCCAAATAGTTGTTCACTCTGAATGCAAGAGCTTAGACTCATGGACTAGTAGTCTAGGAGGAGTGAGAGCAGTCAAGTGACCAATGTGATATGATGAAGAGGCCACCAAAGCTGTCTACTTTGGACTATCTGGTGCGATATTGTGGTACTTTGATCTTCAGTATGATATAGCCGATCATGCCCAACTCGTACAAGCATCGTAACACCTGACTCCACATATGGTAACGTAAAATCCACATATTTCGACCTGTTAGCCACAATTGATACACCTCCCACCACCACATCATACTGTTCATAAAAACATGTGTTAGGTATATAAAACTATTCATGTACCTTCACAAAATAGCTTGAGTTTTTTCGAAAGTTAATTTATTAATTTATCAAATTCTCTATGATCAAGTAATTTAAAATTCAATTCTTGCTAACTTCATTATTCTAACAAAAAGTTGAACTTTAGCACAAAATATGTGAGTATGTATATTGTCTAATTTTTAAGTCCAAAATGTCATTGCCTAAGGAGGTATGCTAGAGATATAATTATATAAAATCATTCATGTGTAGTATAAATTTTTTAGAGAGTTAATTTAAGACAATATTCAAAATACAAACAAACATCAAATCAAAGTTATGTACATGCACATAACGTATAATTAATCATGAACATATGTGAAACATATATATAATTGTTAACTTGTTAACGAGTTTTATTGACAGTCATAAAATCTCTATTCGATTTTGGTTCAATAGTTTAAAAGTTCATATAGTTTTATTTTGAAAAAGTTTCTGTCTTTAGATCTTCTTATAAATTTCATGAGCCAAAGAAGCTTAATTCTGAGAAGACCTGATGTCACTTGAGTTATAGTTTTTGCCACAGTTGACCTATACGCCATTAGTTTTCTCTTAATGATAATGGATGACTAACATGTTGTTAGGTTTCAGTTTTGATTATGAAAGACTTTTGTAGTAGATTTGTTGGGTTAATTGATTTAAGTATAGAAGGAAAGTTTTCAAATTTGATTTTTCTATCAAACATTTCCTTACTCATTATTTGATTTCCATTATTGTTAGAGACAAGTAATTTATACCACTTTATGATTGGATCAAGCTCTTTTAAGTGTAAATGAATGCTCTAACGGTCAAAAATTTGAATAATATGTTGTCAGAGGAAAGGAGTGACTATTAGAGCGACTACTGAGAAAATGAGCAACTATCAGAACAGAAGAAGCAACTACACGTTTTTTACATGAAATTAATTCCCACAAATTTGAGCCTGTTTTCCCCTAATTTTCTCCATTTCCAATGGCTACAAAAATATGAGAAAGCTTTCTATTATAAATAGGAAGCCATGGAGAAGATTGTAACACCCCAAAATTTTCTATCTCTTAAACAGTAATTTTGACAGTTAACAGAATTTCACTGTTTAGTAATTTCTAGATACTGTAAAATTATTTTGATTATTTCGTCAGCGTATTTGATCGTTTTGAGTGATTTACTCCGAGTCAGGAAAATAAAAATTTTCGGGTCGGGGAAAAACTTTACGTAATTTAATTTTTACCGTTAGGTTTTAATTATTTTACGTGATCTGATTTGATATTTGTGTGTTTTCTAATATTTGTGATTTTTGTGGATGATTATGAATTTTTTTACTATATGTGGGCCCAGGTGGCCATACGTGGGTCCAGGTGGGTCCCGCAAAGTAAAAAATTTTTTATGGATAGAAAAATTTGTACTGTTTAGACGGAACATGGGATCTTACTAAACCTGAATCTGGAAATAGTTTTTATAATTTTTCTTTACTGTGTTTTGTACTGTATTTATTTATCAGGTAATAAAAATACAGTAAAAATATTATTTGTAGGGTTATAGCAGATAAAAATAATAAAAATTATACTACGTAGTCAACAAAGAGGGCTTAACTTGATTTGTACCCTTAGATGAGAATACTTAGTTTGAATATTAACCATTGATTTAATCAACGGTTAAGAAACAAACTTAATAAAGAAGCATTAGATAATCACCATTGATTTAATCAATGGTGTGAGAATAAACTTAGTTAGGAAGGTTTCAATATCAACCGTAGATTTAATCAATGGTGTAAAATTGGTTATATAAAGTGGCTATGACCATTTACAACCATTGGATTTAGAATTGATCAATGGTGGAGATTTAGTCCTAAAAAGAAACAAGGACCATTTATGATCATTGGATTTGGATTTAATCAAGGGTGGAGATTTGGTCTTCTAAAAAGGCTATGACTAATTATAACCCTTGGATTAAAAGTAAGAATGAGTAATCTTGACCCTTTATTTTAGAGACACATCTAATGGTTAGGATTTAAAGGAGAAAGATCCAATGGCCTAGATTGAGTCTTCTAATCAAAAGTCTACTTAAATCCTAACCATTGAATTAATCAATGGCTAGAAATGCTTCAAATAATGGCTTGAAAAAGATCTTGACCTTCCATTTTTAAAGATGCATCTTATGGTTAGGATTTAGTCAACAAAAGTGGCTAAGTTAATTAGTTAAGTAATTAGATAATTTAACTTAATTATCCTAGTAGCTTAATTAACTAAGTGAACTAATTTAATTGCTAAATAATTAGGAGCTAGATAAATATTTAATTATCTAGAAATATGACATGACCATAAGAATGTAATTAAATAATTAAAATATAATTAGAAATCCTAACTAAACTAGTTTAATAGAAACTAGATGAATTACTTATTTAATTAAAGTGTAAATATGTAATTAAAATGAACTAATAGAAACAAGTGTGGAAGAAGTCAAAGTCAAGTCATGAACCAATTAAGAGTAGTCAAAGAAAGTGGCCACCAATAGGAAGCAAGATAAGCTTACAAGTAAAAAAAAAAAATGATGACCATCCAATAATTCTTTGGGAGTGCACGGCCAAGTAGTTTTCTAGGACAATATAAGAAGACTAATTTCTTTTTCTTTTCCTCTTTGTGATTCTCGGCTATACCCCACCAACACCCATCACTTTTGTTTATTTTTATCTCACCTTTTCTTTCCTTGGAATTCCACGGCTAGGAGAGGAAGGAGAATTGCTCTAAGACATTCCAATTTTTATGACACACTAAATTCAATCAAGAAACTAGTCAAACTTGGTGGCTTTTCTCCTATGCATTCTACGGTCATGCATGCTTGTGAAATATAAATATTACACTTAACTTATTTCTATTATCTTTCTATCAATCAATAAAGAAACAAAACAAAAATATCTCATCCTTTTTCCTAGAGTAACTCCACGGCCAAGACTCTTAAAAAGCTAAAGGAGATTTGTTCATTTGTTTCAAAAGTCTTCATCTTTTTCCTAAAGCATCAACAAGCAAAAACTCTCAAAATTTCTTCTCACTTTCTTTCCCAACCTCACGGCCAAGATCCACAAATTCACCTTTCAATCTTCTATAATTCCAAACAACCTAATATCTTACATCCTTGTATCATTCCAAGATACCTTGTAGTAGAAATCTAAGCTTAATTCATCCATCTTCATCCTTGTTCCTCAAGCTCAAGATCTAGAATTCTAAGGTGAAGTTTGTGAAATTTTCACTATTAGTTTCATTATATTCTCCTAAACCATATTTTGATCCATGGTTCCTCTTAATCAAGCTTAGTATACTAATTTTTATGTATTTTGTTTTGTATTTGAGAAGCTTTTGGTGGTGAAGGACTTGGAAAAAGAAGCAAATCAAGAAGCTTTTGAAGATCTTCAAGAGGTAAGAGGGAGATCCATCTCACCAACCAAGTATGGTGGTGAGAGATGATTTTATATTTGATGGATGGTGAATCCATGTGAGGATTCATATCCATGGTCATGTAATTATTTGTGGGTGTTTATGTGCTTTGATTATTTGCCTATGTTTGGTATGATTTGCATGATTTATTGTTTTGATTATGGCATGTTTGTGATATATATTTAAATATGTATAAGTATGCCATGATTTGATGGTGGAAAGGAAATTGATTTTTGGCTCCAAAGGCCAAGGGGGAGGCTACGGTTTTGAGCTCCCAAAAATTAGAGTTCATGTTAAGATTTTTCAAGAATAAGAGAATTAATTTTTGGTCCCTAGAACTTAGTGAATTTCGGCCAAGACACCTCAAAATAGGTGTTCACAAATTAATATTTTCATAAAAAATGAAAATGGATGATTTGAAGAGTATGAAAAATAAACAAATGATTTGTTTTTCAAGAGAACAAGAATACGGTCTTTGAGGAATTTTTATTGATTTATTTTGTGTAAAAAGATCCTGAGTATTTTTCTAAACATGAGTTTTGAATGAAACGGGCAAACGTTGATTTTAAGGATTTGCAAAGAAAGTGAAAAAGGATTTGCAAAGAAAGTAAAAAAAAAAGATTTGCAAAGAAAGTAAAAATGAATTTGAACAAATGGGTTTGGTTTTTATAACCATCGGTACTTCGGTTTTGAAAATAAAATTTTAATGATTTTGTTTGTGTAAAATCATATCAATTTAGAAGGAAAAATATTTTGATAATTTTCAATAGTCATGTCCACGTTTTTGAAGGCTCATAATGCCTAGATTTTGATGAAACAAAGTAATTTTTCAAGTAAAAATATAATTGATTTAATACAAGGAATTTGGAAAGGGAATCAGAGCATTTTAATCACTTGAGAAATTAAGTTTTTGTAAACGAAAATGTTTTCGAACTTCAATTTATTTTGAAGAAGGTTGTGTTTAGAAATGATTTGGGAAAAATGAAGAATATAGTGGTATTATGAAAATCTACTAATGTATAACTTATTTTTGAGTTTTGAAGTACGTTAGAAAATGTTAAGTTTTGAAACATTGATTTATATCAATGGAAAAGTGATTTTGTGAATTATATTTTGGAAAAGGATTTCTTGAATTAAGAAATGTGGAAAAAGATTTTCTTGAATAAGGAAAATATAAAAAATAAAATACAAAGTTATATTATTTTGAGAAAAGTTAAAAAAGAATTTTTGAAGGTTAAGAAATATTTTCTGTAATGAAATTGTGATGAAAAATGTTTTACGTATCTTAAAAATGTGATTTTTAAGCTACGCAATTTGAAGAACGTGTTGAAATTAATATTGATTTATTTAAGTCTAAAATAATGTTTGAAATATTGAGGAATATTTTACATAATTGTAAAATGTTAAAAAATATTTTACGTATCTTAAAAATGATTTGAAATACAGTAAAATATTTCTACGAGATTTAAAAAATGTTAACGTATTTCTACACGATTTGAAAAATGTTAAAATATTTTTATGCGATTTGGAAAGCGTTTAAATATTTTACACTATTGAAAATATTATTGAAAAATCACTACGTGATTAAATAATGAGAGAATATTTTTACGTGATTTGAACTATTATTAAAAAAAATCACTATGCGATTTAAAAGGGATAGAATATTTTTACGAAATTGTGAAAATGACAGAAAATCTTATGTGATTTAGAAAGTGTTTTAAATATTTTGAGAATGATGGAAAATGATTTACGCAACTTAAAAGAATGATTTTTAAGTTACGCGATTTTGAAAATGAAATGGAAATGTTGCGAAATTTTGTGAAAACACGACGAAAGTGTTTTATAACTATGAAAATGTGATAATATGATTTTCCTGTTGAAAATACAGTATAAATACTGTAGAACTAGTATATGGATGTTGTGTGAGAAAATGACATGTTTTGCTTGTGATTGGTATTTGGTGCATTATACATGCATTGGAAAGATATGTCTGTGACTGGATTTGGTGCATTATACGTGCATTGAAAAAATATGCGTTGAAGCATATGATTATATTGAACAAATGAAATTGAAAAGATTTGGCCCTTTGGGGTTGAACTTGCACTGATATATTCGTGCATTGTATAAAATATAGCTAATAGCTATTATGACCCTTGTAGTTGAAGAGGGAATGAGAATTGATAGTGAGGTCTATGATGGATCTTGGGGGCGTCGAGGCGCGGCGGTCGACTAGTGGACAGTTGGCGAGTACCCTGTGCCACTTGGCGATGCAGTCCATTGCAACACATTGACGATACCCGACCAGAACACGATTCTTTTCAATGACTGGGAGATTGTCTTTGGGCTAAGGCTGACAATTAACCAGAGCATTCTTCTCGAAATTGTGAAAACCTCCATGGAGTTGTTTTTGATAAACTGAGTCTTTGTGCATATGCATAAATCTAAGCATTTATATCTGTATGATATATTAATTGAGGAATGTTGGCTATGACAATTGTTTTGAGTACTTGGATGATGATTGAACTGATAAATGATTAGATGATGATAGTTGATTAATGCTGATAGCATGATTATGGTATGATCTATCTGTATGATATTACTGTTTGTGTTATCTCTGTGCTGCCATGTTGGTATTGGTGTAGGTGATCTCACATCTTTGTTATATTGTTTTGCTTTATCTGTATTGTTAAAATTATACAGTAGAAGGAATGAGTTGTCTTAGACATAACGAGTGGTAGATACTCAGAGATTGATGGAAACATTGAAAGTGGTTGTCTCAAGTTTGAAGATGTGCTGGGTAGACAAAGAGTAAAGTTCTGATGCATCAAGTTGATATAAGAGAAGGAACGAGTATGTTAAGATTTAATGTTAGTGTTGTACCGTGCTATTAAGTAGGACCCGTCATGGGATTTGCTACTATTAAAAATAAATAAATAAGTTTGTTAATTTTATATTTCTCTTTAAATTGTGATATTAATTGGTGTCAATATTGCATAATGAATAGTTAAAATATGATTTTCAATATTACCTAATATTTTCAGTAAATTTACGTTTCAGTAAAGAATAAATTTTGAAACCCATCTTTTATAATTCAAACTTTGTGCGAACTTCTTTTCAGATTATGAATCGGGAGCCAGACATGTGATGCCCTAAGGAGGGTGTTACAAAGATGAAGACAACCACCTGCTTAAATCAAAAGTGAGGAATTGTTGAAAGTTTGTAATCTCTATCTTCCTCCTTCTAGTTAGTTCTAAACTTGTGTATCCACTCTATAGAGAGAGTTTGTTTTGAAATCCATTGTAGCTCATTTTATAAGAGCATAAAGGTGAAAGAAACTATTGTAAGGTTACTCTTCTTCGATTAGAAGTAGATGGAGGTTTGGTAGTATCCTTGTAAGAGAAAATTCGACAAGTAAAGAAAATCTTGAGCATTTGCTTGGGGACAATATGTAGGTCACGGATTGTGGCCGAACCAGTATAAAAATCGTTTGTACATTTCTCTCAACTATTTTCTCTTTATTTTCAATTTTACTTGTGTTTATAATGTAATTGTTGTTTAATGATTTAAATTTTCTGTTATTGAACCATATAGAATCAATTCACCCCTCTCTTGGTTCTGTCAATTAGTATCAAAGTTAATTCTCTAGAAAGCCTAACTGCTTAAGAAGTCGATCCTTGTAGGTTTAATGGCAAGAAATTTAATGAACTCAAACATCATTGAAGGGTAATTCATCTCAAGGCCGCTATACTTTGATGGGTCAAACTACACTTTTTGGAAGGAGCACATGAGAATATTCATTCAGTCCATTGACTACAAACTTTGCTTGTGATAAAAAATGGACCATCCATTCTAAAGAAAGTGGTAGGTGGCAAAGAGGTGGAGAAGACTGAAGAGGAATTCAATAATGAAGACATGAAGAAGATAGAACAAAATGCAAAAGCCAAAAACATCTACTGTGTTATAAATCCAGACGATTTTAGAAAAATCTCAAGGTGCAAAATGGTCAAGCAAATATGGGATAAGTTAGAGGTCATACACGAAGGAACAAGCCAATTAAAAAAAGCAAAGATTGACATGTTTGTTCATGAGTACGAGTTGTTTAACATGAAAGAGGAAGAAAAGATTGATGAGATGTTTGAGAGGTTCTCAATCATAGTCAACACCTTTGATGCTCTTGGGAAGGTCTACACGGATAGAGAATTAATAAGGAAGATACTCAGAAGCCTCACCAAAGCATAGCAATCAAAGATGGCTGTAATTCAAGAAGGGCGAGACCTCAACACCATTTCCTATGATGAATTAAGAGGTAATCTCATAGCCTATGAATCAACTTTTCTTAATAGATTGCAGGAAGAGAACACAACAAGGAAATAAGTTGCTCTCAAAGCCACATCAACGTCATACCAAGAGAAAGATGATGAAGGAACTCAAATGAGTAATGATGATGAGATAGCATTCCTGACCAAGAGACTCTATAAACTTAACAAGCAAAAGTTTGGTTCAAGGAAGAGACATAAATTTAAAAGGAATTATTCAAAAGAAGATCAAATTATGTATTATGGATGTAGAAAGGTTGGTTACTACCAATCTGATTGTCCTTTCACTAAGATGAAATTTCAAAGGAAGCAAAAGGCAATGGTAGCAAGCTCCGCTTGGAGTGATTACGATGACTCTTCATTGGAAAGTGAACATGAAGATAAAGATGAGGTGGCTCATGTAACACTCTGATTTTCTTGATATTTATGAGTTTTATAATATTTGAAAATTTTTGTGAATTTATGAGAATTTTTAATTTATTTTGATTATTTTAATATTATTTTAGACTGTGTGTGTATTTATTAAGGAAATATTGGAATTAAAATCTAATTTTGATATTAAATGTGAAAAGTTTTAATTTGAGCTTAGAATATTGAGAAAATGTTTTACGTGATTGAAAAATACGTAGAAAAACTCTTATGCAATTTAAAAATGATGATTTTTAGCTACGCGATTGAGAAAATGTTTTAAAACCTTTATGTGATTAAGAAAACATTTTAAAACCTTTACGCGATTGAGAAAATGTTTTAAAACTTTTATGCGATTGAGAAAACGTTGAAAAAATGTTACACGATTTGGAAACATAATGAAAGTGTTACGCGATTGTGAAAATGAGATAAAAATGCTATGCGATTGAGAAATATAGTAATTTGCTGTCAGACTAATGTATTGAACCCAGATATGTCAACGTATGGTTATAGCCGATAAAGGCTTGTAATATGCATAGAGTCATTGATCATGCATTATTTGTCAGTCGGTATCTGTTAAGGCTATTGTTGCCTAGGAGTTGAATTACACCTTAGTGCAGGTGCGAATTGCGTAGTGAAGGTCTATAATGGATCTTGGAAGCGTCGAGACGTGGAATTTCACATATAGTCAGTTAGAAAGTGCTACTGTGCCATGGCAACCGATGCAAATGTACCGACGATCTTGATGAAATACTATTCCTATTCCCGATCTGGCGTTGAATGTCTTGTATAATGCCTGATGTACACATTGAAAAAAAATTATAGCACTTGGTCTGAGGCGACCGATATACAGACATATCTTCTGGATTATTCTATCTGAAATTGTGTTTAGCTCTATGGAGTAGGAAATGGGTGCATTGTGCATAAGGATGATTAGTATACACATTGTACATGTGCATAGTCAATATATTTATTTTGTGGTATGATTAGTATTCATATATTGTGATATATAGTGTTAAATTATCTATTAGTTGATAACATGATTGTACTTGTTGTTCTATGATATTGCTATGTATGAATGGTATTATTGTCATTATTGTTTCTTTATTGCCATGATGGTATTGATGTAGGGGATTTCACCTCTTTGTTGTATTGTTCTGTCTATTTCTGTGTTATGCTTACGGCTGTGAATACTGCGATGGTGGCAAGGAGGGATCTACTAGGTTTGATTAGACTACAGTTTCTTGAAGGTGTTAATGCTTGGCGTGTCCATTGGGACACAAAGCATATAGAGTATTGTTGTGACATTACTCTATCTATAAGTAGGACCCCCCATGGAGTCACTACTTCTTCTTTTACTATTGCATACGTAGAGTTTGTTTTACCTATCAGGAAGTTGTGGAATGATCTTCACTATACTCCTAGGAAGGATTCCGAGATATCTTTTGCTCGGATTTCTATCCGTCGAGACATTCCCGACTAAGGAATTTGTCTTCTGAGAAGGACTCTTTTCTTTAGATGTTGTGAATTTTGACTAGTCTAGGTTGGTTATATTAGACGTTTTACTTTTGGGTATGTAAGTATAATGTATGTATGATTGTAGTAAATTTTGTTTATATGTAAAGTATATTATTTAGTTCTTATGTTTGGTGTTTCTAAAATTCGATAAGTTTATGTAGTCCATGAAAAAGAAATTTTGAAACCCGTATTAATTAAAATGAAATATTTTATAACTCCGGTAAAGTATTTAAAAGGAGTTGGTCTAAAATGTAATGCCCTAAAGGGGGTGTTACAACTCATATGTGTTTCATGGTAAAAAGTGAACAAGATGATGAGGTAAATGACTTTGACCATCATTCTTCTTATAATGAACTAAATGATGAGTTTGAACAATTGTTAAAGGATTCTATTATGCTATCTAAATCATATTTTGCTTTAAAATCTAAATATGATGATGGTTTTGTTGAACTTGAGAAGTTAAGAAAATAAGTTGAGCTTTTGAAGTTAGAAAAAGTTTCAAATGAAAATGAACAAAAATTGTTTATTGAAAATATTTTATTAAATGAAAATGTTGATAAGCTTTTAAAGTTAAAAAATGCTTCAAATGAAAATGAACAATTGGTTGTTGAAAATATTTTCTTGAATAAAAAGGTTGATGAGCTTACTAAAGATCTTGCAAAATTTGTAAAAGGAAAAGAAAATTTGGATATTCTCTTTGGAAAACAAAAATGTTCTTTTGCTAAAGTTGGAATTGGATTTAATGATTATAAAATTGAAAATTATTACAAGAATTTTTTTGTGAAAGCAAATGTTTCTATAACTCCATATGTGACATATAACTATTGTGGACAAAAAGGACACATCTCATATACATGTGTTATGAAGAAAAATGTTTCTATGATGATGTGGGTTCTTAAAACAGTTGGTTCTTCAAGCCCTAATCCCTAAGGACCCAAGAGAATTTGGGTACCAAAGGTGAAATCTATCTTGTAGGTGTGCTTGAAGACAACATCAAGGAATAATGATTCCTTGATATTGGATGCTCAAGATAGAGTTAGTCAATTTTGTCTCCCACAAGCTCAAACAAGGAAGAACCATCTTATTGGAGACAATGAGAAATGATAAGCATTAGAATTGGTCAAACTAGTTTCAAGTCATGTTTCTTTGTTACTTTTACTTAATTAAATACATATTTGAAACATATTATATGAGTAAGTTTTTGTATAAGGAATGAAATTAGTTTAACTATTCTTAAAGGATTTCTTTTATGGGTTCTGAGTCAAGTTATGGTTACAATGTTATCACTCAAATTTAAAATGAAAAATCTAAGTAAATCATGTGACTCAAAATATTGGCATAGCATGTGTTTTAAATGTTTTATATAATTTTAATATATGTGTTTTTTGGAAATTTTATGAATATTATGATTTTGTATTGAAATGCATGAGATGATGATATTACATGATAATTATGCCTTTAGTACTTGATTGGAACCATATCTAAACATTTTCTTAAGCTTTTTCTACAAAATTTTCAAGTTTTATTATTTGCAGTAAAAAAAAAGCATATATTGGAAGAAATAACAACTAAGATGTAGTTGTTGGTTTTAATTGCTCTTCCTCTCTATTTTTTTTTATAGAATGTAGTTCTACTTACATTTAATATAAAGGGCTCTTTAGTACTTTGTTATTTCCTTTTAAAACAACAAAAACAAAAACAAAAACACATATTTTCAGAAACAATTTTATGTCACATATTTTCAGAAACAATTTTATGTCTTCTCTCTCTCGTCTTTCTTTTTGGGTTCTTCTTTTCCAAAGCCAAAGTTCCAAAACCAAAATTTCATTTTCTCCTCCTCTGTTCGAATTCTTCTCAAATCATTATCACACACACACACACACACACACACACACAAAAGTTGTAGAGCTGAAACCGCGTTTGTGCTCTATACCGTCCGAGTTTGAGTTCCTGGCCAATCCTCCATTTTTTTCGATGACGAAGCCACACACACACAAAAGTTGTAAAGTTGAAACTGCGTTCGTGCTCTATACCATCCGAGTCCGAGTTACTGGCCAGTCCTCTATTTTTTTCGATGACGAAGCCACCGCGCCACTTCTGCTGCTGGGTCACGACATGCCATCACGCCACTACCGCTGCTGTCACTGATGGTTCGTGGTCCACCATTGGTTAAATGGGCTGATTTGATTTCTGTTGAGTATTATGTTGATTGGGTATTTGGTCTGGACTTACTCCTCACAACCACAGATCCTCAAGATTTGGGTTTTTTTGTTGATTACTCATCATGGAGTAATTTGGTCTACTCTACTATTTCCTTTATAAGTATGTTTTTTGTTCAAGTGATTGATGCTCACACTCTGAAACTTTTTTTATATGTTTTTTTTTGTTATGGCATCTTCTTGGTAAAGATATTTGTGTTATTTGAATTTTACATTGGATTAATTTTTTTATTGAGTACTCTTTGAGACTGTCTAATGTACTACTGGCTTGTTTCTCAATTTGATGGTCTAAATTCGATTATTTGAATATCTGAATACTGGTACTTGTTGGTACCCATTGGTCACAATTTAGTTGTCTATGCTTGCTATTGGTATATCTAAGAATCATGCCTCTACGAATGATATTTTGTTATATGATGGATGTTTTTACAACAAATAGGATGGATATATTCTTGAAACTTGATAAATGTTTAACTTGTCAATTTATTCTTTGCTAATTTGGTTGTGACAAGAGAAACAATTAACTGAAAAATCTATGTGTTGAGTATTGATATGTGACAGTGTTAGCTTAGGAAACTTTGTACTGATAGATACTAAAAAAACTCTCTATGTTGTTCATGTTGGCATACCAAGTGATGAGAAATACAAAAGGTTCACTACAAGTTTTGATGATGAATGTTGAATTTCTTGAAGATAAATAGATGAAAAAAGTGTACTTTTGGATAGTTTTATCAAGAACCACATGCACTTGCACACCCTTAAGTATCACTTAAAATTTCTTTTGAAAGTTTATTCCAAAATGCTTTCTTAAACTGCTTCTTAATATTCTAAATCTTTTCAATATGTTTTTGAAAATCTAGAAATTTGGTATGGTTATCATTCTTGTATAATTTGGCATGTTATCCTAATCATAGCACTTTACATTTAGAATTACATTATGATTATCTTTATTATTATTTTTGCTATGAGTTTTTGGACTATCTTTGCATTACACTTGACCTTTTTTATGCTGAAAGGGGAGAAATGACAGGTTTATCAATTTAAAGCATGAACTCAGGGGGAGCTCGCCTAAAAGCAAGTTCATGGATTAAGAGAGAGCATAGCAAGCCTCTAAGGATTAAGGAGGAGCTCACGAATTAAGCGGTAGCCTTTTCTAAACTTTCTATTTTTAATATATTTGACTCCTATATTATTACTAATAACTCTGATTATTATTAAACATATGATATATGAAATAATTATTGATTCCTACATTCCTTTGTCATGCTCAAATTGTTGATTATGTTTCATAATGAGGTCATCATAAAAAAATGAGAGAATGTTAGGTTTAAATTTTGATGATGAAAAACTTTTGTAGGAAATTTGTAAGGTTGATTGAATTGAGTATAGAAGAAAAATTTTCAAATTTGATTTTTCTATAAAACTTTTCCTTACTCATTATTTGATTTCTATTATTGTTAATGACAAGTCATTTATACCACTTTATGATTGGATCAAGTACTTTTAAGTGCAAATGAATGCTCCAACGGTCAAAATTTTGAATAATATGCTACCAGAGGAAAGGAGCGACTATTAAAGCGACTACTAGGAAAAAGGAACAACTATCAAAACAGAAAGAGCAACTACACGTTTTTTACATGAAATTAATTCCCACAAATTTGAGACTATTTTTTCCTAATTTTCTCCATCTCCAACGACTAGAAAAACATGAGGAAGTTTTATATTATGAATAAGAAGCCTTAGAGAAGATGAAGACAATCACTTGCTCGAATCAAAAGTGAGAAATTGTTGAAAGTTTGTTATCTCTGTCTTCCTCCTCCTAGTTAGTTCTAAATTTGTGTATCCATTCTATAAAGAGAGTTTGTTATGAAATTCATTGTAGCTTATTTTATAAGAGCATAAAGGTGAAAGAAACTATTGTAAGGTTACTCTTCTTCAGGTAGAAGTAGAGGGATGTTTGGTGGTATCATTGGTTAAAGAAAAGGTTACTCTTATTTGGGTAGAAGTAGAGGGAGGTTTGGTGGTATTTGATGCACATTTTTTTATTGTCGCATTTGCAAACCCAAGTGCAGGTTGTCTCAAGTAATATATTTCTTGGGAGTTCGAGGTCGATCCACAGGGAATTGTTGAAGATTAATTAAAGTGAAGTGAATATTTTGTTACTACGATTAAAATTATTTACTTAGGTAAAAAGATTCACTCTTGGTAAATAAAATAAAGGTAAGATCAATTCCTTTTATAACTCAATTAGAATCCTCGCAACATGGAGGTTCCAATCGGAAAATACAACATTAAAAGTCCAATTAAAATAATATACGTAATTATATTATGTTTCCTAAAAATATTACCACTACTTATAAATGGGTTAAAGCATTCATTGTGCCAATATTTTGTCTACAACAAATCAAGAACTCCTCTTTACAATGATGGTTTCTAAATTATAAGAAACAAATTATAATACGTATAATGGTTACTAGAAAAATATAAATCATTTAAGCACAAGAGAAGAATAAATCTAACCTTACTTTATTACCAAGAGCTTCACCCTTTCACCCAAGTAAAATGAAACTTAGTTACTCATAGATAAGAAGAAAGAAAGAGAGAACAAGAAGAAGAAGAAGAAGAACATGACTTTAATTTAGAACAAAGGAAAATTACTACAAGAAAACCTAGTAACAAAATGGCATCATTTTAGTAACTAACACCTAACACCCTTAATGATCTACCAAGGCCCCCTTTTATAGAGGATTAGAGATACAAAATGATAAGGGGGCTGAGTCATTAGTGGTTGGATGAGTGGAAAATGAGTGGAAAATGCCAAATGACTTTAGGTGAGTGGGAAATTATGGAGATTCCTTGTCTCTGAAATCATGCAGCTCTGAAGTCATTGCATTCGTCATTTTTGAACCAAGTGGTCTTCATGAAAGTTGTAGGCCTGGATCTTAGCTTTCAAATGGCTTTGGTTTGAGTCCAATATCATTTCTCTAACTCCAGATACGTTCAAATTACTGAACATTGCCCAGGCCCAGTCACAGCTCCTCTGTTCTGACTACCAAGCCCAATATCACCTTCAAGGAGTCCGATTCTGGAAAAGTGTTCAACATGAAAGTTGTAGATATTGGTCTTAAATATTCAGCATCCAAATTTCAACCCATTTTACAACTTCTATCCCGAAATATGTGATGAACAGTACCCATAGGTTAAGCTATCAGGAAAAACACTCTGGTTCTTGCTTCAATCCCAATTTGAGTTATCTACTCGTATGATTAGGCCTTTGAGGTCTTCATGAAAGTTATAGAACTCTTTCTTATCTTTCAAATGCCACTAGAATCACCTCCAAAGACCACCTACAGCCCAAGATATGACCCAAATACAGAAACAGTGTAAGATATGAATCATGCTGAAAAATTCAATTAAGTTCAATTTGAGTCCAAACTTACAAAACATAATAAAACTCAATCAATTAAGTACATAGAGAGTGTAAATGACTAAGAATAAAAGCTTATTAATGTATCAAATATGTGATCATCAGTATTCTTGGTGAAAGAAACCATTGTAACTCTGCCTCGAGGTTAAGGTAGATGAAGGTTCGTCAGAGTCCTTGTAAGAGAAAATTCAATAAGTAAATAAAATCTCAAACATTTTCTTGGGGACTGAATGTAGGTCGCGAATTGTGGCTGAACCAATGTAAAAATAGTTTATGCATTTCTCTCAACCCTTTCCTCTTTACTTTCAATTTTACTTGTGTTTATATTAAAATTATTGTTTAATGATTCAAATTTTCTTTTATTGAACCATATAGAATCAATTCACCCTCCTTCTTGGTTCTGTCACATGTCTTACATGAAGGATCCCAATCTCATCGTGTATCTTAATAGATATGAGATTAATTTGTGAACTAACCTTGCGATTATAGACCTGTTCAACAAGTTCGTCATGACTCCCAGCATTGTGTTCCCTTCCGTTGATGAAAGGTTGAAACTCATAAGAAACATTGAAACCAGAGTAACGTGAAAGGTAAGCTACTTTGGCGTTGAAAATTTTAATGGAGCACCCAGTGACCTGGACCAATTGGTTTGTTTTAGACAGGGTTATATTCGTAAATTATTTGAATTCAACTTGTTAAATGTTTGATCAAATTCATTTGTTTAATTAAATAAATAAGCTCAAATTTTAATTTAGACTCAATTATATAAATGAACTAAGCTTGAGCTTTATAAATTTGACATTAAAAACTGTTGATGAAAGGTTGAAACTCATAAGAAACATTGAAACCAGAGTAATGTGAAAGGTAAGCTACTTTGGCGTTGAAAATTTCAATGGAGCACCCAATGACCTGGACCAATTGGTTTGTTTTAGACAGGGTTATATTCGTAAATTACTTGAGTTCAACTTGTTAAATGTTTGATCGAGTTTATTTGTTTAATTAAACAAACAAGCTCAAATTTTAATTTAGACTCAATTATATAAATGAATTAAGCTCGAGTTTTATAAATTTGACATTAAAAGCTCGTAAATAATTTGTGTGTGTGTGTCTATATATATATATATATATATTCAATCACAAAATTTGAAATTTTACATAGGTAAAGGTATAAATAATAATATATGTATTACTATTACTTAGTTAATTTTAATTTTATTTATTGATATCTACCACTTATTTAACTCTAATTTTCAAAAGATATTTTACTCTTTTCTTATTTTTATTTCAGCTTCTAGCATAACTTATCAAATATTAAATTACTAAATTTAAAGGATATTTCTAGGAGAGATTTAATAAAGAGAATGAAAATAATCATTATAAATGAACTAAACAAGTCAAACTCAAATTTTATATTTTTTTAATAATTCAAATTTAAATTTTAAATTTGACTCATTTAAATAAATCAAACAAACTTGAATAACATAAATTTTTAATAAATCAAACCTGAATTTCAAATACTCAATTTTACTTTAATTTGTTTACACCCGTACTATAGTTCAGCTTATCATCCACAAATTCAGTAAAACCAGATTTATTGGGCACCCCAACGATTAACTTCTTCCCTCCTAGGAGTGGAGCAACAGTTGCAACCCCAAACTGAGCAACTACTAGGATGACAAAACAAGAAAGAAGGTAGCCGTAGAAGTTTGCTTTTGCCATATCTGCCTAATACTAAATATGCCTAATTCTTAGAATGCAATGAGTTATAGGTATCACAATACAGTGAGCTGTAACTTAATTGTTAGTTCTAATTGTTTCTAGAAGATACTTAGTTAGCTGGATTTCCCTCCAAAGTTAGTTATTCTGTAATTGCCGAAATGCAACTACATTTAGTTACTGTAATGATGTATATATATATCCGTATAATGAAAAAGTTCAAGTGATTTATTTCATCCATTATCGGAGATTCAATAATAGGACTTTTTTATTTTATCATTGTGGTTAAATATTGTTTGAATCCAGTGATTTAATTATTTGAGTCAAAGGTAAATTATTTACATATTAAAAATAAAAAATTTATACATCAAGTGATTAATTATTTGAGTCAAAAGTAAATTATTTACATATTGAAACTAAAACATTTATAAAAATATTTTTTGAGATTTAATTATAAAGTTAATTTTTAATAATAATTAGGCAAGAAAAAGAAAAATATTATATATTATATCCTAATATATTATATGATAAAGCTAGCTGCTACCTTCGGATGGGATTCGCCGGTGATGATTGATGAAGATTTTTGTGACAGTGACAAGATTGGGATTATGCGGCTCAGATCGAATACACAAAGAAGATATATATGTTTATGTTTACTTCAATTCAAGTCATTAGGGATTCGCCAATGAAAGTGAGACTGACTTTTCAGTTTGTTAATTTTGAAAATTAAAAAGAATTTTCTCATAACTAGATGTTTCCAAGAAGGTGAGAGCACAAGTCAAAGCTTTTCTATTTGGACAGAATAATTCTTTACATATAATAATATAAATTGTAGTGTATGGACCAAATATATATGTATATATATAAATTGTCGTGTGAAGTAAGCATGTGGGAAGTGCATTAGTGGTGGGTTATGTTGAGTTGGATGGAAAATATTTTTTTATTTAATTTGACGTAATTTGATTTGTTTAAAAATATATTGAGTTGAGTCGAATATATGAATTTAATATATATATATATTTTAATTTTTTTAAAAATTAAAATATAAAATTTAACAAATTAATATCATAAGTTTTAATCTCAAATATAATATGTGCTCAATCTAATAAATTAACACTATAAGTCTTAATTTTAAACATAATAAGTCTTAATTTAACAAATTAATATCATAAGTCTCAACTAACCTTACTCAAACATAATGAGTCTCAATCTCAAATAAACTAAACATTATAAGTAAATAAATGCATAACAAATTAATAATTAGTAAGTTTTACTAAATCTGGAATAAACTAAACAAAACTAGTCATAACTCAAATAATAAATTAGTTTAACCAATCAAAATCAGTATTATCACACATGTCATATATATTGATATAATCATTGACTTTACTCTTTATTTTTTTTCATATATTATTTATTATCTAAATAACTTTTTACTTAAAAAAATAAGGATAGGTTGGATTTATGTGAGTTAGATATGTTTCAACCTGTTACTTGACTCACACACTACAAGTTAAAATATTTTTTAATCCAACTCAACATATATTTTATAAATTAAATTGAGTTAAAACTAACGAATTCACAAATTTACCTAACCCACTAAACATTCCGAATCATGATGACTTTACAGCTGCATCCTCACAACACAAAGGAGTCTCCAGTCTTTATTTGGAAGACCTTTATTTATTTTCTAGAATTCAATATTATATTACCAGCTTTTTATTGCTTTTTTTTGTTTTTTATAATATTTATTATTTAATAAATAAAATACTAATATTTTAAAATACGATCAAATATTAAAATAAAAATTTCTCTTAATGGTATTATTTCTATTACTAGACTCAATAGTTTCAATAAATCTCACACTCAGTTATTTTTATATTTAAGTAGAAGCTCAAACAATTTACTCAATTAATATTTCTTGAAAAGTTCAAGATTCATTAGTTAGTGTCTAGAAATTCTACTTTGCAGATAAATTTTGTATAAGGAAAATAAAATGAGATATATAGTTGGGTCATGCTACATCAAGCTCCTAAGTCTTTTTTTTTAACTCAAGCTCCTAAGTCCTAAATGGTGATGAGTTATATAAAACATAAATTTTAAGTTTTCAAAATATACGGACTCCACAAGTAAATCTCTTAATCATCCTTCGGGTATTAATATTCTTGACAGGCCTTCACAAGGCTATGGACAGCTTTTGCTTGATGATTTAGCAGGGATCTCTTTTTCTCGTAGTATCATTATGTAGTTTGTGGGGCGTTTAGTCCTCCATGTATATATATATATATATATATATATATACTCCACATAAAATTCAAAAGAGCGTAGAAAAAGTTCGAGCCTTTTTTTATACGCCTCTCTTTAGCTTTCTAGTTAGCTTTTTTTTTTTTTAAGAAACAAAAAGAAAAATAATTTTAATATTCTTATCATTAATAGTACACATATATCTTTTTATACTTTTTTTAATATCATTCATCATATTTATTTTTTCTTATTACTTTCTCTCACTAAATCTGAAGGGTGTCATTAGTTCAATGATGATCTTTATTCAAAGAAAAACTACTAACTAATTTTCATTGTATCGCATATTTACAAGAAAGTAAAATACTCTATCCTGTTAAAAAAAAGAAAAAGAAACGTATTTTGATACAATAACAACAACAATAACAAAGTTTTTTTTCACTAGGTGAAATTGGTTATATGGATTAAATAACGCTATTGTGTCTTATCATAAACCAAGTATTCAAAAATATCATTCAAATCTAAATTTTTTTTAATCGTTTCACCTATAATCTTTTTTAGTTTCCCTCTACCTCTAATTATTAAGTTATCTTCCATCTGATCTACTATTCTTACAGGAACTTCTAAAGGTCTTCTCCTTACATGTCAAAACCACTTAAGGGGAGATTCTCCCATCTTTTCCACAATAGGTGTTACCCCCACTTTCTCTCTAATGTCTTTATTCCTGATCCTATCTTGTCTAGTCTAGCTACACATCTAGTGCAACATCCTCATTTCAGCGACATTGATCTTATGTTCTTGCTAGTTTTTTTACCATCCAACATTCAGTACCATACAACATCGCGAGCCTTATAACAGTGCGGTAAAATTTATCCTTAAGTTTGAGAGATAATTTTCTATCATAAATAACTCCTGAAGCGCTCATTTATTTCATTCATCTAGCTTGAATCTTATAGTTTACATCTCCCTCTATCTCTCTGTTATTTTATATGATAGATCCAAGATACCTAAATTGTGTGACTTGTGGTATGGTATGGTCTCTAATTTTCACCGCTAAGCTAGTATTAGCACGCTTCTTACTGAACTTACATTCTTTATACTCCATGTTACTCCTACTTAAACGGAAGTTATGTTCTTCCAAAGCTCGTCTTCATAACTCTAACTTCCCATTTATTTCCTCTCTCGACTCTCCTACTAAGATTATATCATTTGCAAAAAGCATGTATTGTGACACCAACTCTTGGATATACGCAGTAAGCACACCTAAGATCAAGGTAAAAAGATATGGACTCAAAGTTGACCCTTAGTGTAGTTCTATAGTTATAGGAAAATCTTCTGTGTTCTCACACTAGTTTTAACCTCATTATACATATCTTGGATTGCTCGAATATAAGCGATACGAACTCATTTCTTTTCTAGAGCCTTCCACAAGACCTTTCTTGGTACCATATTATAGACTTTTTTCAGATCAATGACAACTATGTGTAGGTCTTTTTGCTTCCTCTGATACCTCTCCATCAATCTTCGTAGAAGATAAATTGCTTTCATGGTTGAACTCACAAGTATAAAACCAAATTAATTCTCTGAAATATGAGTCACTTGTCTTAATCTCTGTTTGTTTACTCTTTCTCATAACTTCATGGTATGACTCATAAGCTTAATCCCTCTATAATTTGCACAGTTTTGATATGAACTCTGCCTATATTGAGCTTTGTTACAAATCTCGACATAATTGATTCCAAGCCAGATAAAAGAAGAGGGTTGTGTTAGGCAGTCGACAGCCAACGTAAAATGTTTTCGAATCTTAATGACATGAATAAACGATAAAATGTATTCTGATAGCGAAAATAAATTAAGTGTTATTTTCCTATGCATGTGTATGCATAACGAGGTGTACGTTATGCATCTCTATGCGTAGGAATAATCAATAACCGTGTATTCCTGAGAAATATGACAATATGAGAACCATAATCGTGTCGATGAGCTTTCAAATATTTGACATTTTCAAATTTTTGTCATATTTATAAAGAGGAATTAATCTCAACTTCTTTGAATTAAATGTTTATACTATATTAAAAATTAATACTTATTTCTTTGGATAAAAAAAATCAAGCTATAAAAATCACTTGTGCATCTTTCCAATGGACCCAAGTTCTTCAAATCTAATTACCTTCACCAGTTTCCATTTTATCAGGATTTGCTTCCTCAACTGAGTTTCTTACATAAGCGCACGACTTGACTCACTCTCCAGTGAAAAGTGATGTTAAAACAAGGAAAGAAAGAAATAAATAAAAAATCAAACCATGCTGATCCATTCATTTAGGTCAAGTGAGAGTTTTTGCACATTCAAGTGTAATTAAACTACCTTGTGTATTAAGAAAATATTGAGATTTGACTAAAAATAGTCAAGATTAAAAATAGTCAAGATTGATAAGAAAATACTTGGAAGCCAAGAACCAACAATTGCTCTAACTCATCTCTCATCACAAAGTACTTATTCTATTGAAGATGATTTCCTACGACAAACTCTAAAGAAGATATTAGATGAGTTAAAAGAGGTCCATGAGGTAAACACAACTTCATTTTTCATTATTAAACATTAAGCATTAAACTATAAAGAAAATCTCATAATTTAACAACATGAATAAGAACGGGAGATTTGTAGTCCTAGCAACGATAAAGAAGTTGACAGAAATGTCAAAATGGTATTACAATGGGTGCATAAGCAATAAATGCACTATTGGGGTTGCTAAAAACCTTGAAGCACGACAGAAAGATTCAACATTGAAATGGTATTGCAAGTCATGTAGCAATCATTTTCCATCATATATTATAATGTAAGTCTTAAAAACCTTTATATCAACAATTTTCCCTATTTCACAAGTGTTAGGAAGCTAAATAAATTAGTCGAACCAAATTTATACATGGTACACCTATATTGACATCACATAAAATTAGTAAAAGCATGGAAATCTTGTTTGACTTTCTTATTTAATTGTTGTATGTAATATCGATTCTTTTAATTAAGTTGTTTCAACTTACATTAAAGCTATAAGCTTCAAGTGTTTGTCATGAATCATACCGACTCTTCTTTATTCATTCCTTTTAATATGGAAGTTGAGAAACTTCTAGATATCACAGCCAATACTTTATTCCATTGTGTAAAAGCACGAGTAAGAAATTTCATTTTAAATAAATTAATTGTTTGCTACTATATGTGTTGTGAACATTTTTTTCAAGTTAAACATAAACTTTTCCATTTACAACATGTTTCCAGGGAGAATATCCCAAAGAATGCCTTCAAGAGGTTAAAGAATTGGTTGAAAACAAGTTTTTGTTCAAAGTCAATGTAAGGAACCAAACATTGATGAATCATACTGACTCTTCTTCATTCATTCTTTTTAATATGGAAGTTGAGAAACTTCTAGATATCACAGCCAAGACTTTATTCCATTGTGTAAAAGCACGGGTAAGAAATTTCATTTTAAATCTATTAATTGTTTGTTACTATGTGCTGTGAACATTTTCTTCATGTTAAACATAAACTTATTCCATTTACAACATGTTTCTAGGGAGAAGATCCCAAAGAATGCCTTCTAGAGGTTAAAGATTTGGTTTAAAATAAGTTTTTGTTCAAAGTCAATGTAAAGAATCAAACATTGATAATCTTTACATTACAAATCATAATGTCCAAAAAGTTTCTATTGATCCCAACATTATCCAATCTTTCATGGATATTTATGATCTCCACGAGATATTATTTAAAATTGGGTTTTTCCTTTTTCCGAAAATGATAGATTAACAAGTTAACAATTACTTTGTACTCATGTAGAAGGACAATTCTTTTACTCCATCTAAGAGTATGAACGATAAGACAGACGGAAATGCAACTTCTAAGGTATATATTTTTTGGACCTAAAGTGAGCACTTAATGTTATTATACACAATTAGTTATTAAATTTTTTTTCTAATATAATTATCACAGGCGAATGATGTGGATATGTATTCTTCACTGAGTGATGTGACTCCTACAAAGATATGAACTAAAGGAAAAATAGTAATAGATAATTGTGCAACACATGTCAATGCGTCAACTTCTAAGAAATTGAAAACTGTCAAGATGGAGAATAATGATTAATTATCATGCAAGAATACTGAAACAATTATAATCATGTTGAAAAAAATTTGGTGTTGTTTTTTTTATTTTAAGTATTTTAACTTACATTGAAATGGTTAAATCTATTTTATTTTTCTACAATATGTTTTCATATTTATATTTATTTATTTAAAAATTTATTTAAGACATTTTGAAACTATTAAGAGTGTTAATACATGAAATCATTAATGAGGTAGTTAAGGTTTGTCCAAACAAGCTGTACACTTTTTATACTTTAGAGTTTTAATCAAATTTAATATTTTTGTTATCAGTGTTCACTTTTATACTTGATTTTATTCAGATTTTAAATTTATATTCTATTACAAATTTAAAGTAAAATTAAAAAAAACAATAACCACAATCAATAATATTAAATATAACTTATTAAACCTTAATTTTAGTTTTGCACGGGCTAAAATTCAAGTAATAATAATAATAATAAAGATTAAAAAAAATAAAGAAGTCTATTTTCGTTTTGATATATATATATATATATATATAATAGCAGATTAAAATTGAAACAAAGTGGTTAAGTAGTCTCTAAAAGGCTCAATTAATGTTAATTACTTGAATTAAGGCTCCTAACTGTTATAATAACATTTTGATTAGAAAATATATACGAGTCGAAAGGGAGATATGCAGCTTTGGAAGCATTGAAGTGAAGTGCTTATGTAATGTACGAAAAAACATATTCAGCATTGTTTGATTTGAGAGTGTAAAAGAAAAACAAAAGCGAAAAGAGATTTTTGTAATCTTATATACAATTGTATCTGTATCTAATATCATGCCTAACTTGTTATTGTGGCAATTTTTATTATCTATATATGCTAAATCAATACTACAATTTCTCGTGGCGGAATGAGCTTAATTTTATGAAAACAAAATCACGTATTTACATGTGATGGTTTTCTTTGTTCAAGATGCTATACTAGCTAGACCACAAGGTGGAGTACTGTAACTGGATATCATTTAATTAAACTTAGTGATAAAAAAAACCAAAAAAAAAAATGCACAAAGTAATGAAGTTCGGACAGTGTTGTAACATAATTTTGCACATTAATCACTAACTAAAGTTCGGAACCCCCCCCCCCCCCAAATAAAAAGCTAGTTACTGTTTATGCTAAATTTTCACACACAGATGAGAGCTCATATGCGGCAAGTTGTTTATTATGCTATACATATACATAATTTCCATCTGCAAGGAGTCCCGTAAAGTTTTATTAAACGGCTTCTATTCCCTGTGTTGAATCATCACCTGAATGAACACGGGTTTCTGTAGAAGTTGGAGGCGGAACAAATATCTCTGACTATATGCTTTAGCTATCAAAATGGGTCTTTCCCAAATAACAGTTTCTGAGACGAGCAACGCTAATATAATAGCAATCCCCGTGATTAAGAAGAGCCCTGCAAAGCTATGAAATGTGAGACTTGGAGTAGATTAGACAACTGCGCAGATTGGTCTTGGCCTCCTTCATTCTTCCCAAAATATTTTGCCTCAATCTTATTCATTAAATCACTCTCAGTCACGTTCAAGATGGCTCTTGAAAAGTGAGAGGTAAGATTGGAGTTATACGGGAATGTCTGAAAAATAATGCATAATTAATGATCATACAGATAGATATATGCAGTCATTATATATCTAGAATTAACATTCATTTAAATCAACATAAAAATTCCTTACCAAAACAAAAAATCAACATAAAAATTTAGTTATATAAATTACTTCACATATAAGGCATAAAGACACAGTCTAATTAATTTTGTAGATTGACCAGCTAGACATATATACGAGAAGAGAGACACTTACAAAACCAAACCCATCTGTTCGATAGGTGGGGCCGGCCATCTTGTAATCGGATCCGAATTTTTTTTAAGGTAGACTTTAAGATACGGCACTTCATCGAATATAACTGCAACACCTCCTTGACCTTGGCTTCCAATATTTAAAGCATGGTGATACTCAGAAATGTTGCTAAATGCCCTCAGCTTGGATGGGTTAAACTTCAATTGCTGTACCAACAGATCATAAACAAAAGAGCCAGATGGATATCCAACATAATAACCCCCTTTTATTAGATCATCCACGCTCACAAAACTGGGTTGCAGCTGATTTAAGGTTAATATAGACGTCAAGTTTGCGGTGTAACTTTGCATAAGGACAAACGCCAAAAGAAGCCAAACCATCAACACAAATCTCGAGCAGTTCTTGGCAACTACTTGTCCTGAAAATCCAAATTGAAATCAACATATGCGTGTATGTGTGTGTAGCTAAGTTATAGTGAAATATTAATAAAAACTAAACTAAAATTACTTTCTGGAAGAACGATTTGGGATAATGGAAACCATAAGATGGTTATGACGCTGAGCTGTTTTCGATTTTGCGAACCCTCCTGATCAGGGAGGGCATTTACATTTCTTTCCATGATGAGTATGACAGCACCTATGAACATTAAGATTATGACTATGCATAACCAAAGATCCCAGCTGAAGGGTTTGACAAAAATCCACATGGTTTGGTGCCTGCCATGTTGAACCGCTACTAGCATTGTAACTCCTGATTCTGTATACGGCAGCGTGAAATCAACATATTTTGAACGGTTGGCCACGATTGTTACATCTCCTACCACAACATCATACTGTTCCATCGCATTTTTAGCGAAGAAAAAATGAAGAGTCAAATTTTCTGGCCTTTTTTTTACTAAATAAATTTAATCAGGCATATAGAATAGTTATTTACAGGACAAAACTAAGGGTATGATATGACTTATAAATGAGAGATTGAAAGTCACTAACCTTTGTTGGGATCTGTTGGAGAAGTGAATCGTATGTTCCGGCACTCTCTCCTGATTCATTAACATAAGGTTCGATTTCTAGAGAAACCTTGAAAGGTAAGAGGTTTACTACGGCATTGAAAACTTCCATGCAATATCCAGAGACATTGTACTTCTTTTCATGAGAGTCCCATACTACATTCACAAATTGGGTGAAACCATCTTTCTTGGGTACTCCTACTCTCAACTTGATCACTTCCATCGATGTTGCATTTGAAGTTTTGAACCATTCCCAGTTTGTATCTGTAGCAGCAGAAGTAAAAAGATAAGAAACCAAGAGAGAAGGCATGGCATGCACTTAACCATCTTATGATTAATATTAGTGATCTTAATTATGGCAAGAATAGTTTGTTTTCAATTCGCTTCTCTTTATATAAGAGTTGTGATGGATGGATTTTTGCTTAATTAATTAATAATTAATTCAAAAAAATTATAAAAAGTCTCCTATATATCTGTGCTTATATATGGAATTTGTTAAAAAAAAATGCTAACTAATACACGTCCCTCACACAAGAGGTGACAAAGATCAAAATCTTAGTCACTTTATCATAAAGAATTTAATAACATATTAAGGATTAATTCTCTAAAGAACTTAAATTGTTACTATGAATGCTTAATATTGATTTTTTATGTCTAACAAATTGACAATATGAAAATTTTTTCAGCTGAATATATTTTTCACTTTTTCCTCTGATCTTATTACTACTGTAACCTGAATTTGAAATGATCAAATTGGAGAAAAATTCTTTCGTCTTAAGTAGCATTGTCCAAAATTTTTATTTTTAACTATTCTCCCAAAATTAACGTATAATTAATACGGGGAATGTGAGATGATTTCACCCATTGGCCATAATTAATTAAAATATATTCCTTTCATTTGAATCTTCAGCTGAAGATACTGAAAGTCAAAACATTTTATTATAATCATGGCAATACAAAGATATTTGATTCTTATTAGTTATGAGTGAAGGCTTAACCTTCTAGGCTTCTACATACTACAACAAAAAAGTTTTAGTGGCAATAAATATATCTTTTAGCGGCAATAAGAATTACCGCAAAAACTTTTATAGACAATTAATTATTTACCGCTATATCCAGTGTCGGTAAAGGTTTTTTCGGTCATTATATAGGTGCCAGTGAAAACCCCTTTTATGGCCGGTAAAAGTAATGCCTTTTAGCGACAATTATTTGTCGACAATTGTAATAGCGACTAAAACAACCCAGGGTTTACCTTATCCTATGTCTTTTACGACCTTTGTTATTGTCGATAAAAATCCATTTTATTGCCGATAAAAAATATGCCTTTTATCAACAATTGTTATGGCTACAAAAATTATTTCAAGAATTGTTAACCCCATGTTATGTCTGTTCTTTTTTGGTACAAAAATGTTATGCCTATTTGTCATTCAAGGTGAGATTTCAATGTCATTAACAAAAATTTTAGTGATAATAATATTTACCCTTAAAGAACTTAAATCATAACATACAAATGTTCTTAAATACAATATACTAGAATTCATTCTAAAATGCAAAATATATTTCATTAAATCCACAATAAAAAAGAACATCCATAACTTTTACAGTGTCAACAAAACATAAAAAATACACCATCTAATAACTAGTGTCATTTTGAGTCTAATAACTAGTGTTATCAAATAGTCATAGTACAAGATAATAGGTAGTCTATAAACAAATCTTTAACTCTTGATCATAATGAAGTCTTTCACATGCGAAATTTCTCAAAATCATAGCGTATGACCTGCAATGATAAAATAAAAATAATGTGTCATTCAGATATAGTTCATCAACCTTAGTTAAAAAATACTAATGAAAGTTAAAATATATAATAATATGTCCAAATTCAGTTAACAAAAATTCATTTTAATTACAAGTCTATAAAAAATTTCTCATAAAATGCAACATTCAGGAATTGATACTTCTTGATACTTCATGAAGAAAATTGAAATATTAATTAAAAAAAAAAGAAATGATGAACCATGAAAGTTAATTTAAAAAAATTGAAAAAACACATGGAGAACTTGACCATACCAGGAAAATACTTTTTCTGCAAACATTTCTGCTACACTAAAAGATCCATAAGCTGAAAACCACAAGAGAGATCAGTATTAATACATATGATGCAGATAAAGCCATCAACTCAATGAACTCATCCAAGTAAACAATGAAGGCATAGCACATCCAAGTTAGCAAACCCAAATGATAAAACTGCATAGATAATTACCTAAAATTATTCCCACTAACTTGGCAATTCATATTATAATATAAACCCAAATTCATTCAAATTCACAAGCAATGACATAAAACTTCCAATAATATAACTTCATATTATAATAACTACCAAAATTTTTATTTGTTCAAGTATAAATCAAAATACATCCAGAATAGTTACAACCTGTCTCAGGAAAAGTATTCTACACATCACAAAGGCATTAGCATGTATCACTGAGATCAATCACCTCATCACAGACTTCATAAAACAATAATACTATAAAAAAATCAATTAATCATTTTATTTTATTTTCTGTAAGAAATTGATGGTGAAGAAAAATTACAACCTGCCCAATATAAAAGCCACCTGTGTTGCTCATTTGGGTCTTTGCTCTCAATAGCTTTAAATGTAGAGTAAACGGGAAGCACAAGGCCTACAGAACAGCCATATATAACAAGCAACCGATACCCATCATCAGTGAAAACTGAAAAGGGATATTTTTTATGTTGAGTGAAAACATGTTAAAAATGAAATTTTGATGGATAACCCCAAAAATGAAGGAATCATACCATGCTCTCCGGAGAACAATATAGGAATTGAGAGGGCAAAGGAGCAGTCCCAACCCAACCTGCCTCAGCAAGACAGCAACAAACAAAAACACCTTGTCATGTCATGCTATTATAAGAAGTATCAAGAAATTCATTTTAATTTTAAGCTGTATATATATTTATTTATTATATAGGCAGTCACTATCAGGTAGTAAAGGTCATTCAAAAATTGCAAATCAGAGAGAGAACTACACGTATTGCAAGTTAATTTAATCTTGTTTGGCTGTTTCCTCCTAGTCCTTATTAAATCCAAGTAAACTAGTTCCTTCTTTTTAAAATCGACAACAAGCAAAGACCAAAGCTTGTTATCTTCATTTATTGGTACATAAATCTACAAGGATGTTAACAACATTACAAATAAGAAAATTCTAAAAACTTAATATGAAATAGCTTAGAGTGCATGATGATTTGTTGTACCCTCTCAAGTGTTTCAATCTTGCCCATGAAATCATGTTGACAATGACGCATTCCATCTTATGGTGGATGTGTCTAGCTCAAAGCAAATTGCTGACAAAATAATGAACATTAAAATTAAATATAAGTATAATATTTTATTTCACAACTAAATATCTCAATTGAACATAAACTACTATAAAAGTGCAATATTTAATTTTACAACTAAATATCTCATACTGAGAACGTTGTAGGCATCCACCAAGTGGTTAGCGATGAATTAGTCTTCTTATCTTCATCATATGAGAGCATATAAGCAACCATGTGATCACCACCTGAGATATAAAGGCAGTATTTTAGAGCTACATTTTTTTTAAAGGCAGCATTTTAGAGCTACATTTTTTTTATTGTGCCAAGTATCTAAATGTATTGAATATAAAATTTATGGCAGCATTCTCACATCATCAAATAGTCCATGTCCAAGAATGATTGTATAAAAAATGAAGCGTTTTCCTTCTATATTGTCAATCTTCACTAAAACTTCACTGCACATATTTATTAATTATTATTGTCTCAGATAAGAAATGATTGACCAAGTCTTACCAAAAAAATTTGTATTAAAAAATTAATACACTTACTATATTGGTTTTCCCTTCCCATATATGCACTCAGCCACAACAATATGAATTTGATCAAGTTTCATGCTGATTGTTGGCTTGAAATAAACCTGCATAAACTGCATTGAAATGACACAAATGAGGTGTACAAAATCATGTACAAACTTTCATCCTCTGCATACTAAAAAACCAATCACACCAATAGCAACTATTACAATTGCTACTGGACATCTGTATTTATAAACACATAATTTTTAACTACGATTTTTATCAAAACACTTCTTAAAAACCAATAATTACTAAATTTCTTAAAAAAAAAATTCACAAAGGCAGCTAAGTTGACAAACAGCACTAAATTAAAACCTAAATTCTTTCACATAATCTTTCACATAAAAATGATTTTTAGGTTGTATCCCAGCATTCGAACATATTGCTCACAATTACATTGAAAAATTTACACATGCTCCTTATGACATTTCAACAAACATATACTATGCATTTCTCTTTATTCATATACACACATATCCATAGTCACTTGTCCTAAATTATACACAACCCACAGACTCACTACTGCATAACTCAAGTAAAAACCAATAAATCAAAACCATTTTCGAATAATATAACTCACTCACTTCCTCAACCTTCATGAACCACAGAAACCTTAAGCAGTCATCTTCGTTGATACAAAGAGCAAGAGTAAGCAGAAGGGGCATCGCCTCGAACACCCAAAATACAAAATCTGTTTGTGATCATCCTAAAGCATCACACACAAAAATAAAATAAAAAATAAATTTTGAGAAGCCAGCGAAAGAAACAGGTTAGGGTACCTGAGAGGAGAAGGGAAGCTTCGAGATACTCATTGTTGTGATGATCGCCGAAACTGCATCTAGTGTGGGAAGGACCACGGGAGGAATTGTAGGAAATGAGGATTGATTTAGGGTGAAAGCGCCTCGTTCGAAGCAGCGGGGGTGAAGCAACGACAGCGAGAACTCGAATGCGAGGGAGTGAGGAGCGGAGGAACGGGTGATACCATTCGCGTGATCGGTGATGGAGCCAACGCCGGAGACCGAACGGACGCAGAATCGAGAGCCAAGCATACCTTTACATTGCAGAGATTCCAGCTATTTGATGGTCCGGGCTAAGATTTCACGGTAGTGAGATTGGGGTTCAACTATTACCCTTTGTTTGGATGTGGAGAGAAAATGGGAAGAGAGAAAATGAAAGGAAAAAAATAGAGAGAAGAGAAAATGAAGAGAAAAATACATTTTCTCTACTATTGTTTGGATGAAGAGAAAAAGGAGAGAAAGAAAATAAAAAACTTTTCTTTCTCTTGTTTGGTTGGGAAGAAAAGTGAGAAAAAAGAAAATGAAATTATGTTAAATGACTTTTATACCTTTATTATAATGTAATTTATAAATGTAATTTTTTTTTTACATGTATGATCCATTTGCCCCGTCCAAATACATTCTAAATCTACTCTAATAAATGTATTTTTTTTTTTACATGTATGATCCATTTCCCCCCATTATTGATGCCTTGATTATTAGAATCAAAACTTGGATTATTAATATCATTATGTTCAGCCTGCCTCTGACAGCTTGATGTGGGTATTTCATATCTATGTCTAGGTAAGTAATCCAGCCCTATATCAAGATGTTGGTGCTGCCCTAAAGACCAAGAGAGGTTGGAATTGTTTAAAATTAAAGATTGTAACTTAGCTGCATACAATTCCCTATGATAAAGATTGGTGCATCGAGCATTAGCCTCAAGCAAAGACCTCTGAGCTTTAAGATAAACTTTAAGTGCATTTCTTTCTGCAATTTCACACTTGTGCCTGTGGTCTTGCGCTTCCTCCAGTTCCTTGTCTATCAATTCTTCCATTCCAAAAAATGACTGTAAATCAATGGTGCCATGCTCCAAGACATTTGTATTACCATTATGATTCGAAAGACCTGGATTGCCTAATGCTTCCTAAATGAGAGATTGGATGATGGAGTAAGGAGAAAGCCAATAACATGGAGAAAAAAAAAGTAAGATTACAAATGTAAGAAATATCAAAGGCCTCTTTTCAATTGTTTACAATTAGTACTTTATTCAAGAAGGAACTTGGTGGATAAATCAACTCAACCGTACGCTATTCTGCGAAGTTGAAGACAACAGAAACAACATGATATCAAGAAATTCAAAATTCTACTAGAAACCCTACTGTGGTATCATCAAGAGTTTAACTTGGCTGATCTATGAACTATTGGTACCTACACTCTTTAAAGAACAACAATGAAAAGAGGGACCCTGATTACAAGTTAAAAAGGTCCATACGTCACTTATAAATCAAGCGAGAGAGAGAGAGAGAGAGAGAGAGAGAATCAGTCCATTATAGGCCATAGTATATTACATAGATCAGTCATTCCTAATCAATTTTAGACAGAAGATTTCAAAATGATAAACTTGCCAAAGATCAGGAAGATTTATCATTGTTAATTACTAAACAGAAAAGGAACAGGCAGAGTTTTCAGTTAAGTCACCAAATAAAACCAAATGTCACATATATAGCAAATTATAACTTGTGGCTAGTTACTAAACAGTAAAAGCACAGGCACAGAATTTTCAGTGAAGTCACCAAGTAAAAGCAAATGTCATGCATAGCAAATTATAACGTAAGGCTAGTTACTAAACAGAAAAAACACAGGCAAAGTTTTCAGTGAAGTCACCAAGACCAAGTAAAAGCAAATGTCATGTATACTACTGCAAATTATAACTTACTAAATTTTTTGGCACACTATTGGAAGTCATAATTGGCGGCACTGCACTCTAGTTGAAAGAAACGCTAGGGCCAACCAGCATAGTACTCTTCTCAGTCTGTTTGCAACCATAATTGACATCACCTATAGAGTATAATCATAATCCGACCATGAGAGTGATAGGAACTTGTATTACTGAGAAAGAAACAATGGAGCCTAGCTCCTTATAATAGGGAAAATCCCCCCTTGATTAAACTGAAAAATAGAAAAATAAGACAGAACACCTACAGATCTTTAAGGATATGCTAACCTCCCAGCCCAAAGGCCCCCAACTCCTTACTCAAATGATTGGATGCCTTCTCCCCTCATTACTCTCTTTTCCCTTCACTTTCCTTATTTCTTCTCTCATAGACTTTCATAATCTATTCCCCTGGCCCATTCACTAACGGTCCAACCTTGTCTCTCCTAGACCTTCTCGCATACACATGAGCTAGGGGCCTATCAATACCCCCTCCTTTGACAGCCAACCTTGTCCTCAAGGTGGAAATCAAGGAAGGTCTTTTGGATTGCCACCGCATCCTCCCAAGTATTATCATGAGCAGGCAAGTTGGCCCATTTATCATTGGGACAGTGATACTCCAAAGGGAATACCACTATTGACAAGACCTAACAGTTTTGTTTCGTGATATGTGTACCATGTGTACCTCTGACTTGGAAACAGTTGTGTACTGATTTTTATTGCCCAATAGCTAGTTACATTTGGAATTAGACAGTTTGAACTCTCAGTAAAATTGGGTATTCCCACAGAACTTGGTGCATTTCCTTTTGATCAAGTTCAGAGGCTTTGGTAGGTGTTATCGCAGTATGATTTCTATGCTATGCTGTGGTGTCCTTGGGTGGAACAGAATGCCCATATTTTCCCAGGAAAGTTCTTTTCATAGCTTATCCTTAGTGCTTTTGAGGTAATATAAATAAATGTAGCACACCTTCCCAGCAAACAAAACATACTACAGTATTACCATGAAGCGCATTCACAGATAAAAAAAGGCCTAAATCAACAAAGAGAGAATAATGGAAAAAGATGAATGTTTATAACAAACCTGCAGCAGTGCCACGAGAAATGCAACTTAACACAGCACCATTCATTTCCATATTGAAAAGAGGAACTTCTGATGCTCCACTGAGACTGAGAATTGACTTTGGTGAATTACTTTCTTATTTTACAAGATCAGCAGTATCCAGTTTTGTAGCCTTCCATACAAATCCATCTGCAACTGCTTTTGGAACCTCAGTCACTAATGACGCTTGCTTACAGGCAGTCTGCCATAATTCTTGTAAAATTAAAGAGGCAGGGTATGTTTATAAATTGTTAAGATTAAATACATATCCTCTAAGGCAAAAATTGGTGAAGTGAGTGTGAATAAACCTTGAAATGAAGTGAGCGAAGAACAATGAAATTTTCTTACTAGAAAGTTAAAATTGGTGGCTGAGAGCCGCGAGGAAAGACGCGGTAGAGGCCTCGCACAGCTGAATTTGAGCGGAGAGTGTGGATCTGAGCTCTGCGGTTGGATCTGAGCGGAGCAACGACGAAGGAGCAAGGATGCCGCAGCGGAGGAGACACGCGGCCTCGGCATCGCATGACTAGAGCTGAGCGACGGTCGACTGGATTTGACCAGAGCAGGTGGATATGATCGGAGCCTGAACCACGGAGGACGGATGCCGCACGACTAGTTGGGTGGAGAGACAGCGGCGCCGGCAGCAGAGCTGGAGGAGAGAAGCGTGATGACAGGAGCTCGGCTGCGCCAGCAGTGCCGAAGGAGAGAAGCGCGACGATGTCTCACGGCGGGATGCGTGGAACAAAGGGGGAGGGCGTCTTGGCTAGACTACTTCGTATGAACTCACAGGAATGAAGAAAATCAATGGCATATGCTGATATGTGGGGGTATAAGGGTAATTTAACATACCATTCACATAATCTCTCCTATTTTCTGCGCATAAGAAGGGAGAAAATTTTTCACGTAGGTCCCACAATAATTTTTTCTATCTTCTCTATTTTCTCTGCATTGCCAAACAAGAGAAAATGGAATATTCTTTTCATTTTCTCTCCTCTCATTTTCTTTCCACTCATTTTCTCTTCAAACAAACAAAGGGTTAAAGTTTCTGATAGTGGGTCTTACTGATTTCAAGTGAAGGAAGTAAAAATATTTTTGATAAAAAGAAAAAATGGGGGGAATCGAAAAAGTGATCCTGGGGGTATTCATATTTTTAAGAGACAATTTATTTTATTTATTAGTAAAGATAAAAATATTAGTGGCCAATGTTTATCTGCCATAGAAAATTCAATTTAGATAATGTTTTACCGGTAATATATGTGTCATCACTAAATAATTGCCACTAAAAAGATATTTTTGTTGTAGTACCATTAGTCAAGTAAATTGTGATGGCAATTTCAGAGGAGAATCCCCCTGTGGCCTAGGCGTCTGTTTTTTTCTTGTCTGGAATGGAATTGTATAATCAGATATGTTGCAAATCTCAGTTGCGTCAATTCTAAACCTCCTACTCTCGGATAAGCCGCCACTATAAACTTCTCCCACATTGCTTCACGTGTCAGATTCTTGCCTCGATTCGCATCATGTTTTTTTATATTTAAATAACAGCAAATGAATAAGTCAATCACATTTCGTGTACTGGTGAACAATTTTAATTTGTGCACATTTAAGTGTTTAGAGTTGGGTCTAAATATGATTTTTTATGTTTCTAAATATATCAAGTTTTATTTTTTTTAATTATTATAATTTATGTCTTTATAATTTTAAAAATAAATAAAATTAATCATTGTCTTTATTTTAAAAGTAAGTAACATTAAATCAATTCAACTCTTTTATATTAAATATTCTTTCATTTCAATAATTAAGAAAAGTTTGATTTTAATATGATGAGATTAAATTCAACCAATTTCATTCATTTTTAAAATGAAAGTAATAAGGACTAATTTCATTCACTTTTAAAATTACAAAAACACAAAATGTTACAAAAAATATTAAAGAAACCAAAATAAAAAACTAATATATTTAGAGAAAAAATATTTAATTCATAGAATTATCTACCATAGCACCTCATTGTTGTACTCTTTTCTCGTTCTATTTTTGTTTGGTCATCCAAGGGCTACTGCATTTCATTTGTCAATAATCCTAAACTCTTTTATTATTTTTGTGGTTTTTCCTTTTAATTTTACACTTAACTAATTATTTTCAGATATGGGTCTTTCGCTTTTAAGTGAATTTCATCTTCTCATAGTTGTGGATTTTGGATCTCTTGTGAATATTTTGCATTGTAGTTCCAATAATAAAAGAAGTTAAAATGTAAAATTTCTACAATACAAAAAATAAAACATGTAATTTTCAGTTAAATTTTTCAATGATTTTTTACGTTTGGCAATACTTATTTTATCATTTGCTACGGATTTTCCACCAAAACATTTTCCTTTAATTTTTTTTAATCCAACAACTTTTTCGATGAAAATGTAATATGAAGTCTTTTGATAAAAATGTAATTTTTTTTTCTGTATAGTTGTATATTACTAAAGTTTACTCTTATAATCTTATGCAAACTGCTTAAAGTCTCAAACCTCTCATAAATAAAGTTTAATCTCTTAAGTTTCATTTTCATATAACAATTCTATTTTGTTATTTTTTTTTATCTTAAATCATTCCAAAACTATTAAATTCGTCCCAACCACTAGCTCCGTTATAATATTAACGAAAGCTTGCTGACATCACATCCTATACACATAAACACAAGTATAAAATTGGACTGCAACATGTCCATTTAGACTACAATGAGTTTTGAAAAAAATTGAAAATATCATATAAAAAAAAGATTTGAAGATAAAAATGATACTTAAGGTAAATTTGAGAGATAAAAAGTGAAATTTTGATTCTAATGATTTTTTGGCTTAATTTTCTTTAACTTATACATTTGTGGAATAAAAGGAATTTCTGCGCTCATATAGTTTGAGCTTCTCAATTATTAAGATTTCGTTTTATTTATTATCATATATTGTCTATTAACCCATAATGAGTGACTTAAATGATAATTAAACTTAAATTTTAATATAATGAGCAAAAAAGTGCTTATAAAAATGAATAATCTTAATATAATGAGCAAAAATTAGTCTTACATTTAAAGAGTGTGAGAATACTTCATTTACACCCTTACTCTCCAATAATGTGTTGTTTAAGAATGAGCATATATTATGTTCAAATGAGGGGCTTATTTTACCACTTTGAAAACATTTTATTTGATGTGGACCATGATGTGACCATTAATGTAAATATCAGACTAAAACAAAAATGATCAATTTTATAATAACTAAAAACATATTTGAGTTAATATTCTTAGATGGCACACTAAGAGATGGATGAGATTAGAAGGAAAAAATTTATAAAGACATTTATTTATTTTTTTTAAAAAATAGGGATTAAATTTTTTTTAAAAGTCGATTTTATAGAACTAAAAGCTCATTTAAGTTAAAATATATTTTATTATTGAATAATATTATTTTTTAAAAATTTGAAAAGAATTTAAATTTAAATATTGCTACTAATAATAAAAATTCATATTATACATATGAAAAGAACAAATGATTATAAAAACTTAGAGATACAATCTATATAAAAAGATTATATTTTTTATCATTTAAAGGGATATCACATCGACTTAAAGAATAAAAAATATAATTATAAAGATAATTAAATTTTAAATAATAATAAAATAAATTTATATATTGTCCAAAAAAAATTATATATGTTTTTTTAGTTATTTAAATTTTTTATTTGAATAAAATAAAAAGAAAACAGACATGTATGTTAACGTTCATTTACGCTATTATAAAAATTTAATTTTAACTTTATCTAATTAGTGCAAACAAAACTTTTTTTTTCTGGAAAAACTATTTTTTATATCTTAATAATGTAGAAACTTTATTTATGAAAGTTGACTTAATTAATAACAAAAAAAAAAAAGGCATTCACAAAAAGGTTTGAGTTCGATTTCGGTGGGCCAACTTCTATGGATGAACTAATACAGTAAAGCCCACTTATGTACCCAAAAAAAATTGTAAAAGCATATATCCCACTATTATTAATTATCCCAGATTATTTTAGTACCTTATGTTTTTTTTCCACAATCAATGATAAATATTTTTTTTTCATTTTCTCATAGTATTCCTATCAAATAAGTGAAAAATTAATTTTTAAGAGTACGGTTATACACCTCTACAAGATATCCCTCTCAACTGTGTTATTTACATACACATAAATTTCGAGATTAAATTTAAAACTACATGTTTAAGAGATTAGGATTCCTTCTACTCAGACTTGCACACGTTAATAATCAATGATAAATATTTGATTAAATGTTTTATTTTATTGAAATAGAAAAATGTAACTTATTATATTTATATTTTAAATTTTAAATAAATAAGATATATAAATATTATATTATATATATTTATTTATTTTTTATTTTTATTTTTATTTTTATTTTTTTTCTTTGTGTGTTATGATGCTGTGCGTTTTGGTTTGGGTCTCAAGCTTGTTTAGTCTCTCACATTCCAATTCCAATCGAAGAAGAGAGCTAAAACCCAGACACAAGTTGTGCCCTAGCTCAAAATGATATAACTATTTAAGAGCTGAATGAGGCTTCATTAGGCCGAATATATGTTGTCCAAAATGGGCGGAGGCAGAACAAATTTGAATCCCTATTGTAGAGTTCTATGATAAGTGAGACACGTCACTATATATTATAAAGTATTATATAGCCTTCATTTTGGTGTATTATTCATTGCGAGTCTGATTGATCATCAGTGCCATAAGCAGTGGGAGAAGGACTTACCGCCGGGTGTAGTCTGCAATCCTTTCTATTTGGAGGATGTAAAGAGCTCTCTTTCTGGTAGAAATGCTTTGCCAATTCAGTCATCAATACCCACGAGGTTCTCTGATCAGAATTGGTGGTCCAAATAGTTGTTCACTCTGAATGCAAGAGCTTAGACTTATGGACTAGTAGTCTAGGAGGAGTGAGAGCAGTCAAGTGACCAATGTGATATGATGAAGAGGCCACCAAAGTTGTCTATTTTGGACTATCTGGTGCGATGTTGTGGTACTTTGATCTTCAGTATGATATAGCCGATCATGCCCAACTCGTACAAGCATCGTAACATTTGACTCCGCATATGGTAACGTAAAATCCACATATTTTGACCTGTTGGCCACAATTGATACACCTCCCACCACCACATCATATTGTTCATAAAAACATGTGTTAGGTATACAAAACTATTCATGTGCCTTCACAAAATAGTTTGAGTTTTTTCAAAAGTTAATTTATTAATTTATCAAACTCTCTATGATCAAGTAATTTAGAATTCAATTCTTGCTAACTTCATTATTCTAATAAAAAGTTGAACTTTAGCACTAAATATGTGAGTTTGTATATTGTCTAGTTTTTAAGTCCAAAATGCCATTGCCTAAGGAGGCATATTAGAGATATAATTATATAAAATCATTCATGTGTAGTATAAATTTTTGAGCGAGTTAATTTAAGACAATATTCAAAATACAAACAAACATCAAATCAAAGTTATGTATATGTACATAACATATAATGAATCATTAACATATGTGAAACATATATAATTGTTAACTTGTTAACAAGTTTTATTGACAGTAATAAAATCTCTATTCGGTTTTGGTTCAATAGTTTAAAAGTTCATGTAGTTTTGTTTTGAAAAAGTTTCTGTACTTTAGATCTTCTTATAAATTTCATGAGCCAAAGAAGCTTAATTCTGAGAAGACCTGATGCCATTTGAGTTATAGTTTTTGCCACAGCTGAGCTATATGCCATTAGTTTTCTTTTAATGATAATGGATGACTAACATGTTGCTAGGTTTAAGTTTTGATTATGAAAGACTTTTATAGGAGATTTGTTGTGTTGATTGATTTGAGTATAGAAGGAAAGTTTTCAAATTTGATTTTTCTATCAAACATTTCCTTACTAATTATTTGATTTTATTATTGTTAGAGACAAGTCATTTATACCACTTTATGATTGGATCAAGCTCTTTAAAGTGTAAATAAATGCTCCAACGGTCAAAAATTTGAATAATATGCTGTCAGAGGAAAAGAGTGACTATTAGAGCGACTACTGAGAAAATGAGCAACTATCAGAACAGAAGGAGCATCTACACGTTTTTTACATGAAATTAATTCCCACGAATTTGGGACTATTTTCCCCTAATTTTCTCCATATCCAACGGCTAGAAAAACATGAGAAAGCTTTCTATTATAAATAGGAAGCCTTGGAGAAATGAAGACAACCATTTGCTTAAATCAAAAGTGAGGAATTGTTGAAAATTTGTTATCTTTGTCTTCCTCCTCCTAGTTAGTTCTAAACTTATGTATACACTCTATTAAGAGAGTTTGTTTTGAAATACATTGTAACTCATTTTATAAGAGCATAAAGGTGAAAGAAACTATTATAATGTTACTCTTCTTCAGATAGAAATAAAGGGAGGTTTGGTGGCATCATTGGTGAAAGAAACCACTGTGAGGTTACTCTTCTTCGGGTAGAATCGTAGAAGGAGGTTTAGTGGTATCCTTGGTAAAAGAAACTATTGTAACTCTGCCTTGAGGTTAAGGTAGAAGAAGGTTCGTCGAAATCCTTGTAAGAGAAAATTCAACAAGTAAAGAAAATCTTGAGCATTTGCTTAGGAACTAGATGTAGGTAGCGGATTGTGGCCGAACCAGTATAAAAATCATTTGTGCATTTTTCTCAACTATTTCCTCTTTACTTTCAATTTTACTTGTGTTTATATTACAATTGTTGTTTAATGATTTAAATTTTCTGTTATTGAACTATATAGAACCAATTTACCCCCTCTTGGTTCGGTCAATTAGTATCAAAGCTTAATTCTCTAGAAGGCCTAACTGCTTGAGAAGTCAATCCTTGTAGGTTTAATGGCAGGAAATTTGATGAACTCAAACATCATTAAAGAGCAATCCATCTCAAGGCCACCATAAAACATCTTCTACTGTGCTATAAATCTAGACGATTTTAGAAAAATCTCATGGTGCAAAATGGTCAAGCAAATGTAGGATAAGTTAGAGGTCACACACAAAGGAACAAGCCAACTAAAAGAAGCAAATATTGACATATTTGTTTATGAATATGAGTTGTTTAACATGCAAGAGGAAGAAAAGATTGATGAGATGTTTGAGAGGTTCCCAAACATAGTCAACACCCTTGGTGCTCTTGGGAAGGTCTACATATATAGAGAATTAGTAAGGAAGATACTAAGAAGCCTCACTAAAGAATGACATCAAAGATGGCTGCAATTCAAGAAGGGTGAGACCTCAACACCATTTCCTATGATGAATTAAGAGGTAATCTCATAGCCTATGAATCAACTTTTCTTAATAGATTGCAAGAAGAGAACATAACAAGGAAAAGAGTTGCTCTCAAAGTCACATCAACCTCATACCAAAAGAAAGACGATGAAAGAACTCAAATGAGTAATGATGACAAGATAACACTCCTAACAAAGAGACTCTATAAACGTAACAAGCAAAAGTTTAGTTCAAGGAAGAGACATCAATTCAAAATGAATGATTCAAAAGAAGATCAAATTGTGTGTTATGGATGTAGAAAGGTCGGTCACTACTAATCTGATTGTCCTTTCACTAAGATGAAATTTCAAAAGAAGCAAAAAGCAATGGTAGCAAGATCCACTTGGAGTGATTATGATGACTCTTTATTGGAAAATGAACATGAAGATAAAGATGAGGTGGCTCATATGTGTTTCATAGTAAAAAGTGAACAAGATGATGAGGTAAATGACTTTGACCACCATTCTTCTTATAATGAACTAAATGATGAGTTTGAGCAATTGTTAAAGGATTCTATTATGCTATCTAAATCATATTTTGGTTTAAAATCTAAATATGATTATGCTTTTGTTGAACTTGAGAAGTTAAGAAAATAAGTTGAGCTTTTGAAGTTAGAAAATGTTTCAAATGAAAATGAATAAAAATTGTTTGCTGAAAATTTTTTATTAAATGAAAAGGTTTATGAGCTTTTAAAGTTATAAAATGTTTCAAATGAAAATGAACAATTGATTGCTGAAAATATTTTATTAAATAAAAAGGTTCATGAGCTTACTAAAGATCTTGCAAAATTTGTAAACAGAAAAGAAAATTTGGATATTCTCTTAGGAAAACAAAAATGTTCTTTTGATTAAGTTAGAATTGGATTTAATGATTATAAAAATGAAAAGTATTATAAGAATTTTTTCGTGAAAGCAAATGTTTCTATAACTCCATATGTGACATGTAACTATTGTGGACAAAAAGGACACATCTCATATACATGTATTATGATGAAAAATGTCTCTATGATGATGTGGGTTCTTAAAGTCATTAAGGTTGGTTCTTCAAGCCCTAATCCCCAAGGACCCAAGAGAATTTGGGTATCAAAGGTGAAATCTATCTTGTAAGTGTACTTGAAGACCAGCATCAAGGAACAATGTTTCCTTGATATTGGATGCTCAAGATAGAGTTAGTCAATTTCGTCTCCCACAAGCTCAAACAAGGAAGAACCATCACATTGGAGACAATGAGGAATGATAAGCATTAGAATTGGTTAAACTAGTATCATGTCATGCTTCTTTGTTACTTTTACTTAATTAAATACATATTTGAAACATATTATATGAGTAAGTTGTTGTATAAGGAATGAAATTAGTTTAACTATTCTTGAAGGATTTCTTTTATGGGTTTTGAGTCAAGTTATGATTACAATGTTATCACTCAAATTTAAAATAAAAAATCTAAATAAATCATGTGACTCAAAATATTGGCATAGCATGTGCTTTAAATGTTTTATATAATTATAATGTATGTGTTTTTTGGGAATTTTATGAATATTATGATTTTGTATTGAAATGCATGAGATAATGATATTACATGATAATTATGCCTTTAGTACTTGATTAGAACCATATCTAAATATTTTCTTAAGCTTTTTCTACAAAATTTTCAAGTTTTATTATTTGCAGTAAAAAAAAAAGCATCTATTGGAAGAAATAACAACTAAGATGTAGTTGTTGGTTTTAATTGCTCTTCCTCTCTATTTTTTTTATTGAATGTAGTGCTGCTTACATTTTATATAAAGGGCTCTTTAGTACTTTGTTATTTCCTTTAAAAAAAAAAAACACATATTTTCAGAAAACAATTTTTTGTCTTCTCTCTCTCATCTTTCTTTCTGGGTTCTTCTTTTCCAAAGCCAAAGTCCTAAAACCAAAATTTCATTTTCTCCTCCTCTGTTTGAATTCTTCTCAAATCACTATCACACACACAAGTTGTAGAGCTGAAACTGCGTTTGTGCTCTATACCGTCCGAGTCTGAGTTGTTGGCCAGTCCTCCATTTTTTCCGGTGACGAAGCCACCGCGCCATCACGCCGCTTCTGCTGTTGGTTCACGATGTGCCATCGCACCACTGCCACTGCTGCTATTGATGGTTCGTGGTCCACTGTTGGTTAAATAGGCTAATTTGATTTCTGTTGAGTATTATGTTGATTGGGTATTTGGTCTGGACTTACTCCTCACAGTCACAGATCCTCAAGATTTAGGTTTTTTTTTTTGTTGATTGCTCATCATGGAGTAATTTGGTCTGCTCTACTATTTCCTTTATAAGTATGTTTTTAGTTCAAGTGATTGATGCTCACACTCTGAAACTTTTTTGATTTTTTTTGTTATGACATCTTCTTGGTAGAGATATTTGTGTTATCTGAATTTTACATTGGATTAATTTTTTTGTTGAGTACTCTTTGAGACTGTCCAATGTACTACTGGCTTGTTTCTCAATTTGATGGTCTAAATTCGATTATTTGAATCTCTGAATACTGGTACTTATTGGTACTCATTGGTCACAATTTAGTTGTCTATGCTTGCTATTAGTATATCTAAGAATCATGCCTCTAAGAATGATATTTTGTTATGTGATGGATGTTTTTACAACATATAGGATGGATATCTTCTTGAAACTTGATAAATCTTTAGCTTGTCAATTTATTCTTTGCTAATTTGGTTGTAACAAGAGGAACAATTAACTGAAAAATCTATGTGTTGAGTATTGATATGTGACAGTGTTGTCTTAGAAAACTTTGTACTAATAGATACTAAAAAAATTCTCTATGTTGTTCATGTTGGCATACCAAGTGATGAGAAATACAAAAGGTCCACTACAAGTTTTGATGATGAATGTTGAATTTCTTGAAGATAAATAGATGAAAAAAGTGTTCATTTGGATAGTTTTATCAAGAACTATATGCACTTGCACACCCTTAAGTATCGCTTAAAATTTCTTTTGAAAATTTATTCTAAAATGCTTTCTTAAACTGCTTCTCAATATTCTAAATTTTTTCAATATGTTTTTGAAAATCTAGAAATTTGGTATGGTTACCATTCTTGTATAATTTGGCATGTTATCCTGATCACGACACTTTACATTTAGAATTATATTATGACTATCTTTATTATTTTTCTTGCTATGAGTTTTTGGACTATCTTTGTATTACATTTGACCTTTTTTATGCTGAAGGAGGAGAAATGACAAGTTTATCAATTTAGAGCATGAACTCAGGGGGAGTTCGCCTAAAAGCAAGTTCATGGATTAAGGGGGAGCATAGCAAGCCTCCAAGGATTAAGGGGGAGCCTTTCCTAAACTTTCTATTTTTGATATATTTGACTCCTATATTATTGTTGATAACTCTGATTATTATTTAACATATAATATATGAAATAATTATTGATTCCTACATTCCTTTGTCATGCTCAAATTGTTGATTATGTTTCATAATGAGGTCATCATAAAAAAAAGGGAGAGAATGTTAGGTTTAAGTTTTGATGATGAAAGACTTTTGTAGGAAATTTGTTGGGTTGATTGATTTGAGTATAGAAGAAAAGTTTTCAAATTTGTTTTTTCTATAAAACATTTCCTTACTCATTATTTGATTTTTCATTATTGTTAGTGACAAGTTATTTATACCACTTTATGATTGGATCAAGCTCTTTTAAGTGCAAATGAATGTTCCAACGGTCAAAATTTTGAATAATATACTACTAGAGGAAAGGAGCGATGATCTATTGATTATTTTCATACTTTAAATGCCTTATGATTGATTTAATTGGACTCCATATGTGCTTAATTGTTGACATTTAGCTAAGTTTCTGATTTAGAGTTGTCTTTGGATGTTTATTGTGAAACTATGCTTAAATATGATTATAAACACTCATAAATGTATTGTGATTTTTAGGAGATCTATGAGTGAGGGAGTCTATTGGCATTGAACCATTGAGAAGAGAGTTAAAGACTTAAGGGAATCAGTATCAACGCCTAAAAGCAAAGGAAGAAGGGCATTCATGAAGAATTAAGGTTGAATTTGAAGAAAGTGATCAACACGGCCCGTGTCATATGACACGGGGTAGGCCGTGTACGTCTTTGAATTCAGAAGGAAAATCAGTTTTCAGCCTTGATCGACAACACGGCCCGTGTCATATGACATGGGTTGGGCCGTGTTCTTCTCTGACTTTGAAATTAGTTAGAATTTTGTCATCAGAAAAGTACACGGGGTAGGCCGTGTCATACGACACGGCCCGTGTCGTCGCACCAGAAAGTTAAATTCGAATTCTATTGTGAAATTAGGTATCTAAAGCTATAAATAGAGATACCTAGAGCCTTAAAAGAGAAGGCTGGGCTGGGAGCAGCCAAGGGGCTGAAGAGGATTCAAAGAACAAGAGAGAGGAAGATTGAATCGAAGATTGGAGTCTCGGGTTCGAGCAATCGAAGATCGATCATCCCCAACCTTTGGAAACTAGTTTGATCTTCAGTTTTCTTTTGCACTTTCATTCTGAACTATGTTTTTCTTCTGTTTTTGAATTTATCATGTGTGGCTAGTTTTCTTATTTGGTTAAAGGAAGATGAAACCCTAGTTTTGATTATGTGAATCTTGCATATTTCTTTATATCAATACAGTTATGTTTTTATTCATATATTTCTGAATCTATTGTTGGTATGAAGGTTTTTATACTTGTTCCCGCTTTCAAAGTGGTAGATCTGGGTTTATTATGCACGGTTGCGGTAGTAAATCTAGCAGAATGTATGATGTTCATGTGGGTATAATTATCTTTATGCTATTTACCAATTATAAAAGTGGTAGATCTGGATATATTATGCGCGATTGCGGTAATAGATCTAGTGAAATATATGTTCTAAGTAATTTAATCCCGGTGTGTGATTAGATCTTAGTGTGTTTGGTTTTCTAAATCTTAATGCAATTGTTGGATAGTTGTAAAAGCGGTTGCTTTATAACTAATCGATGATTAGGAGTTGATTTGAGCGGTTGCTAAATTGGCTAACACTTAAGGAAAACAGGAAATTTATCTCACAATCACATAAGAACATAATTGATCATGTTGGTATAAAGAGTATGTAAGTTAGCATAATCATATAAATCTAGTGGTGGATTCCATCTCTTAACCAATGTCTTTAACTTCGTAATTCAATTTGTGTTTACTGTTTTGGTTTAAGTTTAATTTCTCTTTTTAGTTTTAATCAACAAAACCCCCTTTTACTTTTACTGTTTATTTTTCATCAGAGTTTAATTTAGGAATTCGATTGATAGTGTTAATTGAATTGGTTCTCTGTGGATCGACCCTTGCTTACTACAATTGGTTGCAAGGTTTTTATATTTTTGGTGGAACTTGGCAACTGTTTTTGATATTTATTTTTAATCACATTCCATACTACACCAAGCGACTACTGGGAAAATGAGCAACTATCAGAACAGAAAGAGCAACTACACGTTTTTTACATAAAATTAATTCCCACAAATTTGAGACTGTTTTTCCCTATTTTTCTCCATCTCCAACGGCTAGGAAAATATGAGGAAGTTTTCTATTATAAATAGAAAGCCTTGGAGAAGATGAAGACAATCACTTGCTCAAATTAATCAAAAGTGAGAAATTGTTAAAAGTTTGTTATCTCTGTCTTCCTCCTCCTAGTTAGTTCTAAATTTGTGTATCCAATTTATAGAGAGAGTTTGTTTTGAAATTCACTGTAGCTTATTTTATAAGAGTATAAAGGTGAAAGAAACTATTGTAAGGTTACTCTTCTTCAGGTAGAAGTAGAGAGATGTTTGGTGGTATCATTGGATAAAGAAACCATTGTGAGATTACTCTTCTTTGGGTAGAAGTAGAGGGAGGTTTAGTAATATCCTTGGTGAAAGAAACCATTGTAACTCTGCCTTGAGGTTAAGGTAGATGAAGGTTTGTCAGAGTCCTTGTAAGAGAAAATTCAATAAGCAAATAAAATCTCAAGCATTTTCTTGGGGACTGGATGTAGGTCGCAAATTGTGGCCGAACCAGTATAAAAATAGTTTGTGCATTTCTCTCAACCCTTTCCTCTTTACTTTTAATTTTACTTATGTTTATATTAAAATTATTATTTAATTATTTAAATTAATTATTATTGAACCATATAGAATGAATTCACCCTCCCTCTTGGTTTTGTCACATGTCTTACATGAAGGATCCCAATCTCATCGTATATATTAATAGATATGAGATTAATTTGTGAACTAACCTTGTGATTATAGACTTGTTCAACAAGTTCGTCATGACTCCCAGCATTGTGTCCCCTTCCGTTGATGAAAGGTTGAAACTCATAAGAAACTTTGAAACCAGAGTAACGTGAAAGTTAAGCTACTTTGGTGTTGAAAATTTCAATGGAGCACCCAGTGACCTGGACCAATTGGTTTGTTTTAGACAGGGTTATATTCGTAAATTATTTGAGTTCAACTTGTTAAATGTTTGATTAAGTTTATTTGTTTAATTAAACAAACAAGCTCAAATTTTAATTTAGACTCAATTATATAAAAGAGCTAAGCTTCAATCACAAAATTTGAAATTTTACATAGGTAAAGGTATAAATAATAATATATGGATTACTATTACTTAGTTAATTTTAATTTTATTTATTGATATCTACCACTTATTTAACTCTAATTTTCAAAAGATATTTTATTCTTTTCTTATTTTTATTTCTTCTTCTAGCATAACTTATCAAATATTAAATTACTAAATTTAAAAGATATTTCTAGGAGAGATTTAATAATGAGAATGAAAATAATCATTATAAATGAGCTAAACAAGTCAAACTCAAATTTTATATTTTTTTAATAAGTCAAATTCAAATTTTAAATTTGACTCATTTAAATAAATCAAACAAACTTGAATAGCATAATTTTTTTTATAAATCAAACCTGAATTTCAAATACTCAATTTTACTTTAATTTGTTTATGTAACACCCTCCTTAGGGTGTCACATTTATACATCAAAACATCAAGAACTTAACAAAATGCGAAAAAAGGTTTAATCTTTGGAAAATACGGATTTCAAATTTTCTTTTCAAAAGCATAACTTAAACAAAACATAAACATCACAGGATATATCTTACTAAATATTACACACCAAAAAGAATACATACAACAGTGGCATGGATTACAGTCCACCCAAAAATTACAAAGTTTATACACAAAGGACATAAACAATTGTTTAACAAAACATAACTAGCCCAAGTCTAAAGACCTAGGGAGTAGGGTTTCCCCTTGGACCCTCCATTGGATCCTCCTCCTCAGACTCCTCCCCAGTCAGATCCCTCAGCCGGGGCAAAAGTTCACGGACAGATGTCCTAGCAGATGACACCACAAGGTCCAGGTCCTCCCTCATGGTGTAATGCAAATCACCCCACAACTCTCTAATAGGCATAAAGAACTCCAGACGCACTGTGACATCTAGAGAAAAGAAAGGAGCCCCATCACGAGTCCTACGAATAGACAAAGTCACATCTCCTACATATCTAATTCGTTCAATGCCCCAGTCGATACGCCATGCATTCGCACCTCCGTGGAATTGAACTCTAACAAAACCAACAGAATCCCTTCTGACAGCCATCCAAAAACAAAACAACAGAAAACTGCAAATCTTCTTCTTCTCTTAATCTTTATCAATAGGAACTCATAAAACAAAAAATCAACAAAATAAAAAAACAAAGAGGTGAGATTCTCTGCATCAATACCAGTATGGCAGCAAGAAACAACAATATCAATAAAACCATAGAGTATAGAAGCAGCAATTCACAGTCATAAGATTTCTCGGTAGGTATTTCAATAATATATCAACAGGCAATTCCACAGTATAACAACAGATAATTTCAAAGTATAAATGTATCACAATAAAATGTTCAATGAATATGTGAATGCACATTGGATTAACATTTACTCCATGGAGTTAAAACCAAACATCGAAGAGAATGATCGGGGAGTCATGTCTGTATATCGCTAGCGTAAGTAAAAAGATTTACACCTAATATAAGTAAAAAGATTTACACCTAATCTATTACCATTAAATTCATTTTAATCTAATGGTTCTAAATCATCTAATTAAATGATGATAAAGAATAATAAACACTCATATTAAAAAGGAGAGAGAATAACGAAATGTAATTTTAATAAAGAAATTAATTTTAGTTATTAAGTCTGCTTATTAACTTAAAAATAATAAAATTGATAGGTAGAGACTTCAAAACTTGGCATATAAATTTATTAAAAATTAATTTTCATATATAAATATCTAAAAAGTTGGACACTATATATATTATATAAATGAATAAAAAGTTAACATTGTATAATTATTTGATAGTAATAAAGTATAACTAATTTTATTAAACTATTATAACAATTCAATTATGTTCTAAAATTATTTATGTATGTATTCTTTTTTGCTATTTGATAAACAATTGTAATAAAATAAATAATTTTTCAAAGTTTGTATCTAACGTAAAAATATAAACATGTTTGGAAATTTTCTTTTGGCAATATTATTGTGTAATTTTCACACATTTTAATAAATATTATTTTTTAAATTAACAAGTCAACTTATTAATTTAAAAAATAATATTAATTTTAGAATGTTGCACCATAATATCGCAAAAAAAATCTTTCTAGGCATGTTTATATTTTCACGTTAGATACAAACTCTAAAAAATTGTTTATTATATTACAATTGGTTATCAAATAGCAAAAAAAAAAAAAAAACACATACATAAATAATTTTAAAACATGGTTGAATTGTTATAATAATTTAATAAAATTAGTTATACTTTATTGCTATCAAATAATTATACAATATTAACTTTTTATTCATTTATATAATATATATAGTGTCCAACTTTTTAGATATTTATATATGAAAATTAATTTTTAATAAACTTATATGCCAAGTTTTGGCGGTCCCTGCCTATCAATATTTTTTTAAAGTCAATAAAATATATAAAAACAAAAATATTATAAATTATATTCAATATTATATCATTTTAAAATTAATAAATAGACTTAATAACTAAAATTTATTTCTTCATTAAAATCACATTTCATTATTCTCTCTCCTTTTTAATGTGAGTGTTTATTATTCTCTCTCATCATTTAGTTAGATGATTTAGAACAATTAGATTAAAATGAATTTAATGGTAAGAGATTAGGTGTAAATCTTTTTACTTACACTAGGTGTAAATGAATCCCCTCCCATATCTATATATATAGACTCCACATAAAATTCAAAAGAGCGTAGAAAAAGTTTGAGCCTTTCTTTATACGCCTCTCTTTAGCTTTCTAGTTAGCTTTTTTTTTTTTTAGAAGCAGAAAGAAAAATAGTTTTGATATTATTACCATTAATAGTGTACACACATCTTTTTATACTTCTCTTAATACCATTCATCATACTTATTTTTTCTTATCACCTAGTCATCATACTTACTTTTTCCTATCACTTTCTCTCACTAAATCTGACACCCTTAAAAGGGTGTCAACAATTCAGTGATGATCTTTATTCAAAGAAAAACTATTAACTAATTTTCAGTGTATCGCATATTTACAAGAAAGTAAAATACTCTATCCTGTTAAAAAAAGAAAAAGAAACGTATTCTGATACAATAATAACAATAACAAAGTTTTTTCCATTAGGTGAAATCAGTTATATGGATTAAACAATGTTATTGTGTCCTATCATAAACCAAGTATTCAAAAATATCATTCAAATCTAAATTTTTTTAATCGTTTCACCTATAATCTTTCTTAGTTTCTCTCTACCTCTAATTATTGAGCTAACTTCCATCTGATCTACTATTCTTACAGGGGCTTCTAAACGTCTTCTTCTTACATGTCCAAATCACTTATAAGGCGAGATTCTCTCATCTTTTCCACAATAGGTGTTACCCCACTTTCTCTCTAATGCATTCATTTCTAATCCTATCTTGTCTAGTCTAACTACACATCTAGCGCAACATCCTCATTTCAGCGACATTGATCTTATGCTCTTGCTAGTTTTCTTACCGCCCAACATTCGGTACCATACAACATTGCGGGCCTTATAGCAGTGCAGTAAATTTTACCTTTAAGTTTGAGAGACACTTTTATATCACAAATAACTCCTAAAGCACTCCTCTATTTCATCTCTCCAGCTTGAATCTTATAGTATACATCTCCCTCTATCTCTCTGTCATTTTGTATGATAGATCCAAAATACCTAAACTATGTGACTCGTGGTATGATATGGTCTCTAATTTTCACTGCTAAGCTAGTATTAGCACGCTTCTTACTAAACTTACATTCCTTATACTCCGTCTCCGTCTTACTCTTACTTAAATGGAAGTCATGTTCTTCCAAAGCTCGTCTTCATAACTCTAACTTCCTATTTGTTTCCTCTCTTGACTCTTCAACTAAGACTATATCATCTTCAAAAAGTAGGTATTGTGGCACCAGCTCTTGGATATGCATAGTAAGCACATCTAAGATCATGGTGACTCAAAGTTGATCATTGGTGTAGTCCTATAGTTATAAGAAAATCTTTTGTGACGTCACTCTGTGCTCTCACACTAGTTTAAACTTCATCATACATATCTTAGATTGCTCGAATATAAGCAATACGAACTCATTTCTTCTCCAGAGCCTTCCACAATACTTTTATCGGTACCCTATCGTAGATTTTTTTCAGATCAATGAAAATCACGTGTAGATCTTTTTGCTTCCGCTGATACCTCTCTATTAATCTTTGTTGAAGATAGATTGCTTCCATGATTGACCTCACAGACATAAAACCAAATTAATTATCTGAAATATAAGTCTTAATCTCTGTTCGTTTACTCTTTCTTATAACTTCATGGTATGACTCATGAGCTTAATCCCTCTATAATTTGCACAGTTTCGATATGAACTCTGCCTATATTGAGCTTTGTTACAAATCCCTACATAGTCGATCCTAAGCCGGATAAAAGAGGAATGCTGTGTTAGGCAGTCAACAGCCAACGTAAAATATTATCGAATCTTTATGACATGAATAAACGACAAAATGTATTCTGATAGCGAAAATAAATTAAGTGTTGTTTTCCTGCGCATGTGTATGTATAACGAGGCGTACGTTATGCATCTCTATGCGTAGGAATAATCAATAACCGTGTATTCCAGAGAAATATGACAACATGAGAACCATAATCGTGCCAATGAGCTTTCAAATATTTGACATTTTCAAATTTTTGTCATATTTCTAAAGAGGAATCTCAACTTCTTTGAATTAAATGTTTATACTATATTGAAAATTAATACTTATTTCTTTGAATAAAAAAAATCAAACTATAAAAATCACTTGTGCATCTTTCCAATGGACCTAAGTTCTTCAAATCTAATTACCTTCACCAGTTTCCATTTTATCAGGATTTGCTTCCTTAATTGAATTTCTTACATAAGCGCATGACTTGACTCACTCTCCGATGAAAAGTGATGTTAAAACAAGGAAAGAAAGAAAAAAAAAATCAAACCATGCTGATCCATTCATTCAGGTCAAGTGAGAGTTTTTGCACATTCAAGTGTAATTAAACTACCTTGTGTATTAAGAAAATATTGAGATTTGACTAAAAATAGTCAAGATTGATAAGAAAATAGTCAAGATTAAAAGTAGTCAAGATTGATAAGAAAATATTTGGAAACCAAAAACCAATAATTGCTCTAACTCATCTCTCATCACAAAGTACTTATTCTATTAAAGATGATTTCCTAAGACAAACTCTAAAGAAGATATTGGATGAGTTAAAAGAGGTTCATGAGGTAAACACAACTTCATTTTTCATTATTAAACATTAAGCATTAAATTATAAAGAAAATCTCATAATTTAACAACATGAATAAGAATGGGAGATTTGTAGTCCTAGCAATAATAAAGAAGTTGACAGAAATGTCAAAATGGTGTTACAATGGGTGCCCAAGCAATAAATGCACTACTGGGGTTGCTAAAGACTTTGAAGCACAATAGAAAAATTCAACATTGAAATGGTATTGCAAGTCATGCAGCAATCATTTTCCATCATATATTATAATGTAAGTCTTACAAACCTTTATGTCAACATTTTTCCCAATTTCACACGTGTTAGGAAGCTAAATAAATTAGCCGAACCAAATTTATACATGGTACACTTATATTGACATCACATAAAATTAGTAAAAGCATGGAAATATTGTTTGACTTTCTTATTTAATTGTTTATGTAATATCGATTCTTTTAATTGAGTTGTTTCAACTTACTTTAAAGCTATAAACTTCAAATGTTTGTCATAAATCATATCGACTCTTCTTCATTCATTATTTCCAGGGAGAAGATCCCAAAGAATGCCTTCAAGAGGTTAAAGAATTAGTTGAAAAAAAGTTTTTGTTCAAAGTCAATGTAAGGAATCAAACATTGATGAATCATACCAACTCTTCTTCATTCAGTCTTTTAAATATGGAAGTTGAGAAACTTCTAGATATCGCAGCTAATACTTTATTCCGTTGTGTAAAAGCAAGGGTAAGAAATTTCATTTTAAATAAATTAATTGTTTGTCATTATATGCTGTGAACATTTTCTTCATGTTAAACATAAACTTATTCTATTTACAACATGTTTCCAAGGAGAAGATCCCAAAGAATGCCTTCAAGAGGTTAAAGAATTTGTTTTAAAAAAAGTTTTTGTTCAAAGTCAATGTAAGGAATCAAACATTGATAATCTTTACATTACAAATTATAATGTCCAAAAAGTTTGCATTGATCCTAATATTATCCAATCTTTCATAAATATTTATAATCTCCATGAGATATTATTTAAAATTGAGTTTTTCCCTTTTTCCAAAAATGATGGATTAACAAGTTAACAATTACTTTGTACTCATGCAGAAGGACAATTCTTTTACTCCATCTAAGAGTATGAACGATGAGACAGACGGATGTGCAACTTCTAAGGTATATATTTTTTGGACCTAAAGTGATTACTTAATGTTATTATACACAATTAGTTACTAAACATTCTTTCTAATATAATTGTCACAAGCAAATGATATGGATAGGTATTCTTCACTGAATGATGTGACTCCTGCAAAGAGATGAACTAAAGGAGAAATAGTAATAGATAAATGCGCAACACATGTCAATGTGTCAATTTCAAATAAGTTGAAAACTATCAAGATGGAGAATAATGATTAATTATCATGCAAGAATACTGAAACAATTATAATCATGTTGAAAAAATTTTGGTGTTGTTTTTATTTTATTTTAAGTATTTTAAGTTACATTGAAATGGTTAAATCTATTTTATTTTTTACAATATGTTTTCATATTTATATTTATTTATTTAAAAATTTATTTAAGACATTTTGAAACTATTAAGAGTGTTAATACATGAAATCATTAATGAGTTAGTTAAGGTTTGTCTAAACAAACTGTACACTTTTTATACTTTAGAGTTTTAATCAAATTTAATATCTTTGTTATCATTGTTCACTTTTATACTTGATTTTCTTCAAATTTTAAATTTATATTCTATTACAAATTTAAAGTAAAATTAAAAAAAACCATAACCAAAAATAATAATATTAAATATAACTTATTAAGCGTTAATTTTAGTTTTGCACGGACTAAAATTCAAGTAATAATAATAATAAAGATTAGAAAAAAACACAAAGAAATCTATTTTCGTTTTATTTTATATTATATATATATATATATATATATATATATATATATATAAAATAATAGATTAAAATTAAAAGCAAAGTGGTTAAGTAGTCTCTAAAAAGGCTCAATTAATGTTAATTACTTGAATTAAGGCTCCTAACTGTTATAATAATATTTTGATTAGAAAATATGAGTCGAAAGGGAGATATGCAGCTTTGGAAGCATTGAAGTGAAGTGCTTATGTAATGTACGAAAAAAGATATTCAACATTGTTTGATTTGAGAGTGTAAAAGAAAAAAAAAGAAGCGAAAAGAGATTTTTGTAATCTTATATAAAATTGTATCTGTATCTAATATCATGCCTTTATCTAATTAATTTAAGCATAACTTGTTATTGTTAAGTTTAAGTTTATTTCATCAAATGTGGCAATTTTTATTATCTATATATGCTAAATCAATACTACAATTTCTCGTAGCGGAATTAGCTTAATTTTATGAAAATAAAATCACGTATTTACATGTGATGGTTTTCTTTGTTCAAGATGCTATACTAGCTAGACTACAAGGTGGAGTACTGTAACTGGATATCATTTAATTAAACTTGGTGATAAAAAAACCAAAAAAAAAAAAATTGCACAAAGTAATGAAGTTCGGACAGTGTTGTAACATAATTTTGCACATTAATCACTAACTAAAGTTCGGAACCCCCCCCCCGCCCCCAAATAAAAAGCTAGTTACTGTTTATGCTATATTTTCATGCACAGATGAGAGCTCATATGCGGCAAGTTGTTTATTATGCTATACATATACATAATTTCCATCTGCAAGGAGTCCCGTAAAGTTTTGTTAAACGGCTTCTATTCCCTGTGTTGAATCATCACCTGAATGAACACGGGTTTCTGTAGAAGTTGGAGCGCGGAACAAATATCTCTGACTATATGCTTTAGCTATCAAAATGGGTCTTTCCCAAATTATAGTTTCTGAGACGAGCAACGCTAATATAATAGCAATCCCCGTGATTAAGAAGAGCCCTGCAAAGCTATGAAATGTGAGACTTGGAGTAGCATTAGACGATTGCGCAGATTGGTCTTGGCCTGCTTCATTCTTCCCAAAATATTTTGCCTCAATCTTATCCATTAAATCACTCTCAGTCACGTTCAAGATGGCTCTTGAAAAGTGAGAGGTAAGATTGGAGTTATACGGGAATGCCTGAAAAATAATGCATAATTAATGATCATATAGATAGATATATGCAGTCATTATATATCTAGAATTAACATTCATTTAAATCAACATAAAAATTCCTTACCAAAACAAAAAAATCAACATAAAAATTTAGTTATATAAATTACTTCACATATAAGGCATAAAGACACAGTCTAATTAATTTTGTAGATTGACCAGCTAGACATATCTACGAGAAGAGAGACACTTACAAAACCAAACCCATCTGTTCGATAGGTGGGGCCGGCCATCTTGTAATCGGATCCGAATTTTTTAAGGTAGACTTTAAGATACGGCACTTCATCGAATATAGCTGCAACACCTCCTTGACCTTGGCTTCCAATATTTAAAGCATGGTGATACTCAGAAATGTTGCTAAATGCCCTCAGCTTGGATGGGTTAAACTTCAATTGCTGTACCAACAGATCATAAACAAAAGAATCAGATTGATATCCAACATAATAACCCCCTTTTATTAGATCATCCACACTCAGAAAACTGGGTTGCAGCTGATTTAAGGTTAATATAGACGTCAAGTTTGCGGTGTAACTTTGCATGAGGACAAAAGCCAACAGAAGCCAAACCATCAACACAAATCTCGAGCAGTTCTTGGCAACTACTTGTCCTGAAAATCCAAATTGAAAATCAACATGTGTGTATGTGTGTGTAGCTAAGTTATAGTGAAATATTAATAAAAACTAAACTAAAATTACTTTCAGGAAGAACGGCTTGGGATAATGGAAACCAAAAGATGGTTATGACGCTGAGCTGTTTTCGATTTTGCGAACCCTCCTGATCAGGGAGGGCATTTACATTTCTTTCCATGATGAGTATGACAGCACCTATGAACATTAAGATTATGACTATGCATAACCAAAGATCCCAGCTGAAGGGTTTGACAAAAATCCACATGGTTTGGTGCCTGCCATGTTGAACCGCTACTAGCATTGTAACTCCTGATTCTGTGTACGGCAGCGTGAAATCAACATATTTTGAACGGTTGGCCACGATCGTTACATCTCCTACCACAACATCATACTGTTCCATCGCATTTTAGCGAAGAAAAAAAAAGAAAGAGTCAAATTTTCTGGCCTTTTTTTTACTAAATAAAATTAATCATGCATATATATATATATACTTACAGGACAAAACTAAGGGGTATGATATGACTTGTATTTGAGAGATTGAAAGTCACTAACCTTTGTTGGGATCTGTTGGAGAAGTGAATCGTATGTTCCGGCACTCTCTCCTGATTCATTAACATAAGGTTCGATTTCTAAAGAAACCTTGAAAGGTAAGAGGTTTACTACGGCATTGAAAACATCCATGCAGTAGCCAGAGACATTGTACTTCTTTTCATGAGAGTCCCAAACTACATTCACAAATTGGGTGAAACCATCTTTCTTGGGTACTCCTACTCTCAACTTGATCACTTCCATCGATGCTGCATTTGAACCATTCCCAGTTTGTATCTGTAGCAGCAGAAGTAAAAAGATCAGAAACCAAGAGAGAAGGCATGGCATGCACTTAACCATCTTATGATTAATATTAGTGATCTTAATTATGGCAAGAATAGTTTGTTTTCAATTCGCTCCTCTTTATATAAGAGTTGTGATGGATGGATTTTTGCTTAAATTAATTAATAATTAATTCAAAAATATTATAAATTGTCACCTATATATCTGTGCTTATATATGGAATTTGATAAGAAAAAATGCTAATATTTACACGCCCCTCACACAAGAGGTGACAAAGATCAAAATCTTAATCACTTTATCATAAGGACTTTAATAACATATTAAGGACTAATTCTCTAAGAACTTATATAAATTGTTACTATGAATGCTTAATATTGATTTTTTATGTCTAACAAATTGACAACATGAAGCTTTTTTCAGCTCAATATACTTTTCATTTTTTCCTCTTGTCTAGGGGTGAAAATAAATCAGGCTGTCCATCAAGGGCCTATGACCTGATCTATTTATTAAATAAGTTAGACTAAATCTTTTTTAACGGTTTGTTTAACTAAAAAAGGTCGACATCAAAAATTTATCTAATGGCTTTTAAGCTCAACAGTGACTTTTGTCCGTTTAATTATATATAATATAATATAATATATATTATTATAATAATTATAAATTATAATTATAATTATTAATTTATTATATTATATTAATATATTTTTAATTATATTTTAATAAAATTTAGTAACTAAAACCTAAGTTAATAAGTTAAAATAGAAATAACATATTTATTAATATATTTAATATAATATATTTATTAGAATGAAAATAATAAGTTAACACACACCCCTACTTTTATAGATATTCATTACTTTCTTACTTTAATCTTTAGTCGATGTGAGACTTGAAGATATATGCCTATAATAATTTTATAACTTGATATATCTCAAAGTCTCACATTTATCAAAGACTAGAGTAAAAAAGTGGTAAGTATTTATAAAATTAGAATGTGAGTGTTAAGTTATAATAAAAACTTATTGACTTTAAGTAAGTCTGTTGGCCTATTTCAAGGTTTATATCTGTTAGCTTATGTAAAGACATGTTGATCTATTTAAAAATAAGTTTGTTAGTCTATATAAAAGCATATTGACCTATTTAAAAATAATTCTATTAGACTATTTAAAGATTTTATTATAAAATAAACTTTTAAAAAGATTAAGTCAGACTTTAAAAATTATCTTAATACAAACTCACATGTTAAGCTCAAACGTTATAAATAAAATACAAATCAAATTTATTTAAGACAAAACCTGACCTGATGTACTCTAAACTTAAAATAGTCAGATTGGAGAAAATTTCTTTCGTCTTAAACAGCGTTGTCCAAAATTTTTATTTTTAACTATTCTCCCAAAATTAACGTATAATTAATACGGGGAATGTGAGATGATTTCACCCGTTGGCATAATTAAAAAATATTCCGTTCATATGAATCTTCAGCTGAAGATACTGAAAAGTCAAAACATTTTATTATATTCATGGCAACATAAAGATATTTGATTCTTAATAGTTATTAGTGAAGGCTTAACCTTCTAGGCTTCTACATATAAGTGTGCAACCATTAGTCAAGTAAATTGTGACAACAATTTCAGGGGAGAATCCCCCTATGGCCTGGTCGTCTGTTTTTTTCTTGTCTGGAATGGAATTGTATAATCAGATATGTTGTAAATCTAAGTCGCGTCAATTCCAAGCCTCCTACTCTTGGATAAGCCGCCACTCGCGTCAATTCTAAACCTTCTACTCTCGGATAAGCCGCCACTCGCGTCAATTCTAAATCTCCCGTCAATTCTAAACCTCCTACTCTCGGATAAGCCGCCCCTACTTATTAAAATAGTGAATTGAATTAAGTTGAGTTATATTTTTTTTGGTTAAATCTGATTCAATTTAATCTGTTTAAAAGTGAATTTAGTTAGATTAAACTTATGGGTCTAACATATTTTTTTTATTTTTTATTTATAAAAAAATTAAAATATAAATTTTAATAAATTAATATTATAAATTTTAATTCAAACATAATAAGTTTTAATCTAATAAATTAATATCATAAATGTTAATTTTAAACTTAAGAAGTCTCAGTTTAATAAATTAATACTATGAATTTCAATCGATCTTACTCAAATATAATTAATCTTAATATCAAATAAATTAAATATCATAAGTTAATAAGTACACAATAAATTAATAATTAATAAGTCTTATTAAGTCTGAAATAAATTAAATAAAGCTAATTATAACTCAAACAAAAAATTAGTATAATCAATCGAAATTAATGTCATCACGCATGTCATATATATTAACATAATTATTAATTTCACTCTCTATTTTTTTATATATTCTTTATCATCTAAATAACTTTTCACTATAAAAAAAAGGGTGGGACAGATTTGTGTGAGTTAGATATATTTTAACTCACTAATCGACTCATACACTACGATTTAAAACATTTTTTAACTTAATGCAACTCACATTTTATAAGTTATGTTAAGTCAAAACCTGTGAGTTTGTTAGTTTACCTGACCCACTAGACATCTCTACTAATGAACAATTTTAATTTGTGCACATTTAGGTTTTTAGAGTTTGGTTTAAATATGTTTTTTTTATCTTTCTAAATATATCAAGTTTTGTTTTTTCAATTTTTTTGTCATGATTTGTGTCTTTATAATTTTAAAAGTGAAAAAAATTAGTTTATGCCTTCATTTTAAAATTGAATAAAATTGACTCAATTCAACTTTCTCATATTAAACATTTTCTCATTTTAATAGTTATGAAATTTTTAATTTTAATATAATGGGATTAAATTCAACTAATTTCACTTATTTTTAAAATGAGAGTAAAGACTAATTAATTTCATTCATTTTTAAAATTACAAAGACACAAACTTTTATAAAAAAATTTAAAAAATTAAAATAAAAAATTAATATATTTAGAGAAATAAAAAATATATTTAATTCATAGAATTATCTACCATAGCACCTCATTGTTGTACTCTTTTCTCGTTCTATTTTTGTTTGGTCATCCGAGGACTACTGCATTTCATTTGTCAATAATCCTAAATTCTTTTATTATTTTTGTGGCTTTTCCTTTTAATTTTACACTTAACTAATTATTTTCAGATATGGGTCTTTCGCTTTTAAGTGAATTTCATCTTCTCATAGTTGTGGATTTTGGATCTCTTGTGAATATTTTGTATTGTAGTTCCAATAATAAAAGAAGTTAAAATGTAAAATTTCTACAATACAATAAATAAAACATGTAATTTTCAGTTAAATTTTTCAACGATTTTTTACGTTTGGCAATACTTATTTTATCATTTGCTACGGATTTTCCATCAAAACATTTTCCTTTAATTTTTTTTAATCCAACAACTTTTTTGATTAAAATGTAATATATGAAGTCTTTTGACAAAAATGTATTTTTTTTCTATATAGTTCTATAGTACTAAGATTTAAACTTATGATCACATACAAACTGTTTCAAATCTCAAACCTCTCAAAAATAAAGTTTAATCTCTTAAGTTTCATTTTCATGCAACAATTCTATTTTGTTATTTTTTTTTATCTTAAATCATTCCAAAACTATTAAATTCGTCCCAATCACTAGCTCCATTATAATATTAACAAAAACTTGCTGACATCACATCCTATACACATAAACACAAGTATAAAATTGGCACTCCACCATGTCCATTTAGGCTATAATGAGTTTTGAAAAGATTTGAAAATATCATATATATATATATATATATAACATTTGAAGATAAAAATTGTACTTAAGGTAAATTTGAGAGATAAAAAGTGAAATTTTGACTCTAATGATTTTTTTTCGCTTAATTTTCTTTAACTTATACATTTGTGGAATAAAAGGAATTATGCCTCTCATATAGTTTGAGCTTCTCAATTATTAAGATTTCGTTTTATTTATTATCATATATTATCTATTAACCCATAATGGGTGACTTAAATGAAAATTAAGCTTAAATTCCAAGTCCGCGAAAAAACACTTATAAAAATGAATAAACTTAATATAATAAATAAAGGTTAATCCTACATTTAAACAGTGTGAGAATACTTCGTTTACACCCTTACTCTCAATAATGTGTTGTTTAAGAATGAACATTATCTTCATAGGAGATGTTTATTTTGCCACTTTGAAAACACTTAATTTGATTTGGAGCATGATGTGACTATTAATGTAAGTATCAGAGTAAAACAAAAAGATCAATTTTATAATAACTAAAAACATATTTAAGTTAATATTCTTAGATGGCACACTAAGAGATGGATGAGATTAGAAGGAAAAAATTTATAAGGACTAATTTTAATTTTTTGAAAAAATAGGAATCAAAATAAAAAAAATGTCGATTTTATAGAACTAAAAGCTCATTTAAGTCAAAATATATTTTATTATTGGATAATATTATTTTCTATAAATTTGAAAAGAATATAAATTTAAATATTGCTACTAATAATAAACATTCATATTACACATATGAAAAGAACAAATGATTATAAAAACTTAGAGATAAAATCTATATAAAAAGATTATATATATATTTTTATCATTTAAGAGGGATATCATATCCGCTTAAATTTTCAAAAATAATAAAATAAATTGATATATTGTCCAAAAAATTTTATATATGTTTTTTTTAGTTATTTAAATTTTTTATTTGAATAAAATAAAAATCAAACAAACATGTACGTTAACGTTAATTTATGCTATTATAAAGATTTAATTTTAAATTTATCTAATTAGTGCAAACAAAACTTTTTTTTGCTGGAAAAACTATTTTTTATAATAATTATGGATATTTTATATCTTAATAATGTAAAAACTTTATTTATGAAAGTTGACTTAATTAATAACAAAAAAATACTCACAAAATGGTTTGGGTTCGATTTCGGTGGGCCAACTTCTATGGATGAACTAATACAGTAAAGCCCACCTATGTACCCACATAAAAATTGTAAAAGCATATATCCCACTATTATTAATAGTCGGAGATTATTTTAGTATTATTTTAGTACCTTATGTTTTTATGAGTGTATAATCAATGGTAAATATTTTTTTTTCTTTTATAGTATTCTTATTAAATAAATAAGATACTAATTTTTTAAAATATGATCATGTATTTATGCAAAAATTCTTCTTAATTATGTTATTTATATACATTTAAATTTTAAAATTAAACTTAAGATCACATATTTAAAAATTCGAATATCTATCACTCAGACTTGCACTCGTTGATAATCAATGGTAAATATTTGATTAAATGTTTTATTTATTGAAATATAAAAAATAACTTATTTATATTTATATTTTAAATTTTAAATAAATAAGATATATAAATATTATATAATATATATATATATATATTTTTTTTTTTTCTTTCTATGTTACGATGCTGTGCGTTTTTGGTTTGGGTCTCAAGCTTGTTTAGTCGCCCACATTCCAATTCCAATCGAACGAAGAGAGCTAAAACCCAGACACAAGTTGTGCCCTAGCTCTGTGGCTGTGAGAGACTGAGTCACTGTGATTTGCGACCAATACCCAACTGCCGTGAGCAATCATCCATTGATTTTGGCAGCCATGGCCAGCACCAAAGTTCAGAGGGTTATGACCCAGCCCATTGTACGCTTCTCACTTTCAATTTCTCCACCACCACTATTTTATTTTATTTTATTTTGCTTTAACCTAACCCCCCCTTCCTTTCTCCTTTCTTCAGAACTTGATTTTCAGGTTCCTTCAAAGTGTAAGTCCTTATCTTTGCTTGATAATTCCTTCTGGGCTTCTCCTAATTTTCTTAATTCTTTATCTAATTTGGTTTTCTTTCTCTAATTGTAATTTTCGCAGAAAGCGCGCATTCAGATTTGGCTCTTCGAGCAAAAGGATTTGAGAATTGAAGGCCGTATCATTGTGAGTTTTATTTTTTTACACTTTTTTTTATCACTTGGGTGCTACACAAAAGTGAGTTTTGTCGACTTTAAAATGTTTTGCTTTGCCAAGACTTGGAATTTTTTTTTTCTTTTTCGAATTAGGTGTGACTTTAGATGTGCGCTGTGATTAATGTCGTGTTGGATTATGAGGAAATTTATGCTAGTTTGATGGTGGTGTTCCACTGTTCCTTTAAATTATGCAAATGCAATAATGTTGCTTATTTAGGTAGATAATTCCACGTTTTACAGTGACGTGTTGTATTTCTCTCAGTTTCTGGGTTAGTGCCTCTTGGGCGCTTGATGTTTGTTGGCTTGCATGATACTAATGTCAGTTGGTTAGTTTTACCTAGTTGGTGAATTGGCAAGATTTAGAACATCCAGGATTAATTTTAACATGTTCTAACTATATTAGTTGGACATTGATAATAGCATTTTATCGATGTACAATGAATTGATAACTTGACCACGAATCTAGTGTATCTTAGGGAAATGAAGAGCCTCTTTCTGGTTTCTTTCTTTAAGTATTGGGATTTTGATGTCCTGAATTGTCTTCTATTATCTTCTCTAGTGTGAAGAATTATGTAGTCAGGTTTTTGACTAAGTTATCAATAGTGCATTGTAGTGCCTTGTGTAGAGCAACAAGGGTCTGTGCAACTAAACCCCTATTGTGTCATGAGTTTCATGTTGCTCCTATGTAACGCATATTGTGCAACATGCCATTGTAGGTTGTGCTGCGTGCAGCCTGGGAAACATTCAAAATGGTAATAGTAGCTTATAAAATTTCCCTCAAAACTTGGGGAAAATAAACTCGTTGCTGTACCAACCTTTACAGGGCCTAAAATCAAAGGTTCTGGCCTCTATGAGGACACTCCCTGAGACCTAGAGACCTGTGACACTTAAATCTGTCCGTCCCTCTTTTCTCTTTATTCTTCTTCCTTTTTCTCCTCCATTTTTCTCTTTTCTTTGCATGGGAAGGTTGGCCATTGTTGGCTGCAGATGTCTTTGCCCCATAGGCTCCTTCTACTCTGTTTTGAGTCTTTAGATGTCTTTTTTTTTTTGTCTATGTGAAGCAGCAACTATATAATAAATTTGTTTATTTTAAGTGGCAGATCGCTGTTAATAACTTAAATATCTTACATAGCCCAATTGTGCTTCCAATTTGGCTTCCTAATAAGTAATATTAACTTTAGGATTATTGTTGCAGTTGGTATGAGTTATGTTTTAAGTATGATTTAATTTTTTTCATATACATTACTTGTTTTGTATTATTATTGTTTTTTGGATTACATTGAATATATTAAAAATATTTAACATAATACGCACAGTGCTTCAGTGATGCACTGCACAGAAAATTGTGCAATGTGCTAGCCAATGATATCACTTGCTTTGCCCTTGTCTTTAGTTTCTGTGTTCACAATAGACAAGGATAACAATTGAGGATAGAACTGCCATTTGGTAGTATGACTTGCTCAATTACAAGTCCTACTTTTGGTCATTTTACATGTAAGATCACTTCAAATATGCTTTTTCTGTGCCAATCAGGAGAGAAAAACGTTTGTTTTACATTTACAGGGATTAGGGACATGTTTATTAATTTACAGTTATACACTCTAAATTGAAGAATTGAGAAATTGATAATAAGAAATACTCTAATATTTTTCCTACAGAAGTTTTCCAGTCATACACTTCAAATTTAGCGTTATTTATTCCCTTATTTTCAGAGTACTTGGGATTGTCCTCATGTGTTGTATGATATGAGCTCATATCTAAAACAGTTAAATTTGTTGACTTCCTGATTTTTGCTAACTTTTTGGTTCATAAGCTCATATCTAATGGTAAAAGGCTTGGTTATTGATATTGTAGGCAGCATACCCTCATTAGAAAAATTGAATATTTCAGCAGATGGTTATGGATCATGTGATTTTATTGTTTTTTAAACAGGGTTTTGATGAATACATGAATTTGGTTCTGGATGATGCTGAAGAAGTGAACATCAAGAAAAAGAGCAGAAAGACATTAGGTATGCTAAAGTTCCTCAATTTTTGTTCTTTTTATCTTTGCCACTTACTCATGCATTTTCTGAAGCATATTATTGTTTTAATTAGGGAGGATCCTTCTTAAAGGAGACAACATAACTTTAATGATGAACACGTAAGTGAGATTACAATTGTACTTTCATCTTTCTCATGGTTTTCTTTTCTAAATTTAAGTGAAGTGATTTTCTCTTACAAATTTTTCTTTTAAATTCCAGGGGGAAATGATGAAAACTCTGGTAGAATTGTAGACCATATGTCCTATCCAATGAGAAGGAGGCAGATTTATCTTTACCTTTTCAGTTTAATTACTATTTCTCTAGTTATCATTTTGAATATGCTGTATGAGAAATCTTATTATGTATGACAGTATGAATTTTTCTGGCACTAGATAGATTCTTAGTTGAGCTGCTTATCATCTTGATTTGTTGGTCCACCTGATTCTGCCTTCTTTTTCCCTGTATCAATATCTAGGTTCTAGCCTGGAAGCTAACTATATGATTGAGGAAGTATAACATCAATATTATAACCTTTCTCCCGATTAATGCTTTTCCCCTTTTATCATGTTCTTTCAGATCTTATTCAATCATTTAGAGGAGTTTATTAGATTGATTTCTTTGGGACATCCGTTTGTTGTATCTAATATTTTTCAGAAGGCAAATGCAAATTATGCAGGATGAGGTGGTGCATTTTGACAACTTTACTTATCCTTGACCAATCCACATGTAGATCTATTGAGTTGGGCTGTTTCCAAAGTACTGTGCAGATTACTGGGAGATGACTTCAAGTATGGTGTAGTTCTAGTAGTATTTGTGTGGAGGAAAATGCGCAATTAATATATTTAGTGACAAATTTAATGATACAACCTATAGGGGACAGTTTCTTGATATGGATTGTCAAAAAAAGAAAAAATCAGTTCTAAAAAACTGTCATATACATGTCATTTTAAACACGAGGAAACTTTTGTCGTTATATTATGCATTTTAATGTGGTGAATATCCTTGCGTTCTCTTACGACCCCTCTTATTTTCTATCAAAAAACTGATCCAAGCTTTTATTTTCTTTTCCATTTTTTCCTTTGAGCTCTTCATAGCCATCATTTAAAGCATGTAATTCGATTTCCAGTCCAATTGATGGATCAGCTTTGTGAACAATAAGCACGAAAAATGAGATAGGCATGAGATTACGAATATCCGTTTCTCCTCTCTGCGCAGTTGGTATCTTTGATCGAGTCAAGGTATTGGGCACTCCATTGAGTTTATGGTGAAAAATGCTTAGTGGAAGCAATTAAACCCAGATGTAGCCATGTGACTGCTGTTTCGTATAAGCAGAACTTTTCTCGATTCATTAGCTATTTCCCTTACGTGAACATGGAACATGAAGCCGCTTCTGAAATGGGTCTGACTTTACCTAGCAGTAAGTACTAACAAGGCGTATGGTGGTCTACTCTATTGAGCTTCAGCAAGTGCATTCTCTAGTACCTAGATATTTTTCTTCTCAATCATTTGAGAGAGATGTCTAATATAGAGCAAGGTGTCAAGAATTTTATTTTTTTTTCACTTGATCTAGACTAATGTGGTTGGGTTAGTAAGATTTAGATAAGGTGTGCTTTTATTATTATTATTATTTTGGAGAAAACGAAAAAGGAGAGCTTCTCATGTTACTTACATAAATAATACTAACCATCTAATTGGAGTTGGTCTTTGGAATATCTACACACCTGCACTTTGATACTGCTATTTAAGCTTATTTGAATTTATGTAATTGCTGCTTATGTGTAACAAGCATTATTCATTCCGTATACAAAAGAAAGGAAAAAGTGAAGGGCGATCCCAACAGAGGAAGAAAAGGATATTTATCGTCAGCCTAAGGCAAGCAGGAGAGGATAGGGTGGAGCTATAGAGCTTTCATGTGATTAAGACATATAGGATGTAGATATTCTTATATGCATACATATAAAACATGTCATATTTATACACAAGAGATAAAAAGTTATAAAGAGAGAAAAATTGAATCTCACTAAACATACTCATCACAAAAAATTATCATCTCTCTCTAACTTTTTGTGAGTGTGCTTAAAAATGACATATTACATTTGTGTGCAACTAAAAAATTTTCTATTAGAAGGGCGTGAGTGTGACCAAGACAGCTCAGCTCGTAAGGGTAGAAAATGATGGGTGGCCAAATTTAGGCGATTCCAACTTGGGGAGGGTGGGTTAACTTGGAGTTGGAATGAAGGGGGCCCTGGTTCTGGCCCTCGATGCACCATTGTCGTCAGCTAGCAATTTATATCCCATTTTTATGTCTCCCCATGACCAAACATGTGTGCTGTTCATCCTTTGTTATTTTCTACCCACTACTCATACTGATGATCCAGTCATACTCCACACACATCATATCCTGGGGCTCTCTTCATCTCTCTAATTCAGCATACCAATATGCTTTGTTTTTTTCCTTTCTGTTGTTTACTATGTTGTACCTTATTCATTCCATATCTCGGGCAATGTTGCACATAGGACATGTGTAGATCAGGAAAAGGCAGTGTCTACTGTCCACGAAAACCTTCCCTAAGTGGCTAGGTGAAATTTTTTGACGCGCCATATTTGCAATCGCGCATTTCCAGTGGTCATATCATATGATAATCCTAGTACAAATCCCCCTGAAGTGACAAGTTGGTACTGGATGTGTGGGAATTTTTACGGGGGCTATTATTATTGATGAGATCATGCCATTTTTCCTGGCAATGCACAAAGAATTCAGTCTAGTGGGTGGTTGTAGTTCTCTTCTCTTTCTTAACTGCTTACTACTAGTGGCACTGCAAGTGGAATGATTGCTGAGGAAAAATGTAGTTCACAAGTGAAAATGCATTTGTTGTGATAGCTACATTGCAAAGGTTGAAAACGAAACATCATGATTCATGACGGAGCCCCAGACATGACCATAGTGCAGCACCCTGCATTTTTCTGGGTTTTGATGCTCTTTCCTTCCTAGCCTCAGATGAAATATTCATCATATTCATCTGTTGGTCTAATGCTTGGCCATAGAGGGAGATGCAAACTAAGGAGAGATAGGAGTTGGGAAAAGGTTGTGATGAGATGAACTGTTAATGTTAATTCATCAGGGAAATTTGACATATTAAGGGCTGCAAAAATCCAGCGAAAGGCATCATAAAGTAAAGTAACTTTATGGACATGCTTTGAAATTGAATCACTCCAAGAATGTTTTCCTTATTGGTGAATATAAACTAATAGCAAAGCTCAATTATTCATTAGAAAAGAAAAGTAAAGTTGGTTCAATATGCCGGGAATCTTGATAGAATCTGTGGCTTTTCTCCACCAAACTCCATTTGAGCATTAATCATTCGGGTGTAAAATGGGGGAAAGTGAAAGGATTAGATATAAAGAGTGAAAATCATTTTGGTAAGTAAGAGATCAAATATGGAAAGAAAAGAGAATGACCACCATTCAATTTATATTTTTTCGCCTTTCTCATTCTTTATCTGCCTCATCATGTTGACCAGAAAAAACGTCAATCTGTCCTACCACGGTTACTCACAATCTCAAGTGGTAGAAGCAAAAGCTTGGATTATTATTCATTCTCATGCTTTATTCAGGAGATTTTTAGTCTGCAACAAGAGTATCAGTATCAGTCTCCACATTTGTCTACTCTCCTATTCTTTGTGAAGCAAACCAACCACTTGCCGCTTCTAGATTTGGTTTAGCCAAGGCAACCAATTGGAGTCTGAAACCTTTACTTAATTAACATGAAATGTTCCAAAGTGGAACATGGCGTTGAATGAATCATCATGCATAACATGATAAGATTGGTGTGTGATTGAAAGTTGGAAAAAAGTAGCCCCGTGTGTCGATGCCGACACCCTCATTGGCCATTACCTCTGGTCAAATTTGGAATCATAGACGGGGCACACAAATTAGTGCTCTTCAGACTCAGCTTATAACTCAACTAAGCAAATGATTGTTTTGATTGGCCCAAATGTTATTTACCACCCAATCAATCTGCTAATTAGCATCATCTAGCGTCTTTGGTATACTACATATATGTTGCTATAACCATCATGTGAATTTTGAACTTAATGGGGGGTTTTTGGTTCGCAATTTCTGGGCAACCAAACGAAACAAGCATCGTGGAGAACCTCGTTTGTTTGGCTTTAGTGTTGGACTTGGACCCCTGTTCCTTATTGTTGGTTAGTGAATTAGTGAATGAATGCTTTTTGTTTCGGTCTCTATGGGGAGGCTCAGCCAAAACTACCATACAGATTACAGTATAGTGTTCAATAATGATATTTGCATATAAAGATTCACACCATCTTTTTCATCTTACTAATTTGGAAAGTTAAAAAAAATATATATTCGATAAAATATATTTTTTTGTTTTATTATTTAAAAAAATAATTTAATAATAAAAGAAAAAAAATGATGTATAATTCATTTTAATCATTTCATGTTGAGTTGATGGACACCTGCACCATATCATTTTTTTTTTTGGTTACAAAAGCCCAAAAATATATGCGGAAAGCCACTCTTTTCGCACCACATCAAGATTTACCTGGCCTGATGGGGGTACACCACTTCATTTCTTAGTTTTTTTATAGATTTTTTTTTTACTTCTTTATATCTATTATCATTCATATTTTATTATTATTTTTTATTAATAACATTTGATCTTGTTTTGATCAAAGACTTAAAATAACTTATTTAATGAAAAACTAATAAAATAAGTGTAACAATAGACATAAAAAAATGATAATAAATACTTCATAGTTTCGCTCATAATCTACTCTTCCGTTGTACCACGTAGTTACTTTTTACCTTGGTCAACCTATTTAATAAAGCCTAATGATTAATACATCCTTTGTAATTTTTTTTTTTAAAGATCGTTTTAAATTGTGTTCTAGGCATAGTTTAAGTAAGATTGAGAATAAAGTGCATGTAATAATCTTCAATGAAAAAAAAATCAAGGGAGTTTAAATTCTAACAAACTCATAACTTACTATTTAGGTGCTTGTGTTTTTATCAAAATTTAAACGGTTAGTTTTTTAATTAATGATTACTCCATTCTTCCATTTTTATCAATTGTTTTAAAACAGAAAATTTATCTTATTTTATTTGTCGTTTTTGAAAATCAATGAAACATTAATTGTTTCTTTCTAACTTTATTATTGATATTAATAAGTGATAGAAATGACTAGTGTAGTAATAATAATATTTTGAATATTTTAATAAATAATAATTTAATTAAATATAATTATTTTCACCTATAATTGAAACTATTTAATGACTTTCTTAATTTTTAAACAACAACCTTTAAAAATAAATAAATTTGGATAGAGAGAATATTAATATTACACTTTATTCTTTAAAGTATACTATGCATCAATGTTATGTTTTAAAGAAGAGATAAAGTAAATGTAATTTAAACAAACCAAAATAAAAAGATAGTGTAATTAATTAGTTTTCTAAGTTAAAAACATTTAGTTCTTGAATTCTCATTCGTCTATTATGCCAAAAAAAATAATTACCAATAGAGTTATAAAATAGACAAATTAATCCTCTAGAAAGATATACTAACGATTAAAATTGAACTTGATACTTGAAGTTGTTCGGCTTTCAATGCACACCATCTATGTTCTATTGGCAATTAATTAATCACTGAATTCTGCATCCAAATTTAGTGTAAAAGTCAATAAAGTTTTTAATAAAACATGACACCAGGACAACCCTTGCATGCTAAAGATGTACTTAGTACTTTTTTTAAAGTAGAACTGCTGAAATAATAATGTGGCAAATGGAGGATGTTAGCTGATTTTTTTTCTTTCTTTTTCCTCTTTTTGGTGGAAATCATATATTTTCTCCTTTAATAAGTTGGTCTATAATTGAAAAATCAAATAGACGTGTGGGGTTAGTTCAAATGGATGATAGACCTCTCTATACGGAAGGTGGACCTCAGCACTGTACATAGCTTCCTCTGTATGCAATCTGAGAGTTATGGATCGAAAGTGATTGGCTCCGGTATCAAGAAACCATGTTTATATTGCCATTTAGCTGAAACGAAGTACAAAAGTTGAAGACAAATTATTTTTGCAGATTATTTTCTATTTATTTATATTACGATTTGCATTAAACCTTTTCATGTACGATTTATATACTTATAAGTTTTTCGTATGAATTTCTCTTTATATAAAAATTAAATTGGCACAAAGTAATAATATAAAAAAATTAAATTTAATATACTGATAATGTAAATTTTTCTACTTTATAATAATAATAATGTATTAATATATTATTAAAATATTTAAACTTTTCAACTAGTGTCCTAATAATTTTTTAATAATTTGATAATATACGATTGGATGAGTATATAAAATGAATTCATAAAGGGATATATATTGTGGAAATGTCATGAATCGAATTGGAAAGCCATTGATGTTATTGATTCCTTTGGTTCACAAATTTGTGGCCCTCCCTTTCTACCCTTGTCATTATCTGCTTTCCTTTCTCTTTTCGTCAGTTTTACTACCATCTTTCCGTTCCTTATTTAATATATTGACAGAGTGATGGTGTCGTATACTGCTCATATCTGTTTTTTACAATGAGTCATCATCTTATGTAGCATTATCCAATACATTATAATCTAATCATTAATGGATTCACGAGGGAGACAGAGACGGGAGGAGTAGTGACTTGGTGGTATTGCAGTGATTGCACCCTTCAATTTTAATATCAGCATTTGTTAGTGGGGATCAGTATCAAATATCAATTATAAGTACCTCCTTTCGTTGTGCCTGCTGATTTGTGGCTTCTTTATTATTTATGTTGTTCTTCAAAACAAGCCAAACCCCACAATGACAAACGCACCTAATTAACTTTTAATTCGCTCATTATTTAAACCAAACAAATATCTATGCTTTACTAAAAAGCAGTCTTGTTGAGTGAATTTCTTTTCTCTTGTGAGGTCTTTGGTGAATTTTGCAGCTTTCGTTTTCTTTTGTGTTGTTACTTCTTGTCTCATAATAAATTCAATTCTGCACGTCAAAGTAATTTTGTCATCACAATGTGTTATATGATCCAGAAATAATATATGCACAGAAAAAAAAAACAATATACTTTAAAAGTCACAAATTTTATTGAAATAACGAAGTTTTTATTTTTTCTTACAATATATTTTTTTACTATATTCTTTAGACCTAAGACTCATCCTCGTTCAGAGTATTATATTCTATTATCCTACGACGAAATTATATTGGTATTATTCAACTAACTTTAAAATAAAATCTGAACAATGAAGTATAATAGTTTCAATATATATTAATAAATAAGAGATAGTACTTCTTGTTATTTTATGATAATTCTCTCTAAAATAATTCGAAATAATCTTCCCGGACCTTGTACTGCAAAAAATCAAGATTCAAACTCACGGAGAAAGCATTTCCGTAAATTGAAGTATGTTTAGTACATGATCATAAACTGTGAAGCCGAGAGATCTAGCAGCTTTACTTTAATCCATGCTTATATGCCATGGCTGTTTGTATAATTTTTTGTGATACTCAAATTTAATGTTGAATATGTGAAAAATTAAATTACAGAGTTGTCTTGAATGAATTAAATTTGGCATACGACATTCACAATTAATATAATATGAATTTTGTTAACGTGTGTTTAAAAGCACATATTAAGAAATCAAAATAAAAATTATTAAATAAAAATTTATAACATTTAATATATTAAAAATAAAAAAATATTTAATATTTTTTAATATATGTATATTTTCTGTTTTTATTATTTAACATGTGTAAATGTTAACAAAATCCATATAATAAATACAGTTACTATGATTATGATATGTGACTCTACAAATGCCATATATGTACGGATCAATTTTTTATACCAGTTAGGCAACACATATTTTTAGGACATCCTTCGATGCTGCTTAGGCCAAAGAAACGTGAATAATTAAGCTTATAATATTTTGTGGTTTCTTTTTACGCACTCCTATCTTTCAATTTTTCTACTACCAGCTAGTACACGTGTCATTTCTTGGTGCATACACAATTTATGCCACTTTATGCATCTAATATATATGCATTTTCTTTTGATTACTGGCTAAAGTGATGATTAAAGTATTCTATATGTTTAATTTAAAACAACCTCATTGAGATTAGCTACAAAAATTAAGGAAGGCCAAAACAATAAACTATATATGAGACTACGGGAAAGGCCAGAAGAGAGTCTTTTCTTCAGAGAAGGGAACAAGTACTCATCCCTTTATCCCATTTTGTTCGCGTTTTTTGTTGTGATAATAGATTCCAACATTTTCCCACTCATTTCATTAGGTAGCACCTGCTTTATTAGTTAGGCTTGCAGCACTTATGGCTTCTAATTAGGATCAACTAATTATTGTTACATAAGTATGGCCCATGCCTAAGCGCCTCCGCGCTTCCACTCAAGTGCGCGTTATCCATTGTTTATTTTATGTATCATAAAAAACAGTTAACTAACCTATATAACAACAAATTATTAAAATTATGGACTAATCCCTTTGTTTAAACTACGGATCTGGACACTTCATGCTATCATCATTAGGATTAACTATTCGTTGAAATCAAAGTAAAGGCATCAGGTTTTTGGTATAAACCCCACTTTACATATAATAATCCAGTACTTTGCAACAGCAAAATTACAAGATATGTATTCAAGGTTCATTTGGTGTCAATGCCCACCATTAAAAAGTAATTAGCTTCTGACATAGTTAATCAGATTCAGGTTATCAGTCTGTCTGTGTGCGTGTGTTTGTTATTTATTTATTTATTTATTTATTTATATTTGGGATGAAGCAGCATGTGTAATTGACCAAACCTCTTATAGTATATGATGCTTGTGTTACATTGATACAAGAAACTAAAAAAGTGAAAACAGACTGGTCTGCTACGCATTTTTCTTTTATTTGTCGTAATAGAGATGGAAATGCAGGCTTTATATCTTGATGGCAAAGTTAACTAATTAGAAAAAACGTTAACGACGTCACTCGGCCTCGTCCTCTCACCAAGGAAAAGGAAAGCTGTAAAGCATATGCATCCTTATCATTTCCATCGTAGAGCTCCTTTCAAGGTTTGAGTGAGCTTTGACTTCTTCATCTTTTCATATATAGTTTTTTTTACCGTGCTATGATTGTGGACAGGTCCATTCCAATTGACAAATTTGGCTTGATGATTTCAGATTTCAACCTTTGCACGTCTTAGCCTTTGTTTGGTATCTTCTTGTGAGAAGTGAAAGGAAAAGAAGGAGATAGAGGAAAAGGCTTATCCTTTGTTTAGTATATATGTATTTGTAGATGGAAAAGAAAAGATTTGGAGAAATAACATTTTTGTTTGTACCGTTATTTTTTTATACTCTCCCTCTTAGATGGAAAACAAAGGAAAGGAAAGAAAGTAAAAAGAAGAATTTTATCATATTTTTACATATTCGTTCATTTACATGTATTTTTTTTCTTTTCAATTGAACGATAAGAAATAAAGAAAATGATAACTTCTTCATTTCTCTCTTTTTCTCTTTTCTTTTTTTTCTATAATATTGTCTTTTTCCTTTCTCATATATGATACTAAACAGAACTTAAACTCCACTTCTTTATTTAAATACATCTAATAAATTAATTGGATCTTTTTGTGTTTCAAGTTTGCGTTAAAACTTTTGAATGAATTACTGAAGCTGCAAACCACCAACTTTCCCCTCTTATCATTTCCAGTTACGTAGAAGTTGAGTTGAAACAACTGAGTCAACTGAATTGTAGGTTAGTTTTGAAATTTTTAAATGCAAATTTCATGATTTAACTGTGTCCATTTGACAAATAAGTAAAGCAGGTAATGAATTGAGGTGAGCTTAACCAGACCTTACTTAAGCTCGATTTATTAAGAAATAAAGCCTATTTTTCTGACTCAAATTCAGCTCACCTTAAAATCCATCAGCTGTTAATGTTTAATTACACCAGTATCAAATTTTATATTAATTAAACTCTTTAAAGCCAATGAGTTAGACTCCAATTTATTATTCAATATATATATTTAGATAAATAGATAGATAGTTGGCTCATAAGCAAATGAGTCAAATATATGAAAAATTTTAAGTTTAGTTTATTTAATAAAAATTAATATATGAAAAATTTTAAGTTTAATTTATTTAATAAAAATGAGTCAAATTTTTTAACTTATTGAATTATTAATGAATTAAGCTGCGAGTAAGTTTATGAGCTAACTCAACTTATTGCTAACCCAACAAATAAGATGTTTTCATTTTAATTTTATAATTAACCAGCTTTAATTTTTAATATGTGGCACAACCAAATGTGTTATTTAAAATTATTCTGGTTATGTATAACATATTTACGTTTGGTGCATCGTATAAAGAAGATATGATAATATATAAGCTAATACTATCAGGTCTTATTCAATGTTTGGTGCATTCAACTGATAGTATAATGAAATCAGGTTAAGTCATTTTATCCTATTCTAAGGTGATAACTCTATTCTTTCCCCTAATACATGATAAAACATGATAGGATTTCTACTCCAATCTTATCCTCAATTTCATTTTTATCACTCCTCTCTCTTGCGCCGCCACCACCACCATCACCACCACCTCCACCACCACCGCCACCATCAACACCGCCAGCCATCGCCCACTTGTCGCCGCCGCCGCCACCACCATCCTCGCCCACCACCGCATCATCGCATTTGTCGCCGCCACCACTACCGCCATGACACCACCACCTGTGCGCCGCCGCTACCATCACCATCATTCATTGCCACTACCATGCCACCACCACCACCACCACCACCACCACCTCCTCCACCACCGCCAACACTACCACCGCCGTAGCCACCACCACTACCGTCGTCGCCACCATCGCCGCCGCCGCCGTCACCACCACCGTGCTACCACCACCACCACCACCGCCACCACCACCACCACCATCGCCGTCCGCCGCCACCACCATCACCACCACCATCACCACCACCACCACCACCACCATCACCACCTCCACCACCGCCGCCACCACCATCACCACCGCCGCCGCCACCCCACCACCACCGTCGCCATCCTCAACACCACCACCGCCGCCACCACCACCACTACCACCACCACCACCACCACCATAAAGCTTTTTATTATTATTTTTTAATTATTTTAACTTTTATGCTAAATGATATTTTAGTCTTAAAAAAATATTATACAATCAATTAATTTATTCTTTTGTTATCAAATAAAAGATAGGATTATGTCTTATCCTATTAATTATACTATCATACCTTATACTATCCTATCATCTTATCTTATTCTATATTATCATGTACACTAAATATAGCCTAAAAGTTTAAGTGGATTAACTTTTAAAGTTAAAATCTTTTAGAGATTATTTATCACATATTGAAAACTTAAAATGATTAATTATTAAAATTAAAACTGTAAGGAATATTTAAATAAAATAAAATAAAAGAAGAAAAAAAAACTTGTATTTTTTTTAACCCACCTATCCTATCCACAAATTGTAGGGTCGCCGTTGTAACTAAGAAAATTAAGAGAGAAAAGAATCCCAGTCAATCGATTGAGATAAAATTTCAATTTCAATTTCAATGCTTACTTTAGGGTGTGGAATTTGAAATTAATGAGAATGAAAGAAACAATTATGATCCAAGATGATCTATGATGTCAACGGCTATTAGTATTTAGATACATATAAAAGAAAATTATAGATAATAATGATTATAAAAATACTGTAAAAGAAAAGACAAGCCATTCTAGGAAAGAGGACATACGTATAGTTCACTTAACCATGATTTTATTAATGTAATAAGTGGGATTTGGTTTGGATTTGTATGTCAAATCTATTATCTGCTCATTTGTTTATTTGGCTTGTTATATATCTTATTCGTAGCGACTAGTAAGATAGAATAATCTTAGTGGGAGGTGAGTAAGTGATGATTAACAGAAATAAAGGGAGAATATGGATTCTGTAAGTAAAATAAAATAGAATTGATGATGTGTTTGGATGCATGGAGTCACATATGGGAAAGGTATGTAGTAGTATCCCTGTTCTTGGCGTGTACGTTGGGTGGTGGAAGGTGACGACTGAGGAGGCAAAGAAGGGGGCCTAAACTTGGAACATGGTTTGGGGCCCATATACCTTGCACCTTACCTCGGCAGTTTCAGTGACTACCTCTTTATTTAACTTTTACTGCCTTTCCTGCTCAGACAAGGGATAAGGCAAGGGTTTGCGCACTCTGCAGTTTCCAGCTTTGCTATCCTTATTCTTTTTTTCTTTATATATATGCTTTTGGTAATTGGTATTTGCTAGAGAAATAATGAAAGTTACACGCATGTTATAAAGATTGATATATGATCATTAAGCTACCAAGTATAGTTTGAAAATTGCACTTGCTAGGTATAAGATCAACAAATCACTAGACAAAAAATAAGTTTAAAGGTGCACAATGAATGGGAAAGGGCAAAATATGTGGCAGGCAAAGCATATACTAGTGGAGGAAAGGAGTGGAGGGCACTTCAATATTGTCCCATTTTTTTTACCATGTCCCTCAAGTCAAGAGGTCCTTGTCGCCAACCAATTTAGGGCGTGTGGCTCTCCTTGTGAAGGACCTTTCATCAAATTCATTTTATTTATTTATTTATTTTGCATTATTTTGAACGCATCTAGCTACTTAAACTTGTTTGTTTTCTTGCCTAAGCCTGTTTCTTTATTCAGTTAAAAAAGAAGTCATTTCTGATGTCAAGTTTTGGTTGTGGCTGTGAATTCACTAATTCTAGTTGGTTCCACTGTATGAATATGCACAAAAAAACAGGCCATTTCATTTGTTAGCTTCCTAACTGAAATCAGATCCCCTTGCATACGTACGGAATAGGTATGCCGAGCCCAATCCCGAAAAAACTACAAGCTCATTAATTCATTCATACATAATGAAATAAGGGAGAATACTCCTCTAAAATGAAGTGTTTTTAAAGTGAGAAAGTAAATATATATTTATTATTAAATTTTAGTGAGTTAAGAATATAAAATATTTTAGATTAAATTAGTGATAGATATATTTTTATTTATTTATTTTAAATACAAATTCACTTTAAATGAATTTTTTTAAATAGTAAGAAAAATGATGTTATCACATCATTGTTCCTATCACATTACTATTCACACTATTTTTTAATAGTTGTAATTAAGTTAGAGAAAATGATAAAAAAAATGATGTAATTAATAGTATGAGAAGTAATGTAAAAAGTATAAAAAATGATATAAGAGAAAGGAGAAAAGTAATGTGAGAAAATCATGATTAAAATAGCAAACTACCCGGAGAGACAGCAAACATGTCAGCCACAACTAAGGGTGGAAATAGTCGAGTTGCCGTCGAGAACCTTTGGCTTAGCTGCTGCTGAGACTTGACTTGGCTTAACCTTTGTTCTTACTAAACAAGTTAGGCCAAGACTTTTTTAAAATTTTGTTTAACTAAAAAGGTCAAGTCTCAGGCCATCTAATAGACATTTTAAGCTTGGTAGTAGGTCGACCTATTTAATTATATATAATATAATATATATTATTATAATTATTATAAATTATAATTATAATTATTAATTTATTATAATATATTAATATATACTTTAATTAAATTTTAATAAAAGTCAATAACTAAAACTTAAGTTAGTAAATTAGAATAGAAATAACATATTTATTAATATATTTAATGTAATATATTTATTAGAATGAAAATAATAAGTTAATACTCACCCCTAGTTTTATAAATGCTCACTACTTTCTTGCTTTGATCTTTGGTCAATGTGAGACTTGAAATACTAGAGTAAAAAAGTGAGCAACTTGGTATATCTTCAAGTCTCACATCGACTAAAGACTAGAATAAAAAAATAGTGAGCATTTATAAAATTAAAATGTGATTGTTAAATTATAATAATGAGTAGACCCGTTAGCTTATTTCAATACTTAGGCCTGTTAGCCTATGTAAATGCATACTAACTTATATTTAAAGATAGGTATGTTAGGCTATGTAAAGTAGGTTGACCTATTTAAAGGTAGATCTATTAGCTTATGTAAAAACTTGTTGACCTATTTAAATATAGATCTGTTAGCCTATTTAAATGTCTCATTGCAAAGTAGGTATTTAAATAGGCTTTCAGGTCAAGTCAGACTTTTAAAAAAATCAGGTTAGGCCTTAAAAATCAGTTTATTACAGGCTCACAGCTAGACTCAGACTTTATAATTGGGATACAAGTCAAGCTTGTTTAAAGTAAAACCTGACCTAACCTGTTTTCACCCCTACTCAGCCACAACTACTCTATTTGAATCTCTTAAAATCAAATCAATTAAACCGGGATATGAAATACTCCTCCGTTTTAAATTATTCAAAATTTATCTAAATTATAAATATTAAAGTTATTAAGTAACCTCAATTCTTAATAAATGTATTTGTATTTGAATAGATTGTTTTATTAATTAAAATGCATAAAATATTATTTTATTAAAACTTTCTCTCATTCTATTTAGTAGAAGTATCAAAAGACAAAAATAAAATTAAAAGTAATGCTTTTTAAATTTTTTAAAATGACAAATACTTTAAAACAGATGAAGTAAATAATTAAGTTGACTTATAAATTGTTTTTTAATGTATATTATACTTTTCTTTTTATCATATACCATTATTAAAGTTATAAAGTTTATTTTTGTTAGTTTTACATATAATTTGTCACTTCAAATCTAAGATTCATTGTGAATTAAGATGACTATAGCTTTAATAACTTGTGTGAGAAATAGGTGTTGTTAACATACTCAAGTTTTTTTAGGTAAAGTGTATAGTCTTTTTTTTGTTATATATAATTTTTTATAAAATAAGTTAGTGTTTTTATTAACTTTCGTAGTGATGGACCAAAATTTGGGCGCAAGGACAGGGTTAATATATTTCTCTTCATGTAAGAAAAAATAATATGATAGAAGTTACTGATTCATCCATATAATAAGAGCAAAATTTGAGGGATAATTGGATTGAAATAGCAAATTATCACCATAATAAATAGAGGTATAAATTGGTTTGGTTTAATTTGATGAATTCAGAAAATCGAAACAAACCATTTAAGTTCGGTTAATTGGGTCTAATCAGATAATAACCAATTAAAACGATCTTGAGTGATTCAATTTTCAAGTTCTAAAAGCAAACCAATTTGACCTGATTGGAATTTTTTTTTTAGAAAAAAATTAGAATCTTTTTTCTTATGAACTCGGACCCAACCCGACCTTATTGTCATGATTTTTTCTATATTTTTCACGAAGTTCTCTTGATCCATAGACTCAACCTGAATCAACTCGCATTTCATTGGTTTGAGTTTCCTAGTCAAAAAAATACAAAACTCGAACCAGTCACTTTTGATTACTTTAAATTTTTTTATATCTTAAACCTAACCAACCAAACTTGATTATATCCCTAATAATAACAAAAAAAAAATTAAGTTCACAGGGACCATGTACCCTCATACTGTGTTATATGCAGTAGACTATCAGATGGATGAATAGTTATTAATTTATCAGTACTCCATCATATTTGACAATCATTATTAAATATAATTAAGTTTTATTAAAATTCTGATTATTTAATTCTGCTTAACTGTGTAACACTACTCGTATTTTAGATATTAATACATCTAATAAGTTATCATATATTTTCATTAATTAATGATTCTCATAATAAAATTGTTTCAACTTTCAAACTTGAGTGCACATGCATTAGGCCCAATTGGACACCAACATGATTTCTACATATCCTAATTACTTTGAAAAAAAAAAACTACACATAGACATGGAAAATAAATATAAAATCTCCTTTACTTGAAAACTTGAACGATTGTGGAATGAAGTTGTCTCAAATATAACTATTTATAATAAATGTTTGAAATTTAATAAGTGTATATCAATAACTATAATAAATATTGATAATTTAGGAATGTCAATGAAAAATCATTATACTGATATAATTGCTATCCTGAATTTACAAAATTTAATTGAATTTAATTAAAAAGTCTATTCATTACAACTTGCAACCAGATACCATTCCTTTTATTTGTTTTTGTTTTAATTGAGCAGCTTTTTGAAAAAATGAAGCAGTTATTACTTTTTTTCCACCTACTTCATTTATTAATAATATATATATATTCTCAGTAAGCAACAAAACAGACAGATGGGGAGGGAAAGATTCCGTGAGACACGAGTATTACGTGGACGCTCGCGTTACGGCATGCTTGCGCCGCCGTTTCAGGACGAACGTGCCTAATTAAGATGAATCTTCAATCCAACGGCTGAAACGGAATCTCCTAGAACTGTACTCACTAGAGTAGAGAACATATACGCATGATTCAACACGATACCGTACGACTTATCTCGTGCTCATCAGGTGGTCTACACACTAATCTTACCTGAATGGGCCCCAATCTAAAACAATATGATGTCACATGGTCCTATGTCGCATTATATGAAAAATAGAATAAAAATAATCATCTTACATTCTTAAAAAAGGTGTAAGTATTATTTATATTATTTTTAATGAATATGATTGAGTGAAAAAAAATAATAAAAAAATATAATAAATTATATTAAATAGAATGTGAAAAAAAGTGTATACACTATTTGATGTAAGAATATAAATGTTAAAAATAAAAAATGATAGTCATATACCTTTTTTAGAAATTTGAATCATTATTTATACTATTTTTAAAAGTTGTGATTAAATGAAAAAAAATGATAAAAAAATAAGTATGATGAATAGTATTAAAAATGATGTAAAAAAAGTGTATGTATTATTTATAATAAGAATATTATTGTTGTAAAAAATATATAAAAGCATAAGGAAGAGGTACGGGTACCCCTGCATATTTAAATGATTTAATAAGTATTATAGATATATAAAACACCCCAATCCCAAGCATTCTAGTAAGGGAATCCCCTTTTTTGAGATTATTATTCCATGTCAAGTTCTTAATTGTCAAGGAGCAAATCAGATGGTTCCCAAGTTGGAATCTCTATATCCTGGATTGAATTTACATTTAGGATATGAAAGTTTAATGAAAGTAGGATCCAAAGCCATCGGCATTTTCGCTTTATATTTATTTAAATTATATATAAATATTCCAATAATCCAATTTGGTGAATCATGCATGCATGTTCATTTTTTATAATTAGAATGTGGTTCACCTTTACAAGTTCTTTGGTAATCCATTGTGATAATATTAGCATTTTGACTAGCTTAACAAAATTAAAAATATTTAATTTTAATATACTCATTGTAATATTGTTATTCGATAATGTATTATTTTAAGTTCAATTTTGATAATAATTATAGGGGAAATCAGACTTTTTTAATGAAATAATAAAATATAATTAATCAACCAATATGTAATTCAATTAACATCAATTTAAGTCTTTAAGATCTAAATGTGATTTTAATGTTGGAGTTTCATCTTTTACTAAGTCACTTTTTATCATTCCTTATCTAAGTAAAAAACATTATTACTAGATTAAAGCATAAAAAGTTTCACATCGAAAACAATCAAACTTAAATTCTAATAACAATGGATCCATGGCACTGAGCCCATTGAATATTTGAATAGATAAGGGAAATTGTTACTAGTATATTATAAGAGCTCATATCTATAAATGATACATTAAATGTCACCGGAATCACCATATAGTCATATACTCTATTAAATGACCTAAGGAATTTGTCATTATTAAAGAGATAAATGTGCATGGGACATTTTTTTTTCTCATAAATTTTTTAATACATAATAAAAAATTTAGTATAATATTAAAAATGTACTTATCATATATTATTTTACATTTATATAATTTTTATTATTTAATTATAATTAATCTTACCTTATTTTTTAAAAAATTACACTAATTATTCGATCTCCCATAAATGTAAAATGATATAACTCATTTGTATTGTGTATGGAACATTATCCAAAAATTTACTAAACATTTATGCCTATTTCCTTTTCTGTTTGTTTCTTGCCAATTCTCCTCTTCCTCTCTGATATGATAATGACATGACCAGTATGCCCCTGAGTGCGCATTCCTTGCCCATAATCCTATCCCATCCTTGACGGAGAAACCAAAAAAATAAAAAAATAAAAAAATCACAGACTGACAAATGTATATAGTACCCCACACTGGTGACTGGACCCACTGCTCCTACTCATGTGAATCACCACCTCTCTCCCCATAATCCCAATAATAATCAAAACCCCTTTCTTACCTCTCTATAAATACCTTTCCACCCCATTACCCACTTCTCAACCCAATCTTTAACTTTCCTCCTTCCTCCATTTTCTCTCTCTGTCTCTGCATTTGCATTTTCCCCTGTTCTCTCTGTTTCACAATCACACCCCACACAAGAGAAAAAAAAAACAAGAAAATGACTGTCCCTGTTGCATATTTCAGAGAGCCCACAACCATGAACGTGGCAGAAAGAGCCCCCGTCTCCCCGCAAGAACCACACTCATCATGGCATTCCCCGGTTCCATACTTGTTCGGTGGCTTAGCTGCCATGTTGGGTCTCATAGCTTTTGCTCTCTTGATTCTTGCATGCTCATATTGGAAGCTTTCTGGGTACCTCGAAGGCAACGCCGAAGCAGACCCAGACCTCGAGGCTGGAGAAGGAAAAAAAGAAGAAAACCAGAAACCACAAAGACCGTACGAGGAGAAGATATTGGTAATTATGGCAGGACAAGAGAAACCAACATATTTAGCCACACCCGTATCGTCAAGCACAAGCACAAGCACAAGCACTAGCAGGTCCTCTTCCTTCACCAGCACTTGTACCTGCGACCAGAGCGAAGAAAAATCGGTGGAAATGGCTGAGGCCGTGAAACAGGGAAGCGGCGGCCATGATCAGGTGCAGAGCGGGAACAGGGAAACCCCAGACAGCTCATCAGATCACAGCCGTTAATCACCATCTGCATCGGCAGCACTTGTTAGGGTTTTGTTTTCTAGCTGGGATATGGTTTCAACTTTCATGAAAAAGCAAAGCTCGTGACACAGGTTTTTGGACCCATTGTTTTAGGTGTCTGTTTCTATGTGCAAGCTCGCTTCGCTTGCATGTTCAAGGATTGGTTAGGTGGGGATTGATCCAAATCTTTCTCCTTTTTTTCTTCTTTTCTTTTCTTTCTTTTGTTTTCATGTACATTATTTCGGGAATGTAAATTCGGTTGAGGTGGAATGGAAGATTGTCTGTTTCACAATTTTGGTTTTGTTTTTTCGTTTTCATCGTCCATTGAGATAAGATTTGTAGTGGGGATTTCACACAGGATAGGAGGGCTAGTTTTCTCAAATCCCGGGAAGAAAGAGCAATGAGAGAAAAAAAAAAAAAGGTTAGAGATTTAAGAAACTTTTTTAAGTGTGGGTATGTGATTGCTGTGATGTGGGATTGCAAGACGTGGTAGGCTGCCACTGTAGTGTCGTAGTAAGGAGAATACGTGTAAAGCTGTGCAAGCAAGGGTGGGAGGATTGTTATATGTGTCAGATGCGGCGAGAAGAAACTGTGAAGTGCAGTAGCAGCACTGTTCCCGCTTCCTCGTGGCACTCTCCTAATTTGGCTGAGTTTAGCTCCTTTTCTATTTTATTTATTTTTTCTCTTTTTTTGGGTTTCTAATTTCTATGTTAGTTTGTTTACCAAATTCTGAGTTTATGGCATGAAAACAGTCTCTGGGAATCCTCATAGTGTTGTCTCAAACTCTCTCATTTTCGTCATATCTCTAGAATCTAGAGTAATGGTTTCATTGCTTCAACTTTCATGCCAAGAAAGCATTTTTTTTAAGTCAATCTGTTGATGGAGGGCACGGGTTTAAAACATATTCACCCTGTCCTGTATTTGGTTCTGTTCTGTTCTATTGTGTACTAGAATTCACAAGCAATCTAATTTTACTAGACAAATTGTTAGGTGCTATAGAAAAAAGTAATTTCTCTTGGTTTGTATTAAATATATACTATATTAGTTATAATATTAAAAATATAAATAAAATAAAATATAATAATGAATCTTTCAACTAATGTATAATGATACAAAATAAAAATAAAAGAAGTATCTTATTTTAGAAGCACCAAACAATCTCTCATTTTACTACGTTGTCTTTATTACTCTTAAGCTTAAAATAAATTTTTTTTATTGATCAATAGTATTCTTTCCAAGCATTTTCCCATTTTATTACGTTGTCTTTATTGCTGTTAAGATTAAAATAATTTTTTTCTATTGATCGATAGTATCATTTTCCAGCATTAAAGTATTGGGGTAAGGATGAGGGTATTGTGGGTTTTGTTGTATGGCGTTAGTGTGCCTCCAAAATAAAGATAAACAGAATAATTGGTATTGGTACTTGTGAAGTGCCGTGGTGTAAATAGTGTAACATAAAAGGTGCCTTCCGGTGGTGAATAATAATTTGATAAAGGAAACGTTTAATTGTGTCTGGAAATTTATATATAGACTGAAATAAAAATATAAAAAGTTTAATAGTACTATAACAGAAAGAGGTGTGAATTTGTATGTTTTATGTGTAACACATTTATACATTAGTATTTGCTTAATAACAATCACTGTGCGCCTTTTAGAGTAATTTTTGCTACATTTGATACAATTTTATATGTATAGCTAGGTAATATTATTAATGATATTGATATGAAGACTAAGTGACCAACATACAAGAATATTAAAAATGCGTAGTAGTTATATATTCCCGATAAACTTTAATGGTAAAGTAGGGGGAAATATATAATAGAAACATAAACTTTAATATTTGTAGTTGTACAGCCAAAGCAACAAGAAAATATAAAGGAACCTTGTACAGCAATGTGTAATAGCCTAATAGGTGAGCTTGAGCCCATTGTTTCTTATTCTTTCCCATCTTAAGCAATCAAATACTCGCCAAGTGCATCTTGGGCAATTTCTTTGCGTTGCTTTTGTAAAAAGTAACACCATATAGACAAAAGATTTTTTTTTATTTTAATATCAATTATGTGAGTTACTAGCCATATACTCTTGCAAATTCATGAACAAGAGATAAAAAGACGAGGACGACATTTGCTTTTGTTGTTTGACTTGAGCTTCTATACTTTTTTACATAGAAAATGCGTCCTCTAATTGCTTAGTGTAGCACCATATGCCCTTTAGAGTAGACCTTGATATACACGTTCACCAAAAATAATAGATATTCATCTATAACCTTCGTGATGTAAGTCATGCGCTGGTTTTGTCTAAAATAAACAAATATAATATTGTAAGCCACTAAGATATCCTTCATAGCAAACTAAAACCATTGAACTTGTCCTCAGATGTATGATCGTTCGGTTTACAGTACCGGCCGCAAGATGTTGAAGAACTCTCTGAAATTGAAATTACTCATAAATTATAACTATACTTCACCAATACGAATCTACACCAAACTATAGTTGAAAACTTGTTCCGTGTGGTAATTCATTAGGTTCCTCAGTAAGAAAAAAACATACAAAAGCGAAATGCTTGATAATTGACATATGAATAAATGCTTTTGCCATATTTTGATACCCGTCAACTTCACTCACTGTTAATAAAGAGGGAACACGAAGAACGAAATATTGCTCTGCAAATTGGCGTTAGGGAAACGGTTATTAGCATGAAATTATTTCGTAGAAACTGTTAAAGAACTCGTAGTCGTAGATCAGAATTTGTTCTGTTTATTTTATTTTTATTTTTTATATATTTTAACTGCAAAAAAAAATTGGACTGGGTGCAAGGGTGTGCACCACATAATTCAAATACCATTTTTTTTGTTACGAACTTGGAGTAATCGCGGACCTATATTGTAGGTGAGTGTGACTCATTCAAAGATCCCAACTCCCGTTGGGTCAAGAATGAAACAGTATGGCCTTCCCCTCATAGGGATTCACAGATTCACGAGCATCAACATTGCAACATATCACCTCGTCTCATTGGATATTATATACACTCATTCCATGAATCTAGGCATAAACATTCATTAGAGAAATTCTTGTATAAACTAGAAGTATCCAAGTTGGGTATTCTAAATTAATCATATCATTAATTGTGATAAATTATAATAACTAATTATGAATTAAGTATAGTAGTACTTCAAAGAATATTTTTAAATATTATTATTGTTTTTTTTTTTAAAATCAAATTTGTCTTAATAACATAAATAAGGAAAATAAATCTATACAAAGAATCTGAACAATAAAGTTCAACATTTTCCCTCAAGCTGGTGAATAGATATCTATCATTCCCAACTTGTCAGTAAGATCATGAAAGCGTTCTGTGAGTAGTCTCTTAGTTAATACATCTGCTAATTGATATCTCAAAGAAACGTATGATGTGATTATAAGTCCACTAACCAATTTCTCCCTGATAAAGTGTTGGTCTATCTCAATGTTTTTTGTCTTGTCATATTAAATTGAATTATGCGTAATGTTAATAGCTAATTTGTTGTTGTAAAATAGCTTCATAGGCACTTCATGTTTTAGTCACATGTCATCTAATATGATCTTCATCCATAGCAACTCATGAACTCCATGTGACATAGCTTGAAACTTGGCTTTTACACTTCATTGTGCCACTACGTTCTGTTTATTATTTCTACATGTTACTAGATTTTCACTCAGAAACATACAATAACTTGATGTTAACCACCTGTCAGTAACTGAATCTGCATAGTCAACATCTGTGTACAATTCCATAGATAGGTTTCCCCACTTTCTAAATAGTAATCATTTTCTAGGCATGGTTTTAAGATACTGTAGAATTCAATCCATAGCCTGCATGTGTCTCTCCCGCGAATCATGCATGAATTGACTAATAATACTGACAACATAAGTTAGGTCTGATTTGATATGTGTCAAGTATATTAGTTTTCCTACTAGCCTCTGATATTGAGCTTTATCCATTTTAAGGCCCTATTTATCACTTCCCAATTTGTGATTCTGCTTAATGGGTACATCAGTGGCCTTACACCCGAGCTTTTCTAGTCTATTTGAAAAGATCTAAGATGTATTTCCTTTGAGAAATGAAAATACCTTACTTGTAGTAGGCAACTTCAATATCAAGGAAGTATTTTAGTCTTCTAAGATTTTTCATTTCAAACTCAATTGTTAATTTCTCCTTTAGGAGTTGCTTCTCAACTAGGTCATCACCTAATATAATGATGTCATTAACATACACAAGTAGAACTGTGAGTTTACCTTCTTGTAAATGTTTAAAAAAGAGAGTATGATCACCTTGATTTTGTCTGTATCACGGGGACATCATTATTTTTGTGAATCTTCCAAACCAAGTACAGGGAGATTGCTTTAACCCCGTATAAAGTCTTTTTTAACCTGCACACCTTGTTCCTTCCACTAGTGCAATCGTATTTGGGGGAAATTTTCATATAAACTTCTTCCTCTAAGTCTCTATATAAAAAGACATTTTTAACATCAAACTAGTGTAATTCCCACCCAAAGTTGGCAGCAAGGGAGAGTAAGATTCTTCTAGTATCCATCTTGGCTACTAGAGCAAATGTCTCCTCATAGTCAATTCCATAAGTCTTAGTATATCCTTTTACCACCAACCTTGCTTTATATTGGTCTAGTGTATCAAATTGATATTTCAAAGTATATATCCATTTGCACCCCACTGGCCTTTTGTCACCTGGTCTCTCAACAATCTCTCATGTTCCATTCTTTTTCAATGCACTCATCTCCTCATTCATGACTTGAATCCAGTTCTTATCATTCAATGCTTCTTATATTGATGTTGGGATTCTGATAGAATCTATGGTTGAAATGAAACTCTAGTGTTGTAAGAAAAGATGTTTAGAAGAGACAAATTGAGAAATAGGGTACTTGGGACAATACATTTTCCCTTTCCTTAATGCAATTGGTAGGTCATTTGGGTCAGGTTCACAATTATTCAAAGGAATGTTATCAGTTTCAGAAATAAGAGGTTCACAAACATTAGAACTTGTATCTTTAGTACTTATATCTTTAGTGCTTATTGTTAGTTCGGACACCTGAAGTTGCTGTTGGGTCAGTTCGGGTTTTCATTTTGGTATGTTGGCCTTGGCCTTAACCTTAACTGGTTCAGGTGGGATATCAGAATAAGATACCAATTCTTGTGCAGAGTCGGACAATAAAGGAAGAAATAACACAAGAGAGAAGGACTCAGCTTCCTAAATGTTCTCCCCTTGAAGTTGAGAACGAGTAAAAAGTGACTCATTTTCATGAAAAGTTACATCCATGAAGACGAAAAACAATGACTTGAATGGTGATAGTATTTGTACCCCTTCTTGTTAGGAGTATAACCCATAAAAACATATTTGATAGAACGGGGATCAAGTTTGCTGCGATGTTGGCGATGCACATGGATAAATACCACACAACCAAAGACACAAGACTGTAGACTCTGCATAATAGGAACTGAAGGAAAGTGAGAGGTCATGAGTTGGATTAGACTTGCATTACCCAGGACATGAGATAGTAACTGATTGATTAAATATGCAGTAGTTAAAGCAGCTTCCCCTCAAAATGAGCTAAGAATAGACATATGGAATAGTAAAGCTCTAATGATTTCAAGTAAATGACGATTTTTTCTTTTTGCAATATCATTTTGCTAAGAAGTATCAACGCATTTGAGTTCATGCACAATATCATGCTCTTTAATAAATTTAGAGAAATTTTGGTTGACATACTCATTACCATTATCAGAATGCAAACGTTTAATGACCTTTTCAAATTGTGTCTAAACTATACGGTAAAATTAAACAAACAATTGAAACATATTTGATTTGTCTTTCATTAGAAAAGTCAAGTTACTCTAGTATAATCATCAATGAATGAAGCAAACAATTTAGTGCCAAAAATGTTAGAAATAGATGCATGACCCCAAATATCAGAATGAGTAAGTACAAAAGGCTCAACACTTTTATTAAAAATAGGTTAAAAAAAGTTATATTATGGTTTTAGCAAACTCACAAACATCACAATAGAAAAACTCAACAGACTTTTTTAAAAATAAAAACAGAAACATAAACTTAAGTAAAGAAAATGGAGGATGTCTAACACGCTTGTGTTGTAGCCAAATTTGAGAAACAAAAGATTTATAACTAGACTGATGACAGGAAAGTAGCAACTTCTGATCAGGACTACCATCAGCTTGCATATTAAGAAAATAGTACAATCTTCTCTATTCATTTGCAACTCCAATTGTCCTCCCCGTGACAAGATCCTGAAAGATACAATGAGAATAAAAAAAGGTTACGACACAATTATTGTCTTTAGTAAGCTTATGAATGGAAATAAGATTATTGAAAAATTTGGGAACATGGAATAGATTATTTAAGTGTAGGGAGGGCTAAAGTTTAATAGTAACAGAACCTACAACTATGGTATGAGAGTCATTAACTATGGTTATATGATGCTTATTAGAAAAACGTTGATAAGATAATAGATGTGGAGAATAAAAGGTAATATGGTCAGTTACACTAAAATCCATAATCCATAAATTCTCAGTATCATAAACATTAAAGGATAGAAAACATAAATTCTTACCAGTCATCGTCAGAGAACAATAGTCAGAAGGCTTACTGAGAAAGTCAATGAGAGTCTACAAGTGATAATCCATAGTGATGAAAGCTAATTGAAACCCAGCGATCAAAGTTTGCTCTAAACCTAGCAATGAAAGCTAGTTTGATCAACAATGAATGATGATTGCATTAGAAACAACAGAGGCTCCGAGATCAGGAGCTCTAATACCATCTTGACAGAATATTTTTTGAATATTGTTATTGCTTTTTTTTTTAAAAAAAGTCCTAATAACAGAAATAAGGAAATAAGTCTGTACAATAAATTTGTACAATAAATCTTAATAGTAGTTATTCATTAATTAATGATGTGATTGGTCAAATTCACCTAACTTAGAATTTCTCCATTCACTATGACATTTTTCAATATTTCAACTTCAAAGAAAAAAAAAGGATAGAAATCACATGTCCCATTTTTCTGTCTCCTTCTGTGTCTCTCCAATGACATTTTACCAGCTTAATTGAAATTGACATCTAATCTTTCACACCATTCTAAAAAAACTTAATAGTGTCACCTTTATCTTGTCTTCACATTTCATTTCTTTCAAATTTCCATCACACAGCTTGTGATCTTGCAATTTGTGCTTTCATCTATTGATTAGTGTTTCCATGATTGAAATTTTGAGCCTATTAAAAGCCCCACAAGGGACTCTCACTTGCTTCATCATATAATCATTACATCGTCAAAATGCATATCACCGCTTTTATCAGATCTTACTTGTTTAACTTCAAACACAAAACGTTTTATTTCATCGTTATTATGACCTTAAGAAAAATATTTGTTGACAAATTAGAGCAAGCACCACGCCTTGATTATGGGGAATATGCCCATCTCACAAGAAGGTCCTTCATCAGAGCGTAAGATCACACTTCATTGTTAGTTTCTTGGTTCAGTTGAATGTCCTCCTCCTCCTCCGATTATTGGTGCCTCATATCACTTCTGTGACTCGTTGGAGACAATTAAAAGTGAAGAATTTCAGAGTTAGATTACTGTCTACAAGCGGGATCGAACCAAAGTTGGCTTGAGTAGTTCTGGTGAAGTGTTTCGAACAGGAGATGGTTTGACATATGGGAGCTTTTGATTTCGCCCATGGCTACGAGCTCTCATGAGTAACGAATCTAGTATGTAGGAAATAAAATGTGAAGAAGATAAGATGAAGGCGACGTCGTTAAGTTTCCTTATAAAATGATGTCAAAGATGAGATATTTTGACAATTTTATTGGAGAGATAGATAAAAGGATAGGAAAATAAGATAAGTGGTTTCTATTTAAAAAAATTATGTGTTTTAAACATAGAATCAGAACCATGATATTTCATTTTATTTCCTTTCTCCACATTTCTATAAAAGTCATTGGATGATTTGGTATTCTCTCCTTTCACGAGTGAGGTTGCTGGCTCTATTTTTCTTAGGTGATAGACTTTTCCTTTTTTTTCTTTTATGTATTAAAACAAATTATGTGCTTAATTTGTGTATTTTGAATGGTTCTGTCACGGGGGAGACAGGGTTAGATTCAGAGAGAAGAGTGTTGGATTAAGCGTTTATCACTAGGCTAAAAGTTATAATTGTTAATTAGGACGCAACTTTATTTCCTTATAGTAGCAGTACATAGTCTTGTGTCTATAATGTGTTGCGAGTGGACATGAGGAACTTTGTAGCGCACGCATGGCGCACCAGCAGGTTGAGTTGCCAAGCACCCTTGATGTATGCTCATACGCGTATGCAAGTCCTAGGGTGATTGCTGGACTCCCATAAATCCAACAATCTCTCCCGCAATGACACCCAGGGAACTCAAATCTGCAACATCGCTCTGATACCACTTGTAGGATCAAGTGCTTACTACTAAGTTAAAAGTTATAGTTGTTAGTCAGAGCACAATTTTATTTTCTTATAGTGACAACACATAGCCCACATCTATAATGTGTTGCGAGTAGGCATGAAGGGCTTCACAGCACACACACGACGCATCGACAGGTTGGGCTGTCAAGCACCTTTGATGTATGTCCATATACACATGCGAGTTCTAGGGTGATTGTTTGACTCTCATAAATCTAAAAAAAAATAAAAGTCAAATTTTTATTTAAAAAAATAGGTTAAATTAAAATTTTGATCTTTACATTTTTCGCTCATTTTTATTTTAGTCCATATATATATATATATATATATATATATATATATATATATATATTTCAATCAGTCCTTAAACATTTTCAAAAATAGTTCTTATAATCAATTTTTGTTATAACGTCATCATAACATTGTCAATTGGTTAACCTAATAAGTATTCTTTTGTTTTGTATGTGCTCCTTTAAATGCTTATTTTTTTGTAAAACGTCCAATAAGTATTTTTGTAGATGCTCATTTCTTCTGAGTATGTGCTCATTTGTTAAGTAGATGTTTCTTTAGATACTCTTTTTATCTCTATAAAGTATTTTGTAGTGACTAAACTGACGACATTATAACAAAAATTGACAGTAATAATTACTTTGAAAATATTTATAAGTGTAATGATTGATTTGAAAAGAAAAGAAATATAAAGATTAAATTAAAAACAAATAAGAGTTGTAGGACTAAAGTTTTAATTTAACCAAATAAATATTAATTTTACAAAATACTCTTAAATTAAAGTATTTTTTAAAAACAAATAAAGGAAAAGTGAAAGTTGCTTACGTCTACCAATAATAAAAGGAAGTAAGAAGAAGTTAATAATCTTTTATATATATATATATATATATATATATATATATATATAAAGTTTCAATTTTAAGAAATTAGTTTGAAAGCAGCAAAAATTGATAACAAGAAAAATTATGATAATGACAATGGCAATTTAGTGCGATCAATATGGTCCTATGCGGCTAGCTGTCTAGCTTGTAAAGGGTTCAAATTGCATAATGCTCTTTGTTTGTGAGAGATTTTTCATTAAATGTATGAAAAATTAATTTTATTAAGTTATTATTATTTTTCATTTTCATTTTAACTATATTTTTAATTATAATTAATTTGTCACACATTAAATAATATAAAATAATAAATTTCTCTTGCTCCAAAAATACTTAAAAATCTTTGCATTATCGTTGTTAAGGCTTTATTGACATTGATACAGCGAAATTGTCTGTATTAATAAATCTTTGCATTATTAAAGAAGCTATATGATATCTATCGAAAGAAGACGAAAATTGAGGATTGTTTTAAAAAATAAAAAAGAAATGAGTATTTTATTGCAGTATAGAGGGATAAAAGTAAGACATCAATATTGATATCATGTGCAGGTAAGTTTTTCTGCTCCTCCCTTTCTCCTCATCTATCATTGATGTCAATATGTCATCGTGTAACTACTTCTTTTACTCCTAATTCTATCAATATCCATATATGTAATTAAACATGATCATGTCATAAAATGATGGTTGATTTATGATTGGTCAATATACGTAAGAGGGGAATACCAACTTCCTCCCACAATCCAATGCCTCCCTTAAAATGTGTTCGCATGTTGAGATCTGTGGTCATCTTTTCATGGCTGAAATGTGACAAGAGCAACTATATATGCATACGCCTGAACAGTTCAAAGCAAAATGCCATTACAGCAACCTCCATTTGGGTCAGCATCCAACTAATCGCTCGTTGGGCTAATCGAGTGCCACTAATCATGATGTCTCACCTCCTCCATCGGATGGCCTACTTAAATTTAATCTCTGATTCATATCCGAGGAGTGCTATATAAAACAAACAAAAATTCCATGAATCCCACTACGAATTATATGGCACTACATAATTAGAGAAAAAAAACAAAAAATCAGGAAGGATGCTTTGCTTTTAACCATAGAAGTAGATGACATATGTTTTATATAACCATTTTATATGGAAACGTTTTTAATGCTCTTAAATGGTTTTGGAGCATTGATACTTCATTTTGTACACCATTGATTTTATTTGAAAATTGATTAAAAAATTATCAACGGCTCATATTTTATATTTGTAATTCCTTAATAATAAGTAATCTCTAATACAATAAGTAATTACAATTTTTGTCCTTGAAATATTTCAAATTTACAAAATGAAACTCTATGATTTTGTCCCCCCACCCTTCAACTTAGCTTCCTCACCACCATCTCTGTCGGCAACACCTTTCTCGACTCCTACCCATAATCGTTTTGTATCAAAAACACCACCCAGAACTGCCGTTCAACATCGCAAGCCGCACTGTCGCCTAGATCAGTGCTTATAATTACCACCCATAACCCACCACGCGAATCAACACCACTTCTACGAAACCAAGAATGTCACCCCAAACCAAATTCGAAATTCACCGCCAACCAGATCTAAAAACTCCCAACCCCTGCGAATGCAAGCCATCACCCATGGCCATCGTTCATCCAACATACCCACATGTACTATCACCATCGCGTAGCACCTCCACTTCCATGGCTGCACCACCATGAGCCTGACCCCTGGCGATCGCGCTCGTAGTCGCATTCACATCATTTGTGAAACCCCATGATGTGCTTCTTGATGAAGTTCTCGTCGACAAACTTGGAGCCATAAATGGACTCGTCGTCGGTGTCATTTCCAGCGGTGACCTCACCGCCCTGGCATATGAAGAACAATGGAGGGGCTTGCCAAAAAAAAACACGTCATCAGTGAAGAAGAACAGTAAGGAGTTATGGTCAAAATAAAATAAATATAAGATTTAAATAATAAATAACTATGTTATTTTTTTTAATAAAAAAAGTCAATAGTTGATTACTTATTATTATAAGTAATTTTAATTAGTATATTAATGCTCAAAATTTTAATAGGAGCATTATAAATGTCTTCTCATTTCATATAAAAGTTGTCGTGTAAACTAACATTTTGCATATTCACCTCAAAGACATCACATAAACGAACCCCTTTTCAACCTTTGACGAAGCTAGGTAAAAAATTGAAGAGATATTACTAGCTACTATAGTTATTACATCAACGTTCGAATATATTATAGGTTGTGTTTAGAATGAATTAAAATGGGAAATGATTTGATTTGATTTAATTTGAATTGAATTGATTTAGAAATTAAATTTTATGTTTAGAACTTTAAAAAAAAAAGAATTGAATTGATATAGAAATCAAATTTTATGTTTGAAATTTATTAAAATGAGAATTGATTTGATTTGATTTTATTATTTTATATTTTAACTCATATGAAAAGTGGTTAGAGATAGTTATTAAGAGTAAAATAGTCTATTCGTTTCAAATCAAATCAAATCTTATAAAATTCTATCAAATTTAATGAAATTTCTAAAACAAAAGAATTGAAATCTATAAGATTTTAAAAATTAAATTATTTCTTATTTTTTAATATTTCAAATACAAAATTTAATTAAATTTAACTTACAAACTAAATTATTTTTTATTTTTTTATATTCCAAACACACTTATAATCAAATTGCATGGTTACGATGTCTAGAGATTCTTGTGGGCGAGGGTTGTTTGTAAAGAGAAACTTGTGGATTCAACGAGGATGAGGTAGCAATAATTGTGACTTGCGCATTAGCTACTTGACGTCAAATTAAAACATTCCCAAATATAATGATGACAGCAGTGTAACCAAGACTTGTACTTTGGTTTTTTATTTTTTATTTTTCTACCATAGAAAGGGTCGAAAACCACAACTCATGGGGGCCAGTTTGTGCATTAATACGGCTAGAAAACGGCCATGTCAATGATTAAATAACTAGCTGTCAAAGTTGAGGCATTCTTGGTTATTCTCTAAGAATGGTATAATTTAAGGCTGGTCGTTCAAGCTTAGTGCATTTGATCATGATTGATCAGCATCACATGCACGCATATATATAGTTCGCATATAATTTTTTTTATAAAATAATGTAATTTGAAAATGAATTTTATAAAATGGTGTAAGTTAAAAGTTAATTTTTAAAATGGGACAAAATGAACAATAAAATATAACAAGTTATATTTGTCAAACATAACTTGTATTTATATAATTTTCTTAATTTTTTAATAATAAATCATGACTCAGAAGTATGACTTCTTTAGTGATAATTTTTTTTATTATATTTAGGTAAATCATGTCTTCCATTCACGATTTACGTTATAATTTTTTTAAAAAAAATAATTTTTGGGTAACTACAATTTAAAAGAAAAAAGTAAATTCATAACTTGTATTAAGACTTAGAGGCTGAAGTTATCTCTTATAACTAGAGTTACATTGTCTGAATTATATAATATTACTGAATAAATATTTACCACAATAACAGAATTAATAATCATAGGACATAGAGTTATATAAAGATGACTATATTCATAAATATTATCAAAATAAATATCTCTAGTAGAGAGAATTAAACAAGAATAGATTGAGTTTGATACAAAGTAACAGTGATGGAGAGAACTTGAAAAATACTAAATATGAAGCAACATCGAAAGGAGATGGTAGAATTTATATGCATAGATCGAAACTTAATGTAAGTCACGAGTACTAATCATGACTTCATATGACATTTAAAAAAAAAGATAAGTCGTACCTCATAAGTACGATTTACATAAATTAAAAAATAAATAAATAAATAAATGGATAAGTCATGCATAAAAAATACGACTTATCCAAAATATAATAATAATAAAAAAGAGTCGCAGGTACATGCTTCCAGTTACGGCTCATTATACATCAATATTCTACTTATCTCGTTTTAATAATTAAGTTTTGACCTATATTTAAATATGAATTTGACTTTTAAAATGCACAATTATGATTAAAAAAAATCGTTCGTATACTGTGTTGCTTTTGTTTAAAGGAAAATTGATCAGTTTTTTTGAGTTTAAGTTTTGTTTATGTATTACAAGGATGTTATCAAACTATCAAAGAAACTTAATTGGATTAAGACAGAAACATCAGTAGACACCAAAATAAGACTGAAACAATAGTAATATCTAAGAATAAGTTTGAGTTCCAAAACTCATGTTTATGTGGACTAATAAAAAATAATCATGTAGAATAGCAGTGATAACATATAAAATATATTTTCTTCAATAATTAATTTTATAAAATAATACTTAAAGAGATAATATTTACATTAATTTTACAAAATAATCCCAATGAAATATAATTTACAAGAGATAAACCCTTATTAAAAAAAAATTAGAGAATCGTTGTTCTTTCCTTTGTAAAAGATGAATCCTTTTAAAAAAAATGTTAGGGAATCCTTGTTCTTCCCTTTCATTCACAAACCAGTTGTAATTCTTTCTTAAACAATTGTGTGTGTGTATAGATATATATATATATATATATATATATATATATATATATATATATATATATATATATATATATATATATATATATATATATATATATAAGGATGAATTTCCATCATAAAGGCTGGGACTAATTCAGCGATTATATAAAAATGTGATGAATTAAACAATAAATTTATCCCATTAACCTGTCCAATTTCTATTAGTATTTGTTTGCTTCTTGGAATTGATATGAAATTAGAATTTGGAATTGGATTAGATCTTTTAATTTTAATTTTTATATTTAGAATGTCATTTGAAATTTGAATTATAATTCCATCAATTTTATGAAATTAAAAAATAATTAAGTTAAGCATTTCTCAATTCTTAATTTATACCTTAAGAATTACTAATTTCATGTTAAAATATCTCTCTTCACATTTATTTATGAACAATCATATTTATTGAGATTCTATATTTATATAAAAATTATTTTTATATTTATATAAAAATTATTATAATAGCATATTTATTTTTTCAAAAAAATCATGATAAATTTTTTATGAAAAAATATGACTATTAATTATAAAAATATTATTATATGAATATTTTTATTAATTTTAATTTTATAAATAATTTTCTAATGTTTTACATAATAAATTTAAATAATACAATTATAATTGAATTTAGAATTATAATTTTTTATCATAATTATTTGACAATCCTAAACATACAATTTAATATTCTAAATTAATTCTAATTTAAAAAAAATTAAAATTAAAATTAAACTTTTATATTTCAATCTAATTTCACCGTTCAAATGGACCTTAATTTAATTGCAGACCACTCTCAGTGCCATTCATTGAATTCATTCCATTAAATAGAAATGGCTGCATGTGATTTTGTGGGAAGAACTTCTGCAGGTTTATCAATATCATCACAAAAATTCATTAACCCAAAAGAATTACTACAGTTTTTGCCTTAAAAAAGAAAAATACTCCAGTGTCAAATTATTAAAGAAAATATGCAAACTTATACCCTCGTGCTAGCTGTGGTAAGGTAACAATCATGTTTTATCATGTGATGTAAATTGTAAGGGCTGCAATAGTGGTTAACTCCATAGCACGTAATAAACCGGAAGCTTTGATTTTATCAATTAAACCTATATTATTTAAGCAAATCACTATAGGAACAGTCGTCCACGAACCCTATAATATATGCCTATACAGTTCAATTCTGGAAAACACAATACAACCCTCGGCGGCTACCACATGGATCTAAGATTTCTCTTCTTTTAACTCTAAATAATTAATTAAAATACTTGGCGCTATAATATAAAAAACAAAACCAAAACACTATCTTGCAATTTCTTTTTTGAAAAGTGTTTATTTATAATTAAGTTTAAAAAGGCCTACCTTAAATTCACTTAATCCATGTGTTATTATTTTATTTGTCCATGTCAACACATGTTTTAATACCTATGATTTTGCATGAGTGTCATAGCAATCCCTTGCATGCACATTATTTATTATGAGGGTATTCAAGTAATTTTATTTTGATAAAATATTCTTGTAAATCTTTATTACAAGTGGAAAGAGCATATATAGACTATTCAATTTTGCATGAAAAATCAAGTAATGTTATTTTCTTAAGTGATTATGTATTTTTTAAATTTATAATATTACACGGATATAGGAGATTCATTGGTTACACTAATTCTTTTTTTTAAATATATATTACAATTAGATAATATCTAGATTAGTTTATACACACTTCAATTAAATCCACCTTCTCTAGATAATGACAAGTTATTTACGTCGAGATAAAATGCATTCACAAAGATATTCATCATAGGCTGCCCTGAGTACAAGAACTCCTTACTCTTCTCACTTCCTATTGTTGTAAATAATGAACATCATGATACTTGACAAGGTGTTCAATCCATTTAGATATGCTTTTTGTCTTTTGTCAATAATCCATCTTGATATGCGGAATGTTTTCATTTGCTTTATCAAATAACACTTGGGCCTGGTGTACAAATGGACAATGTAAAAATAAAATCCCCTTCAGACAAAAAATAAAAGCCCTAGGCATTTATGGCAAACCATGTGCAACGACTGGGGTCCACTAATTTATACCCACAGCACCGATCAGCCCACAGTCTGAGACTTGGACTAGGTCAGAGACAAGCCTGGGCTTCATCCAGGATTGAGTGAAAGCAAACAAGGCTGTACACCAATCTCATCTCCATCATAACATGCCGGGCCTTCAGGTTAGATATAAGGAGATTATTTAATTGCTCAACTACCAGCATCTAAGCCCAAAATGGTGGAATATAAGTAGCATATATAGCTTTGCACGCAAAATAAAAAACAAAAAACAAAAGAAGTACCATATGGTAATTGGCATGGGATCACAGCAGCATTGACAATATTTGTTTTAGTGGACTTTCATTTACGAGTCTTATATAAGTAATACTGTAAGGCGTAAGCTATTATTGAAGCTTGTGATATACCATGAGAAAATTTTGAGATAGTGTTTGTACTGTGTAGTATGTAATTTAATTTAAGGTAAAAATTCTTTTAAAATAAGTTTATTTTTTAAAATAAGTAAATAAACATGTATTTATCATTGATTTAATTTAAAGTACATCATGATCTTAACTTATTAAAATTTAATAATAAATACATCTTTATTTATGAACTTTAGAAACAAATTAACTTATATGGAAAATTAATATATGATTGAAACTAATTTCTCTACTTTTCATTTGGATGGTGTGTCATATTACTTTTGATATTCAATGATAGAGACATGAAAGCAAATCTGCAAAAATTTAGAAAATTAAATTCTTTAATTAATTAATCCAATTAAATGAAAAAACATACAGGTGCAACCATATATCTGAGTTTGAATGTCATTTAGCAATTGGGATTGATCAGAGATGACATCAATTTGACTAACAATTTTCTTTTTTTGGGCACATAATTTGACTAACATTTTAATCTTCAATACTTCGACATCAAGAACCTGCAATTCGTCCACCTGGCATGTTAACAAGCGTCTTACTTTTTTTTTTTATATAAATTGCCGAGAATCAACTTGAGATCAAATACCAAAACTGTACAACTTTACATGACCTACTTGAGCTTCAAAATTACTCTGAATTAATGGGGGAAAAAAGAATGTTCAAAAGTTTGCTAGTTAAATAACTGAATGATTATTATTTTTTTTTGGGTACATAGTGAACGAAATTAATGTTAGAAAATGCAAATTTAATGTTGTTTTAGTAATTAGGTGTACTTGATGTAAGAAGCTTGTTTCGTTGATTAAATTATGTGGTTTGGTTGCAGTAACCGACGTTTATCAAAAGGCATTACCCATCTTACATTACAAATGCATTTTGACAGAAATAAATAATAATAAAAAAAGAATTGAAGGAAAGAAGTATGTAGGAAAAAAGTATTCCGTTTAGATGTAGTAAATAAAATATCAGCAAATGAAAAGCGACCGTACCATAATTATTTTCAGTGTGCCCTTGAACGATTGCTACTGCTACATTTATTATTATGACAATAGTAATCAACAGAAAAAATTTAAATTTGTTTTTGAGAAGCATTTGTTTACAAATTCAAAATAACAAATTAAAGTCGTCTGTTGACCAAATATTTTAAACTTTATTCTTTCTTAAGTTTATGTTGTTTGCTGTTTTTCTGTTCTGGACATTCTATCGTTGAAGTCTGTGGGATCGAGGGATATAATCAAAGTAATAGCTGTATGTGAAACAAGGTGAGAAGTTAACTTCGCGAACGTCATAGAAATGCTGCAATGAATTTTATTTATTTTTTTGGGCGTGACAATGCAATGTACTTTATTATTGGCCAACAGCTTGATCAGCATCGTCCAACAATCAAAGAAGAAGTTAAGATACAAGAGGTAGAATAACAAGTGCTACAACGTTTATATGATTTTATATGTACCAGTATTTTTTTTATCAATTAGATGTTAATAATAAAGGATAACCTTATTTTTTAAAGTGTTCCCATTTCATAGATGAAAAACTAATTTTTTAAAATACAGTTAGATACTTAAACAAAGACTTATTCTAAATGTGTTATCTCTATATACATAAATTCCAAAATCAAATTCAAAATTACATGTTTAAGGAATGCGAATTTCTTCTACTCGAATTAACGCACTTTATAACCTATCTTATTTCTATAAATTTCAGGTCACTCAATTTTAATAGAATTTAAACTTTTGAAATAAAATACCCAATACTCAATCATTAAGTGTCATCTTAAAAATAATAAAATTAACAATTTTACTTATTCGTATAATTATATACCTCGAGTGAAATCAGTCATCCTGCCTCATAAAATAACATAAGAGTGTTACAAAATTCAGACAAAACTCAAATAGATCATAAATCCTTTGGTAAGATTTGAATGTTAATTTAATCACTTTACTTATATATTAGAAAAGTTGTATAAAACATTAAAACTAACATATAAGAGCATAATTTTTTATTCGTTCCTCAAAAGGAAAAAAAAAAAAAGATTTTTTTAAGACAGTTAGGTGGAGCTAGCTCCCTGTAGACAATACTCTTAACAAATTCGAGGACAATGGCAAAAAAGCAATCTAAAGAGCAGATTATCTTGCTAAAATTATCAACCATTATATTCTAATATCACTTTTCAATACTATTTTTTACATCTAATTAATAATATATAAATTCGAAATTAATCACGTGTATTGATTAATTAATAAGTAAATTTAAGTTTTAATTCTAAACTATAAATTTATTTATTAATCAATCAATACACGTAATTAATGATGATCACATATTTGATACATTAATAAATTTTCATTCTTAGTCATTTACACTCTTTATGTACTTAATTGATTGAGTTTTATTATATTTTGTAAGTTTGGACTCAAATTGGACTTAATTAAATTTTTTAGCATGATTCATATCTTACTCTGTTTCTGTATTTGGGCCATATCTTGGGCTGTAGATGGTCTTTGGAGGTGATTCTAGTATCATTTGAAAGATAAGAGAGAGTTCTACAACTTTCAAAAATACCTCAAAAGCACAATTATACGAGTAGATAACTCAAACTGGGATTGAAGCAAGAACCAGAGTACTTTTCCTGATAGCTTAACCTATGTGTACTGTTCATCACATATTTTGAGATAAAAGTTGTAAAATGGGCTGAAATTTGGATGCTGAATAGTTAAGACCAATATTTACAACTTTCATGTTGAATACTTTTCCAGAATCGGACTCCTTGAAGGTGATATTGGGCTTGGAAGTCAGAACAGAGGAGCTGTGACTGGGCTTGGGCAGTGTTCAGTAATTTGAACGTATCTGGAGTTATAGAAATGATATTGGACTCAAACCAAAGCCATTTGAAAGCTAAGATCCAGGCCTACAACTTTTATGAATACCACTTAGTTCAAAAATGACGAATGCAATGAATTCAGAGCTGCATGATTTCGGAGATAAGGAATCTCCATAATTTCCCACTCACCTAAAGTCATTTAGCATTTTCCACTCATCCAACCACTAATGACTCAGCCCCCTTATCATTTTGTATCTCTAATCCTCTATAAAATGGGGCCTTGACAGATCATTAAGGGTATTAGGTGTTAGTTACCAAAATCATGTCATTTTGTTACTAGGTTTTTTTGTAGTAATTTTCCTTTGTTCTAAATTAAAGTCATGTTTTTCTTCTTTTTCTTCTTTTTCTTCTCTCTTTCTTTCTTCTTATCTATAAGTAACTAAGTTTCATTTTACTTTGGTGAAAAGGTGAAGCTCTTGGTAATAAAATAAGGTTAGATTTATTCTTCTCTTATACTTAAATGATTTATATTTTCTAGTAACCATTAGACGTATTGTATTTTGTTTCTAATAATTTAGAAACCCTCCTTGTAAAGTGGAGTTCTTGATTTATTGTAGACAAGAGATTGGCACAATGAATACTTTAACCCATTTACAAGTGGTGGTGTTAGAAACTCTCCTTATAAAGTAGAGTTCTTGATTTGTTGTAGATAAAATATTGGCACAATGAATGCTTTAACCCATTTATAAGTGATGGTAATATTTTTAGGAAACATAATATAATTACGTATATTATTTTAATTAGACTTTTAATGTTGTATTTTCTGATTGAAATCTCTATGTTGCGAGGATTCTAATTGAGTTATAAAAGGAATTAATCTTACCTTTATTTTATTTACCAAGAGTGAATCTTTTTACCCAAGTAAATAATTTTAATCGTAGTAACAAAATATTTACTTCACCTTAATTAATTTTCAACAATTCCCTGTGGATCGACCTCGGACTCCCGAGAAATTTATTACTTGAGATAACCTACACTTGGGTTTGCAAATGCGACAATTGAAAATTGCGCATCAAGTTTTTGCGCCGTCAATTCTTGGGGACTTGATTTGAAGACCGTAATTTCGGTGTAAAATTTTGTATATATACTAACATACTAACTAGTGGGGAACCTCTCCCTTTTTAATTTCTGTGCATACTAATTTGTGGGGAAAACTCTCCCTAATTTCTCTATAATATTTAATTATTAATGAAATAATCTTTCTTCTTCTCTCCTCTCTCGCTGGAGCAAAAAATCGACTTGTCGATTCTCCAGTTTTTATATTTTAAATTTACTTTCTGCACTTTATTTTCTGTATTTTAATTTCTTTATAGTGGGGGTAATTCTCCATTTTATTTTTTTGTACATATTAACTTAGTGGGGGTAAGTCCCCCTTTTATTTTTTTGTACTTTATTTTTCTGTTTTTATTTTTTGTTATTTTTTTTGTTATTTATTTTATGTCATTTTTTTTTGTTTACTAACTTACTAACTCTCTTACTAACTATCTAACTTTTTACTTTATCAGCTATCTAACTTTTTACTTTTTCTGCTTCTAACATTTTAATTTATCTGTATACTAATTTTTTAATTTTTATGCTTATTAACTTATTTGGTGGTTGGTTTATACCACACCTTTGTTAATATTTAATGGACAATTTATACTGTTAGCTTGTACATTTTATTTTATACTGTAAGTTACTTGTTTATGCTTAATTGGTATCGTGATTTAAATTCTAGTCGTTTGGTTAAAGTTAATCCAGGTACTTTACATATTGATTTGTTTGAATCACAATCACACACATTAAGCACAATGGTTGAAAACGAAAGTGTGCATGATGAACATGAAAATCAACCGTTGCAAACTATGCGTGAGTATTTGCAACCATCTCGAAATTCTAGTCCATCATGTTTTATCTTTCCACTCAATGCCAATAATTTTAGATTCAAGTCAGGTATGATTTCTTTACTTCCTAATTTCCATGGTTTAGAATCTGAAAGCCCATATTTACATCTAAAAATTTGAGGAAGTATGTACCGCTTTTCATGATCAAACTTGCACTGAAGAGGTTGTTAAGCTTAAATTGTTTCCTTTTTCTTTGAAAGACAAAGTAAAAACTTGGCTTAACACTTTGAAACCAAGATCAATTGGCACATGGCAAGAAATGCAATGTGAGTTTTTGAAGAAATTTTTTCCAACACATAAAACCAATACTTTGAAAAGACAAATCCAAAATTTTTCCCAAAATTCCAATGAAGCATATTTTCAAAGTTAGGAACGTTTTAAAGATTTGTTGAATTCTTGTCCACATCATAGTTTTGAAAAATGGCGCACTATAAGCTTCTTTTATGAAGGGTTAACACCCGAAACCAAACAATTTGTGGAAATAATGTGCAATGGTGAATTTCTTGATAAAAGCTTTAGACTATTTAGACCATTTGGCTGAAAATTCTCAATCTTGGCATGGTACTAATCCTTCTGAAAATTCAATTAAATTTAACCTTGCAAATGCTAGTAAAGGAAAATATCATCTTAGTCAAGAAGAAGATCTAAATGCAAGGTTTGCTAGTTTGGCTAGAAAGGTTGAAGCCATGGAATCCGAGAAAGTAAAAGAAATTAAATCTGTGCAAAGTGAAGAAATTTGTGGCATTTGTGATGAATTAGGACACTCAACAAATGAATATCCAAAAATTCCTGTTTTTAAAGAAGTTGTGCATGAGCAAGTAAATGCAATGAATAATTTTAAAAAGTCATTCACTTCTTCTTTTTCAGATATATACAATCCGGGATGGAGAAATCACCCGAACTTCAGTTGGAGGAATAGCAACCAGCCACAATTCATGCAACCACCACCTCCTCAGGCACAACAAGATTCTCAAAATCCTCAAGGATATGCACCCTATATCCCACCATATAGGAAAAACCTTAAAGGAACATTGTATGCATTCATGAAAAAATAAGAAGCCATCAATAACCACAACACTCAAGCCATGATTGACATAAAAGATACTCTTGCTAAACTTTCTTCTGCACTTGCCATTCATGAGAAAGGAAAGTTTCCCTCTCAACCTCAACCAAATCTCAAGGGTCAGTTTAGCCTAAATGAGGGTAGTTCAGAAAGTCAAAAAATAGATCAAGTCAACTCAGTGATAACTCTTAGGAGTGGAAAGGTTGTTGAAAAATAAATTCCTGAACTTTTTGAGAAAGATGATGAGTCAATTCCCAAAGATGAGGAAGGAGTTGATAAGCCACATAGTCAAAAAGAGATCAAACCTTCGTCTTCACCCTCATTTCCTCAAGCATTAAATAATTCAAGCAAAGTGAATCATAACAGTGATATTTTTGAAATCTTTAAACAAGTGAAAGTCAATATTCCTCTATTAGATGTTATCAAGCAGATTCCTTGTTATGCCAAATTTTTGAAAGACTTGTGCACTGTTAAAAGGAAATATAATGTAAAAAAGAATGCATTTTTGACAGAACAGGTAAGCTCCATTATTCAAAACAATAATGAGCTAAAATATAAAGACCCTGGTTGTCCTACAGTTTCATGCATTATTGGTGAATATAAAATTGAACGAGCTTTACTTGATCTTGGTGTTAGTGTTAATTTGCTTCCATATTCGGTTTATCAAAGAACTCAACCTTGGTGAGTTAAAACCAACTTCAGTAACTCTTCTACTTGCGATAGATCAATTAAAATTTCAAAAAGAATAGTAGAAGATGTGTTGGTACAAGTTAATAAATTCATATATCCTGTGGATTTTATTGTCTTGGAAACTGAACCTATGGTTGATAGTTCTAAGTCAGTTCTTGTTATGTTGGGTCACCCATTTTTAGCAACATCTAATGCTTTGATAAATTGCAGAAATAGAGTGGTGAAGCTAACTTTTGGAAATATGACACTGGAGCTTAATGTTTTCAACATGTGCAAGCAACCACATGAAGTTTATGATGAAAATGAAGAGATTGAAGGGATTGAGGCCATTATAGATGATCATCTTCAAATCAGGAGTTCTTCTGACCCATTAGAAATCTGTTTAATTAATTCATTCGATTCAGCTACACAATTAGATGATGATATTTCTGAAATATACTCTTTGCTTGACTGTACACAGGAAATGGAATACAAAGGAAGGAAGCCAAGATTCGAAGAGCTAAAATCTATGAATGATGATGCCCATGAAGAAGTACCCACACTGGAACTGAAGCCATTACTTGATGGGTTGAAGTACACATTTTTGGGAGAAGAACAAAGCTCTCCAGTGGTAATTTCCTCATTCCTGACCAAAGAACAAGAATGTAAGTTGATAGAAGTACTTAAAGGGCATAAAAGTGCAATTGGATGGACATTAAAGGATATAAAAGGCATTAATCCATTAATCTGTACACATAGAATACATTTAGAGGATAATGTTAAAACATCTCAACAACCTCAAAGAAGATTAAATCCACACATGAAAGAGATAGTTAGAGCTGAAGTTCTTAAATTACTTGATGTTGGAATTATCTATCCTATCTCTGATAGCCGGTGGATAAGGCCTACACAAGTTGTGCCTAAGAAATCTAGAATAACAGTGGTTGAAAATGAAAAAGGAGAATTAATACCTACTCGAGTCTCATCTAGTTGGCGTATGTGTATTGATTTCAGAAAATTGAATGCAGCCACTAGAAAAGACCATTTTCCATTGCCATTTCTTGATCAGATTTTGGAAAGAGTAGCAGGACATCCTTACTATTATTTTCTTGATGGTTATTCAGGGTATAATCAAATACTAATTGCATTAGAGGATCAAGAAAAGACCACTTTTACTTGTCCCTTTGGTACTTTTGAATATAGAAGAATACATTTTGGTCTTTGTAATGCTCCGGCAACTTTTCAAATATGCATGCTAAGTATTTTCAGTGACATGATTGAGCATTATTTAGAGGTTTTCATGGATGATCTGATAGTTTTTGGAAATTCTTTTAAAAATTGTCTTGATAATTTGGAAAAAGTTCTTAAAAGATGCGAAGAAAAAGGATTTGTGTTAAATTGAGAAAAATGTCATTACATGGTTACCTCAGGAATAGTGTTAGGTCATGTGATATCTTCTAAAGGAATTGAAGTTGATAAGGTCAAAGTTGAATTAATTGCTCATTTGCCTTTCCCAAAAACAGTCAGAGAAGTTCATTCTTTTTTAGGACATGCAGGATTTTACAGAAGATTTGTAAAGGACTTTAGTGCCATATCTAGACCTTTATGTAATCTTCTAACAAAAGATACACCATTTGATTGGACTCAAGATTGTCAAAAATCTTTTGAAAAATTAATCGGTCTTTTGACTTCGCTCCTATCATGCAATCTCCTGGATCGGTCTTTGCCTTTTGAGTTGATTTGTGATGCTAGTGATTTTTTGTCGTTGGCATACTGTTTTAGGCCAAAGAAAGGAAGGTAAGCCTCATGTAATTTATTACGCTAGTCAAACTTTGAATAGTGCACAAATGAATTACACCACTACTGAAAAAGAACTACTTGCTGTAATTTTTATATTGGATAAATTTTGAGCTTATTTAATTAGTTCATCCACTGTTGTTTTCACTGATCATGCTGCTGTTAGATATTTAATGTCTAAACAGGATGCCAAACCTAGATTAATACGGTGGATCTTGTTGTTTCAAGAATTCAACATCACAATAAAAGACAAGAAAGGAGCCGAAAATATTGTTGCAGATCATTTGTCAAGGCTGACAACAGGCTCATCTTTTGATAGCACACCTATTAATGATTCTTTTCCTGATGAATTTTTATTTTCTGTCAATTCCATGCCTTGGTTTGCTAACATTGTCAATTTTCTTGTAACAGGTAAGATGCCGCCTCAGTGGACACACCAAGACAGAAAAAAGGTTTTGATTAAGGTGAAAAATTTCTTTTGGGATGACCCATATTTGTTCAAATATTGTTCTGATCAAATTTTTCGGAGATGTGTACCCGACAATGAGGTGAGTAGTGTCATTAAATTTTGTCATTCAGAAGCATGTGGAGGTCATTTTTCTTCAAAGAAAACAATTGCGAAAATCTTGCAAAGTGTGGATTTTATTGGCCCACTTTATTCAAGGACAGTTATACTTTTTGCAAAAGTTGTGAAAGTTGTCAAAAATTGGGATCTATTTCTAAAAGAAATATGATGTCTTTGAACCCTATCATTGTCATTGAAATTTTTGATTGTTGGGGAATTGATTTCATGGATCCATTTCTATCATCTTTTGGATTTGTGTACATTTTGGTTACAGTTGATTATGTCTCAAAATGGATTGAGGCGATTCCATGTCGGCACTATGATCATAAAACTATTCTAAAATTTTTAAAAGAAAATGTTTTGAGTTGATTTGGAATTCCTCGAGCTATCATCAGTGATGGGGGAACACATTTTTGCAATAAACCATTTGAATTCTTAATGAAGAAATATTGCATTACCCACAAAATTGCAACCCCTTATCATCCTCAGACAAGTGGACAAGTTGAATTGGCAAATAGGGAGATTAAACAAATTTTGAAAAAAATGGTTAACCCAAATCGTAAAGATTGGTCTTTAAGACTAAACGATGCACTTTGAGCTTATCGTACTGCTTTTAAAACATCTTTAGGCATGTCTCCCTATCGGTTAGTTTATGGGAAATCTTGTCATTTGCCTGTAGAATTAGAGCATAAAGCATTTTGGGCCATTAAAGCTTTCAACTTAAGTCTTGATGATGCTTCCAAGTTACGCAAATTGCAATTGAATGAACTTGAGAAATTAAGAAATGATGCATATGAAAACTCAAAGATTTATAAAGTTAGAACAAAAGCTTTTCATGACAAATCAATTTTGAGAAAAACTTTTGAAATTTGTCAAAAAGTTCTGCTTTATAATTCTCGTCTTCATCTATTCCCTGGAAAATTGAGATCTAGGTGGATTAGTCCTTATATTGTCAAACATGTGTATTCTTATAGTGGCATAGACATTGAGAATCCTAGGAATGGTATTGTATTTAAGGTCAATGGACAAAGACTCAAACCATTTCTGGAACATCAAGTTGTTGAGGTAGAATCCATTTCTCTTTCTAATCCTTGTTATGAGTAGAATTTATTTTAATGTTGTTTCTTTCTTTTTGCAGTTCTTTATGTTCCCAGTTAAATGACGGATAACGGTACTCCGTGACTCTCAAGGTGGTTTGTTTTTCAGTTTTCCATAATAACTAATTTCTTCTCCTTTTAAAATGGATGTCATTCTCTCAAATCCAAGAAAACATTTTCCTTCTCTCCCTCTAAATGCTCTAACAAAAGTCTATGAAGCTAGGTGTGAAAGACTGAGATTGTTAATGTATAAAGGCATCCTAGAAGATATACGCTGGATAATCGAAGCAAAGGTTCGTTTAGCTGGTGAATCTTCAGATTCATTTATCCCATACATGCCTGGTCTTGGTAAAAGTTTATTTTCAAAAAGAAGAAGAGTAAAAAGAATGAAAGTTTGTTACAAGTGTGCACAATGGAATTGCAACACGCGATGTCGCTCTTTGGGGATGGTTTCCGTAAACAAAGAAGATAAAATATTCTTCATCAAGAATGGACTGAGTAAAGAGTCATTAGATAATATCTTATTGACTCTTGAGACGCATTCTTGTGGAATTGTGCAGCGTGAACTTCTTAGTTTATGGAATCTCTTCAGGGACGAGCAAGAGCGTTACAGTCTTGGGAATCTGACTCAAAAAGACATTGTTTGTCAATTTATAAGAAAATTGGATAGGAAGCTTATCCTCGACTCATAGAAGGCGTTTAAGCCGTTTCTGAACGTGAAACCAGAGGAAGATGTGAGCCACAATCACAACAACATGTATATATTATCTTGACATTTTCCAAAAAAGAAAAAAAATGAAAAAAAATGAAAAAAAAGAAAAAAAAAGAGAAAAAAATGAAATAAAAAAGGGCGAAACTTTGATTGTACTTGATCTTTAATTAGATTAGGAGCCCCCTTGCCAGTGGAGTGGCAGACCCGTCATTGACTCTGGTGGACCTTCGCACGCCGGTCGGTAAATAAGGTTCGTGTGCCATGCTCTGTAGAGAGCCGCGCAAGCATTCCCAGGTTTTAACCAAAGGCTCTGCTTGCTGATGGACAGAAAGAAGCATCTTGTGTTTGCATTCTCGCGTGACAATGCCTCTGAGCTGAATCCTGTGATTTAATGCCATGGGCTCTTCAGCGACCTCTCACTGGCTGTGGTCGTTGGTGGTAGCTATCAGATTTACGCACTTTAATTAGTGGCGTCGTAGCTCAATCCAAAATATCCCACAAGTGGGAGGGAGAAGAATGCCCAGATTGGCTGAGCCGTCTTGGTATTACTGCATTCATGACGCGCAGTATAAAGATCTTCCATGAAACTTATACATAAAGGTATGTAATCATTTGTTATTATTATTTTATCTTTGTATGATTTTGATGAATTTTGGTTTTGGACAGACAATCCTTTAGATGGGATCCTTTGGAGGTTTCTAGACTTCTTTACCCTGATGGTTTTCTTGAAGTAAAAAAAAAAAAAAAAAAAAACAAAAAAAATTATTATTATTATTATTTTTAAAATTTCAAATTTTTTTGACACCAATCAACCTACCTGTATAGGAGCTATTATTACTTTTTCTATTTTCTTCCTTATTTAAACACTTTATTTTCTTCACTTTCCTACAACTCATAATCATTCAAAGAGAGTGTGAGTGTAGAAATTGAGGGAGCTTCTTTTTCAGTTCGTAGATTTCTCAGTATCTGTGTATTTTGTGGGACAAGTTATGGGAATGGTTTAGAGTTTGTAAACGCAACAAGCGCTGTTGGTAGAACACTTGCTGCGAGGAACATTCGTGTAGTATATAGGGGAGGTTGCCTTGGGTTAATGGGGGCTGTATCATTTTCTGCATTTGTAAGAGGTGGTCAAGTTTTAGGTGTCATTCCTGAACCTTTAACTCGAAGGAACATCGTTGGAAAGACAATTGGACTGGAAATTCAGGTATCATCTATGCATGGACGAATGAAGGCGATGCTTGAAAACTCTGATGCATTCATTGTCTTACCTGGTGATTTTGGTACTTTGGAAGAAGTCTTTCAAGTTGTCTCTTAGGCTCAATTGAACATCCACCATAAACCCATAGGTTTGTTGAATGCTAATAATTTCTTTGATAATTTGTTATCTTTTATTGACCATGCTGTGAAACAGAAATTTGTCACACCTTCAGCAAGACGACTCCTTATCTCTGCTTCCACTATTGATGAGTTGATTGATAAATTAGAAGCTTTTGTTTATGAACCTGATCTAGTAACAGCTCAGATAGATTGGTCCGAAGGAAGCGGTGAAGGAAGTGGTGAAGGAAGCAAAATGAAAAAAAAGCCAGTCAAGACACTCCAACTATTTAACTAATTACAAGCTTTAGTTTTATTTATCATACTTTATTTCTGTTTAAATTTGTGTGAGGTTTTTCTTTTCAGTAATCGCAGCAACAGGTAATATATTCTATCATTTTTACTATCTATGTTTTGACATTGAGGACAATGTTGTGATCTGGTTGGGGGAAGGATGGTTGTAAAAAAAAACTCAAAAAAAAAATTAGGAAGTATGTTTGTTAATATGTTTATTGTGTTTATATTTAAAAAAATAGGAGTGTGTTTGTTAATATGTTTGTTGTGTTTGTCATCAATTTATTAACAACAAAAGTAATTAGGGATGACAGAGTAAGGAGTAAATTATTTACTCTTGAGACGCATCAAAAATTGGTGGCGGAGTAAGGAGTAATTGGGGTAGTAACTAGTTTGTGTGGAAGTAGCAATTCAAATTCAAGGAAATTTGCATGATTGAGTAAATTGTCTTCTTTCTTAAAATTCACATGCTTGGTTATGGATGTTGAATTGGTGGACTGAGAATGATAAAATTATGCCTTGTGAGATTTTGAGCCTATTGATGAATGGATTGAACATGTGTATCATTCTTTTCTTTCTTGTGTGAATTTCACTCATGAAATTGTTACTCTAGAACTTGCTTTGATTCTTTTTTAGACTACATTTTCATATGCATACATAAATATGATTGATGCATTTTTCTTGAAATAACTACTTTAATCAAATAGTCAGCCTTGTTTAGCAGCATGTTGTCTCAATATGATATCAAGCACTTTTATGACTTCTTAGAAATTCTCTGATTCCTGCCAACATAAAGTATTAGAAATGACCTATTTCCCCTTACTTAACCCCTTTGAGCTTATTTGACTATTCTTTGTTTCGAACTCATTATGTGTCTTAAATGAAAAACTATGTTCTTACTTGACCTTAGGGAATAAGAAAACATTAGTTTTGTCATTCAATGAGTTCTTGAACAAGTGTGGGGGTGTGTGTGCAGAATGGTTAAAAAAATGTATATATGATATTCTTTTTATAAAAAAAAAATCAAAAAAAAAAAAAAAAATCAATCAAAAAAAATTTGTAAAAAAAAGAGGGTCAACAAAGTAATAAAGGAAAAGAAAAGAATATGTAAAGGAAATTTGTATTAGGTGAAGTTGGGATGAATTTTCATACTTGTTAATTGAACTCAGCTCTCATGTTCTTTTATTCTCTGGTGTTTAACTTGTCATATCCATATTACCTCCTCCTTTACCTTAACCCCATTACAACCTTGAATAAAGTCCTCATGATTTATGTGTGCATGTGTTCTGAGTAGTGAAGAAGTAGAAGATAAGCAAGCTTATGGTAGTGCAATTTTCATGGGTTGAATTGAGTGAAATACCTACATTTTAAACACTTGAAGGATTGAGAGTGAATCTTGTGAAAATCTATCATTCTTGACTCATGCTTTTCAATTGAAATATCATTGTTTGTTGATTTGAGAAGTGAAGATATGTTACCTCATGAATGTTTTGATTACTCTTCATTTTTAAATATTATTAGAAATTGAGTCTTTTAGAGTGTTTAGCTTTTGAGTCTGTTTCGTTTTTTTTTTTGTGAGTGGTCTTATGTGTTTTGCTCAGGAGTGCAAAAATCTAAGTGTGGGAGAATTTGATGATCACATATTTGATACATTAATAAGCTTTCATTCTTAGTCATTTACACTCTCTATGTACTTAATTGATTGAGTTTTATTATGTTTTGTAAGTTTGGACTCAAATTGGACTTAATTGAATTTTTTAGCATGATTCATATCTTACACTGTTTCTGTATTTGAGCCATATCTTGGGCTGTAAGTGGTCTTTGGAGGTGATTCTAGTTTCATTTGAAAGATAAGAGAGAGTTCTACAACTTTCAAGAGTACCTCAAAGGCCCAATCACACGAGTAGATAACTCAAATTGGGATTGAAGCAAGAACCAGAGTACTTTTCCTGACAGCTTAATCTATGTGTACTATTCATCACATATTTCAGGATAGAAGTTGTAAAATGGGCTGAAATTTGGATGCTGAATAGTAAGACCAATATCTACAACTTTCATATTGAACACTTTTCCTGAATCGGACTCCTTGAAGGTGATATTGAGCTTGGAAGTCAGAACAGAGGAGCTGTGACTGGGCCTGGGCAGTGTTCAGTAATTTGAACGTATCTGGAGTTATAGAAATGATATTAGACTCAAACCAAAGCCATTTGAAAGCTAAGATCCAGGCCTACAACTTTTATGAAGACCACTTGGTTCAAAAATGACGAATGCAATGACTTCAGGGCTGCATGATTTCGGAGACAATGAATCTCCATAATTTCCCACTCACCTAAAGTCATTTGGCATTTTCCACTCATTTTCCACTCATCCAACCACTAATGACTCAGCCCCCTTGTCATTTTGTATCTCTAATCCTCTATAAAAGGGGGCATTGGCAGATCATTAAGGGTGTTAGATGTTAGTTACCAAAATGATGCCATTTTGTTACTAGGTTTTCTTGTAGTAATTTTCCTTTGTTCTAAATTAAAGTCATGTTCTTCTTCTTCTTCTTCTCTCTTTCTTTCTTCTTATCTATGAGTAACTAAGTTTCATTTTACTTGGGTGAAAGGGTGAAGCTCTTGGTAATAAAATAAGGTTAGATTTATTCTTCTCTTGTACTTAAATGATTTATATTTTCTAGTAACCATTATACGTATTGTATTTTGTTTCCAATAATTTAGAAACCCTCCTTGTAAAGTGGAGTTCTTGATTTATTGTAGATAAGAGATTAGACGACAATGAATGCTTTAACCCATTTACAAGCGGTGGTGTTAGAAACTCTCCTTATAAAGTGGAGTTCTTGATTTGTTGTAGATAAAATATTGGCACAATGAATGCTTTAACCCATTTATAAGTGGTGGTAATATTTTTAGGAAACATAATATAATTACGTATATTATTTTAATTGAACTTTTAATGTTGTATTTTTCGATTGGAACCTCTATGTTGCGAGGATTCTAATTGAGTTATAAAAAGAATTAATCTTACCTTTATTTTATTTACCGATAGTGAATCTTTTTACCCAAGTAAATAATTTTAATCGTAGTAACAAAATATTTACTTCACCTTAATTAATCTTCAACAATTCTCTGTGGATCGACCTCGGACTCCCGAGAAATTTATTAATTGAGACAACTTGCACTTGGATTTGTAAATGCGACAATTGAAAATTGTGCATCAATTAACTATAAATTTATATATCATTAACTAAGTATAAAAAATGATATTAAAAAGTGATATAAAATGATTATTTATCTAAAATTATACATACCTATATATCTATCTACATATGAATACTTTAAAAAGTAGCTAGTAGTATTATATATGTTGTTAACCCCTTTATTTGTTAAAGCAAAGTTGATGTGAAAAGCTGAATTAGCCGGCCAAGGCCGACCGGCCGGCATTTAGAAAAGTGGGATGTGGGAGGTCCAAAACGACTGTAGTATTCTTTAAAAAGAAAATATTCCATTTGGACACAAGCTTCTCAAGTTCTTGGGCACTTCATCCCATAACACACTGCCAATTATGGGATCCTCTATCAGTTGCTGCGGCACAGAGAAGGTCGAAGAAGTGTATGTAAAATTATGTTTCTCCATTTCTTTATCAATGCTATATATATATATACATATAAATTAATCATCAAAGTTGTTAGCATGATCATCAATCTTATTTTGCCATCAAATTTGTGCATTTGATTTTGTAGGCCAACGTCATTTGGTGTAGTTAACAATTCATGGAGAATATTCACATACAAGGAGTTGCATGCAGCTACCAACGGATTCAATGAGGACAATAAGCTTGGTGAAGGTGGTTTTGGAAGCGTCTATTGGGGAAGAACTAGTGATGGTCTTCAGGTACAGATAGAAAATCCTAGGCCCCCCAGTCTTGTCCACAGTGCATTCATTATTGGGAAAGTCAATGACATAGTGCAAAACTCAATCTCAATTATTAACTGATCTTAATGGAAATTACAGATAGCGGTGAAGAAACTGAAAGCAATGAACTCAAAGGCAGAGATGGAATTTGCAGTAGAAGTTGAAGTTCTTGGAAGGGTTAGGCACAAAAATTTACTGGGTCTTAGGGGCTTTTGTGCGGGGGATGATCAACGGCTTATAGTCTATGACTACATGCCAAATCTCAGCCTGCTCTCTCATCTCCATGGTCAGTTTGCTGTTGAAGTGCAACTGGACTGGAAAAGGAGAATGAAGATTGCAATTGGCTCTGCGGAGGGCATATTGTAAGCTTCCACTGACTTTTCATTTTTCAACAATTTATATATATTTTTTCTGATCATAAAACATGCAATCCAATTATGTTGACTAGAATAATCTTGTTCAATTTTGTGTTTAATTGGCCTCACTTAAATATTTTCCATTATGCCATAGGAATTTCTGTTTATAAATGAGTACAATTATAATTTAATAATTTTGTAAGAAGTATTTTCTATAATCTAATAATAAGACAATTGGATATTTAGAGTATGTTTGGTTTAACTGTGAAATATTTAATTATTTCAATAATTGATTATTATATAATTGATTATAATAAAATTAATTTTATGTTTAAATATATTAATTGAAAAATAATTTTAAAATAATTTATTTCTTTTGAATAATATAAAAAAATTATTTTTATACATTAAATTATAAAAAAATATAAATTAATTAAAAAATTATTTAATTAAAAATAAAATAATATTTATATCTTAAAATAAAAATAATCTCAACCGCTTTTGCAAATAATGCTCTCATCGATAACTTCTGAAAAAAAAAAACTGTTGCTGCAAAAAAAAAAAATTACATCAACAGGTTTTACTCACCTCACCCAAACATGTTGCAATTGCAAATGGTTGCAACAGCTTTTATGAAAAAAAAAAACTGTTAGAGGGCATATAAAAGTTAAACCAAACATGCTATTAAAGCATGTTTGATAGGAGTAAGAATATATAAGAATGAAAATAAACTATCTATTCAGACATGGATCTTAAACAGCAAAGGATTTGCACCGTTAAAAAATAAATTTGTGAGCCATCACGTTATAAACTGTAGCAATTTATTTTAGAAATGTAGTGGATCCAGTGTGTCATGAACAGGGTGCTCTGCTCACTGGCCCTAATCGGTACTTTCACTTTTGAAAAAAAAATAAAATTGGAAAGGATGGCCTCACTGCAAAAATGACCTTTTAGTTTTGATGTCTTAAATACTCTAGTAGCATAAATAGGTTGTATTGTATAGTAATTAAAATTAAATTAAATCTTGCTATGCCTGTTTCAAATGCTAAAATTGGGCGACCTTCTACTCTCTCCTTCTGTTGCTAGGTACTTGCACCATGAGGTCACACCCCACATCATCCATAGGGACATCAAGGCAAGTAATGTGCTTCTGAATTCAGATTTTGAGCCTCTAGTTGCTGATTTTGGGTTTGCAAAGCTAATCCCAGAAGGAGTTAGCCACATGACTACCCGTGTTAAGGGCACCTTGGGATACTTGGCACCTGAATATGCCATGTGGGGAAAGGTCTCTGAAAGCTGTGATGTCTATAGCTTTGGAATTCTTCTGTTAGAGCTTGTAACAGGAAGAAAGCCCATAGAAAAGCTCCCGGGTGGGGTTAAGAGAACAATAACTGAGTGGGCTGAGCCTTTGATAACCAAAGGAAAGTTTAAGGATCTGGTTGATCCAAAGCTCAAAGGGAACTTTGATGAAAATCAAGTCAAACAAGCAATCAATGTGGCTGCTCTTTGTGTGCAAAGTGAGCCTGAGAAGCGACCAAACATGAAGCAAGTGGTTAACCTTCTGAAAGGATGTGAACCTGATGGGAAAGTGACGAGGATGAGGATAGACAGTATCAAATATAATGAAGAACTATTGGCACTTGATGAACCTAGTGATGACGACGATGATGGAACCAATGGCTATGGTGTTTTTAGTGCCATTGAGGTCCAAAAGATGCATGATCCTTACAAACTTAGGGATAACAAGAAAATGGGCTAAATATATATATATATATATATAATATATATATATATATATATATATATATATATATATATATATTAATTAATATAGTAAACTTATGTCTTGTGAAGCCTTTTTATCTATTGGCACTTGAATCAACTTCCAGGTATAATTTTTCTGTAACAAGTTCTCATCTTATTCTTTCAAGGCCAACTCTCATTTTATTTATACAATCTTCAAATTGATATTTCTCATTTATGACAAGCGGGCGACACTATACCTGTATTAGTATTAATACTGGCTAGCTATATTATAAAATAAAAAAATAAAAATACTAACAATATGTTTTGTGTATTACTAGAGATTTAGAGCCACACCTTTATTTGTATTTATTCATCAGAAAAGAAAAAGAAAAGGAAGTGTGTTTTTTATGTGAGCATTAGACCACTTTTATTTATTGGAATTTATTAAACACAAATATAATGGTAGATCCATACAATGTGGTATGCATAAGTAATAATAAAATAATCATATAATATTCACAAATGGTGAAACAATAATTGATTTTTTAAAATGAGGACGCGAGTTAAAATAATAAAAAAATTCTTATGAAGAGACCGCCAAACTCTTATATTCTAATAATTAAGTGATGATTAGTTTCTGTGAGGATATCTCATAGTTTTATTAAAAATATAGTTGTATAATGAGTTGAAATTAGTTCAAATTGTATGATTATTTGTTCTTTATTTATAATTACTATTACAATTTTGCTTTTTTTTTAGTTTAACTATTTAAGAAAGCCAAAATAAATTTTTTTAAAAATAAGGCATTGAATACATTAAAAATTGAAAAAAAATTACTATTTATCTTATTTTTATTTTAAAATGTCTATTTTTACTTTCTTAACAAATACTGTAAGAACATTTGTTACCAAAACTTGATTTTTTTATTACTTTCTAATTATAAATTCACCCAAAACTCTCGCTAAATGTCCTGAAACACACAGTGAATACGTGTCAGCACAATAATGATTACAGTTAAATTATAGTTCTGGTTTTTTTAAATGATGATGTGTCAACGAACTTCAATTGTCTCTCTCTTTGCTTGAAATTAAGGCATTCTTCATATCTTTTCAATTTATTTTTGAAATTGTTAGAAATTTCAGCTGTGTGGGGTTTAAGGAAAGATGAATTATCCATGTCTCGGCAGTTCCCTAATCCAAATCCCTTTGCCCTCTCACCTCCAGGGTTAGGTGTGGCAGACTGGCAGTACGTTGTCGTGTCTTGCGCAACATATTTGGATGCTAGGTGAAACTGCAGGACTTCTGTCGTTTTAGCTTAAACTTTATAAAGTTTTGTCAAATCAACAAAAAATGAACTTCGTTACAATTTTTTAACGTTTGGGATCAAAAAATGCGTTAGTACATTGTAGTGTCCCTTCAAAAAATGGAGTAACAAATGACTCATTCTATATACTAGATTTACTTCGAAGGTCATGTATATGGGTGTGAAACTATTTATTGATTCATAAATGTGACTTCTCCGATGTAAAGTCCACTTTTTTTTTTAAGCAACCACGATTATCTCTTGCCAGCAACAGCAATACATGTTCTAGTTTTCTATAGCTCTGAATTACAAAATCAGCATAATTATTTAACGAATCTTGAAGTGAAAATCTCACATGCTTATTCAGAAGAGGCAATTCTTATTCAGAAACAGCAATAATTGGATTTAGAATGACCTTATCTTTCTTGGAAGGGAGAAAATTATAAAAGGAATCCATTCTTTCGTAGCACACTAGATCGAAGGCCATCTGTTTTAGAATTTTTAAATGCTATATGTTTCTTAGTTAATGAAAATATTCTTATAGGAGGATTATATGATGCTCACAAATCATCGGAGAGTATCCATATTTACAAAGTTGTGACCTCCAATAGCTTTTTTTTTCTAGAATTTTGTTGTTATTTATAAATATTATCATTTGAAATTTATAAATTTTTTTTATGTACAATATCTATGGCAAAAAAAAAGATTAATCCCACTTATTATGTATAAGTTTGAGTGTATGTAAATATTAGTAGTTAAATATTATAAAAAAAATTATATGTAGATATAAACCAAACAAAAATTTTAAATTTGATTGATATTTCTGAAAATTTGATTTATGATATGATACAATAGCATCATTTGATTCATATAACTAATCCCACCTAATGAAAAAAGTCTTGGATGTTGATGTTGTACATATAAACCAAACCTACAACTTGTTCATTAAGATTTTTATTATTATATCAGCAGGTTGTAGATTGTAAATCTCACCATTTTTTTTTTTTTATATCAACGGTGATTATGCCATGAAAAACCGATACTCGTACTCGAAGGCAAACCCATTATTATAAGTTTACCTCACCTATGTAAATTAAAAGATGAAAAGCCAATTTTATAAGTTCTAATTACTAATTATCACAATTGTGATAGATTTTCGGCTCATCTTCATCCTGTTACAATTCGTTGTATTATTTCTACATAACTAGGTACCTTACGGCCCCATTACAGTAAAATAAGGCCTCTGATGCTGTTGTGCATGACAAAAATAATGAAGGCGATGTGCCAACGTTGCAGGGTTTGATAGCGAAATAGAGGAAACAGTTATACGGAAATCTTGGCCACTTTATCCATCAGAAAAGAGAAAACAGTTAGTGTCCTCCCAAAGTTTCATTGATGATAAAGTGATGAGAAGGCTCTTCTTTTCGAGAGTGGCAAATAGTCCAATAGGCTTTCCTACCAAATGGCAGTAAAATAATCATAATAATAAAACCAAAACAAAAGAAGAAAAGGTACTTTGTTTACTAAATTTGAAGGGGAGCTCCGTTTTTGGCTTACATAGCAAGATAAATCAAATACGTGCCCACCACCTTTGCTTATACCCCAAAGCACCCAACTACAGCACTTAACTGTCACCAGAGAGAGAGAAATACAGACTAATCAGTTCTTCTATCGTCACCCTTAAAGGCTTTTTATGCTTCTCAAACAAGTATAATAGAATTGGACATGGGGTTGGCCTCACACCCTAACTGAATTTAATCATGCTCTTCCTTACACTACTTATTCTTAAGCTGAGAGTGAGAATGCATTCGTCCGTGGGTGACAAGAATCAGCAGAGCAAATAATTCCATTTCTCTGCACATACTCAACGGTGTCTGAGCCTGTTGGCCAATTTTGAATTTACATTTGACAATGGTACTTCCTTCCCCTACTAAAATACTAATTGGCCTCTCCTTAGACCCTGATGACAGCAAGGAGCTTCTTTCATGGGCAATAAGAGTTCTAGCCAATCCAAATGACAGCATTGTGGCCGTGCATGTTCTTGGTTAGTCACTATTTTTCTATCTAAAGTTCAATTTTGCAGCTCATTTAGTTTCTTATTACTTATTATCACTCATTCAATTTATTCAATGGTTTTTAAATATTATTCACATACTTAAGATTCTAGCATCGATGAGCGACATAGATCAAAGACCATCTGTTCATACCGTGAATTTTTAGTGTTGTAATAGCCTGCAAGTTTGTTAAATTACAGTTGCTGAGGATAAGAAGAAGCGCGTCTCAGTCAGAAGAAGGCAATCACAACTTAGGCAGGCAAAAGCGTATGTTATATCTGTGCTTGGAGAATTCGCACAGACCTGTTGGTCTAAGCAGGTATAATCTCCACCAGGATCAAATATATGAATATGTATTTCCCTCTCTACAAAATGGGCAATTTTTTTTTTTACAATCCTATATCATATAAAGATTGGACTTCAACATGCTTGCTACTAGAGTCTTGAGTCAAAGAATGCTCATGAAAACATCATTATCAGGTTAATTTGGAGGCCAAAGTGGCACTCAGTTCCACAGTAGGTGGAGGTTTAGTGGAGGAAGCCAAGTCCATCTCTGCTGACTTTCTTCTTCTTCGTGGCTCAAGAAACAAAACAAATAAGTAAGAACTGAGTGATGTAATGTAACAGTTATCAATTTTCATGATAAAGATCAGACATGATAAACCCCCTTCAATTTTTCTTATCTTTCTTAGGATTGGAACTTCTAAAGGAATTACTAAGTATTGCTTTGAGCATGCACATGAAGGCTGTACCGTGGTCTCAGTTGGAAAATGTACAAAAGCAGACCAAAGTGCTCATTCAAATTCAATGCTTTCTCAAGGTAATTCAATTCTCTGGAATAACGTAAGACAATACAAGTTACATTGGATAACAAATCCCTTAAATGAGATGCCTTTTATCTTTTCACTAGCAGATAATCATCAACCAAGTTCAAGGTGGTTAAAGAAGGATGACCAAGGTGACAAGGCACAGAGCCGTTCACCAAGAACGGTACTAGATGCACTCGAGGGACAATCAAACAGCACAGAGGATGATACCTTTAGCACTAGGGTCTCAAGCATCACAGATACCCCTTCATTGGGTTCAAAGATTAAGAGCCAATCCAAGTTGAGAAAAACAAAATCCCCATTCAGGCTCATAGCCTCATTCCTTGGTTCGCCATTCAGAAGAAAAAACAACAACATATCCAAAAATAAAAAGCGTCAGCCTTTGTTGAAGTGCTTCAGCTATGAGCAGATATCCATTGCTACTAATGACTTCCACCAAGGTATATAGCCTTGGAACCTCTAATTCATGTTATTTTATAATTTGTGAGCTATTGTAGGAAACATTGCAATCAGAGTCCTTATTCCTTTTTCATTTTTCCAAACAACAGATAATTTGGTTGGTCGAGGTGGGTACTCGGAAGTATACAAAGGTGATCTTTCTGATGGAAGAACCATTGCTGTGAAGAGGTTGGCCAAGGACAACAAGGATCCTAACAAGGAGAAAGAGTTCCTTATGGAATTGGGTGTTATTGGACATGTCTGCCATCCTAATACTGCAACTTTAGTGGGCTGCTGCATTGAAAATGGGCTCTATCTGATTTTCAATTACTCTCAAAATGGAAACTTGGCAACTGCATTGCATGGTGAGGAAGCCTTGTACTCCAATTCCAAATTTTACTTTATTAATATGATTTTTCAAGAATTAATGTTTGCTATGTCATTTGAGATTAAATGCATTGGAATGATTATCAGGTAAAGCAGGAAATTCACTTGACTGGCCAATCAGATACAAAATTGCTCTTGGAGTTGCAAGGGGTCTCCATTATCTTCATAAATGTTGCAAACGCCGAATAATTCATCGTGACATTAAAGCCTCCAATGTTCTCCTGGGTCCTGATTATGAACCACAGGTAGAATAACAAATCAAAACATTTGCAGTTGGAAAAACAACATTGTTTTTACATAATTCAATTCATTCAACATACGCTTTTACTTTTTATCTGTCTTAGATTACCGATTTTGGGCTTGCAAAGTGGCTTCCAAACAAGTGGACTCACCATGCTGTTATCCCCGTGGAGGGCACATTTGGATACTTAGCACCAGAGTACTTCATGCATGGAATCGTTGATGAGAAAACAGATGTTTTTGCATTTGGAGTTCTGCTTCTGGAGATTGTAACTGGACGGAGACCTGTTGATTCATCAAAGCAAAATCTTCTCATATGGGTAATCAGACCTTTCATGAAAAGACACAAATGGCAAAAATTTCATTTGTCACATGGAAAAAGAAGAAGAAAAAAATGAACCAACATTAGTCCATAAACATAATAAATCTGATAGAACCTTTTCATCCATAAACAAGTTCATTAGAATTTTTTCCTCCTTAAATTGGTTAAGCAAAACATTAATCCTCTTGCTAATATACAGGCAAAGCCTCTCATGGAATCAGGGAATATTGTTGAACTAGCTGATCCAAAATTGGAAGGTAAATATGATGAAGAGCAATTGTATAGGGTAGTGCTAACGGCTTCTTACTGTGTGAGACAAACTGCCATGTGGCGTCCCCCAATGAGCGAGGTGAATGAACAATATCTAGCCATGGACATGTTTAAGTTCCTCTCAACAAAATTACACTTCACCTAAATGAAGATTTCATTTTTTTTTTTTTCCTTCTTTTTGGTTTTTCCACAGGTGTTAGAGCTGCTAACCAATGGCCAAGACTCTGAGGTTGGAAAAAGCTGGAGGATCCCAAAGTTCACTTCTGATGAATTAGATGATTACTCTATGGTTTTTGGATATGATGTCCCCTCAGACATATCTCTGGAGGATTATTTGTGAGAATGAAATGTAGGTTCAGTTTCAAATTTCTTTTCCATACTTTATATTTTATGTTTGTTACAGGAGGAGTGTAGTAATAAAGCAAGTAGCCTCACCCAAAAAAAAAAAGGCAAACAGTAGATCAGAAGTTGGTTCTTTATTTTTGTAACTTAATTATGACTTTTTTTTTGGGGGGGGGGGGGGGGGGGTTATTTTGTACGCCTTAGTCTAGTCAGTCTTGGTTGAGCAAATATGGAGAGTATTTTCAATCTTTTTTGGGCAAGAAGATTAGAATTTAAGATTTTAGGGAAATATTTTTATCATGAGAAATTTGTGTGTTTAATTTGGTCTTTATTAAAAAAATGGAATTTTTGTTTGTACCTATGATTTTTTGTGTACAATTATTATATCCTTCCACAATTTTTATTCTTTTTTATATTTACGTTTTTTTTCTTTTGGGGAGGCGATTTTTTTTTTTGGGGGTCAACGGGGCAGCAAATTTCAAATCCTGTTAGCTAGCGGCTATGTGGTGGGCTAAACCAACAGATGACTTAAAAAATGAGAAGCCCAAAACAATAGATGATATCGCTTCCAAAAAGAAATTTTGAAGTACTAGTATTGAATTTGCGCTTTGAATGTTAATTTGAAAGCCAATGTGTATAGTTAAATTTTTAAACTGGAAGCGCATCTTATTTTGATAAGCCATCTATTAAAATTCAAAAGGCATGTACCAAAAAAAGAAATTAAAAAGGCACATAGTGGTTTACTCTTTCTTTAAAAATTTCTTAATTTTGGGGTGAATTAACGGGGCCAAAGCCCATAAAGAAAACTACAAGCTAATCAGTCTGGGAGTATAAACTCCCATTGCATCAGATAAAAATAACTCAGCTCACCAAAAAAAAAGAAAAAAAGAAGATAACAATAACTGACTAATACCAACAACCAACAACAATGTCAACTGGACAAATAAGCAAGCTTTTGGGGACACCGTAAAATTCAACATAATACCTTTTAAATTAAAGAGAAATTTAATATAATAATTTACTTATAAAGGGGTAAATAGCTTCTGTCAACTTAGGCTCCAACTAGATCTTTGGGACTAAATGTTATCCTGTGCTTTTTTTATTTTTTTTTACTAGAAAATTTAGGGTAGGAAAGGTTGCCTCGTTCTTAAGGTCCAAACTCATTAAGAAATAAGAATTTCTACGAACGTAATCGAGTCATTTTCCACAAAAATAAAAAATGCTAGAGTACATAAACAAAGCAGAGGACCACCACCAACATCTCAAGCCCTAAGTTTGGATTTTAGTCTTTCCGTTCACATGGTAGCCTACATAAGCATGAAAAGAAAGGCCCAGATTGATCCAATTCCAAATACAACTTTAAGAGACCACCCCTGCAACCCATGCCCCTCACTTGTTGCAACTTCACTAATCCTCAATCCCCTCAGTCATGGAGATGGAGGAATGACCATTCCAAATTGAGAGTAAGCAATTACGTTCAAGAGAAGGAGACCAACCCCTAACATATTCTATTTAACTTAATTTGTGGAGTCCCCAATACCCAAATCTAGATGTGGATGGGTTTTATGTTGCTGTCGGGCAATCACTATTACTTGCTATGAGCCTTTATTTTATTTTACATGTTTTTTCTTTTCTTGGGTATATTATTTTAAGTGTTTTTGGTATTATTGTATTAGGGAATGAGCTGAAGTGTTGTGTTGACTATGCATACCTTAACTTTGTGGGCTCCTATAGTGGGGGTGATGATGGCGACAACTGGAATGGACCACTTTGGACAGTGGTGCTGCAGCACGACAACTGAGCCCATAGGAGATGGCTTGGGCTGGTGGCACACGTGAAGGGGATGTGGGGCGGGCCCACTGTGGAACCCATTTGATAGCGACCCTATGTGCAGCAAGTAGACCGACACTTTTGATTTTTTGACCAAACTATCCTTGACAACAAAATTGTTTATTAAATTATTATATTTTTAAAATTATATATTAAAATATCACTCTTTTGTTAAATATAACATTTTTTATATTTTTTTTTTCACATAAAAAACATCATCTAGGTTGATGCTTTTACATAAATAATTTTAAAGTATTTAATGTTATTTAATACATAATTTCAAACACTTTGATATTATTTATGTAAAAGCGTCAATATAAATGATGTTATTTAATAAATAATTTCAAATATTTAACGTTATCTCTGCATTAGGCGATAACGTAAATGACGTTATTTGTAAATAAAAAAAATAAAAAATATTACATTAAATAAAAAAATAATATTTTATATTAATTGTAATATCATATATTATATCTATTTTTTAATTAAATATTATAGGATGACAATTTGATTTGACTACTGATATTACATTAAGTTTTAATATGACTAATTATTTAGTATTAAAAAACTATTATAATATTTTTTGTCATATTACAAGTTCAATAATTTACAGTTAAGAGGAACCCAGCTTTAATAATTATAGTGTTTATGTTTTTTTTTTAATTTAAATAAAACAAAAACTATAACAAAATAATATTAAAATACACTGTCCATGATACATGGACTTTTTAAAGGCCCGAGACATATAACATGTTCCTATTAATTTATTCTATGAATGAAAGGCTTTTATTAGTTAAAGAGTTAAAACTTGTTATTTATTAAGATAAAATTAACGTTTATACAATGATAAAAAAAATTATTATTTGACGTTAGTACTCAAAAACTATTATACTAATTTAGCCTTTGAATGGAAGGTTTTTAATATTTAAAAAGTTAAAAATTATTATTTATTAAGATAAAATTAACGTTATATAATGATAAAAAGTTTATTATTTGATAACTAATTTTTTGACATGAAATATTTGGTGACTAATTTAATATAATAATTTTTAAGAATTAAATTACTAATGTTTTAAAAATTAGACAAAAATTGTTAAAAAAAAAATGGACCAAATGAAGTTTATTATATGAATTTATCTATATGTAGTCCAACCACACTAAAACTCAATGTAACGTCACTAGTGCAACTAAATTACCATTTTGTAATGTTTAATTAAGAAATAAATATAACATGTGTCATTATAATTTATATAAAATGTCATTTTTTTAATGTAACATTTTTTTTTGTTTACGTAGATAACTTCATTTATATTGACGCTTTCACGTAAATAATGTTAAAGTATTTAAAGTTATCTATTAGATAACGTCATCTGTGTTGACACTTTCTCGTAGATAAAGTTAAAGTATTTGGAATTATCTATTAAATAACGCTAAATGCATTAAAATTATTTACATAAAAGTGTCAATATAAATGACGTTTTTACATGAATAAAAAATATAAAAATATCATATTAAATAAAAAATAATATTTTAATATATAATTTTAAAAAATATCAATTTAATAAATAATTTTATCACTAAAAATAAAATAATAAAAAAACCACACCTTTTCGTCTTCGGTAATCCATCTCATAATAAGATAAAAAAAAAAAAAAAACTAGTGGTTAAATTAATTTTTTTCGCTTCAATTTAGGTGAATTAGTCTGTCACCCGTGAATTTCACAGGATATGTTTACTTTTTTCTTCTTTTATTCTTGTTGTGTTTTTTATTTTTTCAGATATTTTTTCTTGTTTTTTAAATTTTTGGATATCAAGATTTTTCGTAAAAAATATTAAATATATAAATAAAAAAAGCTGCTTATATTTATTGTTTATAATAATATATAATAATAAAGAGAAGGATGGCGGACAAGCTAATATTGTTGATATTATTCCATTTCTTGTTTTTCATTTGATTTATTGTCTGACCCTTGCTTTAATCGGATTTTAGCAACATGAAAAAGTAATTATTTAAGTTTGGTTGAATTGTGTGATAAATAGATGAGTGTAACAAATCCAAATTCTACATGTTTGATAAGTGTAATAAATTCAAATCATACATGTTCAAGTATCACTATTCAACAAATAAAGTTAATTGAGAATTAGAAAGATTGATTTGATTTTAATCAGTGATATTAAAAGAGATAAAAATCATTAAGTAGAAGTTAGTTTAAAGATTCTTATTATTTAAATTAAATTAAAAATAATTTAGATATAATAGATAAAACTCAATAAAAATAATATAAGAATTAGAAGAAAAGGAATTCACCAATGATTGACACATGTCATTGTTTGAACTTATATGGAATGTGCTTTATATATAATATATTTTAAATAAATTTTTAATTAGATCCCCATTAATTATAAAATTTTGTAATTAAGTATTTGAAATATGTAATAATAACACATAATGACTTGCAGATGATTATAAATATAGGTTTTAAAATTGGTCGAACTCGATAGATTAACTTGAATAGCTCGATAAAATAAACAGATTGTATAAAATAAATTTGATACAAAAATGAATTTTGACTCGACCTACCGCAGTGGGCAGAATTGGCATGCAAGCTCAATGTTTAGTTTTAATTAAGATATTATTATATAATTCAAATGAAATATAAAGATTTTGTCCTTTTTCAAGATATACATTAATATTTTTATTAAAAAATATTTTTATTTTAAGTTTGATAAGATTTAAAATATGCAAAAGAAAAAAAAATTGTATTAAAACATAAGAATACAATTTTTTAAGAGTTGAAAGTTAAAGAGAAAAAAAAATCAATATATATATATATATATATAACGCTGGCTGAGCCGACTTAACCCGCAACCCATTTAGGGTAGAGTTGAGCCACTAATTTACCAACATGCAACATTTCTGACTTGCCTCAACCCAAAATGTAATTGGCTAGATGCGATCCGGCTTAGCCTATTAAATAAACATTCATGCACAGAATCGAACGATTGTCAACTATTAAAGACCTATTTATTTTTTTTAAAATATAAGGATTTCATTAAAACTTTTAAACTATAGGAATCAATATAAAAAATTAGTAAAATTATAGAAAACTAAAGAGTAATTTAACCAAAACTAGTCCTATTCATATCAGTTTTTTATTTTCTCGAACAAAAAATAAATAAACAAATAATTGGTTGCTTGGATGCTTAGAATTGAATAAATCCCATTTGTAACTAGGCATTGAAGACTTATACATTTTGGTCTTCAATTCATGTTCCATCTCACCACCTCAACTTAATTCAATGATTGATATAACAGAACTTTGAATTAAGTGTATCAAGTTCAAGTGAACAAATGGTATAAAAGAATGATAATATAAAAGCTTGCATGGATCAACCTATTCATTGATTCTTTTCTATAAGAAGATGACCAGATATGTAATATACATATGTTTTGAGCAAAACTCAACTGGGGTATTTTTTTTATTTTTTTTCAAACAGAAGGTAAAACCAGGATATGCAAAAGCATATTAAGCACCTCTGCATGTAATCTGTGCAAGGCCTTTGGTTCTAAATGTTGGCAGGTGGTTCATATATGGGAATTATATCACCAGCCTTTCTATTCAGAGGTAATTAGGGACAAAGCCATGCTTATAATTGAAACCATTTTGTCCCGCATGCTATCTTTCTTAAGAACGAAGGATTTGACAACAGCTTGTGATAAGGGTTCTTATGGGTTGTGTGCACTAAAATGTTCAGATTTGTAGTGTAAAGGCTCAATCAGACTTTCAGTCATCCTGTCCTCTGAAGACTGAGTGTAGGATCCAGGCTGAAAACTATCTCCGGGTAAAGTAGATTTGCTGAATTCTGCACTATCACAATAGATAAACGGCGGTTGTGTTGGCTGAGTAATTTCATGATTGTCAGTAATTATTTTTACAACTACTGACATTGATGGTCGCAACTCTGCAGATGCTTGTGCACAAAGCAGCCCTATCTTAAGGAGTTTGCATGCTTCCTCTATCGAATAATTTCCCTCAAGGATTGGATCAACAATGTCACATAGCCTATTTGATCCATAAAGGTTCTAAACCTTGTACAAAAGATGAAAAGAAAAATGATCATCAGCCTCTGATAAGTCTTAGAACTATGAGAGCACTTGTCATGTAAAAAGCACAAAATGAATTAGTAGCAGTATGCCAAATGATATAAAATATCAAAATATCATTATTTTTTAAACTATTTATCAAAATATCATTGTTTTTGCCATGTTGAAATATTTTATTTTTTATTGGTCTACGTAGGATGCGCCAAGTCAACATGTGCATCCAAGATGAATGCTCCAACACGCCTGGCGCATCCAACGTGGATGCGCTAAAGAGGGTGGCGCATCCACGTTGGATGCACCAGGCGTGTTGACGCATCCCTCTTGGATGTGCATGCTGACTTGGCGCATCCCTACTGGATGCGCATGCCTCTTTGGCGTATCCAGCACACAGCTCTGCTTCTAATTATCATATAATCGTGTCTAATTAAATTGAAATTTTTGACTTTGAGACACGGGCGTGTATAGTGATCACACAGCCGTGTCTACAAAAAATTACATTTTTCATGTTGAAAATGTTGTGTCGTGTTCTCATATGGTCGTATGAGCCTTGTTGATGTGAAAAATAAACTAGTTTACCATCAAATCATTTGTAGTATGCTTAAATAATTTTTATATTTTTTTATTTCGTTAAATATTATAATTTAACTATACGTAAAATAAAAGCTGATACAATGTGTCTAATCTCAATTAGGTCAAGTCTCAACCTAATTAAATCTAAGGCCGAGTCCAAGTTTAGAAAATTGGGTCAATGAAATAATCAAGTTAAACTTTACTAATTAAATCTAGTCATGAGCAACCATGAGCACCGTTAGCGTATTGTAATCAATCAATTTTTACACTTTGGATTGATTTTAAAAATCGAAGTTGATCATACTCTTAACGTCATGACTGGTTCAGGGGCAAGAATACCATCCTAAAGCACCTAACAAATTCAATTAATCTTAATAGTTCAAACATTATGATTCTATGAAAAATTCGACAAAATATCCCTTAAAAATTAGACGTTCTCAAAAGTATACAATCTTGTATAATGAAACATATTTATATATATTATGATTTCCATATCAACAGAATATGTATAAGATGCATAAGCATAACAGAAGCATTTATACATATACATACAGTTATCCCGGTTTAAAAAAATGTAATAAATGGATAATAAATCCATACATGAAGTGCAATGAATACATTAATGAAAAGGACCAGGGTTAGGATGTGGTGGTCTGAGAGGGGGATCATAAGAAGGTCATGACTGTGATAGGTGAGGATATGGTGGGTAACCCATATACGGTGGATATGGAAATGACGATGTAAGGATAAAAGTCAAAGGATATGGTGGATAAGTGTAAGCAGGTGGTGGGTATGCTGTAGGTGAATAACCTGGATATGGTGGGTAAGATAGAGATGGTGGCTGAGATGGTGGATAAGTAGCAGTAGTAGTGGATGGGGGCTAAGTCCTAGGCACACTTGAAGAATCAGAGTCCTCTAAAGGTCGTAGTCGTGATCGAGTACTCGCTAACCCTCTCCTTCTACGGCGCGGCCTCTGCTCATCGACTGAAGCTAATATCTCCTCCATGAACTGTAGAAGGCTAGCCATACTAAATCCCGAATTAGGGTTCCTAGCCGAAGCATGGACGTTCTCTACAATGTCAGCCTAAGACACAGATATAACACCTGTCATCATCAATACAAAATACATTTAGCAAATAGTATAGCATATTGGTAAAAAACTAACCACAAACCCAATAAATGCACCTACGAGGAATTCAATGTCTGGTAATTCTTTTGTACCAGCGTATGTACTCATATTGCACAGTGAGGGGAGGTCCCAACAGCCTTCCATTAATACATCTCTCCCTCCGACTGTCCCAGATGGCTATGTGTGGTAGGTGTGTAACTCGCCAATCATCGTGATGTCGTCCTGCCAATGTAATCGAGTACAACTTTCAGGTTGGTGTGGTCTCCGCGGTATTGGTTGGTCCAGACCAAATTGACACATCACCCTATCTGGCTGGTGCCACTCAGCAATGTGAAAAAGGATGAGTGGAATCACTGCCAATATAATGTCTCTACCAGCGACGCAAAAATCTGATAGTGAAGCCACAATCTCATCCGTATAAAGTTGCCATGTTATCTGCAAAATGATATGTTCAAAACATTAGAAAGCAAGCCAAAATAACGTGCATAAATCAATGTAAACATATACTGACCTCGTCACTCTTCAATTGATCAAAGAATCAGCGATAATACGGAAAGACCACCATTTCATTCAACACATTGTGTTTATGCGACCTATTTAAATGTCAAAGTAATATGATGTCAACATAAGTATTACATATAACAAACTAATATAAACAAATGATATTTTGATAAACTTACTGAAATCCCAATAGACGTTGGTGACCACGATCGGCAGTATAGGCAGCCAGCAGGACAGAATCAGTATCATCTATAAGTGTAGGGACCGAGGGTGAAAATCTGTGTCAAACCCAATACTGCAACAAAATGCAAGCACCTCCAATCTCGTGCACGCTGTGGACATAATCAACGGTTTGCAACTCCACCACTGTGCCTGAGATGTCTCTTTGCATGACAAGTATCCATTTAGGCAACACCGCTGTGGACATAATCAATGATTTGCAACTCCACCACCTCCAATCTCGTGCACACTGAGGGTGAGGTCCATCATATTTTTCAATTTTTCACATGTTTGATTTCTTGCTTTGAATGGCCCTGACCCTTCAATTACAACTATCAGCACATCTTGGACACTTAACAATTAGCCGCTGTGTATCAGAATCCTCAACCTTATAATTATGATGTCTAATAATTGAATAATGTTTTAGGGCCAAGTTGACAACATCTTTAGAGGGGAATTGCAATCCAACATAAAATTTTTCATCTGGACTCCAAATACCACGAGAATATAATTCAGGTAGATTATCAGGTGTATTCAGCGCATCCCAGTTGATTTCAGAAAACTGAGGACATAGAAGCACAAACGTAGATTCAGGAGCAACTACCAATGGAGGGACTAGTAGTTGTATATTTACATCAGGGCTAGATTGATCTTCTTCTAAGTTAGTGTCTGTATCTTCACTCTCAGGCATTTCTCCTTCTTCATCGCTTGTGTCAGATAATACATCTGTCATAAGCGGATTATCGGATTCAAAATCTAACCTAAATGAGCTCCCTTCAGGCATTGCAGATGTACCAACTTATTGAGATTGTACTAGGACAGGAGCATGTGTCGTAGAGAATTGAGTGTTGATAGGGTACGATGATTCAGCAAGATTAGAAGGATCAGCTTGTAACCCTGTTTCAGAAGGAGCTGCAACAGGCTCATTGTGCTCACTCGTTTCTGTCTCGACATACAACTCCATGGAAGTTAAGTTAGCATGTTGATCAAAGTAATCAATCATGCAAGCAACGTCTTCATCATCTTCTAATGGAATACCTATCTATTTCAGTACATTGCTCCATTGTAGAAATCTATATACAACACTGGATACAACTTGATTTTCTTGGAACTTTAATTTTAAATAAATTCTCTTTTTCAGAAGTTCAAAAGTCGTATCACGTTGAATCATGATAGACTTAGACGAGGACTTAGGACATTAAGACCTTCATACATTTTTCCATTACCCTAACTAGAACAATAACATCTTAAATTTTTGAATAATAAAAACACGTATACAATACATTTAATGAAACAATCAATAATCAATAAACTACAATTTTAATCAATAAAATAACAAAAAAAATATACAATATACAAACAAATTTCAAAAATATATAAACCTAAACAAAATATAATAATACAATTTTAATCCTACAATAAAATAAAATATATACAATAAATCATAAAAACCTACAAAAACAATAATATAATGATAAAAATACTTACATATATAATCAACAAATGTTTTTCTCAGAAATTATAGCTAAAGGAGAGTTTGAGAAAGTTTAGAGAAATAAAAATTCTAGAAAGAAAGTGAAAATTTGATAAATGAGAGAAGTGGCCATGAGAGGGAAATGGGAGGTGGAGTTATGGGCGTGTGGCTTGAATGCGCCACAACGCTTGGCGCATTCACGTATGATGCACCAACACGCCTGGCGCATTCACGTAGGATGTGTCAACACGCCTGACGCATCCAACGTGAATACACCACACTCTTTGGTGTATTCACGTGGGATGTGTCAGGTGTGTTGGCGCATCCATATGGGATATGTAAGACGTGTTGGCACATTCTCTTAGGGGTGCACACGGGTCGGGTTGGGTCGGGTTTGGAGGTAAAAAATGTTCAAACCAATCAAATAAGGTCGGGTCGAGTCGGGTTGTGTTAATTTTTTTCGTGTAACCCGACCCGAACTAACCCGATGATAATCGGGTTGGTTCGGGTCGGATGATCGGGTGGTCGGGTTGATCGGGTTGGTGGTCGGGTTGATCGGGTTAGTGATCGGGTTGGTCGGGTTGGTGGTCGGGTTGGTCGGGTTGGACCGACCCATGAATATTTTTCAATAGAAATTACTCAAAAACGACGTCGTTTTTGGGGTAATCACATCGGGTCGGGTCATCGGTTGGTTAATAAAAAATAAAATATTTCAGTATGACAAAATTAATGATATTCTGATAAATAATTTAATAAATAAAAAATAAAATATTTCAGTATGACAAAATTAATGATATTCTGATAAATAATTTAATAAATAAATGTCACTAAAAATATTTTGGTTAAAAAGTTAAACATAAAATACTATGCAAATAATATTTTAGTTTTAATAAACAAGCTGTCAGATCAACCAAAATTGTAATCCTGTAACACGTCAGAAACGAAGCTCAGTGCTAGTTACACCTCGAGAAAATTTTAAGTAATCTAGAAGGGAGAGATTTCTTTATTGAATATATATCACTTTATTTATCAGTCTTATTATTTATTTAATTTTTATATATTTAATTTTTTAATTTAATCAAAAATTCATTTTATATTTCACAATAATGGTACATTCACGTATAAAATATTTTATTATATTTTTTGTATTAATATATAATATAAATATGATATACATATAAAAATTAATCACAAAATATTTGTTATTATTTATAATGAAAAGCATTAATGATTCACGTAAAGTAGTATATATTCAATAAAAATTGAATATCCAATTTTTTTTAAAACTAAAAATTAATAAAATACATTAAATATTTATTGACTAGTATTTTTAAGCTACCCGATAATAAGACCAATCTAATACACTTTCAGTGTTACAATATATATTGTATTTTCTCCGTGTACTTTTATTTATTTATTAAGATTGTTGTATAAAAATTAAGAAAATTATTAAAAGTTATTGATCATAAGAAAAATTAATTTGATTAACTTATGCATATTATTAAAATACTCAAAATATTATTATCACATACTAATCTCCTCTCTCATTTATTAATAGCAATAATAAAGTTATAAAAAATAATTAATGAATAATTAATTTTTTAAATAAAAAAGATGATATTGAGCAAAATAAAATGCCTGAATAGAAAGATAAAAATGGAGTTTTGTTTTATTTATTCATCATTTTAGAAAATAAAAAAACTAATTATTTTTTGAGTTTTATGTTTATACTATTATCTCAGCCAAATGGAATAAAAAACAATTTGTTTTATAGGAGAAAAGAAAAATTAATTGTTAATATTTTAAGTTTTATTAATAAGGCTTAAGACTCACTTAGTGAGATATCTAAATGACATCTTAATAGGGCCTAAGGATGGGTATAATTGTCAAAATAAATTGAATCGAATTAATTCAAGTATGTTTTAGATTAACATTTTGTTTATTTCAACTCAGCCAAACTCATTGTGAGTTATAGGTTGGGGTTAGCTCGTCCACCAACTAAGATTTTTTTTTATTAAATTAAAGAATTTAATATTTAAAATAATAAATAAAAAAATTTAAATTACTTTATTTTGAATTAAAGACAAATAAATTAAATAATTATTTCAATTATCAATTAGGTTTTAGACATACCTTATTAGAAAAATAATTAAAATTTGAATTAATGAATTAACTTGACCTAAAATGAGTTAACCTGATTTTAGGCTAAGTCACACTGACTTAAATTAAGTTCAGGTTTAATTTTTTTAACCCAATTTATATTTTTTATAAGACTATTAGATGAATCGATCCATTTTTTACAACTTTATAAAAAGGACGGGGGGATCGGATAAAGAAAATTATTATAAAGATTATTTGTAGAGATTAAATCATGTTATTTTCCTTATGTATCTTCAATTTTTACTAATAGAACTACCAATACAGGATAATATTTTAAGATAATTTAGTCACGTATAATTATATTTTTATGATTGAAATTATAATAATTTTCTTATTTAATGTACAATTACCTTACCTTAAATGTCATTATATTTTGAAAAGGAAAGATTAATAATAGTATAAAGCAATCAAAATATCTTGCTGGTAAAGCAAATTTATCTTCCACCATAGTGATGGGACCTGACGAACTGAGATGAAGATGCGCCCTCCCACAGTCTGACATACAAGAACGCCTATGGCCAATGTTCAGTGTACCTGTTATCTGTATGTGATAAACGTGATTTTAAGTAGCAATGTTATTATTTAAACACTTAAAATATAATATTTTATCAATACTTCTGTCACATTTAAGGGTAGAATCAGAAAACTTCAAGTGGGAGTGTTAATATACATTTATTTACAAATACTATAAAATCTTTACAAAAAGTACAAATTTTTTCTATTTAAAAAGACTTACTTAAACAATTTTACATAATAATTAAAGAAAACAAAATGTTTTAGAGTGCGGCCTCTCCGTTAACGTTAAGGTAGGTCTGTCCTTGCTTATATTGACATATAATAGATTTATTTTATTTTAAAATATAATATATTTTAATATTAATTTATACTTATATTAACATATAATATTTATATAAAATATTATATAACATGTGGTAAAACAACATTTTCCTTCTTATTACAATCTTATTATTTGACTATACTATGATATTCAATTAACATCTTTCTCAAATCACAGTCCAATACATTCATTCCATAATCAGTCACATTGTTTATCTAATTTTTATATTTTAATTTTTTTAACTCATTTATAAACTTATTTTATATTTCATAAAAATATTATAATTATATATAACTTAATTTGATATTTATCTCATATAAATATTATGATAAATATACATCTATTGTAATTTAAGTGAACAAAAATCATTTCCCATATGAAAGTACTGTACATTTCCTTACATTTACATTAAAATACGTTGTTTATACAAAATGTTCGATAGTAGTGTTCAAACAAAACATATTCCTTTTGGTTGCTTCCCTTACTTACGAACCCAACCTGTCATCAGTGTGATGTGAGAACCGATTTCCCTCCCCGTCAGTTACAGAAACTTCTAGAAAACACCCTCCATCAAAACTCTTTCCTCAAAAGTATATCCCTTCCCTTACTCCTTTGAGTTTGAGCCCATCATTTATTTCTCTTATTTTATTAGTACTACGGAAACAAAACCTAAGACCAGTGGTCGCCTCCTGATATTTGTAATACATTGATTAAAAAAATTAAAAGAGTCAAATTAAGATACCCTTCGTATAAGAAAAAGTTGATATAGTGGGGAGTGCCCCCCAATAGGGATGGGGAAAGAGATCCGTGATCCTATCGGACAAAGACACTTTTTACTGGAAAAGGAAAGCAGTGAAAACTGAAAAGAGTTTACAGTACAGATTCTAATTCTACACGAGATGAACATGAAAAAAGCCCCATAGAGCTTTAAAAAAAAGTAAATGGGCTTTTCTTGCAGAAGCTGAGACAAATCTTGCTCCATCAGATCAACGGCTCCAGCTGCATCATGTTCGCACTAATTCAACACTTTTTATAATAATCAACGGTTCCCAAATATTCATTCATCATTATTTTTGCAATACTAGAGAAGAGAGAGTGAGTTTGTGATGCACCCTCCTTCGTTGTTTACTAAAACGACGGCACGACGCCGTACTGAGTGTCCAGCAAGAGAGAGCCAGGGACAGCAGCAGCAGGGCTGTAGAGGCGGTCCACCTCGGAGTCGATTTCGGTCCGTTTGGCGAACCGGCCTTTGATCCTGGGCCGGGTTTCGGCGTAGGCCTTTCGCGAAGCGTATCGAATGGTCTTCTCGAACTTGCGGTTCTTCCTCTTCTCTCTGTACCTCAGCACCCTCGCTTCCCTATCCATCCCGCACAACTGCGTCGCCTGGATGCTACCCCCGGACACCATCCCACTTGAATCCGAACTGTTCCTACCGAAGGAGTACGACATGTCCGACACGTTCCCGTCTGGCACCACTCCAACATCAAGCGAAGACGAAGAAACCTGTCAGAAAAAAATAATAAAAAACTCAAAAATGTTCAGCACGTACCATTCGATTTTCTTTTGCCTGAGAATTTATCAGATAATGATTAGTTTAGTGGTACTTACGCTTTGGCTGATTGACTGTGATGGGTAGTTGAATGAGGATAGCTTTGATCTGCAAAAATCGATGTCGAAGCAACCCTCTGAGTGATGATTGATCACCGGAGCCGGAGCCGGAGCCGGAGCAGGTTTGTTTTGAACTGGAACGACGCTGTCGTTTCCGGCACTGTGGTTGTTATTGTTCTGGAAGGAATTATTTGAGTAATCGAAATCCAGAAAGGGATCCATTTCTGAGAAGAACACCTCCCTGGACTTGATGTCCGGGGCGTCCATCAGCTTGGACCCGAAATTCGGGTTGGGAATGAGCCACGCCGCTGCTCCAGAGTCGTCGTGGCTGAACCCGTCGGAGCCAATCCCGTCGTCGGTGGGGACCATGAAGCTGAAAGCGGCGGAGGCTTTCACGATGGACTCGGCGGAGTCGAAGAAGGGCTCCACGGGGACGCGCTCGTGGCGGCGGGCGAGGGGGTTAGCAGAGTGGATATCGGAGTCGCACGTGACGCAGAGGGCAGCGGCGTCAGCCTTGCAGGTGACCGCGGCGGGTGCTTGCTCGCACACCTCGCACATCCACACGCGCTCATGGCGCGACGCCAACTTGTTAGCGCAGTGAATCTTGGAATCGCAGGCGATGCAAAGAAACGCGGAATCGGGACGGCAGAAAAGCGCCGCCGAAGCCAACTTGCAGGAGTCACATGGCTTTGGCGGCACACTCCAGCCGCTCCTGAAGCCCTTGAGACCACCTCTCTCAATTCCCATCCCCTCCCCTTCCCTTTCTCTCTTAATTTTCAGAAAATAAGCACTTTTGAAGAAACGCGCTTCTCTACTATGCTTATGCTGCTGCTACTGCTACAGGAGGCGTTGGTATGAAGCTTCTGAGGAGTGAAACTGGGAGGAAGGGTTAGCAGCTAAAATGTTGGATGCGTTGATTTCTTTGGGTGCGGTTTTTCTATTATCTATTGTTAGTGACTAGTCATATTGAGGAAATCTAGGTGATGACCAATGAATAGGGTACACGTGGATGTCTCTTGGCCACATAAATGGTTCGCTCAGGCCAACAATATTAGTATAGATATGTATTGGGGAGTAGTAGTTGTCATCGTGTTGTGTCTGTGCCGACGTGGGGCCTCCACGGACATCAGATGCAATGAAAGCTGAAATTATTATCGTGACACACAGTTGAGAAGAGGCGACATGCTCAAGTTGGCACTTGGCAACAGGGGGGTGAAATATTGTAAGGAGAACTGGAGCATGACAGAAATCTTGCCACTGATGGCAAATATTTCTTATTCGCTAACAATTGCACATAATAGAAAATCCTCATATAATTTTAAATTTAGCAATTCAACTCTCTGATATCTTAACTTATTAATTTGGGTAGAGTATTATAAATTTAACTTTTCGTGTATAAGTAAAATTCTCTATAAATAATTCATATATATGATTTGATAAGTTTAATCAATTAATATGCTGGGGTTTAAATAATAAAGTGTTTTCTATAATCGACTTAAAGAGAATGGGTTCTTTATATTTTAGTCTTTTTAATTTGGTGTGTGAAATACCGTTAACATATTGCTCTTGCTCCAAAATGCCATTAGCCATATCATAAACCAGTTTAATTAACAAATTTTCTATAATTAGTTTATTTTTTAACATAAATTACTGATTGTTAATTAAATCAATTTACGGTATGATTTACGTGCCAAGTGAGAAATATTTTCTTTCAAGCTACAGATTTGTCATTCTCTCAATATTGTATAGACAAGATTATATTATATATATATATATATATATATATATATATATATATATATATTCCTTATTTTATGAAATTTTGAGGGGATTATATGATCTAATACCTTTGGAAATACACTTTTGGAGAAACGAAATGATTTGTTACTTGGAAGCTAGACAATAGCCATTTATAGATGTATTCATCTCATGTGGATGTGTGACTCGCTTTCCCGGATTAGGGACTCCAACACTTGAGCTTGTTGCACCATAAATGCAAAAAAAAAAAAAAAAAAACAAGTCATTGTATGACTGCATTGACAGGGTTAGATAAGAAAAAATCATAGTTAAGAAAAGGTCATCTTAAAAGAAATAAAAATAATAATTAAAAAAATTTAAATATTTTTAGAAATTTTGGATAGGAGGAGGACGACAGCCTCCCATGATCGACTTACATAAGATGCCATGCCACCCTTGTATGACTAAATCCAATGTAATAGTGAAAAATAGTGCAAGATGCAACCTTCCCCCCCCCCCCCCTTTTAATAGGAAATAGATCGATCATGAACAAAAGTTCGTGGTCATGTATGCAACCCCGCCAAAGTTTTTATTTCATATACAGTTGTTCTTTTTTTATTTTATATATAAATATACATTTGTTCTTTTCGTGTCGAGTTTAGTATATGGTTAAATATGATTTTTCCAACGATATTTATTAAAAATATAATAAAATTATTTATGTATCATTTTCAATAACTTAAACTTTTTGAAGCAATAATTCATGACAATATTTCATTATTTTTTGGAAGAAATTAAGCCGCATAAATACATTCTTATCATTATAAAAACAAAACAAATAGGGTGCAAACATTTCTACGCAACATGCTAAATGGAAATAAAATAAAGATTTTTTATTTGTCTCTAGAATATTATTACCTAATAAGTAGGAGATTAATTTCTTAAAATATGATTATGTGTTTAAATGAAGACACTTTTAAAAAATATTATTTTCATACATATAAATTTTAAAATTAAATTCAAAATTATATATTTAAAAATTTGAATATTTTTTACTTGGATCAATATATGTTAGTTCTATTTGCCTCATTTGTTGTGTAACTTGTGTTATACTATAAGACTTAGGAGTCTGAATTGAGAAATGTTTAATAGCCCAAAGATGGAGAGATCGGATTTGACCTGATAGCAATAAAAGAGTAATATTATTTATATACATTTTTATTTTTATTTTACATCTTTATAATTTTATTATTTAATTATAATTAAATTAATCTCATTTTATGAATAACTATATTTTGATTTTATTACATAATAAAAATGATACAAATATGTGTAGTCCTGATATAAATAACAGTTTTCACAATAAAAAATATGACTTTCACTCAAAACTGATTTTCACATGTGTTTCCCATGCATGTGAGCTAAAACCAGGTTGCTATATTCCGAAAGATAATAAAACATAGTTTTATATATTATTTTTAATGATTATAATTAAGTAAAAAAATATATAAAAATGTAAAAATAAAAATAATATAAAAAAATTATGGTTGCTTCCGAAAAGATGAGAGATATTTTTGACCTGATAAATAAACATCACATTAATATTATTTATATACATTTTTATTTTTATCACTTTACATCTTATATCCCAAAAAACTTATCACATCATCTCTCTAACTTTTTTGAATATATAAATATAATTGTATAGAAAGTAATAAAAAATATCTCTACGTAGCAGTTCTCGTCCTAATAAAAGTAATTTTTATATTTTGATGATAGGATAATATAGCAGGAGTATCACCAATGATATACAACCGTGGGAATGTGTAAATAACTAAATAAATCGGGAGAGGTACAAAGTAAATGTATATGGTATAATGGGTGTCATAGTCATTGTATCCAAGGCACTACAAGGAAAGTCAAACAATGCGGGGAGATTGTAAAATGACCTGCTTGTGGGGACCAATTTTAGGAAAAAAAATATTAAAAACAGAAATTTAGGGAGCCCTCAAGCAATGATAGAATAGAAAATAGCATAGGTTTAAAGGGCCAATTATTTTCTTATCCTAGAGAAAATTTTCTTTTTTGGGGTTCCCTTTATAGGAAGAGTCTTCAAATTTTTATTATTTTTTTGGTAGAATCTTTAATTATTGGTAAAACCAGTTATATGAATATATGAGGTCTTTATTACCAGCTTTAAAAGTGAGAATTCTTACTATCAATAAAAATTGTCTTAAGGAAAAGTAGTTATGAATATTAAAATTTATTCAGATGCTTTCTAATAATGCTAAATGTATATACCTGTCAACAACAGCAAAATTTATTTGTTGAAGGGTTAGTGTGATTAATTATACAAAATAATAAACAATAATGAATTTCAAAAGAAAGTTTACCTCAAAGAAGAAAACAATAACAACGATACTACTAAAAAACTATTTTTATTGGCTTCACCTTTATTTTTACCCTTTTCAGCATTATGATTGGGGAAGAGAAAGATGGTCCCATCTCTCATGGAAATCGTATTTTGGTTTAGAGTAGATCTAAAATATATAGTGTGCCTATAGTGTTTAATCCCAAAGTTAAGAAAAGAGAATGTTCATTGATTTCAAATAGTAGTGACTTTTCCTTCAACCACAGTTGTTCTTTAGCGAATGGAATTAAGAATTGAATTTTAAAATTGGAATTAGATATCTAAGTATTAATTATCTTATTTAGTGTATATATCAGAACTAGAATTTTTAATTCCAAGTCAAATTTTATAAAATAATTTAGACTTTTAAAATTAGAATTCAAAGCACCAAAAGGAAAAAAATCAAAATAATATTTATATTTTATTTATAATATTTTCAAAATATTATTTTTTATTAATTTTAATTTAATTACTTTTTTTTTTTGATAATTTATTCAAATAATAAAATCTCAATTAAGTTTAAAATTAGATTTATGTATTATTTTTTTATTTGTCCTGAATATAAGAATTAATCTCTATTTTGACATAAATGAAATTAAAATTAAAATTTTAAATTATAATTTCAATTATGTCATCTAAAAATTCATAAAATTTTGCAAAACTAGAAGAATGCCAGAAAAAATGCAAATGTATTTAACATAATTAAAAATATATATACTTTAATGTTTTAGTCCAAGTGTATAATTATATTTTAAAAACAAAAAATTGATAGTGTATTTATTTTTTAATTTAAAAAAATATACGAAAGTCTATAATTATTTCATTTATTGGTTTTTGATAGTATATAATTATGCACTTGAAATGTTTTATAGAAATTAGTATGAAAAATTTATGTAGCAATAATACTTTAAAATATATTTTAAAATATTTTTTATTTATATATTTGTTTAATTTTTTTAAAAAATTCATATCAATATATTCGTATTTTGTATTTATATTTGTGTTTTATAGTAAAACATTTTTTAAAAAAATTAATATGAAAAGTTGAAGGGTAATTGTACTGCACGATTATGACCGGGACAGAACCGTAGCTGGGAATCCGGATATTGGTGAAATAAAGTGATAAACTAAACCGATATTGAGGGATTTGAATTCTCTCATATTGACGTAGGCCAGAACAGAAAATTCGGTAAGTTGGTTTTGGGGGCGTGTCAGGGATACGGTTGGCCAGCTAATGACATTTATACATAATATAATATAATTATTTAAATTATTAAATCCACCCAAAAATATATAAATTATTAAATATTCAATCGGGTGTTTCGCAAATACCTAAAATATCTTTACTTAAATGAAAAGGGCAAATAGGGATAAAGATTATTAAAAACAATATGTACATGGAAAAAATATAATTACAGTATAATTAATATAAGTCAAAATTTATTTGTTTTTTAATTTAAGAAAGAATAAATTGTCGTGAGTAAGTCTTCTTTTGTCATATTATAATAATTTCTCTCACTTTTTCTTCACGAAATTAATGTTTGGACATGTTTGCCCACGGAGCCATAAATGAGCATGGACTCAGACCTCTGAAGTCTCCGTTAGCCCAGCCGAGTCTTTAACCGTGTTCAGTTTTTACATTTTAGATAGGCTTCAAAGATTGAAGATTCTTTATTGACCAAAAAAAGATTATTTTTTTTTTGAAGATTCTCTTGTTTGCAAATAATTGCAAGGGTACCTTCGTCAATCTACAATTTCTTCTGTCCATCACTTCATCATTTTCGTTGCGCCTATCTTTGGATGGGGTTCGGTGGAAAAGAAAGATAAAAGTTATTATTATTAGGGTAAATTACACTTTGTATACTGTGATTTGGGTAAAAAATGCTTTATTCTCTTGTGCTATAAAATTTAAAATTTTATCTTCTTGTATTTTGTACACAGTCACCTTAGTAAGTTTTTTATTTATTTATTAATGAAAAATTCATATTAAATTTGTCAAGAAAAAATTTATAAAAAAAAATTTATCACTCAATTCACATTCTATTTTTCTCTCTCAAATCGAATGGCCAGCTATTGTACAAAAAAAAAAAAACACCAACTGAATACTTTTTTTTGTTGCTTGTGTAAAATACTATTAACAAAGTTTTTTAAGAAAATTTTTGCAATGTGAATGTTGAATAAAATGTATAACATTTTAGTTGTATTTTCATTTTTTTAAAATAGAAGAGTTAGACTAAAATTTAGTTATGGTACTAATCTTATATATCATAATCACAACAAAATGGACATCCATTTTAATTGAAGCAGATAAAAAAAATAAAATTTAATAAAGGAAGCACATAAAAGAGAATAAATATCAGTTTAACTAAGCGTAAAGGAAAAAGAAAAACTCAAGAAAAGACAACCTTTTTGTTGTGGTGGCTTTTGAGGTCATTGATGATGGAAGTTAGAGTCGGTGCTAGACATGCGCAAGGGGATTTCCACGGGTTAAGAAAAAGAAAGAAATTAAAGGGATCTTTGGGTTAAGATTTGAAATTGATAAAAACTAATAAAAATATTTTTTCTCTATTTTTAATGTCTTTTTTATTAAAAAATTGGTGAAAAATTTATTAAGGTTATTGTGTGTTAATAGTGCAAAGTACAAGAGGTAATATGTCAAATTTTATAACTATGATTTTTTTATTATTTTTTTTCACGTTATTTTTTACATATTTTTTATATCATTAATTATATTTTTTTTCTATCACTTTTTCTTATTTAATCATAATTTTTTAAAAAAGTGTAAAAATAAATATATCATAAAAAATGATGTCACATCATTTTCTTAAATTTTATAACACTTGGGGTAAAGTGTTTTTTAGTCAAATAATAGGAAGTAAAATGTAATTTATTATTATTATTATTATTATTTTAACTGAAAGAGTTAGAAAAATAAATAGGTGATGATTAAAAGATTATATCAGAAATTTATATTTTATTTTAATTTTAAAAAATTCTTAAATAAAAAGGTATTCAATTAAAAATGAAAATTTTATTGTCGGTTCACCCTGCATCCAAAACTCAACCCAATTCAAGATAGACGTTAATTTCCCGTCATACTTACAAAGTTAAAAACAGTAAGTTCAAAATTTTATATATATGGTCATGTTTAGAGAAAAGAGTTTTTATTATGAAAAAGTTAAAAAATAAATTTTGACTATATAATTATATATAAATAATTAAGATTAAGATTTATTTAAAAATAATATGATTATTTAAAAAGTTATATATATTTGTATTTTAAGTTTAATTATTTATGTAAAATTTAATAATTAATATTTACTTTTCTTACTTTTTATAATAAATATTTTTTCATTAAATATGTTTTATATATATATATATATATATATATATATATATATATATTTCTTAATGTTTCCACCGACTTTTTTTTTCAATGTGTCTCTCACATTTTTAATTATCACTAAATTCAATTTTAATTATTATTATTATTATTTTGCGTTTAATATCGTATCCGTAGTTAATTGTTGTCTTAATCAAATTATTTAGTACTTACAAGTGTCTCATTCAAGATAGCTTTTACGTGAAGGGCTAAAGGTACTGACTTTTCCAGTGAGTTCTAGGTTGTGCAGACGATTACACTTGAAAAAGAGACTCCAATAATTAAATCTATCAATAAAATATTAGATAGATTAATTAAAAAGAGTAGTTAGTGCATGAAAGCGTATTATCCGAAGGGTTATGACATTATATATTTATAATTTGGGAATAGATTTTCTTGTTGAGCATGAGCCCAATGAACTTTAGTAAATCCATACTAGATAAAAGCAAATAATAAGAAGTATAAATACTTGAATTGAGAGCCGATTAACACGGGCGCAATCAGGAAATGAACTATAGTTAGAGTGGGAAACTGGGAATGGCTATAGGATATTATGTCGCTTACTAAATAAAAATAAAAGTTAATATAATGCTTAAGTTTGGAAGTTCTCTCTAAATAAACTTCTCTAAAGTACAACTTCACTTTAACCTTCAAAACTTTTCTTTAACTTTTCTTAATTTCTTTAAATTTTTTTTATATAATTTGATATTTGGCAATTGGCAGTGTCTAAAGAATTAAATTATTTCTTAGCTCATTCTATAATATTTTTTTTTTTTGGCTTCACCCCTAAATATATACGTGGTTCATGAGCTCATTGCTAATTTTTTTAATCTATTAATCTTAAAATTTATGATATATTAAAATATATAAAGAATTTTAAAATTATCTTAAAAAAGTATTAATGAAGAAGTCATTATTAAAAATTTTAAAAAAATAATATTGATAAGAGAAATATTATTTTTATTTTACAATAAATATTTTTATATTAATATTAATGAAGTAATTATACGTATTAAAATGACTAAAAATATAAATATTTATATATATATAATAACTAAAATAGATTAAACTTACTAATTATAACATATATATATATATATATGATTTATTAAACAAAACTCACATATAAATAATACTTTAACAATAGCAACTTTATTAATAATATTAATTACAATTTAAATTAAATAAAATATTCTAATAATTCTAATATTTAATTAATTTAAATTTTATAAAATTATAATATAATTTATATCAATCTATACAATAATGGTGGCATAACTTTAGGTCACTTTCTTGGGCGGTCGCATGGTGAAAAAAGAAATAATTTTATTATATCTTTTTAAAGTTTTTTTAGTAATTTTTTTATTTAATAAAAAATTATTAAAAAAATAAGTTAGAGAATTAATTATTTTTAAAAAAAATACATAACAAAAAAAAAGGACAGTGGGAGCATGACCTTGGTGGCAATGACGCGGGGTAAAATGTCTACGGTTGCGGGAGTGATGGTGGATGAAACGCGAGACTCCAAAAGTCTACTTTCGTCTTCTTGTGACAATCTTAATTTCTTGAAAGGCTGCTCTGCCCTGCCCCCAAGCCTAGGGCATACCTTTCGGCATTCGTTGCAAATTAATGACCATCTGTGATTAACGTTTCAATTATTTGACCATGCTCGCGTTTTAATTGAGGACAATCCCATTCTAAAAGTCTCTTATTTTTAAATACCTCGTTGAATATACGACATATTTTGTTTGTCATGTTTCTTTTTTTTTTTGTCTTTTTGTTACTCATGTATTTAAAACTTGAGTTATGCAATCTATTTAATTATATTCTATCTATATTCTTTTTTAATAACATATCTATATTCTATATTTCTATATGTTAAATTATCTTAAATGTATTTAATAACACTATTAATTATTAATTTAATGATACTATCAATTATTAGTTATATATAATTATGTTTAAAACTTTAAGTGGAAATTTATCAAAATACAATTAATATTGAATTAGAATATTATTTTGTAAAATGAACAATATAAGAAAAAAGAATACTTCTCTTGTCCTTTTATAATTGCCTTTTAAGATATTTACACAATAATTAAGAATAAAATTAAATAAATCAAAATACAAGAAAATATAATATAATATGATTAAATTATCTTTTTCTATCACTCTATTAATTCTCTCTATTAATCTCACATTATACAATAAACTCTCTCTCCATTATGAAGGGTAAAGTTGAAAAAAATCAAAATGATAGATAATTTGAAACAAATCAAATTTTTTTAAAAAATAGTTATTAAAGGACGAAGGTAGTGTATCTTGAAGTGTATTTAATAACACAATTATAAATTAAAAAATAACACTTAATTATTAATTATCAAATCAATTGTAAGTTTTTTGATTTAGAGGTAATTAATGACATTATTAATTATTAATTTTATATGCATATATAATAGGGGTGCACAACCCAACCCGTCGAACCGTCAACCCGACCCGACCCGATCACATATATCCGGGTTGATTCGGGTAATCGGGTCGGTTCAGGTCAAACTTGATAAATCTATTGAATATCGGTTCGGGTAACGAGTTTAGTAAACCAACCCGATGACTCGATAATCTAATAAAACAACGTCGTTTTGCTTATATTCAAGTTTTTTTTTATTTTTTCTCACAACCCGATCCGATGACCCGACCAACTTGATTAACCCAATTAACCAATCCGAATCAACCCAATTCTAATCGGGTTGGTTCGGTTCGGGTCACTCAAATTTTCTTCTCCGACCCGAACTCACATGATTATTGGTTTGGATTTTTTCTCCTATAAACCCGACCCGACCCGTAATCACTCCTAATATATAATTTTTTAGCATTTTATTGGATACGTGAAATTATACTATGTTTATGAAATAATAATAAATCCATATTCTATGAAGATATTTATTATTGATTTTAAATATGTTTACATAAATTTAAGAAAAAATTTAAATTAATAGTCGATATCTCTTAGAATATGTATTTATTATTATTTCATGAGTCTGATATAATTTTTCAATGAGTAATGATCAATCACACAAAATATTTTTTGTGAAACACACACGAATGAACAATTTTAACTATAAATCATTGTCGTTTTTGTTTTTTAAAATTTAAAAGAATTGAAACCCATGTATTGTGCTGTAATTACATTTCATTTTTACACCATCGTGATGCCTTTCACGAATTGTAATTCCTGTGAAATAGCAATGTTCTTTTTCAATACTCACATTCATTAAAAGGTGTATACTAGCTAATTTGTATACCCAAAATAATATGCTCACGAAAAAAATTCCCAGGAATTGAAATAAAGATTTATTCAACCGATATCCTCATGGCCGTCTTTCAGGCGGCTAGAGCATTCAATGACATTCTTTCCATCTCTTATGACAATTTCCTGGTTAGAGCTTCTATAATGGAAGTTTGATTATGAAGCACAATCGTTGTTCAAACATGGGAAATAACAGTGACAACAACCACTAAACTAGGAAACCAAACCATATCATCATAAATCACTATGCGCGAAGAATACAACATAAATTTAGGTGCTATTAAGAAAATCGATCGAGTACCGCAAGGAATGAAACTGCATGATAATCATTTATTCCATAATACCTGAATCAATTTATACAGTCACCCTTGCGGATTAGACACAAATTAATTCAGAAAACAAAACTGCATGATAATCATCCCTGATAAAAAGTCAATTGAGATTATCACAGATCCCAAAGTAATGAAATCTAACAAGTAACACCTATCGGTAGAAAGATTTTATTTGTGACATCATTCAAAATTACTCCAGGTTACCTAAATCAACTCATGCAACAATTAAACTGTTAGGGAAAAATCCCTTAAATCAAACAAACAAACAAATATAAAAATACAAGAAATTTAACATAGTTTGACCTTGACTATTTAGGTCCACAATTTTATTAATTAATTAATTCACTAATTTTAGTCAATAATTACAATCGATAATTTTAAAAATATCCCTCACAAGTCCAAAAACTCAATATACCCAATCTTATAAAGTAATATGTTTTTTTTTTTACCCAAACACTCTAGCAAAAATATTAATACTCACAAATTTTCTGTACCCCACTCAACACCATGAATGGTAGCTTCAAAATTCTCAACCTCCCTCTTGAGCGGCGCTACATTTCCTATGAATGAAACCAAATTTATATATATATTTTTTTTTGGTGCATAGGAAACCAAACTTTTAAAACCTTTCTCTTGTGCTCTTCACGCTGCATGTGCACACACTCACACGAAAAATTCTAATATATTTCTGAAGGAAGAATTTTTCTTTTTCAAGAAGGTACCAACCCCTGTATGTATACGAGATTGTGGGATTCACACAGCTAATAAAATCCAGTGGCAGATATCCTCTTTGACAAAGAAATATTCTTCCAGTAGAAGTATACAAATATTTCTCCATTTACACTGTGTTTTTTTATTTATCTAGTGTTTTCAAATGGGCTTAACCAAAAAGCCCAATCCAAGACAAACCTCTATTGCGGGGTAGGGGGTGAATGATGAATAAATTAATTTAGACAACAAGATCATCCCGAAACTTACACAAAGAATCCTATGAGTTGGGTAAATGTTCACTTTCATCCATCAAGTACTATGAATAACTATTCTGGCTTATAGTATCCTTATATTTCTTGCCTCTCCAAGAAGCATATTGATGAATCCATATGATCAAATATCATTGCAACAGTGACTACAATAAGTACAAATATAAAATCGAACATTTAATATCATTGCATCTCCTCCTCATGGCTGTGGATCGCTGCTTCTGGATGATCTAGCAGGAGTCTCTTTCTTCAGGTCTATTGTTGTTTCTTAGGGGCGTTTTGCCCCTCTTGTTCACAAATAAAATAAAATAAAATAAAATCAAACATTTAATAGGAGAACGGTAATAAATAATTAATTATAATAGCATTTCACATAAAACTCGTTCATATATTTCTTTCATTTTGAGATTTTAATATAAAACTCTAGCAATTCCAAATTTACAAAATAATATGCGCGCAAATGATTTTGAAAGGTGCTACAAATGAAAACCTAGGCTACGTCTATCTATCTTTCATTCATATGGCTGTTGTTAAAACATACATTTCAAACGTTTTGTATTTTAGTTTAGTAATTTTTGGTTTCACAAGAAACATTCTAAGAAAATCTCAATTGAACTCACAAGTTTGGTTCATCAATAGAGATGGATCTAGGAATGAGCACATGCAGGGGCAAAATATAAAATAAAATGTAACTGAATAAAAATCATATATAACGAAAAATAAGTTTATCATGTGTTTCAAAATAAAATTATAGGTGCTGCTATACGTCATTCAATAAGCGGAGGTACTTGAGAGACTATAATGACATGGTTCTTCCCACCAACAAGGTTTTAACTTATGGATGGATTAGAACACCAACTACAAACATTTAGAAATATAACAATACTATAGATGTGCTAAATGAAACTTAGCATTGGGAAAGAAACTACATATGTGGGCATTGTTTATGAATTGACTCTATTATTATAAATTTTTTTTGGCTCGATTAAATTTTACTTCATACATCACGAACCAACTTAGTTCACCTGGTTCATATTAGTTGCATTATAGTGGTTAAGATATCGAGTTGGATTGTGTTGGGAATACAACCAAAGTCTCACATTAGCTAGAGGTGGGGAGCATCATGTGTATATAAGTATGGACATATATCTCCATTAGTATGAGGCCTTTTGGAGTAAAAGTCTAAGAACAAATCCATGAGGGCTTAGGTCCAAAGTGGACAATATCATACTAATGTGGAGATATGTGATGTCCTTGGTCCTTACAAGTGGTATCAGAGCCGATGGTTCGGCTTGGATGAGTTTGGTATGGACGGTGGTTGGTGGATCCATGTGAAGAGTCCCTTGTGTCGAAAGTCTTCCTAGCGATGTGGAGGCTAGGCGGCGTGTTCCGTTGTAGATGAGATGGATGACGGCGGTACAAGTATGACACCGTATCAAAGCCATGCCCCGAAATTAGCCATGGTGGATGAATCTTCAGAATGCCGAACGAAAGTGGTGGGCCCCAGTTATCTCACGATGGGATCCGTAGATGTAGACGGATGAATGATCGTTTGAGGGGAGGCTCGATGGTCCTTTGTTCGAGGGGAGGATTGTTGGGAATACAACCAAAGTCCCACATTGATTAGAGGTGGGGAGCATCATGTGTATATAAGTATGGACATATATCTCCATTAGTATGAGGCCTTTTGGGGTAAAAAAGAAAGCCTCAAGAAAGAAACATGGCGCTAGACCAAATGACAATATCATACTAATGTGGAGATATGTGATGTCCTTGGTCCTTACAAGAGATTGTTAGCAAGTTTCATCCAAGGGGAATTCAAGCCATTATAACTAATTTCATGTTTAATTGAATTTAGTTTCAAGATGATCCACTATTAATCCAAGTTGATATGGAATAATGGCATAACTTTTAAGTCTTAACCACTGGGAGAACCTTAACCAATGCATCCGGCCCGTACCAGTGTAGTAATACCCAAATAGGCAAATACCGAGTTCCTGTAGATATCTCAAATGCAACTTATAATTCTCATTAAGGTTTTTGTTAACGCTTTAGAACACATGTTAAGGAATTAAAAATAAAAAATATAAATATTTATAATTTTAAAAAATATTTAATATTTTTTAAATAATTAATAATGAGTAATAAATATTACTTTTAATTCTTATCATGTGCCCCGTTAACAAAACTCTTCCCATAATTATAAAAAAAAACCATTTTAAATACAGTAACGATTGCTCCCCTGCTCCAGTTTTCCTTCTTTCTTTCCCTCGTTAGGGATGTGGTTAATCATCAAAAATTCACTAGTGCTAAAGGATGTGGAACTTGTTAATATAATTATACACCAAAGCTTCATAATTACTTTATTGCTACACTTTTGGTAATATAGTTGCTAGTTATTTAAACGACATGTATTAAGGGGACACCTAAAATTGAATCACAGGCTCACAACTTCTGTTAAGATTCATATCTGTAGGCTGAGAAGTAGACGACTGTCCCATTGCACATTCGTTAATGACAAAGCTGTAGCTGCAATATGATTTGAACTGAGCCCCGCTACTTCAATTTGATCTGTCTGAGATCCATGGTTGATGTATCTGTCAGGCAGTGTCATGGCTCGCCACTGCACCAAACGAAGAAACTGTGTTAATGCGCTATGCACAATCCATCTACATACAAAGAAGGGACAGAAGGGAATTGCAGAAGGATAACAGAAAAAAAAGCCTCACCTTAAGATTACCATCAAGCAGTCCATTTAAGCCTAGAAAATGAGAAACATGAGAACCAAACCCTCCAATAGATCCCTCTTCAACTGTGATAAGAATCTCATGCTCTCTAGCTAGTTGCCTCATCAAATCTCCGTCTAGAGGCTTACAAAATCGTGCGTCAGCCACAGTTGTTGAGATACCATGAGCTTCAAGAACCTTAGCCGCTGCCAAACAGTTTTGGACCATTGTTCCATAACCAACAAGAGCGACCCTGCTTCCCTCCTTTAACACCCTTCCTTTACCGACCTATATTTTTAGTGTCAATTAGAAAACATGTATATAGCTTTGGAGAAACTAAAAATACATCAACATTTTGGTAAAGTTTAAAAGGATAAGTTGGAATAAGCACCTCAAGTGGCGTGCCTTTATTTTTAGGTGGAAGAATGGAGCCTATACCATTCCCTCTTGGGTACCTAAAGCAACTAGGCCTATCATCTATGGCCGCAGCTGTGGCTACCATGTGCATCAGTTCAGTTTCATCTGAAGGAGCCATAACCACCATGTTTGGCAAACAAGCCATGAATGTTGTGTCAAAGGCTCCGCAGTGAGTTGGACCATCAGCACCAACTAGGCCAGCTCTGTCTAACGCAAATCGGACTGGAAGCTTTTGAAGGTCTACATCATGTGCTACCTGGAGCACAATCACCACCACGATTCCATGAAGAATTTCCAGCAGGAAAAGAAAAAAGAAGAAGCTAGTTTGGAGTAATTCTCCAAATTAAGTTTCATAATTTCTGACCTGATCATAACCTCTTTGTAGAAAGGAAGAGTAAATTGCGCAAAAGGGTTTAAGACCTTCAGCAGCTAGGCCAGCAGCAAAGGTTACAGCATGTTGCTCTGCTATCCCAACATCAAAACATCTTTCGGGAAAGCGCTTTTGAAACAAGTTAAGCCCAGTGCCACCTCCCATCGCAGCGTGGATGGCAATAATTCTCTCATCAGCCTCTGCCTCTGCTATCAAAGACTCTGCAAAGTACTGGGTGTAAGAACGCGTACTTGTTTTGGACTTCAGCTGCTTCCCTGACTTGGGATCAAATTTCACAACACCTACATAGAAGATAGAACAGAACAAAACCCATTAAGCCAAATGCATTCTATTTTATGGACAAAATTAAGTACAACTTGAGAATTGTAAAATAAAAAGGCTAGTTATATATGTAGTTACTCACCGTGCATCTTGTCAGGTGCAACTTCAGCTGGACGATAGCCTTTTCCTTTCTCAGTGATGACATGAACGAGAATAGGTCCCAGTGTTGGCATGGCCTTGACGTTTTTCAGGATGTGCACAAGGTCTTCCATATTATGGCCATCTACCGGGCCAACGTAATAGAGCCCAAGCTCTTCAAACAAACAAGAACCAGAACCACCTACCATCCCTCTCATGTAGGAATCCAATTTGGCTGCAAATTCATGTGCTTGGCTTCCAATTTGCTTCGTGAAGCCCTGTTCATTGGTCACCAAAGATTAGTTCTACTGAACTACATCTCATGACCATTGAATTTTTTTTTTCTTTTCTTTTTTTATTGGTAAGCACGTGACAATTGATAGAACATGAGTATCGGTATCCACAATTCCACATGGTCGTTTACATTTTTTTTGGGCCAAGACATAAATAGTTGCTTATACTCTATAGTCTATATAGATCCGTGAAGCGAATTGGGCTTGGGCCAAGAATTGTATATCCGTGGTACAACTAAGAAAGGCCTATAGTTGGGGTTGAGAGTTAAAACTTCAAAATTGAACAATTACCTTCGCGGTCTCACGTAGTCGATGGAACTTCGTACTAGTTTGTAGCCTTGTGAGGGCTCTACTAAGAGCTCCAACCGGTAGAACTGGGCCATCAACGGTTGCGGTGGGAAGAGAAACTTGTTCATTGTCATTTAGGATGATAATAAGATTGGTATCAAGAAAACCAGCATTGTTCATTGCCTCGTATGCTTGTCCAGCCGTCATGGCACCATCACCAATCACAGAAATCACATGGTTGTCCTTTCCAATCAAGTCTCTTGCAACTGCCATTCCTGAAAGACATGTATAAATTGTAAATCTGTAACAATTGTTTACATCTGTAACTGTAACGACTGCGTAAAATTGTGGACACATGAATTGAGTAGGTAGCATTTTAATCATTTTCTTTCCCACTAAGGACAAACTGAACCATTTTATGCAGCTTTGTGAATGACTCGCTCGAGTAAAGTATTCAAGTGATTTGAAGTAACTTTTAGAGAGAGAAAGAAAGAAGTGTGCTAAAAAATATCAATGTTGATGAAATTAATAATAAAAAATATATGTATAGTTTACCTAAGGCAGCTGAAATGCTAGTAGAACTATGACCAACTCCAAAGGCATCATGAACACTCTCATCCCTCTTGGGAAACCCTGCAAGTCCACCGGTCTGTCTAATTGTATGCATTTTCGATCTTCTTCCAGTTAGAATCTTATGAGCGTAGGTCTGTCAATCCACCAAATTGGTTACACACATAAAAAAAATTAAGATTTATGGTAATAGTAATAGTAATGATTAATTACTACTGCATTTTCTATTTACTGGTTTAAGGGAAAAGGAAGAAATTATTTGGTTACCAACCTGATGACCAACATCCCAAATGATCTTGTCTTGAGGAGTGTTGAATACATGGTGAAGTGCCACAGTTAACTCAGCCACACCCAGGCTTGAACTTAAATGCCCGCCGGTCTTTGACACTGTATAAACAATCTCTTCACGGAGTTCATCAGCTAGCGCCTCAAGTTCCTGATTAGAATGTTCAAATCAACGTATTCAATTACAATGAATTAAATCACAAGAGAGAAAGAAAAAGATGAATAATTAATCTATAAGAGGAAATTAAAAACAAAAGCACAAGTTGCTGTTCCTTTCAATTTTTAATTCCATTTCTTTTTCTATTTATTCATTACCAAACAAAATAAAGACTGCAAGTCCCAACTCCAAGTTTTACTACTTGTCTACCTGACTGGATAGATTCTTCATGTGAATTGGGAAATTTATGGTGTCCAAAATGGGGGTGGATGGCTTCTCTCCCGAGAAATTTAGAGATCTCCGCAACTGTTGATTTGTTTCGTTGCGCTTCTTCACCATGCTGTTCTCCTCCTCACTAGTATTATCTCCTCCACTACCAGCTATCACTCGGTTTATCTGAAAAATGAAAATCAAATACGTACGTACCAATAAATGTTAACAATAACCATCCATCATAGACTCCACTAGTTTTTTTTTTTATAATTATTATTATTGTTATTATTTAGAGCATGTTTGAAAAAAATTAAATTTTTTTAATTAGCTGTTTTTAAAAGATTAAGTTATTTTGTAAAATAATTATTATATTTAGATAAAAAAATTATTTTTAAAAAAGTTTTTACACGAAATTCAATCTGAAAATAAAATTTTTTTTAACTAATAATTATAAGTTAAAGATTGAAATTTATGATTTTAACTTAAAGATTATTTTTTACATTTTGATATATAAATACTATTTTTCCTCAATCAAATAATTTTTTTAATCATTCTATACCTATTTTAGTAATTTAATGCATAAAAATAATTTTTTATATCATTCAAACGAATCATATTAACTTAAAATCGCTTTACAGTTAATGCATCAAAATATAAAAATAAATCGATTATAATCAATTATAACAATAATCAATTATCAGCATAATCTATAATTTTTAACTTTTCCAAACAAACTCTTAATTTAATGATGCGATCGAAAATCATACCCTTTGTGGGTTGGTAGCTGAGATCTTGGTGGTTATGTTCGAGATACTTGGGAAGCAGAAGTTATCCAGAGAATAAAAGTGAGGAAGGAAACTAGTTCCAAGAACAGAGGAAGCCATATTATAAATATATAAGCTGGTTGTTTAAAGTGGAAGAAATCTTGTGTTGTTTTGTGGTGAGGAGAGAAAAGTAGCTTACTCTATGGGTTTGCTAGGTCGTGTAAGGTGGTGTGAAGTTGCTAAAGCTGGTGGGCAATTTATAGGGAAAGTTGTTGGACATGGACAGACGAAACTCGCAGATTTAGCACGCGGAAAAGATGCGTCTCATCTCATCTTATCAAATTACATGATCCAAGAAAGAAATTGGTCATCAATCTCACTCACGTCACCATTGACCATACCCAATCATTGAGTATTATATTAAGCACAAGAGTTACGCACGAGAGCAGTGAGGGATCCAGATAATTTAGACTGTGAGCAAATGTAATATTATTAATATAAAAGTATAATTTTTTTAATAATTATATTTATACATTAAAAAATATATTAATATCAAATTATGAAAGATTAATTTTTAATTATTCTCTTCACGTTTTTATATTTTGAAAATACTAAATAATTTATTATTATTATTATTATTATTATCGAATATTTTTTTTTCTATATATGTAACTAAATAATCATTAAACAAAAATAACATATTTAGAAGTGAGGACATGAGAGTAAAATTTATACATATAAAAAATAAAAAAGATATATATTTGTATAAAATAAAAAAAAAGCTTTAAAATAAAGTGAGAATATGTGTCTCCACTTACTTGTACATAGATCCATCATTGCATGGGAGTAATTCTCATCTGCTTCCCTATTCATTGAATTTACGTCAACAGTATAACTATACATCTTCATTGAATTAATTTTTAAATAATAACGGATAATAAAAATGTGGGTGAAAATTCTATTTAAAATATCTAAATTCATCGAAAGCTTATATATGTTGTTAATTTACTTGGTTGAAGTAATTCCTTTGTAGGTTTAATATCGATTCCTTTGTAATGTCTTTTAGCAAATGATCTATAAGTATTATAGTAAGTCTTTATTGAGGTTTGAAACCTATCTTGACTATAGAATGAGAGGGGTTTTTCTCCCTCTAAACCTAATGTAATATATGAGTGGCTGATAGTCTAATAAATTTTTGTACTTACATTAGATGATGATTGCTCATAATAAAACATATTTTATTTATTTTATCAAGACATGCTATTTTTATAATATTTGAGTTTAATTTTTATTTATTGTGACTGTCCACTATTTTTAATTACATTAGTGTATTGTACAAAAAAAATTACATTAGTGTCTAATTATGTGTTATAGCATCGCTAAAAGAGTTTAAATTTTTATGATAATTTTTTTTAAATGATGTGATAATACATGAATAAATATAAAAAAAGTTCAACGTTAATAACGAAACACATTATTTAATTTAAGCAAAACTATTTTTTTGTCCCTTAATTTTATCTCATATTTCTTTTTTGTCCTATATTTATATTTTATTTCATTTTTGTTCTAAATCTTTTTAAAACTAATTAAGTTTGTCCTAAACACTAGCTCATTTAGAAATGCAAACGAAATTCGCTAATGTGGCAATTACATGGCTATAAGTGTACAACTTGCTTATGTACTCTCTCCAACTAAGAATCTTAGAAGTTGTTAATTGGGACAAAATTGGTACTTTTGAAAAAGATTTAACACTGTATGCAAATGTAAATAAGTGTTGTTTCTTTGGTTCAAACCTTTATTGTTACTTATATTTTTTAAATTTTAACTATAAATAAAGAATGCAGATTGAGGGCATATAGAGGCCACCGAAACGCTAGTTTTACTATAAAGGAGATTCTTTTCTTTGCTCATTTTTTTTTCAAATCTAACATTATTAATTATTTATTTTAAAGATTTAAATATAAATACTTCTTACTCTCTCCAATTACAATTGACTTCAAAAATACTTCTTAATTTTTACTATAATTATAATTAATTAACTTCAAACACTTTTATTATTATTATTATTTATTTTGTATTCTGTTAAAAAATAAAAAAATACAAATTGACAGTCCTAATACCAATTAATATAATAATAAATATCATATATGTAAATCTTCTATCATTTTATTATATATTTTTATATTGTTAAAAAATTTAATTATTATACTTAATCATTTAAAAAATTATTATTTTTTAATAATATATCAATAAATGATATAAACTTTTTATCAAAATAGGTCGAAATTAAATATTACTATATTCACATAAATTAAAATATATTTACTTACACATGTTTATATATATATATATATTTATATAATTTTTATCATTTAATTATATTTAATTTCATTAAAAATTTTATATGTTTATATTTTAATTGTGTTTACTAGTCCAGAATATGCACATATGTATACCAAACATTTCGAACGTGATAGATGTGACGTTGAATTATTTGGTCGGTTTTCACCAACTGGCATTTGTACGTATGTATGGGACTGAATATCATGTTTGGAAATAATTCACCCAAGGAACGTACGACAAGAAGGCCCACTAATGCTTGGAGTTATTAGAAAATTGGTGTTCAATGAAATACAAATATAGGGCACTCATAAGTTATAAGTAGGGCTATAAATACGTTAGGCTTTTTCCTTAAATATTGAAAAATGTCAGGCTTATACTAACATATTACTTATTATATGATTTTTATTAAAATTTGATCTAGAGTTTTTGTAAAAACAAAAAAATTGAGCTATTTATTATTTAAAAGTTTATATTATACAAAGATTTTTAAATAAGTTAATAAATTTAGTTTTTTTAATTTTTAAATAGATATAATTTTTAATAAAATTTATATTTGATATAAAATAAATTATATAATTATTATATATTTTTTAATTATATATTTAAATAATAAATAAAGTAGATTACTATTTCCGTCCTGATAATATTTACGTATGTTACATTGGTATAAATATGAGAAATATATAATCACTTCATAGTGTCTCAGGCTCTCAGCAAGTGATCCGATACTCAAATCCGTCCCTCTATGTTTGTGTAGTTTAAATTGATAGAAGTCTCCATGTCGCGCATTTGACATTAGAAAATTCACTTGTCACTCTTATCTTTGACTCGTGTTTGTAAGAATTGTGTCACATATGTTGGTTTAATAATTACTGGAAATGTGGGGTGACTCAGTTTTTGGAGACGAAGGACAAAATTAAAAGGTTACAGAAAAAGTTACAAGATTTGGAAAAGTGGCTGTGCAGTACGGGAGTGGCTGAGAAGCATAAAAAAGTTGAAAGAGAACTTGATGAATTATTAGAAAAAGAACACCCTGCCTAAAAGCTTCTCAACGTAAAGAGGGGAACTGGGTTACTAAAATAAAGGATGACCAAGGCACTTTTTTTTATGAAGAGGACATTGCTAGAGTGATTACTCTCTTTTTTCAGGAACTTTTTGAAACCGCCCCAATTGGTAATGTTGAACATACTGTGGAAGTGGTCAATGGCCGTTTAACAGGGGAACTTAGAAACATTTTGGATATGCCGTTCACCAAGGAGGAGGTAGCTCAAGCTCTGTTTCATATGCACCCAACAAAGGCATTAGGTCCTGATGGTTTATCAGCAATTTTTTATAAAAAATAATGGAAAATTGTCGGTGAAGATGTTACATTTTATGTGCTGAATATCTTGAATAATGGTGGAGATCTCAGTACAATAAATGATACATTTATTTGCCTTATTCGAAACCTTTGGATGCAAAAGATTTTTGACCTATTTCTTTTTGCAATGTTATTATGAAAATTGTGACAAAAATTATTGCAAACCGTTTGAAACTGATCCTTCCTAGGATTATTAGTGAATATCAAAGTGCTTTTGGGCCGGACAGGTTAATTACAACTAATGCTTTAATAGCTTTTTGATACTTTACATTTCATGAGGAAGAAGAAAAAAGGCAGAACAGGCCTTATGGGAGTAAAGTTAGATATGACAAAGGCATATGACAGGATCGAGTGGGACTTCCTTAAACAATTGCTTAGAGTCATGGGTTTTTCAAGTCATTGGGTGTCTCTCATTATGAATTGTGTTTCATTTGAAGGAATTTTGTTTCAAATTAATTAATGACATGTTAAAATTTTTAAATTTATTTAACTTCGAATTATGACATGTATAAAATATAATGTATAAAATATCAAGTTATAGAATCATCTAAAAATGACAAATATGAGCACGGTCATACTCAGTCTTTAAAAGAAAATCGTGAACGATACATGTGTGTAGAGGAGAGAAACTATCCACATTTTCTATATGAGCAAAAAACCTTTGTGGCCTCAATAGGACAATCACAATACATATAATATGAGAATAAGGGTCTCTCCTTGTATTTACAATATTGGTTAATCTACCCATCGTAGAAAACTCATACACAAGACCCACGAACCCAAAATAACATTATTCACATAAGTTTAAGTGTTTATAAGGGTTCAATAACAAAATTGATCACAAATGGACTAAACCAATAGATGTTCAACAACATTTGACATTCAATTAATCTGAGTTTTAGAAAATTGGTGACTATACTAGTCTACAAATATTAAAAAATCTATCAATCTCTCATTTGGACAATATAAACACTTAGTTTTAAACAAAATAACTCTCTAGATTAACGTGACTACAAGAATGTCAACTATAAGTAAGCACTTCCAACCATCGGTCTAAAATGAAATTACAAGCATCTCAACAATGCAGAAAATCATACTTGAGAGGAGTACTGATATCATACATGCAAGATACTTATAACCCGGTGACCTAACAAAATGTGATAAGTGAGTCAAAGGGAAAGTACAACAAAATTGCATGTCAAAAGTATGATCAATGTGCAATTTCCTACAAACTGGCCCCGACATCTACCAAGGATGCTTATTAAGATTCAACAAAATATCTCAAAGAAAATATCTCAGTATAACAAAATGAGACCGATTACTAAAGTCTCTAACAATACGCCATATCATCACAAAAGCGTGCACAACAACAACATATGGTAACAACAATTTCAATAAGTCTCGAGATAATATAATAATTATAATTATAATATAAATTCTCTCACTAATCCAACATATCAAAATAAAACAACAATAACCACTCTATTAGAGTCCAAAAGTTCCAAAATACTCTAATGGTAATATCATTATTAGTGAGACTATCAACTCTGTAGTAAAGTACTCAACGTGAGTATGAAACTCACCATCTCTCTTCAACGACACAAATACCAAAATAGAGAGAAACACAATATTACAGAATTATCCAAAATATGGTTATAACAATAGAAACAATATTAAGCGAATCTATACAAAATTGATCAACCACAGAGTCTCACACAATTACTTCATTATCAACTACAAACTTTGCATTCATGATTGAGGAGATTACAAATGTCCATATGACACTTTACAACTAGTTAACTCCTCTTTGTCATCTCAAACACAAAACCACAAAAGAATTTTCACAAATAAGGTAATCTATACGAGAAATTCTTAGTTACACACAATTATACCACGTTATCTTTACACACACTCACAAAAAATAGAGAAAGAAAATGATTTTTTATGATGAGTGGGTTTAGAAGGACCCATTTTTTCTCTCTCTTCAATTTTTTGTGAGTATGTGTAAGAATGACGTGATACAATTGTGTATAAGTAAGAATCTCCTAATCTATACTTCGCAAAACCATAATAACCACTTAAGAGACTTGACAAATACGAGTGAGTTTAAAATTCCAAATGTCTTACACATATTATAGGATCACTTGCAAGTAATTAACAACTCACTCAAAACCCAAGTGTCACAATGACAAAAAAATAATAAACACATGCACACTTGAGCACAACATTAGATTACCAGCAGTGGAAGCACATAGGACCTATACTTAACCACTATTGAGGACATAACCAAAAGACAATCTCAAACTCCCACTATAGTAAACATTAATATGCAATAAGAATACAAATACGTTTCAAAATTTACAACAATATGTGCATTGTGAGACAATTCGTCAATATATTATGATTTAAAAGGTCTTTAGCCTTAGACACAAAATGACATCACCAATATTTTTCACAAGATAGAAACAATTCAATATAGAATATTGTCTCTCATTTAACAATAATAGCAATATTAGTCATCAATATACAACTAGCACAAAGCACATTAATAACAAATTTGCTCTCACTTACTTATGACAACACCCATTGATGTAAACAATATCAAAATCAATATTAAACAATAATACATGACAACCCGTATCAAGTCAATTTAACTTGTACCTAGACATTTAATTGCCTTTAATACTAGGCTTCATACATAGCAGGTTTCAAAAAATTTACAATAAGTATTTCAAAAGAACAACAGTTACAAAATCATTTTCTTCTTATAAGAAATGAAGAGCTTCAATTCAAATTAATTGTCAAGTAATTTACAAAATCAAAATATAAATACATAAAAATTAAATATACACATTTTTTTACTTCAGTTCAAAACAAAAGAAATTTCTCAAAGTAAATGCCATAAGTATAATAGGTTTAACTCAATGTATTCATCATAAATTTTGTATCATCGATAAGAGAAGTTTTTTATTTTATTTTAAAGTTGAACTAATCAATACAATAATTTGGGCTAAATAAATAAATCATCACAAAATGATTAAACTATAATTGGAAGAACGCTTTTTTCAAAATAATACTTGAATAATTTTAATCCCAAGATTTAAAATTAGCAAAACTAAAAAATTCCTTTGAGGATCTTGACATTTGAATAATATAAAATAAAATCTTCAAAGTTATCATTTCAAGATACTAAGCAAAAATAATTATCACTATCATATCGACAAAATAATATTTTTCAAATTGATACGACAATACTTATAACAAAATAAGTTCAACATGCTAGTGATTTAATATAGCACAAATAATGGTACAAAATAGAAAAATTATTTTTAGACTTTTAGAAACTAATTATGCTTTCAACTAGGGGTGTCAAAACGGGCTGGGCCGACCCATTCGCCAAATTTATTCGCCATGGGCCATTTTGCCACCCATTTAAGCCGACCCATTCGGCCATGTTAATTTCGAGCTAGTATTTTACTGGCCTAACCCAACCCATTTAACTAAATATAGTGTTATTATAGCAGGTCAGCCCAGCCCATTCGGGCTCGGCCCATTTGGGCTATTTTTAATTTTGTGTTCATTTTTACTGGCCCAGCCCATCCATTTTGTCGGGCCACTCGGGCCGGCTCATCGGGCTCGGCCCATTTTGACACCTCTACTTTCAACATGTCTTATTAAGACTAAAGCATATCAACACAACATGACAACTATAGAGAGTTCACTATGTTACAACACACTTTAGGAAACTCAACAATGTCCTCAATAGGTCCCAACAAGCAACAACAAAGCGATGTCACATACAAAAGTTAGAAAAAAGCATGCATTAAAATATTTATCATACTTAAGCAACCATAATTATATTGGTTTTTTCTTGTTCAATTAGCTGGGAAATTGATTGAACTAGAGCCCTTGCATCATTATAATCCCGTCTAAGAGTCCCAGATTATAGTATACAAGTCTCTTCCACTTGATATAGTAAAATAGTTGAACCAATATTTTCATAATTTATGCACAAGCAATATTTTTCAAGATTTTCAAAATAAAAATTTAAACTATTTTCTCTATCACACAAATGATTATGTCAAATAATATCACACCGAAGAGTATGTCTATTATTTACACAACCCAACATTAATTGCAATTCATTCAACATTATTAATTTTTTTATTTGAAAAAATTACATGTCCAAATAACAAAATTAGATTACTACAGAATGTCTAATTATCTCATTCGTCAAATTTCACAAAACAATACAAATATTCAAGATTACTTAATTTCATTCGATAAAACACTTGACAATAAGTAACATTATATATATGTTATAACAATTTGAGTTGCTATGTCATTATAATCCCGCCTAAAGGTCCCAGATTATAATGAACAAGCAAACTCTCATAAACCATTAAATATCATACCCCTGAAGCTAGTATCGTGAGGATACTGAAAATTCTAAAGGCACAATCATTTAATGCATTCAACAAAACATCAAAAATCATATTAATAAAGACAAACCGATAAAGTAAGTGCATTAGTAACATAATTTTTAATGAAAACACAACAACATTATTAACAATATAACATTTTGTCATAATTGGTCCTGCGAAGGCGAGCTCACAATTATACAAAATGTTCAAAACAATTATAAATATTCTGGATGGAACTATTAGAGATAAGATCTCACACGATTTACAAAATACAATACTGGTCTTACAATATGTGAGCATGTGACCATAAGAAATTACAATAATCAATGACAAAATTACTCATAGAATTTCAAATTTTTCATGCCACATCAATCAGATAATTTTTACACTCTCATACATAATTGCATATTCAAAAATAGGCATGAAAAGGGAGAAGAAGACCTTAAGAACAAATTTCTCTACTTATGCAATTATACAATATGTCAATAACCATATAAGTTTTACAACTAACCTCATATAGTGTGTTACCCATCATTGTATGTTGAACCAACAAAAGTGGATGTTAACTTAATAGGATTGAAATTACCAGAATTTTATATAATTTTCACAAATGGCTCACAAAATAAACTTACAAGATATATAAAACTTAACCACAATAATGACTTAATATAAACTTGTCATTACCTTAAATATTTCTTAATAATCAAAATTATTTTAAATAATATTCTCATAATTGCCACATTGAAAGTAATTTATTTAAATTTGTAATGACACAACATACAATAAAATAATCACATACAATTATATTTTAATTCTTGATAATATATATCAAAACATTTTAATATTGCCAATGCACAAACATCCAATACTGAAACAATTATAGGCAGCACATGATATATTATCGTGCTCTTATAATGAAAAAATTATTTCAAGAATAACTTCTAATATTAGATTGCACAATTTACGGAGTTCAACAAGCCCAACTAATAAAATTGGCTTCAATAATTAAAGAGGAGCAAAATATGTATAAATAAATAAATTTTAATATGCCCAAGCTTATTTAAATAAGTCTTTTATAAAAAAAATTCTCAACATCAATAAAGGACATACAATCAACATGAATTTTTTGGCATCAAAATAATATATTTATCGATATCAATGCTCCTTATCATACAAAATAAAATATCCTAAATTATCATTTTAATTATAATATTCACTTGTCTATTATATGTAGTGAAAATAATCTCAATAATTACCAAGCGTCATAAAAGATAATATTCAATACCAAAGTATCCATAGTTATGTGAGAATTAATTACAAAATTTTATTTCATGATTTTGATGAGACATCTCACCTCATCACGCGCTTAGAATATGAGAATCTACTCATTTATTTATTTAGTTATTTATCCATGATTTAAATAGTAGGTAAGAGTAAAATTATTTAAAACAACTCTAAATATACCAAATGAACTACCAAATTTTAATTTGCAAAATAGTTTATAAAAGCACAGCAATTTCAACATATATACAACATTATACACCTAAAATAATCCAAAAAAAAATTATTTTGATAATTATTTAAACAAACTTTCACCAATTTAAATTGTACAACAATCTAAAGAGAACAATAATTTCAATATAGCGTAAAACAACCCAAAAAAAAATTATTTAAGTACTCAAGAAATATCACATGTGAGAGTATGAAAATTATAACATGACCAATTTTACACAAAATTTTTTCAAAAGGCGAGTTTCGAGACTATCTAATTTTATATGTATAATTCGGGTCGAAGAAAAAAAATAGATATGACTCATTTTTCTAACACCACGTAGCAGCAATTCTCATAGAATTTTAAAGGCATTTAAGATTTTCTAAAATTATCAAAATTAATTATTGCGTACATGGAGTCTTAAGAATTTGCAGAAAAAGAAATATACATAAAGAGAGAGGGAAGAGCACAGAAAGATAGACAATATGATGTATTGATATATTACTCAAAATCTATCTTTACATCAGAGAGGAGCCTATTATTTATACTAGAGATAAAGGTGCAAGAAAAAACTACTCTAGGCACTGTTCCATTGAATCACACTCAGCCTACAATTCGTTGAGTTTGTTAGAGGCAGGTTTGTTAGAAGCATGAGGAATAGAAGATTTTGGATCCAAAGTTTGTTGCAATTGTTGATCCGGTATACTCAATGACTCAGCCCCTTTTCTTACTATACCCGTGTGACCATGAGCCCCATTTCCATCATCATCATTTAATTTATATTTTAACATCCCCCCGCAATCTGGAGCATGGTAGATGTCAAGCATGCCCAACTTGGAAATGAATAGATTAAAGGATGGAGGAGGTAAAGCTTTAGTGAAGAAATCAGCTAGTTGTTCTTTGGATGGGACAGGCAGCAAACGAACCACTCCTTCTTGAACCTTGTTTCTAACAAAGTGACAATCTATTTCCAAGTGCTTAGTTCTCTCATGAAAGACCGGGTTGGCAGCTATGTGCAAAGTACTTTGGTTGTCACAATATAGAACTGGAGCTCTTGAACAAGTTGTATGAAGATCATGCAGCAGATACAGCAGCCATTGTAATTCGCAAGTAGCAGTAGAAAGTGCTCTGTATTCTGCTTCAGATGAGGAACGTGATATTGTTTGTTGCTTCTTGGCTCTCCATGAAATCAAGGATGAACCTAAGAAGAAACAATATCCTGAAATTGATCTTCGGGAATCAACGCAACCGGCCCAATCCGCATCAGAAAATCCTAGAAGTTGAATTTCTGATTTCCTTGAAAAAAACAAACCTCGGCCAGGATTATTCTTGAGATAACGAACCACCCTGCAAGCAGCATTATAATGTGTCATAGTAGGCTTGCTCAAGAATTGACTTAGTTGTTGAGTAGCAAATGTGATATCAGGCCGTGTAGTATTGAAGTAGAGAAGTTTTCCAATCAGTCTTCTGTAAGAGGCAGCATCTTCATAGGACTTTCCTTCATCTTGATGCAACTTGATGGAGTGATCAAGTGGAGTTTTTGCAGGTTTGGACCCAAGTAAACCTGATTCATTCAACAAATCTAAGCAATACTTCCTCTGGCAAATTGAAATTCCTAACTTGGAGTGTGCCACTTCCAACCCAAGGAAGTACTTTAGTGTACCCAAGTCCTTAATCTTGAAGTTGGAGTCTAGGATGCCTTTGATTCTAGTGAATTCTGCCATAGAATTTCCTGCCAAAATTATATCATCCACATAGATGAGTAATGCAGTGAAGTTGTTGCCATCTTTAAAGGTAAAAAAGGAATGGTCTGCATTGGATTGTCGATACCCTTGCTTTAGCAAAAAGGAAGTGAGCTTCTCATACCATTTTCTGCTTGCCTGTTTGAGTCCATATAATGACTTGAGCAGCTTGCAAACCTGATTGGGTTTGGAACATTTGATCCCTTGTGGAACAACTATATAAACATCTTCATCCAAATCCCCATGCAAAAAAGCATTGTTGACATCCAGTTGGTGTAGATGCCAACTGTAAATAGATGCTAAAGCCAATAAGGTCCTCACTGTTGTGAGTTTAGCCACTGGTGAGAATGTGTCAAAGAAATCTAGGCCTTCCACTTGGTTGTAACCCTTGGCCACTAACCTTACTTTATATCTTTCTATGGATCCATCAGCTTTATGTTTCACTTTGTAAATCCACTTGCAACCAATTGGTTTCGCATTTGCTGGCAGATCAACCAATATCCATGTGTCATTCCTTTCAAGAGCATCTAATTCAAATATCATGGCATTATTCCAGCATTCATGCTTGCTAGCTTCCAAGTATGATTGTGGTTCATATGTGTGTGTGATTGACAGTGAGAAAGCATGGTGTGAAGATGATAAATTTGAAAAAGAATGAAAAGAGGAAATAGGATAGGAAGTACCTGAGGCAATTGCATCTGCTGAGTTGTTTGAAAGGCTACAGATATATTCACTTAAGTGTTGATGTGGATATCTCTGCCTCTGTGATTTCCTTGTTGGTGCAGTAGCTATTTCAGTCACATTTGGAGCTGCAGGGTCTTGGATAGGTTCTGAGTCAGAGTCTTCAGGTTCTATATGGATGGTGGGTGGTATGGTTGGTTCGGGTGATGTGTTGGTAGGTGTTGTAGGCTGAGATATAATGGGTAGAACACTGTCTTGATGGTTGAAGGATGGTGTAGAGTGATAGGTCCAAGTGGATAAGGGTGAGGAAGGTTTATATGGTAAAATATGTTTGTGGTGTGTAACATTTCTAGAAATGAAAATCTCTTTATTGTTGAGATCCAATAGGACAGCCCCTTTCACACCATGTTTATATCCAAGAAAAATGCATTTCCTAGCTCTAGATGCAAGTTTTGTTCTCCGTGATTGAAGAGTGGATGCATAACATAGAGAACCAAAGACTTTCAAGTCATGTAGATTAGGTGTTTGATTGTAAAGCAAAAAATAAGGAGATTTGTTTTTAAGAAGAGTACTAGGTACTCTGTTTATTATGTAAGTTGCATGCAGGATGGCATAAGACCAAAAATGTTTGGGTAGTTTTGATTGAAAAAGGAGTGCTCTTCCTACATTAAGAACATGTTGATGTTTTCTCTCAACCCTTCTATTTTGTTGAGGAGATTCCACACAACTTCTTTGGTGTATAATTCCCTTAGAGGCATAAAATTGTGGCATTATAAACTCAGGACCATTATCAGTCCTTATAGCTTTAACTTTTGCATTATGTTAATTTTCAATCAGAGTTATAAAATTCTGTACATGCTGTCTCACCTCTCCTTTAGATTTTAACAAAATAATCCATGTAAACCTACTATAATCATCAACAGCAGTAAGAAAATAACTATGGCCATGTACTAAATGTATAGAAAGAGGTCCCCAAATGTCAAAATGAAGTAATTCATATGGTGAAACAGCTTTACTTAAACTAATATAATATGGTAATTTCTTGTGTCTAGCAAAATGGCAAACATCACAGACTGCCTTCGGATCAACAGCAATAAAAGGAAATTCAGAATTCATAGAAATCATCCTAGAGGTGGACAAGTGTCCTAGTCTAAAATGCCATAAAGCATCTTCAGGTAGAATTTGTGTTTCATTGGCTTGAACATTGGAACAGGAGGAGTGTTTTGTTGTAACAATCAAGTGATATAGCCCTTCAAACTTTTCAGCAGAACCAATCGTCCTCTGAGACTTCTGGTCCTGAATGAGACAAATCGAATCATTAAATGAGACAATGCAGTTTAGAGCAGAAGACAGTTTTGATACAGAAATCAAATTCAAGGAAAAATTGGGAACATATAATACATCTGTGATGGAAAAACCAGGAGAGAAAGTGACAGTACCAGCATGTTTTGCAGTTGAGAATTGACCATTAGGCAACCTTATGCTAATTGGTTTAATTTCATTAAAACTTTGAAAACTCTTTAATGAAGCACAAATATGATCACTAGCTCCTGAATCTATGATCTAAGAACCAAGAGAGAAACTATTGAAAGAAGAAGAGATGTGGATTTTACCTGACTTGTGTTTTTCAGTTGGTAAATTACCAAACTGAGTGGATGTGCTAACCTGGTTAACTATACCAGTAGATTGCTGATTAATGCCAGAAGATTGAATCAGACTTAACAGTTTTTCATATTGCTCTTGTGTGAAACTTGTAGGTCCAGTATACATGTCTCCATGTGTTGAAAGTTCTTCCTTCAGTTCTGTAGCATCATTGGTGGCATTGTTTGCCATTGAGGTATTTCCTTTTTGAAAGTGAGGAGGGAAGCCATGCTTCCTATAGCAAGTGTCCACTGTGTGCCCTGTCCTTCCACAATAGGTACAAACCCTTCTTGAATTTCCAGAACCTTGTCCAAAACCTTTTCCTCTTCCTTGTGGCCTTTTATAGTCAATAGCATTTATAAGGGCCTTTGATTCATCATTAAAATTTCCTTGTCTTTCATGTTGGATTACCATGGAAAATATGTGATTCATTGTAGGCAGTGGATCCATTAGAAGAATCTGTGATTTCACTACTGAGAAGTTCTCATTTAGACCGGTTAGAAATCTTATAGCATAATTGAGAGTGTGGTAGTGTCTAGCATTTCTCATTGCAGCACAAGTACATTTAACAGGACAGGCACAACATGGAATAGGCATATAAGTCTCAAGTTCTTCCCAAAGTATTTTTAATTCAGAATAGAATTCAGTGACAGAAAGTGAACCTTGCCTGAGGCCGTAAATCTCTTGCTGAAGCTCTGAGATTCTGATGAGGTCTCCCTGGGAGAACCGTTCCTTCAAATCGTTCCATACATCAACAGCATTTTCCAGGAAAACTATGCTCTGACCGATCGATTCAGCTACTGAGTTCAAGATCCAGGAGTGGATGATCATGTTACAACGACTCCAAGCTTTGTAACTTGGATCGAAGCCATCAGGGATGGGTATGCTCCCATCAACGAACTCGAATTTGTTCTTGGCACCTAGAGCTCGCCTCATGGAGCGAGCCCAAGCATGGTAATTGGAGCCAGTCAGGACTGGAGTGACCACTACAGATGAAGGTCCATCACCAGCATGAACGAAATATGGACTAGAAGGGTCTTGTGATGGATCAGTTGGACCACCGCCATTGTTGTTGTTACTAGGGCCACCGCGAGCCATCAGAGTTGTGCAGGCAGAGAGCTAAACGCTCTCTGATACCATCTTAAGAATTTGCAGAAAAAGAAATATACATAAAGAGAAAGGGAAGAGCACAGAAAGATAGACAATATGATGTATTGATATATTACTCAAACTCTATCTTTACATCAGAGAGGAGCCTATTATTTATACTAGAGATAAAAGTGCAAGAAAAAACTACTCTAGGCACTGTTCCATTGAATCACACTCAGCCTACAATTCGTTGAGTTTGTTAGAGGCAAGTTTGTTAGAAGCATGAGGAATAGAAGATTTTGGATCCAAAATTTGTTGCAATTGTTGATCCGGTATGCTCAATGACTCAGCCCTTTTTCTTACTATACCCGTGTGACCATGAGCCCCATTTCCATCATCATCATTTAATTTATATTTTAACATGGAGCACATTCCAAAATCAGAATTAGGAAAAATAATAATGATAATAATGCCTAAGGAAAACCAAAATCATAAATGATGTTTTTGTATGATTGAAAAATTGCACAAAAAATACACATAAGTTACACATTGAAAAATTGCCAAATCTTCAAACGGGAATCAAAATCAATTTTAAGTTTTGATTAATTTTTCAAAAAATAAACGATGTTCTTGAATTGACTGAAATTCCCATTCTCAACAAGAAGTAATTTACAACCATAACTAGGATTAAATTGGTTTTGATACCAATTGAAAGAATTTTGTTTCAAACTAATTAACGATATGTCAAAATTCCTAAATCCATTTAATCCCAAATTATGACATGTATAAAATATAATATACAAGATATCGTGTTATAGAATCACCTAAAAAAGGACAAATATGAGCACAGCCATGCCCGATCTTTAAAGGGAAATCGCGAACGGTATGTATGTGTAGAGGAGAGAAACTATCATCATTCCCTATATGCGCAAAAAACCCTTGTAGCCTTAATGTGACAACCACAATACATATAGGACAAGAATAAGGGCATCTCCTTGTGTTTACAATATAGGTTAACCTACCTATCATAGAAAACTCATACACAATACTCACAAACCCAAAACAACATTATTCACATGGATTTAAGTGTTTATAAGGGCCAAATAACAAAATTGATTACAAATGAGCTAAACTAATAGATGTTCAGCAACATTTAACATTCAATTAGTTTGAATTTTAAAAAATTAGTGACTATGCTAATCTACACATAATAAAAAAACTATCATCATCAGTGTCGCGACCGGGATCGCGGCGGATGCAACAACTTAAATTAAAAAATAAGGAGTCGCCACCAATTTTATTTTTATTAGGAAAAATTGGAAAACCAAAACATATGGTCTACGTTCAAAAACTCAGGTTCGGGAGTCTAATTATGCACAGGGAAGGGTGGGGACTTAACCCAACAGCACCCCTAATACATCCGTCCTAAGACGGTTACCTTAAATCAGTTGTGTAATTTTTATAACTTTTAAAAAATATTTATTTTACCCGTTTATTAAAAGATAAACTAAATAAATAAATAAATTATGAAAATTTAATTTTGTGTAAAAAAAATTAATCATCGAGTTGTCACAACTTAAATGATTCTAAAAAAAAGACAAAATTAACAATTTGTCACAAATTTCAATTAATCTCGTTTATAAAAAAAAGAGTGCTTAAAAACATACAACGGCAAAAAAAATAAAAAATAAAAAATAAAATAAAATAAAATAAGATAAAATAAAAAGAATAAATATAGACATGTAACAATTTAAGCAAAAAACTCAAATAAAATACAAGATAAATTTTTCATTTGTTACCATAAAAAAGGTTAGATCTGAAAATAAACTTAAAAAGAAAAAAAAGAATTTAAAACTATCCTAACCCACCCCAAATGAAGTCTCTGGATAGCATAAGCCTAACCCAATGAAATACCTTTATTATTACTTTTCTATCTACAAAAAAAAAAAAAAAAAAAAAAAAAAACAAACAAACAAACAAACAAACAAGTTACTAAAAAAAAAATAAAAGACTAAATAACAATAAGGAAACAGAGGCAGAAGCCTCTGAGATTGGAAAAATAACAAAGAGGCCTTTTAGCCTCTGAAGTAGATAACGAAGGAGAGAGAGAGAGAGAGAATCGTGGAGGGGGGAGGCGTTACACGTACAACTCCGGCGACGGCTTGGTGGAGGAGTGCAGCGCGGCACGGCACGGTACGGACAGAGGACTGGTCCGGTGGCTGTGACGAGCTGGGGTGCGCGGTAGTGACGACTGCCATGGAGGATGGTGGGTACGGAAATGGTGGGGGGAAAAGGTGGGGGCTGCGGAAGGTGGTGTGATGGTTGAATGGCTGTGCAAGGGGGAGAGGGCAATGACGCTAGGCTGGGCGCGGTGGCTTCGCGGTGGAGACGGTGGAGACCAGTGGGGCGGCCTGTGGTGGTTTCGCGGTGGGTTCCGTGGAGGGTCACGGTTGGGGGGAGAAAATGGGTGGTTTGTGTTTATTGTTTTTTTTTTTTATCATTTTGGCTATAGGGATGAATTCTGATGGAATTTCTGAGTATGGAACTATTTTGGGTGAAAATTTTGCTTGGTTTGGTTATGGGAATGCTGCTGTGATTGATTTTGCAAGAGTGATATTGGGATATCCTTCAGATAGGAAGGATATATTGTGAAGTGTGTGTTGCTAAATGCATGATAACCATGAAAACATAAAGAAAAAAAAAGATCCTACCCATTTAGATTCAGGCAACAATGATAAAAATTAGAATGCATAAGAAAAGAATAGATCAAAATACCTTCGAGAGTTTCAGAAAAAACACAAACTTCTTTCTATTCAAATTTCTTTTCAATATCGCCTCTCTCTTTTCTAACCAGTAGAGGATAACAATTGCAAGTGAGTTCACAATTTTCAATCAGGAAGAAAAAGAAAAAATATAGAACAACCCCCCAGTCTCCTAAGCCAAAAAATCCAACCCCTTCTTCTACGTTGCTTCATGTTATATAGGCACCAGAATTATCTACTTGGCATGCATTGTGCAGATTATGTTGTCCCTTTCCATAGCAGCCTGTGTAGTCCATTTTGCTCCATTTTCTTTGCTTGCTTTATTTCTCTTTTCTTCTGCTGGGCTGCATCCCTTCCATTTACTGTGTGTAGTCTCTTAATTTTCTTTTTTCATCGTTGACCTTGTATGACTTGTAAGTGTTGCAGGAGTTGCAGCTGCCCCATTTTCCTTCTTCGTGTTTCACCCTTTTGGCCCCTGTTTTCTTCATGGCAGCATATCCTTCTTTGGTGTTGTATCACATGCTTTTGTCTTTTCTTTTTGGTTTTATTCATTTGGCTGATGCTTCCTGCAACGTTAGTTTTTCCCTTTTTTTTTTTAGCAGTTAAGACCAATGGGCCAAATAGTTAAATGGACTTGAACATTGTTTCAATTAGGCTGTACTTGATTTGGATCATGAATTAAAGAAGTGAGTGAAAAAAAAGAAAAAAAATGAAACAAAATAAAATAAGAAATCTTTTATTATTTTTATATTTTTATATTTATAAATTAAAAGCTGTAATGACTCGGACAAAATTGGGTGTTCACAGTTGCCCCTCTTTACTTGTTTCTTAATAGAGATTATGAATAACCGTAGTTTTCATGTTAACGTCGTAAGAAACGAGTAAAGACGTGAACTTAAATTTTGTCTGGCAATGTGTGGGATGAGGTGGATGGACAAGGCAAAGAAGACGCCGCCTGGAAACCAGCGAGCCAAAACATGGATTTACGAGTTGTCACAACATCGTTAATCCTACCAAGGTGAAACTCGGCGTAAAGCCAGAGACGTCACTGTATTGTCAACGAGCTGTCGCAGCTCAGTTGACATTTACTGATTAAGAAGAGTTTTTTTTTTCTTTTCTTTTTTTTTTGAATTCTAAAAGACCTTGGGTGACTTTATGACTGGAAATGGTAAAAGACAGTGGGCTTGGCCCAAATTTAAAAGGACAGTGGGCTTGGCCCAAGATTTAAAAGACAGTGGACTTCGCCCAAAAATTTAAAAGACAGTGGGCTTCGCCCAAAATTTAAAAGACAATGGGCTTGGCCCGTAATTAAAAAAGACAAATGGGCTTGGCCCACTAATTTAAAAGACAATGGGCTTGGCCCGAAATTTAAAGACAGTGGGCTTGGCCCGAAATTTAAAAGACAATGGGCTTGGCCCGAAATTTAAAAGACAATGGGCTTGGCCCGAAATTTAAAAGACAATGGGCTTGGCCCGAAATTTAAAGACAGTGGGCTTGGCCCGAAATTTAAAGACAGTGGGCTTGGCCCGAAATTTAAAAGACAATGGGCTTGGCCCGGAATTTAAAAGACAGTGGGCTTGGCCCAGAATTTAAAAGACAATGGGCTTGGCCCGAAATTTAAAGACAGTGGGCTTGGCCCGAAATTTAAAAGACAATGGGCTTGACCCGAAATTTAAAAGACAATGGGCTTGGCCCGGAATTTAAAAGACAGTGGGCTTGGCCCAAAAATTTAAAGACAGTGGGCTTGGCCCGGAATTTAAAAGACAGTGGGCTTGGCCCGGAATTTAAAAGACAATGGGCTTGGCCCGAAATTTAAAAACAGTGGGCTTGGCCCGAAATTTAAAAGACAGTGGGCTTGGCCCAGAATTTAAAAGACAATGGGCTTGGCCCGGAATTTAAGACAATGGGCTTGGCCCGAAATTTAAAGACAGTGGGCTTGGCCCGGAATTTAAAAGACAGTGGGCTTGGCCCGGAATTTAAAAGACAGTGGGCTTGGTCCGGAATTTAAAAGACAGTGGGCTTGGCCCGGAATTTAAAAGACAATGGGCTTGGCCCGAAATTTAAAAACAGTGGGCTTGGCCCAGAAATTTAAAAGACAGTGGGCTTGGCCCGGAATTTAAAAGACAATGGGCTTGGCCCGAAATTTAGAAGACGATGGGCTTGGCCCGAAATTTAAAAGACAATGGGCTTGGCCCGAAATTTAAAGACAGTGGGCTTGGCCCGAAATTTAAAAGGATAATGGGCGTGGCCCGAAAGGATTTTTTTTTTGGCTATTTTTTTACAGTGAAGCTTGGCGCAAAAGCCGAAGACGTAACTTTTCACAAATTTGCAGCTCATGGAGGGATGTTGCAACGTACTTTCCTGCAACTCAAAATCATATCAAAAGATTGAAAACATTATACCAAAACCTTTCTCTTGCATACCTGATTCTGATTGCTTCCTCGGAAAATCTTGATCTATCAAACCCGGGCGCAGGCTCTCGCAAACCAGGGCTTGTCAACTTGTTGCAAGTTCCTTGGGATCTTCAGACGTTGGGGTAGCTTTACTTCCAAGTTTGGCTCGATGCTATTTACCCACCCTTTCTCTTATTCTTCTTCTTCTTTCCCCTCTTTTTTCTTTCTCTTTTTTTATTTTATTTTATTAAAAGGCCTTTGAACCAACAGCGACTTTTGGAAAGCTTTGACCAATCAAAATCCCTGTTCACATGTTTTTTATCGTTGGACCTAATAACTTCAATCATTCTTACTCATCCTTTCTTTCCCTTTTCTCCTTCTTTCTCTTTCTTTGTTTTCCACTTTCAACTCTCCTTTCAAGAAATGGGATGAACCATTGCTTGACTGATTCCTTGAGAGAAAATTTTGCCCCAGTGTTTAACCTTGTCTTTCATATAATTGATTCCCTGCAACTGCTTGATAACTCAGTCCCTGTCTGTGTTGCTACTTCCTTCAACACATCTTCTCCTCAGTCCTTCAAATTTTTTTATTTTTTTATTTTTCAGTATGGCCAACTGAATGCAAACAAAATTGCCTCTGTGTAGCTGATTAAACGCAATTCAAAATTGCCCCAGTTTGGGTGCACCCTTCAAGGTGTTTCAGATCAACTTTCTTTGAGATTTTGTCTATTTATTTGCCCTAACTTTTGCTTAGACCGCCCTTTCGGGTTTTCAAACTAACGGGCTCTTTTTCTATTTTTTCTTTTGCTCTAACTTTTGCTTAGGCCGTCCTTTCGGGTTTTCAACCTAACGAGTTTTTTCTCTTTTTTTCTTCTCTCTTTTTTTTTGCTCGGGTGCCTCCTCTTCCATCAAATGGGACTCTCCAAGATCTCTTCAATCTGAATTGCTCATTAGGAGATTACCATTAGCTGGTCAAATCATAGTATTGTACTCATGTTCACATTACCTGAAGCATTACGTAACAGACGCTCATGAACTCAAAAAGTACAACAGAGAAGAAGCGAACAACTTCCAAATTGTTCTTGGAAGCTTGACTACAGAAAGGGTATTATTTACAAATGGTACAGACACAAGAAGTAGAATAGCAAGAAAGCCAAAAGATTTTTTTTTTCAGTATGGACGTGATTGATCTGGACTCGACAACTGGACATCATGACTACTATTTTATCGGTATATACGAAAAATGCTCTCATGTAGGGTATCAGAGGAACTTGGCTCGAGTATGTCATTTGAAAAAAATTGCCCCAAAGTGTGAGTCACGAAGCTACACCAATGTAGGTCAAATTGAACCAAAAGAAATTAACCCATCCAGATGAATAGAATAGGCGAAATTCCCCTAGTGACCAAAGGATTTGTCCCAGTGTAGGGCCAACTTGAGCAGGGTAGAAATTTACTCGGTGCAAGTCCCCCCCCTTTTTTTTTTTTTTTTTTAAGAGCAATGAATTAGATACTTAGATGAGCATAACCTTTGTCTCAAAATTAAAGTTAATGAAAATGACAACAACCCTTCATTGATCAGAATGGACTTTTTGAGGCTTGTAACGTGGCCAAGGCTAAGGGTTATGAAAGGAAAGATATAAGGCTCAAGCAAATGTTTAAGGGTTTGAATGAGACCAAGGATCCTTGTTAAACTTTGTCAATTGCCTTTGTACTTTCAAACACACTTTTCTTTTACTGCTCTTCATTCCTTCCTTTTTTCTTTTCATTTTCTTTCATTCGCCCTTACTTCATCTCATTTTTTTTATCTCTTTTCTTTTTTTTGGTTTTTTTTGTTTTGTTTTGTTTTTTTTTTTTTTTCATTATGCTTCAAAATAGCCACTATGACAATCGACCTTTGCTTTGTGTCATCCCCTAGTATAGGGGTGATTCTTGTCCAGGGTTTATTAAAGAAAACTTTCAAGCTCAAAAGGGGACATCGGGAGATAATGAAAAGATGAATTCTTATGAATGACAGAGAAATATGGCCAATCTTCATTTCAAATTTTGATTGCTTATTTCCAAAAAAAAAAATTTTAATTTAGAGACAAAAGGACAATGCACACTAATTGGTCACTTATTTGCTCCCTTTTTTTTTCTTCCTTTTTCTCCTCTTTTTTTTTTTTTTGCAAAGGGCACATGCACACGTGGGCTTTATGACCACCAAAAGTTTTCTAAAATGAGAATTCTATGGGATTCGAACCCAAAAAAAAAAGCAAGAAAAAGAAAAGAATGAAAAGAAAGACATGGCGAGGACATGAATGTCAAGAACATAGGAAAAGGAAACAAGGTATGTTGAAATCCACTCAAATCCATTGCATTAATGCTTCAAGAAAGTTCACATAAGTTCAAGCATTACAAAAGTTTAAGATGACAATCATATCAATTAATGCCTCAAATCACCCATTACTCAGAGGTTTCGAGTTGCTGGGGGGCGATTGGTATAGATTGGATAAGCTGGGACCTATGAATGCGGCGAAGGAACTTGGTATGAGGTTTGGTAAGTACTGACTTCTAGCTCTTCCTCCCTTGTCGGTTCCACCGTCTCAGGAAAACCACTCTTTATATTTCCAACATGTAACTTACCTGATCTTGCAAGCTTCTCAATCCTTTCCCCAACCAAAATTAGGTCAGAAAAATCCCCGTAGGCAGCCCCCGCCATTAGCCCAATGAAAGGTACTCCTAAGGTCCCCATAAAATAAGAGTTCATTTCTGACGAAGTCAATGGTGGTCGAACCTGGGCTGCCAACATTCTCCATCTTTGATCGTATTGCTTGAAAGTCTCATCATTGTTCTTTTGCATTGCCCCTAGCTGTTCCCGGGTAGGTGCAGTGTCGATGTTGAATCGATATTGTCCCAAAAATAGACTAGTCAGATCATCCCAGCAAGAAATCTTTGAATGGTCAAGTTGCATGTACCATTCCAAAGCTGACCCGGTCAGGCTCTCATGAAAGAAAATGATTAGGAATTTTTGATTCCGTGACCAAATGGCCATTTTGGTGAGGTAAGTCTTCAGATGGAATTTTGGATTGGTGCTTCCATCATACTTTGAAAAGTCTGGTACTTTGAAATCTTTGGGAATATTTACTTCAACCTCAGGGAACAGTTCATCGATTCCCACCGAGCCATACAGATTAGGGTCTTGAATGGCTTTGATTTGCTTTTGCATCTTCCTAATCAATTCATCTCTTAATCTTTCTTTTCGAGTTGTTGTTCACCAATATTTTCCCGATTTGCTCATGAGTGGCTTCTCGCATTATTATTCTCCCTTTCAGGATTTCTACGTTCATGGAATCATCCCCTTCATTCGCATCTACTCCAGTGCCGGCAGGGGTTCCATTTGTTGTTCTAAGGGTCTCAGTTAACTGTCTCAGTAAATCTTCGACCCTTGATTGTCCTTCTGCCATTGTATTGATCCTTTCTCTCATTTCATTCATCTCTTGACTTAAGTTTCTTTCTGAGTTTGACATCTCCTGCCGCCTAGTTTGCGATCTAGTTCTGTAGGCCCGGGTTTGTGCAATCTCTGTTTTCCAAGGACGAGCAATGGTTCAATGTTTTTACCTCTCTGCTTCCGGAAGGACAAAGAGATTAGAGTATTGCAAAGAAAACATGGTGCAATGATGCAAAATATGATTTTTTTTTATGCAATGACAGATAAGTTAAAGGATAACGAAAAGGTACGCTCCCTTTGTGCCCTAAAGGACTGTCTTAAATTTGAGGAGTTCTACCCTAAGGATCTATAAGGCTGTCTAATTCGTGAGAACTTTCCTCGGGCGGCTCTACTATTCTAAAGGCCTCTAGAGCTAAGTCCCATATCAGAATGTTGACCACAAATAATGGGTAAACCACTAGATGCGGGACATTCATGAAAAAGGCACACTCTAGATGAGGTTTTCGCGATAACCAAACAGGATGTACATCCAAAATGGCTACCACTACACAACCTCTACCTAACTCAAGATTCACTCAGACCCGGGTATAGGGCCCCACTCGAATGTGTGTGATAAACGTGTAGGTGCAGTGTGTGTAGGGAGCATACAAACCTTCATAATCCTAGAGACTATTTACATCCTGCAAAACAACATGAATACAAAACAAGATTCCCAAAAATCTTTTATCCTAAGGTTTGCATGATAAAATAGAATCACAGTTAAGGTGATCAATAAACAATAGAAAAACAAAACAAAATTAAAGCAAAAACCAAAGGAGTAAAACAAACATATAAAAGTTACAAAATTTGCACAGTCAACTTTCAAAGGCTTGACTCTCAAATGTCCCCAGTGGAGTCGCCATCTGTCGCGACCGGGATCGCGGCGGATGCAACAACTTAAATTAAAAAATAAGGAGTCGCCACCAATTTTATTTTTATTAGGAAAAATTGGAAAACCAAAACATATGGTCTACGTTCAAAAACTCAGGTTCGGGAGTCTAATTATGCACAGGGAAGGGTGGGGACTTAACCCAACAGCACCCCTAATACATCCGTCCTAAGACGGTTACCTTAAATCAGTTGTGCAATTTTTATAACTTTTAAAAAATATTTATTTTACCCGTTTATTAAAAGATAAACTAAATAAATAAATAAATTATGAAAATTTAATTTTGTGTAAAAAAAAATTAATCATCGAGTTGTCACAACTTAAATGATTCTAAAAAAAAGACAAAATTAACA